>JAQFVV010006210.1:12672344-13937756 GCA_028023455.1 Epiperipatus broadwayi
TTTCTCTTATATAAATTACTTTTATGGTAATAAAATAAGTATAAGTTAAAAAAAATCAAAATTGAGTTTTTTGACTTAATTATTTACACTTACTTAGGTTAATATGTAGCCAAGTAAATTAACTCTGCATTTTAAATATTATAAACAATTAACATAAAAAAAGTAAAAAAATATTAAATAAAAAGTATAAATTCATAAATTTTTTACATATTTGTCTGCCTGAAAAGCACTATGAATCATCTATCAATCAATTTTTTATTTCAAAAACGCAGTCTATCCATACACTCATTCTGAGTGCTATTGCGCAATAAAAGCATCTAAATGTTGATGGGAATTACTAAATTTGGTTAAACACAACTTCAAAGCTAATGTTGATAGCAATTTATCAAATTTAAAAAAGAAAACACCAAGTCCTTCCTTTTATGTGATTAAAAAAACACAATTGGTTTTCTGAGTAGTTTAGTACAGTGGTAGAAATGAAATTTGGAGCTCAAGATCTATGGATTGCAGCTTTAATCTCTACTTCCTGTGTTCAAATGTACAATTTCCTGAACAATAAACTATTCCAAGATTTATTTAACAAACTTTAAAACAATCAAATTTTACAATGTCTAAATTTGACATTTGCAATCAAAAAATAATTTATTTAGAAATAATAATAATATTGATATGTATGGGGCAAGACTTAAATCTAGTAGCCATGCACTCATTAGCTATTTTTAGCAAACACACAAAAGTTTTAATAATTTAACGAATTTATAACTCATAATATAAAATAAAAATTCATATAACATTACAATACTAGCCAAAAAAATTAAACTTTGCTAAAATTCTTCCACAACCATGGTTTCATCTACTAACAAACAAATCTTTTCCAAGTGGAATTCAATTAAACATACCACCTATATATACCAAACAAAATAGATTTCATACTATTCACTTCAAAACCCAACTTCCTTTAACATCAAAGAATGTCTTCATGAGAATGATGATCTCAGATTCAAAATATTTTATCATCAACGTTTCTTTTCTTCTTTTCAATTCAATTTTTTTAAAAAAGATAACCTCTGCATTATCAAATAATATTTTATGACTTGTATTCAGTTCATGAATATACAAAGCTGAGTTATTATATTTATTTTTAACTCTATTCATATAAATTTTAACTCTTTCATTAAGACGTAATTTACTCTGGCCAATATAAATTTTATGAAAACTACAAGAAATCTTGGTAATTGTTAAATAGCCACTGTACATCGGTTGGTAGCACTGTTTCTGTGCAAAAACACAGAAATATGCCGTTTACGTGGTCGAACTTACGGCATATAGAACAGTTCTGTTCATATTAGCCGTTAGCAGGCCTAGATGGCATTGCACACAAATATTATGGCCTGCTGGTGTCCTTCATGACACTATGCAAATAGCACACACTTCACAGATCGCTACCGTATGATGCAAGGGTGTATGTAATTCAAGTGGCCATAGTTCTTTTAATGTGCATTCAAAGTAATGATCTTAGACCCTAGCTGACATACTATTACACACTAATAATTGTAAGCCCATCCCTGCACTTCCCTACACAGCTTGGAAAGTGAAAAGAATTGCAAAAGGGTAGGGCTAAACACCATTTCCCAGAACTCATGCGAATAGGCATGTTTTCATGAGAAGAGCTACGAGAGAAGTCGTAAGCTTGGTTTGATCAGAGTAATGCATTTTTTGGATGATCCTTCGGATCGTCAAAACCATCGCCCCCCCTCCCCTCCCCCGCACATAGCGCTGACATTTAATTCAATGGAATTTAATTTAATTCAGGCTGATTAGTTTGCTAATCAAGTGTTTGTTTTTTTTTTGTTAATTTTGTTTAAATGTTTAATTTACTATTAGAAGAATAACGTACATTTTAAAATAAAAAAGATAAGTGTTTTGTTTTCTTTTTGACGTTTAATGTAGAATGCTAAGAATAATGTAAACTTGTCTGAGGTTGGATGCTGTTTTGGAAATCATAAAGCTTGGTTTTATCAGAGTAATGTATCTTTTGGATTGGAAAAACCATCGGTCCACCCCACTGCACATTCCAGCGCTATGCACTGCAATTTAATTGAATGGAAATTCATTTAATTCAGGCTGATTAGTTTGTTAATACAAGTGGTTTTTTTTTTAAATTTTTGTTTAAACATTTCATTTACTATTAGAAGAATAATGTACATTTTTAAATAAAAATAAAATGTTTTGTTTTGTCCCAGCCTGGAAACATTATATGAAAACATTTTTGTACAGAAACAGAGCCACCAAGCGATGTACAGTAGTTATTTAACAAGTACCAGAATTTTATAAACTATTCCAGGAATAGATTTGAGATCAATTAACTGATTTGAACCATTTAGTAATGAATTTAAATTCAGGCTTTTCTTCTAAGCCACTTTCATACTAACCAATAAACACTTATTCTTATAAATCAATTTACTAATTGATTGACTTCTACGGCAAAGAAATAAACTCTTTATTCTCATTAACACTTAAATCTTTATTATTAACAGATCTATAGATATTTTTATTAAATATAATATTCCTAATAAATTCATTATTATATCCTAATTCAATATAATCGAACGCAAATTGATTCCTGTGAATATAACTATTATTTTCAAAATTATTAAGCCTTCTATTCCTGTAACAAAAATTCAATAAAGAAAGTCGGTCCTTATTTAGTAGGCACTCACTACTATTTTGAATTCTAAGGACCATCCAAAAACCCCGCTGACATTTCAAAGCAATAAATGACATCGAATAATCCACATGGAATCACTTGGATATGTCAGCAGTGGTTTTTGGGCAGTCCTTAGAATTCAAAATGGTGGTGAGTGCACTCTAAATACTAAATATTTATAACTTCTAAAATACGAATGTTATTAAATAATTATGGGCAAAGTGCTGGAGTATATGGGAGGATGGCTTAGCTGATATAAAGTGTCATCCAAAAGATGCAGAAGTCTGATCAAATTAAACTTATAATTTTCAAATACTAAAAGATTTTAAGTTCTAAAATATAAATTACACTATATGCCCACATGAAATAAGACAATATTTTTACTATCTTGTAATTTCTAAAGTATGAGTTTAAAGTACTTAAACAGAAAAAGTAAAGGAAAAAAAATAATGGACACATGGTTATCTTGTCTGGTCTTTTACATTTCAAAATGGCCAAGAGTGCAAACTAAATCAGTACCAGAAAAGAGACCATATCATATTTCTTAATTTTTTTTTCTTTAATGAAATTACTACAAAATAAAACATTATCAATTTTATACCCTTCTTAATAGTAAATTTAATATTAGAATCAAAAGCATTCAATCCATCAAAAAAAATTCTTCAATTTATCTTCCTGTACAACAAACAAACAATCATCAACATATCTAACAAATAATTTTAAAGAAATAGGAAAATTATCAATAACACTACTCTCTAAAAAACCAAAATAGACAGAGTCCATTAAAGGAGAAATAACATAACCAATAACCAACCCTCTTTAATTTTATAAAATACAACATTACACACAATACATAGAATCCTCTAATAACAATAGCAAATCATGAATAGTCTTAAACTTATCTGCAAAAAAATATTCAAATTTCTTCAGAACATCAAGAAACACATGAATACTTTTTATCCTATTAATTGATTAGTACATGTTTTCAACATCTAAACTATTAAAAATACAATCTTTTTCTAAAACAAATCCATTAATTTTATCATATGCTTCAAAAAAAGAAGATACACAAAAGTGACCTAAATTTCTATAATTCTTAAAATACATTATAAGAAATTTTGAAATTTTATCAACAATCACACATGTAAAATCAAAAATACTAAAGGAAAATTATCTTTATGAGATTTCAAATTGAAGAAAACCTTAGGAGCCAAAAAATCACTAGGATAACAATTTAAATAAGTAATCTATCTAAAAAAAATTGTATCTACCATAATTTTCATACTTTCAATTAACTTATATTTTATTTTCTTAACAGATCATAATTTAAAATAAAATATCTCCCATTATTTAATTTTAAAGAAACTTTATTTTTAAAATCACTATTATTTAGCAAAGAAAAACGACCACCTTTGCCTTCTTTTAATAGAGTAACATCATTGGCCTTTAATCTTTTTAAGAAAATCTATTTCCTTTGGGGCAAAAACAAATTTTTCTGTTTCAAGTAATGGCTTATTGAAAATTACCTGTAGAGACTTTTTATTAATATCTGGAATATTTCTATAACATTCAATAGCAGAAATAAAATCAAATATCACATTCCTATTGCTAAAAGAAACAAAAGAAGAGCCTTTACTTAAAATTAATAAATCAAAATGATTTAAAATAAAATTAGACAAATTGAACAGAGATAAATTCTTAGGCCTTTTATTATTATAATCTATAATTAAAATTCTTTTATTAACAAATTTCCTTTTTCCAAACTTTTTTAATAACCAATTAAACTTATTAATGTATTTTTTATTATAAACCAATTAACATTTTCATTTAAACCACCTTAGAAATGAATTTAAAATAATTGTAAAAGTCTAAACTCCTTTGAAATGATGGGAAGGCTAGTTTGATTGGTATCTATAGGTGGTATGTTTAGTTGAATTTCAATTGAAAAGGTCTATTAGATGAAACCATGACTGTGGAAGAATTTTAATAAAGTTTACTTTTTTTTGGCTAGTATTGCAATGTTATATGAATTTTTATTTCATTTATTATTACTAATATAGTGTTAGGCACTATTTAATACTCATAATATATATATATATACAAATTAGTAATGAATTAGTATGTTCATCTAGCAACTTGCTGGTTGAGTTCCATAATATAGTCAGTCTAAATTTCACACAAACAATTCTGTACAGAATTGGACTATATTACAACACTTTAATAACTTTTATTTTAAATCTAATAACTTTCTAAGTTATTTTCCCACTAGTGTTTGCATCAGCAATCACAATTAACCAACATCAAATTTAGCAATTTTATAGTTTTTGTTTCTCTCCATGCACTAAAATTCTGTTGACAACTTTTTATAGCTTTGCTAATTTGCATACTATTTCACTATTGTCCTTATGCAAATTAGAATATCTAGGTTAACTTACCATTTGCAAAATTCTCTATTATTTTGCATTATGTTATTTCTAGGGTGATAACAAGTTGACTCCATACTGATCAGTTCTGAACACAAAACAGTCAACACATAGCAAATATTAAATCAATAAAATTCTACACTTTGTAAATACCTAACATTTACAACCAAAAAATAATGAATAGAGAAATATTAATGTCTTAATAAGCAGCAGAATTGATAAATTTGAAAATAAAATCAAACAGAATCATGCTGAAAAGAAAAAAAAAATTAAAACTTTACCTATCAAGAGATGTACTTCAATATGTCCAAAATACTGTAAATTTTTACAATATATATTTTCAATAATGCACAGATTAATTTCAGCATATCAGAAAAGGATGCATATTTTTGTCTTAACTTTAAAACTTCCATTGAACTTCTTTAAATTCAGCAATCAGAATATGCTGTATCTAAAAAAATAAAACAAGCATATTAATATAACTAAAAACAAAACATATACTGTTGTTTAACAATGTACTCATATTCAGATAATAACAGAGAATACCTTTTATAACAAATATATATATATATTGTACTGGGAATCATGGTGCATATATTGACAACTCATATATATACATACAGATGAATACCTTTCGTATATAATCAAACCATTTTAAAATCGGAACACTAATATAAATTTCAACTTGCTTAATTATATATTGTTAGAATTTATACTGATGATATTCAAATCTAACAACACGTATGGTACTGCTTTACATAAGGTACCCAGTTATATTTCATGATCATCATACATCAAATCACCTCTTAGAGGATCACACTTATAAATATTTATTTTAATAGATGGGCTTGAACTACACTAACCCTAATTTGAAAAGTAATTTTCATCTAAGAAAGAATGCTTATGGACATATTATTCTCAGGCAGCACCATCACAATTTTCTTTGGTCAAATTCAATCTTACTCTCAGCTTAGAATATGACTTCTTAGGATCTACGATTTGGAATGGAACTAATGAATTACGAACAACACAGATAATTAAATAATTTAAATGACAAAATTAGTTTATGTAAGAGAATCTCGATTGATGGATATTAAAATAGTATATTCACAAATCATTATAACTCTTTCAAAAACACTTATTAATAAACTTTAATATCCTATTTTTTGACTAGGTTTTCCTTTTCAATAAATTTACCAGCAATATTAACATTATCATTTTATTGATGGAATATCAATATATATATATTGTGATGGTACAAAATGGTATAGAGCCGCAAAACTACCAATATTACACAAATTATAGTAGCCTATCATTAGACCGAGAAGTAGTGTTTATTTATATAAGTAATACTGTCACATAATCTTTTGTAGTGTAATCTTCTGTGGACTCTAATAATTCCAGTAAATTCTCTCTCCAGAGGTCAATATTATTGTCAATACTATAGTTATATACTAAAATAACAAGAGACCCACAAGTATGATTTTACAATAATCTTTATTATACTTTCCTTTTTTATTTCCCTTCCCAATCCCCTCTCATTGCAATCTGAACTGGCTGGATCAATTTTAAAATAAAATACTTTCCAATTAACACAATAGTTTATCAATTGTTTAATGATACTATTATTCTAATATTATAATAATCTTTCTGAAGAAATACGCCCATCACTAACCTACTACGACTGACAAAGGTGCAACTTTATTGTTGGCATCCCATCAAAATAGGGGTGTCCTGGTGTATTATATAGTAGTGAATTAACTATTTATAGCTTAACTCAAACTCTCTCCCTTGCTGATGTTAAATAATTTAAGCTTAATTATTAAATGATGGCATAAGTGTCTTTTGTTTTCTTATGTCCATCGATTTTGCTCTGACATCCACTTATTATGACATAAATGTCATGTGTTTCTTATGACCAGAATTTAAACCGACTATAACCTACTTTCTGTCTCTCCACGATCAAGCAATTCACCTTCATGAAACCAAAATCTCCGTATGCATGAGTATAACAAAGATAATAAAAAAAGACATTAAAAAAAAAGGAAATCAATATAAAAACCTACCCCCTCCAAAATTATGTCAAAAATAATGAATAAATTATTCAAAACAATCCCATACTCTATTGCTGAAACATTTATGAATTTACAATAGCTAATATACATAAAACACAACTGATTGAGTCTATATTTGTATTTGGTTAATCACAATAGAAAAGTTCATTTTATAAACAGTTTATAATTACCCACTTGTTGATCTGCTATTAATATGGATTAAATTGGCATTGACCATCCATTTCCTGAAATATTGGGTGGCTATCAGTCCATCAAATTTAATCTATGAGTTGACATTTTCCTGTAAATTCTCGTGTGAATCCTCTAAGTCCTATTGCTTCTGGACCCACCCTCAGCTAGCTGGCTGGCTTCATACTTTTCTGAAGATGGAAATTCCTTGGCATACTTCAGGTAGGCTTGGGAGACAGTTTCTCCCTAGGAAAAAAGTCCTTGATTCTCTCTAGCCAGAGAACATTTTGCAACTTGCAGCAATAACTTTCAATGAAAAGTTGTAATAATCAATCAGTGAACAAAAGAAGACTCCATAATTTATACTTTTTTCAATTCTCTCCCTCTGCACTTTTAATTAATGTTATTTTTTGAACAGGAATCTCACCATTTTGATTTATTTTTGGCAAAAATTTGTCACTTCAATTTCTGTCCCTTTTTCTTTTGAAATTTTTAATTTTAACGTTCTTGATTAATTAACGAAATTTACAATACTTTTAACTACAAATCGATATTTAGCTTGGGTTTCAATAATAAAATTTAATTGCAACCTTTTCTAACCCACCTTTTTTCAAGAATTTCAAAAAAAGCTTTTACTAAAAAAACTTATAATTCAAGACAACTATTTTATCTTGAACTATATAATCAACTTAAATAAATTTTAAAAAAAAGATCAAACTTGAAAGTTTGATTTCTTATTGAGATTAAAAAAAAAAAACTTTTACTAGATTAATTACAAGATAATATGTTTAATAATTTTATAAAATTCTACTTATAAACTAATGAAACAAATACGAAATTAAACATATATGTATTTACCATATGAGATGACAGAAAATATCATCTCAATATATATAATTAAGATTAAATATAAGCAACTATTTATATAAAATATATCTATTTTACAAAACCAGTATTTGAAACACACAGGCTGATTATATACCTGTGTCTATATATGTAATATATAGGGTATATGAGGACAGACTTTCACATGAGCCACCACTCTATCTTAATATATATCTGAGCACTTATAGAATATATGTGTAGAGATGGTAATCTGGACCAACTGATGATTGCTGGTTTAACATGAAATATGTATATTGGTGATTATTTATCTTTTCAACATATATGTGTTCAAGTGTATCAGTGTTATGAGATAGTGTGGAGAGTGGTGGGTCATGTGAAAGTCTGTGCTCATATACCTTATATAAAACCAGTATTTGTAAATGAAAGAAAAGTAAACAATGCTTATATATATATAAAATAAAATATCTTAATAAAATTTTTATAAATTATTAAGTTTCTTATTTAAGAGCATATATTAAAAAATTTTTTTTACTGTGGCTTCTTTAAAAACTCAGTAAACTTACAGTTATAGATATACTTTATGACAACTTAAAAATGTAATCAATTTATATCTTTGGTCCATTTAAGATCAAATTCATATCAGTTGTTTAATTTGAATTGACAGCTTTTTCATAAAGCTATGTGACTGCAGGGGAAGAGAAAATGTTCCCCTATAAAGCAGGAAAGCTATATCATAAATACTTTTAGAGCATTGTAGGTACTTTTTTGCCATTGGAAGAGCTATATAGTTTGACTTAGCATATCATTTCAATTATATATAAACTTACCATTTTTAGTGTGTATGAATTAATATTGAAAAGTATTTGGAAGCTGTATTCTTTTAAATCACTTGATTATGAACTTATCAAGAGTTAGCTGCTACGATTAGTATCCTTCCACATTTTGAGGGTTCTTTAATTTTGCCAGCTACTCGATAATCTTTATATGTGCCAGATGTTTTTTTCTCTCTTCTTACTTTAACTCCTATATACAATGTGCCACTTTATACCTCAACTTGTTTTCCATCTTGCAATTTTTTCTTTCTTTATCTAGTAATTAACACTCAGTTGTTGCTTGTTCCAGTTTAAATTAAATTATTAAATAGATTTACAAAATAATTTTTTTTTAATACAATATTTATTTCAACTTTTGGAAACTCATTTCTAAATTGCTTTAGTTTTACTTTATACATTCTTTATTTACATATTTGTGATCTCCATATGATCTATAAGAAACTATAAATTATTTGTTTTTAACCCCCTCATAAGTCAATATTCAATGAATAGAAAATACAAGTGATTTCTTTCTAACTAGCATATTATTTTTAATATGCACAAAGTTTTCCAAATGTCTAAGTTTCACAAAATCATTTTTATGAATAAAATTATGATTAATGCTTTATTTTATTTAAGTTATATATTCAATTTTAATTAGGTATCATAGAGAGAATCTTTTCTTTTCATCATGTCTAAAAATGTTTGGTTTAAAACTGATTAACAGCTGCTAAATAATTACAATACATCTAGTTAAGTTCATATCATTACAATATGTTTATAAAAAATAATTGGAAAGCTTAAAAATAAAAATTACTAAATATTTATGATATATTAAATTCAAAAATAAAAATTCTGTATAAATTAATTGTACATGATTTCTTCCAAAAGAATCACCAGCTTCTAATAATGTACATCTTTTTAAAATGGTTCTTGAGAGAAAGCACATTAAATATAGACGACTTGTTTCAAATCATGTAGCAAAGCAAAACATTTTTGTTAACTATAGCTCAAATGATAAAGCAATCACTGTTCACACAGATAATCTTTATGCTTACAAACTTCCCAAAAGAAGCTAGACCTAGCTTGCTCTTCTTAAATATTCTCTAATTATAGCAGATATTTCAATTTGTATAGTAATCTTTGGGATATGTTGGGTTTCAAATTTTAGAATGGATGATTTAACAGAATGCACATACTTTAAGATATTAAGCAAAAATAAACCTTCTATTCAGGTAGCTGGGGCATAAAGATAACCTCTGATTTTCATTTTGTTTTAGCAGAAAATGGCTCTCTATTGCTTGATGATTTACTAATATCAAATCATTACTTCTATATTAATACAAATCAAGTCTTGGAATTTAGTTCCAAAATAAAATTTAAAAAAATCTAGAGTAAATATACTGAAAATCTTAAATATATATCTCTCTTAATACTCTGTCATTTAAATACTAATATAAAGTGCCAAAACAGAGTTTAAATGTATATTTTATTGAAATTAATTGAACCAACTCTACTTCAACACTTGTGTTGAAAGTATACTTAGTTCAATTAATTCCAATAAAATATATATTTGCACTCTGTTTTGACACTTTATATTAGTGTGCGTATATATATATTATTAAAAACCAGTCAACACTTGGACAATCCCAATATTAATAATAATCAACAATTTCAAACTGTTGTCAAGGTAACCACCTTTTAACACTAAAGGTGGAATTGCTTTATATATGTACATGCATAACCATAGGTTGTGTTTTAGAGTTTATTTTCTTTGGCTAGGTTGAGTTGTAAATTTGGGGTAATTTTGATACATATATTAAATCTAATATTCTTATGGACAAATGATGCATTCATAGTATTATTTTCGGGACGTTCCATATAATAAAAATATAATAGTTAAATAGCTGATGCTTCAGTTCAATAAGAAGTACTTTCCTCAGAGCTTCTTCTTTCTCAAATCATATTCTTATGATCTGAGAAAGAAAAAACTGAGGAAAGTATTTGTTATTGTAATATTATGACAATATTAGAATATATATATATTGCTTAAAATCCTATATATCTTTTCTAGCTATGATAGATTTAACAAACTTATCATAGAGATACCAACAGATTCATCCTATGAGAATATCAAAAACAATTTTGTCCAGGTTGAAATCTAACTACAAGCTATCCAGAAATTGTAGATGTCTAGGTGATGCTAGAAAAAAAAAGTTGCAAAGAGACTGTGGGAAAGCAAAACTTTAAAAAAAACAGTCAAAGACTTAGTGAACATAGAAGCAACCTTTGCAAAGATTGATACAACCAGCTCCTCCATCATAATGATTGTCTAATATCAATCTAATAAAATCAGTAGATATTAGTAGACTTAAACTTGTCTTTATCATAAAGCAGAAAACAACCCCAGAAGCAGATAGGACCCTTTGAGAGTTATTAAAAAAATTGGTAATCTGATGACAAAATGTGTTTGGCAAAACTATGTGGCAACATTATTCATATAGAAATTATTCCAAAAATTTGGTAAAAAACAAAATTATAGCAATTTTAAATCCAAATAAATCTAATAAAAATTTTTAAAAATTATCATCCAATTTTTGTATCCCTACAAGCTGTTTGAAAAAATAATCCTAAAAATTATGTCAATACTTAGCCTCCATACATATGCATAACAGGTTAGATTTAGATCAGAACAAAATTATTAAAAACAATTTTATCTATAAAAACTCAGAGTGAAAAGAGCATTCATAATAAACTAAAAACTAGTGCTAAAAATTGTCTAATCTCAGCTTATGATCCTGTTTGGAAAAAAAGACTCTTTTAAAAGTCTGTAGAATCTTTAAATACAGAAATACTATTTTCTTAACAAAATGCTCTCCAATGTGATACTAAATAATAATTATAAAAGATACAAAAATTTTCAGAAACAGGATATAAGACATTCATCTATGCTAATAATATTGCTTTCATTTTATAAAAACGATCCTTTCTAAAATTAAAAATTGTCTTAAGGATATAAAGTTTGGAAATACTTTAAAAAGATTGTAATGTTATTATTAATTCAACAAAGACTGTACATTGAATCTTTTGTTTCAACAGAAAAACATTTGTAAATTGAATATTGTATAAACTTCTGCAACAACAGAATAAAAATATGAACCTAACATATGCTATTTAAAAGTCACCTTGGATCAGCTTAACTCATTACCCTCATTTATTGAAGTTTAGATCTAAAATAATTTCTAGAAACAACTTTCTGAGCGAATTGACTAGCATGGGAGTTATGATGCAAATTTTCCAAGGTTAATAGCATATTGTAATGAAATGCCTATGTTTGAATAAAGCCACCTATATAATTTATTTATTTTTATATAAAAAGTCAAACATCACTAGATCCAATTATATAATGGAATGCTTTAGTATAATAAGATATAACTACACCTTAGCATGGAATTTTCACAATAGATTCCCAAAAATCTAATGGAATGAAAATTAACTCATATCCAGGCATTATCTACTTTCTAAAATCATATTTAATTAATAAAAATATTTAATTAACAGCAGTATTTTTAAACAGATAATCAATATATAAAATATTACATATACATAAATTTGATTGAAATCAAGTTTCTATTCATTGACTGAATTAATGAAGTTTCAATACATACGCGCAGCGTGCACTCACACAAACTTTAAAAGTGAACATTGCTCAATGTATATGTAAACAAAGAGTATAAATTACCCTCCCCCAGATTATGAATTAAAAACTCTCTAAATGTTGAACAAAGGATCAAGAATAGTGATCCTTTGTTCAACATTTAGAATGCTTTTAATTCATAGCTTGGGGAAGGTGATTTATTCCCTTTATTTACATATACATAATATATTGTAGGAATGTTAAAAAAAATTAATAGGCAACATTTTTAATAATCAAAAATTAAATCAAATAGTTACAAGAGTTCTTTTTAGCATAGTCCTTTTAAAAAGTTTCTAGCTTATTATTACTCTAGACATTTTTTGTCATAAAGAATTTGTTTTAATAGATTTTCTTTCCTTGATTAATTTTTTCTATAAAGATAGCTTTGAGATTAATTTTTAATACAATACTTGTCAACTTTAGTTTAACTATATAGAAGACAATCAAATCTCCACACCAGTGCCACTGTTAAACAAGATGTTAAAACTGCAAGGATACTTTCATCCCAGCCACAAGATAGAGACTTTAAGAAAATAAGAGCTAAATTCTTCTGGCTTTGGAATTGCCACTTATCAAGTAGTTTTCTCCATGCTTGAAATGTAGAGCCCATTTTAAAGAAGCTTTTCTTAGCTAGTTATTTAAATTTGAAGTGAGGTTTTTTCCTAATGATTTCTTTCATTTCACAGGATAATTTGTAGATGATTCAAAGTACATTAGACATTCATTTTTACTGACGTCAACCTGCTAATTGCAATGACTATGATTAACTTTTCAATTTAAAAGGACTCCAAAAACAAATCAACAAGCAGAGCATTATAGGATTGTTGTTATAAGTAGCAAAACTAAGCCATCTTCCATTTAACTTGCAATTAGGAAAATTGATAAGTAGCCACTTAACTCTTTATCATAAGATTTTCAAAATTAAAAATTGTTTATGACATTGTTAATATATATATATACTTAATATATTTTAAATTCAAAATTAAATTTACAGAAAAATAAATAATTTCAAATTTCTTTTTACAAAAACAATTCTCTCTCTCTTTTTTTTTACAGTTAAAAAACATTACAATTAATTACTCCATTAATTACATTTTTTAAAGTTAAAATGTGCATAGAACCATACACAGCCCAAACTGTTATTTCTATCAAACAAAATTTATGTTAATATCAAAAAAGTGGTATTATAAGCTATAGGATCAAAGTGTCACAATATTGTACTAGTGATTATTATGGCCTTTAGAAAAAATGTGCTCACATTAATCTTCTGGATATACAACAACATTACCATAAGAAATATTATTTGGCATATTGAAATCCATGTCACTGAAATGGGTCCAATTCTTTTATATATTTGTGTACAGATATCAAAAGATATCTCACAGAAAATGTGTACAAAGCTGTCAAAAATCAGATCAAACACTAATTCAAGATAATTTCATAACCCAAATAAGATTCATTTTTTAGATGTTCAACCAAGAATCCTTTCAAACAACTGAAGCACTATAAATATTCTTGTGAGATCCCAAATTAGTTTCCTTTTCCAGGTCCAATAATAAAATCAACTAGATTTAATGTACCTAGAAGTTATTGAAGTCTTTATCAGCTAATTCAGGATCACTATGGCTGCTATGCTTATCTGCTTTACAAATGGAATTTAACAACATCTAGTTTATGTAATTATGGCAAAAAAACATAAACCACATAGTTAATGATTATCACATCTATGTAGAATGTGGCAGAATTTAAGGACTTATTGAAGCCATTAGTAAATTTATCACTTGATTGGAATTTCTTTAGATTCTTTTACATGTATTAATATGTATCTATATGACAATATAAATAAGTCTCAAATGTTATAAATAAAGAAACATGTTCAACTAGTGTATTTAATGAATTTATATCATTATGTACTAGAGCTATATGACACATAAATGCTACGAACCCAAAGAAAGCATCTGAATAAAAAATTTTCAATGCAAATTATATCGATTAACTAAATTCAGATATATTCTTAAAAAAAAAAAAAAAAAGATGTGACAGAGTTAAATAAAAAATTGCTTTCATTTTTTAAATAGTATTTAAAAATAAATAAAAAAAACAAACAAATAAATCATTGACTATATTTGATTTACTATAAAAGTGCATATCTCTACTACATATATATACCAAAGGTTTTGAGAGAATTTTCGTTTTTTTAAGCACTAATTTAATGGCCAGCAATTTTTTTAAAATCCTGGGTCATTATATATCAAATATTTAGAATGAATGATCAAATCAATGGTGTAAAGTGATGACTACAGAGAAAATTTATATATAATTTGAAAAATGATAAAAATGCATTAATATGTATATGAAGATAAAAAGTACATCATTCTTCTTAAATGTAAACTATAGCAAAAAATAATCCCTTTATTATTTTTTACCAAATTGATTAAAAAAATATAATATGGTAGAACCATACAAAAGTATGATTTCAGAAGTTAAAAAATTTAATTACAAACTATAATCCCACATATACCAATGATTTCCTTGGTGATGTTTTTGTCTGCAAAATGTTTCTAAATCTGATATGTAATTCAACACACAATAATATAAGTTTGATTTATTAATGGATTTAAAATATAATTCAATCCAATATAATTTTATTTAATATTTAGAATTTTAGATATCAACTTCATGCATTTTTTAAAATGCATTACTCCAAATTAAAAAATCTTTTAAAACAATTCTATTTACCAATTACAAAAAAATAAAAATAGGGAATCAATTGTGTAACTTTATTTTCATCAAAATTAAATATTAACTGTTAAAATACATAAACATTGATAAAATATGAAACCACTAAAATATCAAATTATTTTATTTTATTTAAGTATATTAATTCAATAAAAAAAAAAAAACACTTTTGTGTAAATTAATTAGTTGGTCATCACAAATGCATTCATGGATCACTAAGTGACCCATGGATCATAGGTTACTGTCAGCTGAACTAATTATTTAATTCATACATAATTTTAGCATTTATTAGAAATAAAAAAATCTAAACAATTATAATTTTAAAAATAAAAAAACTGTTCATAAATGTACATTAATGTTATATTTGTTTTAATATAAAATATCTTTAATAGATGCATATTTTAGTTATATATTGTAACCGTAAGAATTGTCCCTCCATGTAACAAAATCTAGAACACAGGCAAAATACACTAAAGCTGATCGAATCTGGATTCTGGGATCCAGAATCCGACCAACATCCAATCCTTTCACCTCTGCTCAATGATTTAATACCCTATGAATGACATTCCTCAACGTACACAGACATTCAATTTAACCTCGGTCCGGCAGTCACTCAGCGTAAAACAAAAGACTCGTAAATTAACTAATTGAGCACTGATTTGGTCAGATATACACACATTAGACTAAATGGTTAATTAAAATATCAATGATTGATTATGAAATTTAATAGAATAATCTATCTATAGATATAATGATGTATATGCAATTAAATCTAGAGTTGGATAAAATGAACTCACGGACAATAAAATATGAAAGTGAGTTATAATTTTAAATATTATTAATTTAATAAAACAATAACAAATAATAAATCAAAATATACAAAATTATGTGATGGGAACGTGAGATATTATACTTGCAGGCGTTATATAACTAATGAGATTAATGTTACCTATCTCATTATAAGTGTTTAATAAAGTGTAGTGCAGTATTGGAGTTTATGCCTATATAAATATGCCAAATTTCTAGCTCTTTTGTAGTCTGCTAGATCATACGGAACTTTACAGCCAAAGTTATATAACTAACCATAATAGCGCTCCTATGGCGTCTATCTATACAAAGTTAAATCAAGCATGTAATTAGGCTCAGAGATACGCAGGTTAGCATGTTAACCTAGATTAGGATATACACTAATGCCAGATAAGCATTTAATATAAAGAGAGAAAACTGGTTTATAATAGGTTTACCTATATACTCTATGGCACATATTACAATAGTAATAAAGCTCAAAGGTGCGAATGGGTCATTATTCATGGGCTTCAGCATCAAATGCTCGGTTTTCCCTAAAACCACTCAACTTGCCACGAATAGGAACATTAGTCAGGGAGTCGGATAAGCATTAATTATGAATAATATAGGTCCTTGTGCTCTAGTTCTAAAAGTGTGTGCTTTACCCGAACTAAAGTGGATGAGTGTGGCCTCCACCAGCACTTCATCCAGAATCATGCAGCAAGCAGATAAGTGTACATTGCGTACTTAGTAAGGACACATCCGCAACTTATACATATATATATAACGCAAATAAGTAAAATTATATTATCGTGCCTTAAAATTAGATAGCGTCTATTTGCATATCTATACAATCCAGTTCTCAAATTTAGTATTTCAAATATACTATTTAGGGATTAAATTAATTAGTAACCTAGTTTAATATTACCACCTGCATCTCAATATATATATATATAAATCTAAGGAGGACAAAGCATATTTGTGGGGTAATTATCAAAATATGCTTTGAGAATATCTCTGTGGCTAGTTCCTATGATGTACGAGTTACATATATAAATAGTTATAATTCATAACTTGAATTAAGCAAACTACAATCTTAATAGAGAATGACTGATTATTCCAATATTAATACCCAAAAATTAATCAGTAAAATAATAATAACATGATCTGAAACAGCGAGTGAGAACGAAAAATACTAATTCAATTATTTAATATTTATTATAATGAAGATTTGAAATTATCTTCGCAGACTGATAAGCTAAAATAAACACTCGCGGTTTCATTTGGCATATTAAACATATATAATATTAATATGATAAAATCATAGAATAAATTGAGTAGATAAAATAGGCATAAAAAACCGAAGGGAAATTATACATTTAAAATAGATTATTAAAGTTTTACATTTTAAAAGAGAATTCAAGTTTTACAATCAGGCAAGATTTAGCATTTAACAGTCTTCTTTGCAGATTTTAGTAAAGGTGTTTGGGAAAGGCAGATTTAATAAATAGCTAGCTTTTAAAAGAATCGAAAGTCACAGTTTATAAACAGAGCTCTGAGAGAAAATTTACCATTCAGTTGTTTTCATTGCAGTTAGTTCTAGAGCACTTGGGTGGATATTAAGTTGACACTTTGGACAATGTTTTAAAGTTAATAAGAGATTTTCCATGGGCTGCTTTGCTGGTGTACGGCATTATATTTTATCGGACCAAAGTCTTTTCCATTTCCCGGCTAGGGCTGAGAGGTGAGGGGTCGCCTAACTTACCCCGACATTTTAAAGGCGAAACAAGTGTAGGTTCTACTTACACTTCACTTATTATATATATGATCGATCCTTGGCGATAAAACTTTAAGCATTTATAGGCCACCTGTTAAATTTTATGAGCTTGTCCGTAGCTAAAAAGTCCATTTATTTATTTTAGCAAAACATATTTAATAGCTACAACTAGTAGAAAAACCCATTTATTTATTTTAGAAAAACATTTTTAATTATGACAACTAATTGAGATTTTGGTTTTTCTGCGTATTTTGTTATTAACATTTTATATTTACAAAATCAAGTCCACACTATTTTAGGACCAATGCGTGACCTACTTCGAAAATTGTTTACAAAAATCAAATGTTATTTTGACAAAGTTACTTTCATAATTAGTAGAAAACTAATTTTATAACCATACATGCAGAATAACAGGAAATATATGTATGCGATTTCAATAATACAACAATAAAATTGGCTAAATAATTTAACTAAAATATTTCTTAAACTAGAAATATTTATAAAATGAATTTCTTAAACTAGAAATATTTATAAAATGAATATACATATCTGTAATATATACCAATAACATAATAATAATTTAAACTAAAATATTTCTTAAATTAGAAATACTTATAAAATGGATACATATCTGTAATATATATGTATACTATTAAATTAGACTTATCATTCGCATATATATATACGTGATTCTGCACACATAGTAATTTAACGTTATTTAAATGGGTACTCTAAGAGGGTTTAAACCTGGCATATGGATAGATGTGTGAGTAAAATAAGTGAAACGGGCAGATGGATGAAACTGACTTATCAAAATATTTTAGAAGATTTGACTCATACTTTCACATGACCCTCAACTATCCACACTATCTCATACTGCTGATACACTCAATTACACACATGTCGATAAGATAAATAATCACCAATATATGTATTTCGTGCTAAACCAGCACTCGTCAGTTGTGTGGAGATGATAATCTGGGGGTCCACAATGTGTGTGATCAAGTGTATCAGCAGTATGAGATAGCATGGATAGTTGAGGGTCATGTGAAAGTCTAAGTTCAAACCCCCTATATATTACATATTGGAGTGCAGGTATGAAAAAGCCTATACTGTAGAAAAAATTCACATATCAAAATATTTTAGAAAATTAATTTTTCTTAGTCTTCTACAACCTGCAACAGCCATTTACACAATAAATAGATAGAAGTAAACGAATGACAATAATCCATATGTAATTTTTGCACAAAGTGAAATAAAAATGTATACTGAATTAAATTTTCTACTAATCAATGTTTTGCTCTCTTTATATTTGTTAAATACATTGATTAAATTTTATTATGTATTGAGAAAAGGTATAAAATTGAAAAGTGAACTATAAGTTTAAAATTATAGTATTGAATAATTAGCCACCAAACAAATCTATTGGAAAAAAAACCCACAAGAAGTAATTAAATAGAGGAATTTGAACTTAGGATTTTCAGTGTATATTCGTTCTCCACTCCATCTCAAACAATGGATACATATGACCACGCACATGTGAAAAAGATATATGATCCCTAATATATGCATTTTGTGCAGAACCAGCATCTCCCACATATATATACAACCAGTGCTCAGTTTATAGTAAGATAAACTTTAATAGACAGGCATCAATATTCTCACCCTTCCAACAATTCAACCATATATTTAATTGAAAAATGAATGATAGACTACTCAAAATCCTTTGTAGATTTAATACTGTAATCATACCCATGTAGACATTACATAAATCTAACCTCTCATATTAACAGACCACTATGTTACCCTTTAATATTAAAAGGAGAGGAATGGGCTGGACTTATACTATAATGTAACCTATTTTTATGCTAATAGGTATTTAACCTATTCATTCAGTATATTTAATGTTTACTATAGTAAATAGAGGGATTTGAAACTTAGGATTTTCAGTGTAAAAAGATTGAAGCCTGTCCATTGAAGCTTAAAGAATTGCTATCTTAATATACGCTGAGCACCTGATCGTATATATGTGTGAGAGATTATAATCTGGACCAACAGATGAGTGTTGGTCCTGCACAAAATACATACATTGGGAATCATTTATGTTTTTCACAATTATGAGGTCATGTGTATCGGTTGTTTGAGATGAGTGGAGGATAAATATAGACTGAAAACCCTAAGTTCAAATGCCTCTATTTACTATAGTAAACATTCAGTAAACTGAAAGAATAAGTTAATTACAAGAAAGAATTAAATGTCATGTTTTTAAAAGTATCGGGAAAAGCACTAAAAGCGACCAGTCAGTAATTAGAAATAAGATTGTATTTTTAATTGGTATGAATTAACTTTATCTGATATCCAGATTTACAATCAATTCATATCTTATATAAAGATAATACTTTTCATAAAATTATTACTAAATTATAAGATCTTCTACAAACAATAATATAAAATGACTGAATACACATTTTTATTAGTAAACTTTATAAACAAATGACTTACAAATCAATGGTTATTATTAGTAAGCTATCAAGTTATAAGATGTCACTCATTGTAAAGAAAAACTTTTATTTAGATATATCAAAAATTAAATACAGTATACATATTACATTTCTTATTAATTTTCCCCCAATTTCTGTTAAGAGTTGTTAATAGCATTCCATGACTCCCCCTAACAGCTATATTTGGTTCCAAGTCTTGTCAGATTATCAAATTTCATGGACAGCAGTGAATTGTATAAAACATCCATGTTTAATACAAATGTGTGAGTGTATTTAAACACCTGTGAAATTACACTGTATCAAACTATATGACTTCAATTGTATACTTTCAAAAAAAAAAAAAAAAAAAGTAAATAAACAAACAAAAAAATCCCAACATTATTGACCAGCCATTTTCTATTTTAGAATGGAGTACATTATCACATTTAAAAAACTGTAAATAAATTTTAAATTATACTAACAGCCATTTTGACTTGGAGCACCATAAAAGATCATGTTCATTAATAAACATTTTTTGATTTATGATGAAAGCACATTCATTTTTTTTTCCTTTTATTATCCGTTCAGAATTTGATATGCAGTATTTCGCATAATAAAATATTTTCCAAGTTTAATGCTAAAAGTTTAAATTTTTTTAGATATACATCATAACAATTCATAAGATCAGAGTTGCTAGATAATATAACTAGTTAATCATGTTTCTATAAGAGGGAAAAAGTTATTAACAAAAAAATCATCCAGGGCATTTTTAATTGCAATGAAAGCTGGATATTTAATGAAAATCAGATATTTCACTACATACTTTATTTAAAAAATAAAAATGTAATACAGTAAGTTTTTTTCTCTTATTCTTATTTTTTTTTATAGAATGAGTGAACACATAGTAAGATATATGTGAATGTGTCCTCTTAATTTATTAACAATATTATCATTTAAAAAAAATACATATAATTTTAATTTACATATAAAATGCAGATAATTCAAGTTTATGTCCCAAGAAGTTTTCATTCTGATGAGATGTAAAGAATTTTTATATGGATGTACAAAATACTTTTGATCAGATCATACAACATTTTAAAATTATCATGGGAGTCTTTAATGCTAGAATTGGCAAATGATTGAAAGATGAAAGAGCTGTGAATAAATTTTATTATGTTGATAAAAATGAAAAAGAACACAAACTTGTACAACTTTCAGAAACAATAATAGTGTGGAGAGTGATGGGTCGTGTGAAAGTCTGTGCTCCTATACCCTATATATTACATATATAGACACAGGTATATAGGAAGCCTGTGTGTTTCAGTTATTAAGCAATAACTATATATTATACATTTATTCTTTGAGAAAAATGCTAAACCAAAATGGACTCAGAAACATTCAAATAAAGATACAGTAGAAGTGGATTATATTTTGATTAACAGAGAATATTTATTTAAATATATAACAGTCTTAATAAATTCAATACTAGAAGTGATCATCGATTAGTGACATGTAAGATAAATGTTAAAGCAAAACGAGAGATAAATTATCAAGAAAAACAGTATTCACAATTGATATTCCTAACCTTCAGAAACATTCCAATGAATTTAAATTGGAATTTGCAAATCATTTTAAAATATTAACAGATCTTTATGATGGTTCTGATTTGATTGAAATCAAGAGAAAAATAACTGATCCAGGATTAAAAACTGCAATAAAGATATCTAGTATAAGACAGCAACAATTTGCCAATAAATTTTCTATTGAGACAAGACAATGTATAAAGAAAAGGAGGAGTATGAAAATATATAAAAATGATACATTAAGAATTGAATATTAAACCACTAAAACATCACATGATCACATTTCCCTATGCTTACACAAAATATGAAAACAGTAGCAAACTCTACATACAATAGTGACACCCAATACAAGCCTTAGTAATCCATGAATGCAAGGTTTGTGCATAAAACCCCTACTTAGTGCTGACTCATAAATAGTCACTCCTCACTGATGAAAGCCACAAGCTAGAAATCAGTCTGGAGACACTGGCTAGATAGGGATTTTATGCACAAACCTTCTTGCATCTATTGATTACTAACATTTGCACTGGATGACACTACTGTATAAAGTTTGCTGTTTTAATGGTGATTATATGATGTTTAGTAGTTAAATACCAGTCCTGTCCATGAGATGATGATGACTATAGTTATTAAAACCCCAAAGACACCAAAATGTATAGATACTGAACTGGATTCAGATCTGCATGACTATACAAGTGAATTAGTTTGAATTGAAAATATTGTTGGGTTTTCTGCTTAGTTGGTTAGAACATTACCTTAAAATTCATTCTTCAAGAATCTAAAGATCCAGTTTCAATTCCCATGCTACTACTAACACTGATCAGTGCTCTCAGATCCAAAGCATCTCATCTGATGAAAGCCACAAGCTAGATACTATTCTGGGATTACTGGATGAGTAGGCACTATATAAGAATTTTATGCACAAACATTCTAGCATCCATTGACCAATATGTCTAGCAATGAGTAGCACTATTGAATGGAGAGTTTGTTACTATAAGAATTGAATATTTAGAATAATGATATAAGAAAATATAATTCTGAATTAGCAAGGAAAGCTATTGAAGAGAATAAGCCTGAAAAATTTAAAATATTTCGGAATTGGCAGAAAACTTAACTTGTGCAATAAGAAGAAAAGATGGAACTATTACAAAAAAAAGAAACAGACATCATGAAATGTGTGGAAGAATTCTATGAAGAATATATAGCAATAAAGAATAAGAAAATACCCCCTACAATTGCTATATCTTTTGAATTGTCCAGTATTTTAAATGAAGTGAGACATGCAATTATATCTATGAAAAAGGAGAATGCTCCTAGTAATAATGATGGAATTGTAATCAATATCTTAAAAGAAGCAGATGAAGAAATAAAAAATTGTTGCTAAAGTTATATTAAGTGTCTAAATGATAAAGATCTACCAGAAGATTGAAAAAATATAGTATTTATTTCAATAGTTAAAAAAGATGAAAAAGTAAGATATTAGAAATTATAGACTTCAGTTCTTTACTAATTTTTTATTAAGATAATTACAAACCATCTATGGTGACTTTTGGACTTAAAACAACCAAAAGAACAAGCAGGATTTAAGTGGTTTTAGTGAGTGGATCACATAAGTAATAAGGGAATTCAAAGAGAAAAAAAAACAATAAATGAATTACCATTGTTTTGGATTTGTGGGATTAATGATCAACACATTGGAACCAGGATATTGTCCTAATTTGAAGAATATTTGCAACAGCTGTGATTAAATTATATAGCTATACTAAGAGGATTAACATTGATCTCCAAAACTTGTTACAGTTTTTAAAAAAAGTATTTTGTGAATCAAAATGGAAAGTTAGGGGATTAAAAATGGAGATTATTTAGATCAGGGGTGGACAACAAGTCGATCGCAAAGCCAATTTTGGTCGATTGCGAGGCCAATCTGGCAAGAGCCGATTAAGTCAAGATTTTCAAGTTCTTTTGTTATTTTTGTTTTTGTTCTAAATTTTTTTTCAATTTTAGATAGGTGAAGTTCATTAATAAGTCGTGTCATTATTGAAAATAATATTTTTAATCTTGACTTAATGTAACTAATTTAAATTAACAAATATTGTTAATAATTCCTCATGTTGGAACATGAATTTTTTGGTTGTTAAATAATTGTTATTTTTTACTAGGTAGATATATAAAAATAGTATATATTTCACACCTCCCTCCACTTAGACTATGACAACAAGTGATTGCAACACATTTTAAAAATAGAAAGTCGATCTTATCAATACAAAAGTTGGCCACCCCTGACTTAGATCATTTAGATTCTGCAGATGATTTTTTTGCAAAGATTGTTTCAGAGCTTCAGGAAAAGTTATCAAATGAAAATAAAAAAAGTAGGACTAAAGATAAATGTTAAAAAAGATTAAAATAATGTTAAATGAATTTTCATAAAACAAAAACAAAGATTGATAATGGTCAATTAGAAGTTAATAATTATAAATAATTGGGTCAAAATATTTATACAGATGAAAATGTAATAGGTAAAATTAATCATAGAATTAAACTGGTTGGAATCTTTTCGACAGAAATAACTTAATATTAAAAAGAAATGTGCCCACGTGTTTGAAAAGGAATGTTTTTAATAAATGTGTTTTACCAGTTCTTATTTATGGATTTGAGACCTGGACACTAAACAGAAAAGCAATATAGAGACTTCAGACCACTCAAAGAAGTCTGAAGAGATGTATGTTAGAAGTAACAAGAAGGGATCAAAACTGAAATACAAGAGTGAGAGAACAAACAAGTATTTCTGCTATCATTGAAAGGCTGGACACATTGCTAGAAAAAATGATAATAAATAATTGAAATCTTAAACTGGATTCCAAGAAATTTGTAAAAAACCTAGCCGGAAACCAGATGTAAGATGAATGGATGAAATAAGGATGTGGAGAAGAGATGCTAGAAATCAGAAATTGGATTAAATTTGAAGATTTTCATCCTACAGTGGATAATGCTGAAAATGATGACATATTTATTATATATGTCTGTGTTGAAAAGTATTATATACTTGCAGTTCAATAAACAACACGTTTCTATTATGATCAAAGTTGGCCGACAAAGCATGAGCTAGTACATGCTATATACGATGAATGAGGGGGGGAGACGGCATAAAATATAGCGGGTCTATTGTATATAGTATATTTGAGATCATTTATCTTTTTCACGTGTATCGGTTGTATGATAGAGGGGATGAATAAAGGGAGCTCGAAAGTCTGTGTTCAAATTCCCTATATTACATCTAGACTCCAGGCATGTATAAATTATTGTATATATAATTCCACACATTTAAAAGTAAAATTAAAGAAAAAGCACTGTCAGTAAATATCTTTCAAGATAAAAGACTAATTTATAGAGAGCCGCCAGTTTTGATTTTATCTTTCTAATTTTGGATAATTGAATTGAAATCATTAAAGAGTAAATTTGTTTTATTTTTGGATTCGAGTTGGTTAAGATTTTTGCATTATTACTACGTTTTAAAAATTTTGTACTTGCAGTATATAATATTAAATATTAATAAAACAATAGATAGAAGTTATTTATAACACAAAACTATAGAGTAAAATTAATGTTTATTTAAAATTTCAGCAGAATTTGGATATATAAAAAACAACAACGAATATTTGTACTTGCAGTACATAAAAATAAATATTAATAAAATAAAATAATATACAGAAGCTATTTATAAATACAAAACTATAGAGTAAAATTAATATTTATTTAAAATTTCAGCAGAATTAGTATGATGAAAAAAAAAACCGAATATAAAAACGAGATTGGGGGGTTGTTATTTGCTTGTGATATTTTGCCCAGTGTGAACTTTTTTTTACATCAAATATTTTTTAAATTGCAAGAAGGAAGTGTGGAGATTATAGTAACCCTCAAAATGCTAATAAAAAGAAAACTTATAATGAATTTCTTTTTAAATAAGTGGACCATTTAAGAATCACGACAAATTTTTTTTAGATTTTTTTTTTTTTTTAAAATAGAACTAATTCCCCAGGGTGTATAAGCTGATAAGGATTAGTTTATCAGCAGCCTCCCTTTCAATACGATACTGTCTAGTGCCTGATTTTCCAAGAGATTTTTATATGTCCAAGTTACAGACTACGATCTAATTGTTTTTTTTTAAAAAAAAATAATTTTATCATATTTTTAATTTTCTATTTCAAATAAATTTCTTTCATAAATTCTAAAATAACCTGGCTTCATTTTTTAATTCAATTTTAGCATTTTAAAATAACTTTTCTATAAAATTTCAAAATACCGTTGCTCGTTTTTATTTTCTTTTACACTATAATTTTTGATTTGATGAGGCTTTAACTTTAAAGTTAAATATAGTCAATAATCATGAATTAGAAAAAGTTGATAACTTCAAATACCTTGGTCAGATTACAGATGGTAACCTATGAAAATACCTATAATCATAGAATTAAAATTGGGTGGAGTGCTTTAGTAAAAAAATAATTTAATTTGAAAAAAATTTAAAAAAAAAAAAAAATAGGACTTTAGAAGATATGATATGTTGGACTATTTCCATCATTTATGAGTGAATGTTGAATGTATAGAACATTTTAAACTTTTTATTTAAACTTTCCAAATACAAACAACTTGTTAGTAATAACACACAAATAGACAATACAGGTTAGTAATTACACAACGTTTCGAGTAGTATTATTCTCCACTCTTTTTCAGGTGTTGTTGGCCTATATGCACAGTGACAATATTCTTGAATATCGAATTTAAGGCTATTCTGTCAAAGGCAACATATAGTAGAAATTTGATATATTTATATATGAGGCATGGTTCAAATCCTCCGGAGTTCTTCAATTTTTTATTATTATTAAAGCCAGTATGATAATTCTCAACCTATGCACTCCATAGATTACACAAATAAAATTGAAAAAATGTAAATGTTTTATACTATAAAAATGAATTATTCAACAATTAGATTTTGTTAATAAATGAAAAAAAAAATATCACTTTGCTTTTTCATATCATTGTTTTCTGGAAATTTTGTTTATGTCAGATATTTTTGCATAAGTATAGATTTCTAAAATGTAAAAATTGAAAATAAATCTACTTGGATTTAATATTTATCTTACTAATTGTGTTATAGCAATTGTCAGTATTGCTAATTTTTGAGAAAGAGTAGAGAAAAAGTGATGCACAATATTCATGCTTAAATTGTCACATTGTAGATAATTTATTCATTTTCCAACCTTATTTTCAAAAAGGTGATAAGTCCTTTTTTATATATATATATGTTATATTTGAAAATATATATATATGCAAAAATTCAGATGCAAAATTTTTAAAAGAAACTGCTAAAAGCTTGCACATATGAGTAACTTTAATCATTATATTTCTATATTATATTGAAATAAAAAATCTCAATGCAGAATTTTTAAGTGTATAAAAAATTGTTAGTGACTGAATATTTTTTCATTACCTACACTAAAAAAAAATGATTTCACTGAACAGTGTTTTGATTATTCAATGAACTCATTTTTCTGTATTTTCCATAATATCAAATTCTTGCTTCTAAGACTACCATTTTCATTTAAGAGCATAATAAGTAGAGATTCAAAAACATTTTATGGAATCCTAAGAAATCTATTTACTTTCCTATTAACAAAAATTCGTAAGATTAAAAATTACACTTGCATTGAAGCAAAAAAATATAAATTATGGATCTAGTGATATGTGATCATTGATCAAGAATAGTAACGCAAATTTAGCAAAAGAGATTACAGCAATTACATTTTTCTAGTAGACAAACAAATTAAAAATTGGAATTCCTCCATAATTAAACCAGCCTTAACAATTAAAAAAGTCAATCTGTCAGCAAATTGAATAATGTTGCTGAGTCTATAAAATAATGTTCTCTTCAGATTCCTCTAATCATCAAGCAGTAACTATTTACATGCTATAAAAAAAACTTCAAGCATATCTAATAATATACTAGTGTTTAAAAAATAAGGAAGGATGTGAAACCAAGAATTTCAGCTAAATTAATGATGGGTCTACAATCAAGTCTTAATACATATAGCTCTCCTGTAACTGATGCATGGTTAAAAAATATTATTCATAAATATTTATATTGTAAAAACAACAAGGCTTAAGGAAAGAGTAAGTGAAGTTTCAACAAAAATTTGATTATAATCAAAAAAACAAGTAATATAATATATGTAATTATACATTGATCTATCTTCATTATTTAGTTTTAATCTTAAATGTTTTTAGAAAATTTCAAACACTATTTAAACTTTTCAAATGCATTCATATAAATAAAACATAGGTTAGTATACACTGTGTAACACAATCTTTCAAGTGATTAATCTCTTCAGATGTTGCTGGCCTAACTAATGATAGCAGTGAATCAAACTGATTGATTTTTAGATTCTTTTAATACTAAATTTAAAGTAATCATCAATTCAATTTCCATACTAGTACTGTCATCAATTAATAGCTTGGTTGGTTAGAGCATCACCTTAAATTCAACATTCATAAATCTAAAGATCACCAATTCGATTAGCATGTTAGTACTGTCACCTGGAGAAAAGTGCAGTATTCTAACCTATATGCTATTACTAAACAGTTGAACGCATTTAAAAAGTTCAAAATAGAGTTTGAATTTTTCTAAAAACATTTAACAATTAAAACTAGATGATGGAAATGATCCAACAAGTAAATATCATGATCACAAACTTAGACTGTATATATGGGCAGATTAATATATTAAGTTTTAGAAGGATACTGTGGAGGGATTCATTTTGGAAACAATTCTATACAAATGGAAGTAATCTTTATTTTTCTATTAATCTTTTAAAATTTATTGAGGAAAAGGGAGTTTGATAAGTTATAAATTATTGTTCAGGTTTTTTTTTTGAATCAAAGTTAAATATATCAAATCACTCTGGTAAATAGTAATGAAAAAAAAAATTATCCAATCAAATTATTTTCATATTCAAATGACTAAAGTGAAGTTTTATTTATTTAATGAGTGTTTGATTATCTTGAATTCCAAGTTTTAATAAAACAATATTGCTTTTAAAATATATATTAATATTAACATTAAAAATGAGGCTATTAAAATGTATGGTTACTTATTAACCTGGTTCCACATCTATAACTAACTATACAAGTTGATTGGCTTAGATTTTTTTGAATTTCAAAACTTTATAAAAAGTTGCCAGTAAAAATGAAAATAAAGATAGCTGCCAGATGGAAAACTGCAACTGTTTCAGTTTTGAATCCTGAGTTTTCATGAATAAGTGTGAAAGACAGAAACTATTTGTGGATTAAATTACACATAGCTTAACCATAGATCGTACAAAATTAAAGTGAAAAGCATTCAAGTATTTACATGTATATACACCTATTCTATACATATATAAATTAAAAATTATATTTTAAGTAATAGGACATTCTTACATATTTATAAAAACACAGATGAATATTAGTCAATATGATAAATATTTATTATACACCTGGGTCTCGTTTTATGCGGATTATTTTAATGCGATTTTGAAGTATATTTCACTATATTTATTAGATATCAAGAAATTAAAATTATTAATAACTTATTTTGACTTGAAATACTTTTTTTTTCTTTCAAAAATATAACGTTATATTAGCAGCTTACGTTAATATGGCCATAAGCTGTATTTAGAATCTTAGCTTCTATGTAAATAACCTACTTATACTAATGAGTAAATAATAACAATAGATTTATACATACGTATAAAAATATCGCAATAAATATTCAAAAATTTTAAACATTTAAAATGTATTTTGTTAAATATTAACAGAAATAAATATTTTTTTTGATTTTTAAAATAAATAATAATGAAGATTTTATTGATTTTATAAACTGAAAATAATCTTTCGAATGATAATGTCTAATCTTTTTGTTTTGATTGCATCTCATTTTTTAAATATAGAAACAGCACAAGACTGGAAGTGACGCTAGTTGTACAACACATCATGAATCTGATTTCTTACTAGTTCACAAACAAACTCATATTGTAAAGTAGCGGTAATGATTAAAATATATATGAAAAAATGTAAAATTAAATACTGTAGTTAATAAAAAAAGTTTGTCTTATATTAATTTTTTTTATATATTTGAAATTTTTTTATTAGTCATACTTTATTTCCTTATTTTGTTAATGCGAATTTTAAAGTAATTTTTTCTTGTTGCTTTGCTTTTATGCCAATTTCTGAAAATTACGGGAACCTATCCCCCATTTTCCAAGGTAAGTTACATTTATTTTTGTGCGATTTCTTTTGTGCATGTTTTCTGAGGAACCTATCTACCGCATAAAACGAGACCCAGGTGTATAGTGTAATAATGCTTTATGGTTAAAAGGAGGTTGCCTTGACAACAGATTGAGATTGTTACTGATATTGTCTAAGTGTTGATTGATTTTAATGATTATTATATAATATATGTTATATATATATGTTTACAAGTGATTTTCAAACTTTATCAACTTGTGTAGGTCTTAAAATTATGTTTTTAGTGATAGGTACCCTTACTATCCACAGAAAAAAAATTGTTACAAAATCACTAAAAAAATATCAACATTAAGTGTGCAATTAATGTGAAAAATGAAAAAAAAAGTCATTTCTTCATTAAATTTTTCTTTTTTGAATAATTTTAATACAAGATAAATTATTGATTTATTAATCATTGCTACCTATGTAAATTTATTGGCTAGAAGATGCTTGGACTTTGTAATACAAAATATCAATATCAGTCTCTTCTGATATTATCTGTAAGAGCATTTCATAATTCAGTATCAAATCTATTTCTGTATTTTGTTTCTCTTACTAGATAAGTTGAAAATCATTTTAAATAAATTGTGGAGAAAGACATTCAGATCTATTACTTTGTTAGAGATTTTGAGATACTCGGAGACTTTTTCTCAAAAATCTAGAAATTCTTATTCCTGATACTTAATTTTTAACCTATTGTAAGTAATATTTACTAAGGCTTTAACCTCAAGAATATGCATGTAAAAATGCAATATTAGGGACCTCTACAGGTCTTAACCACAAGCTTATGCATTCTTCCAATGCGTAAGCTTGTGGTTAAGACCTGTAGAGGTCCCTAATATCGCATTTTTACACACATATTCTTGAGGTTAAAGCCTTAGTAAATATTACGTAATCAATGTGCATTTAAATAAATTTATAATCTATCGTAAATTAATTCTACTTTCCTTCATTAGCAAATGATCAGATTTATTATAATTCTGCAATAAATTTTTAAGTCAGTCATACAAATCCTATCTTCCAGTTAAAGATTTTTTTCCAAATGGGAAATGTATTGTAATAACTAATTTTTAACATTCTCCATTAGGAAACTTCTCAGTTTTTCATAACATTAAACATTATTCTTATCCATAAATGATACTTACATATTTAATTTTAAAACTAATGCATTAGTTTATTCATTAACTGCAACTTTTCATCGCCTAATTTTGAAGCATAATCACGGTACGTATATTTTAAAAAATTACTTCACTTTTTTAATTAAAAAAAAATCAGTGAATAGCCATCGCACTTCTGCATATAAAAACAAGATTTTATGGTTGTTAGATATTTAATTGCATAACAAAGTAAATAAGTTTAAATTTAATTCTTTGCATTTGATGAAATTTATAATTTTTATAACATCAACCAAAACTTACCTTAATGTTTTCAGTATGTATTTTACCATGAGCATGTAGTGATGATGACACCAATGGAAATATTTAAAATGTGGCAAGATTGCAATTATTTATGATATTGCCATTTTGTTTGAAAACAATAACAATTTTATTCCAACTGCACAAATATGTTAACATAAATCTCAAATTACTTCAAATTCATTCATGTAGTTAATAATAAGCTCAAAATGTCTTGCTCTAGTAGTTCTCTCTATAAGAGATTTGCAAAAAACCATATTTTTTTTGATTGTAGAATCAAAACTATAACAGACTAATACTATTAAAATAGCAAAACCAGAAATATTCATAGATTCATCCAATTGTATCATAAAATATTAATTCAACTTCACATAATAGTATCATTTACTTAATATGACTTGTAATTTAGGGCATCAGAAAATGATATATCATCAATTTATTTGATATATTTTTCACCAAGCTTGAAAAATATATTCTAATACAGGATTTTATTAGCTTTTCAGCAATTGTTATCTCATCTTCTTTGGTAATTTGCAAAATAACTAAAAAAGAAATCTCAAAAGATATTTTATTGCAATATATATATACATATATTGCAATAGTATGAGACAAACAAGGTGATGAGGGTATTATAAACATTATTGTTTTTTTATTATTATTAAAAATGAATATGGTAAATGAGTAAAAAAAAAAAACAGTATTAGAAAACAATATAAATAATAAACATAAAATCATTAGCAACTACCATTAATAATCAGAGTAATAGCCAATTAATCAACAGGCAAGTCATTCTTTGTAACTGGATTTAAAACAGAAAATATAAAATTTTAGGCAATCATCACTTAGTCAATGTCAAACTTGGGGCATAATATAACAAAAGATTAATCAACAATATTTTTACTGCATGTATATACATAAGAGTTAAAATAATTATAATAAATATATTAAAAAATGTTTGATTCAGTTTATCAATGCTGATTATCATCAATGCTCAAGGCCATCTGGTAGCACTATCCAAATAATTATAAGAATAATAATATCTACAAATCATATATTTCTCATAAAATGTTAGTGTGAAGATAGCTTTGGGATAGCAAATAAGGGAAAATGAACAATATTTAAACAATGCTAATATTAAATAGCTTCACTAGAATAATTTTAAATAATGATTAATATATTTATTGATTAATCAGAAGTGAAAAATAATAAAAAAATGAAAAATCTGACAAATATTTTGATTTTGACTATTAATAAATATAAGAAAATATTTCACTTGATTGAAACCCCAAACAATACAGTTTACAGAGCTGTATAATTAAGTATTTTACATAACACACACATAAGCACATATGTGTTTGAACAATATAAAATATTCCAATCATTAATAAACTAATAAATATTCTATGTAGTAATATATAAATAATAAATATATATTAGCACATATGCATATGCAAATATAAAAATATGAATTTATTAATTCAATCAAAAACTAGATTTTCACCTGTCAATAAAATATAAAACTATATATATACTTAAAGTTTCTACCCTCTGGAGGCTTTTAAACTGGTGTATAGTCAGTTACTTTTTATCATTAGCTGCATAATTTACTTACTTTATTTAAATTGTTTACTTTTAAAATATTCTTTCTTTTGTACAATACATAGAAATAGATTTTCATTAATGGCAGATATCAATATTAATAAATATTTTACTCATTTGCTAATTTCTTTTATTTGTATTTCACATGTACATAAAAATACCAGTGTATCACTGTAATCTCAATAATAATAGGCTGGCTTCTTATATAGGCTACTGGTATCAATGTCCTGGATAGCGCATATATCTAATAAATGTTGGTGGTCTTCAATAATTTTCAAACTTCCTGGCAACTTCACACATATTGGACTACAAAAAATTATGGAACTATACTGTTTTATTTTTCCAGGAATTCAAATTCAATCTACATGGTGATTAGTATGAAAATTTGTAATAAATTGAACCTACTATCTATATATAGTAGATACAATGGAATTTATAAACAGAATAATTGCCAATAGATTTTCCCTTCTTGATTAATAAAAATAAGATACCTAAATTACTATTGTTCTGTTTTTTAATTTACATTTGTCAAAACCAAAAGTTGAGTTTTAATTAATAAACAAATATTTCTTAATCCTTTAAGATTTGAAATGCAGGCATTCTTATACCTGGAACTTAATTGGAAATATAGGGGATTTGAATTCAGACTTTCAAGCAACCTTCACCTACTCACACTATCTCGTACTACTGATACACATGACCACACACATGTAGAAAAGATAAACAATTATTAATATACATATTTCGTGCTTGTTTATTTTTTCTATATGTGTGTGGTCATGTGAACTAGCATGAAATACAAATATTGGTGATTCTTTATCTTTTCTACATGTGTGTGGTCATGCATATCAATAGTACGAGATAGTGTGGGTAGTTGAAGGTTGCTTGAAAGTCTGAGTTCAAATCCCCTATATTTACTTAATCCTTTAAGTAAAAACAGATTACAAGATTACCTTTATCATTTATAAGCATTATTTTAAAGAAAAACATCTTTATTTTAGACAATTTTTTTTTCTTTGTTATATTAACAATTTAGATTTAATAAGTTAAATAAAAGTACTTGAATTAAAGTGATCTTTTTATTTTATTCAAATAATTTTTAATACTTCAATATTTCCATTACTCTAGACTTCATTTCAAATGATTATATAACTAAATGTTGTGTGTTAATTTCTACTTTTCCTTATAAGAAATAATATGTGCATACCACATGCTGTGTGTGTGAAACCAATTGATGTCAATATATATTTAAAAAATGCATTTCTTTTATTTTTCACATTTACATTGAAAATATTCAATATTTTTATTATGCAGATATAAATTATTAGACTCCATCTTTTTTTAAAAATTTTTCAGGATTTATGCTACTATTATAAACTTTTTCACATTCGACACATCATTCTCTGTCCAAAGTAAAACCAGATGCTATACAGTTTTTATATTTTTTGCTATTTCTTGCTTGCAGATAAATCTTCAGATAATAAAAGATGTAATGTCTTTGCATCATTTGTTAATGATTGTTTTCATTGTCAGTCCTTATTATTAATTGATCTTTTCATTCACATTATCCAGTTTTTAAACACTTGTTCATTTCTAAAAGTTGGATTTTTTAATTAAAATTTTTTCTTTATCTTAAAAACCGTGAAAGCAAATTTCCTATCAATACCAAATGTTGTTTTACATTCTCGAGACTTTTATTCTCTTCTACAGCTTTCCTTGCGAGTTCACAGTTATACTTTCTTATACCATTTTCAATTCTTTTCCATACCATTTTACAAAATTTGAGATATTCAATCCTTTTTAATGCATCAATGTTGTATATCTTCATATTCCTTCTTTTCTTCATAAATTCTAGAGTCTCAGTAGAAATTTTATTGGTCAATTGGTGCTTTTTTTTACCAGCTATCTTTGTTGCAGTTTTTAAAAGTGTATCAGTTATTTTCTTATTAATTTCATTCAAATTTGAAACCTGTTCAAAATATACTAATACTTGAAACTGATTTGTAAGTTCTAATTTAAATTCATTAGAATGTTTCTGAAGATTAGGAATATTAACTGTAAATATTGTTTTTCTTAATAATTTTTGTCTCTCTAGTGTTGCATGAACACATATCTAACATCTTACTAATTGATGATCTTGAAATATGTATTTTCTGTTAGTCAAAATATAATCCAATTCTGCTGTACCTTCATTTGGATGTTTCTATGTCCATTTCCTTTTAACATTTTTCCAAAAAAAGAATTCATAATATAAAGTTTTTCTTTTTCTGAAAATTCCACAAGTCTATGTCCTCTCTCATTTCTATTACCATAACCAAAATTACCTAGAGCATTTTCATCTTTCATTTGTTTACCAATTCTAGCATTAAAGTCTCTCATAACAATTTTAAAATGTTTACTCTGATCAAAAGCCTTTTGTACATCCATATAAAAATCTATTACTTCATCATTATGAGAACTTGTTGGGGCATAAACCTGAATTATCTGCATTTGGTATCTGCTATTAAGTTGTATTACTAATCTTGTCACTCTGTCCGATACACCATCAATCTCCACAATGTTGTTCTTCCACTTTTTATTTATAATAAAGCCTATTCCACTTGTATAACCAATATTTATGTCTTTATAGTAGAGTACATATCCACTTTTTAAATCAATTGTCTCTTCACCTTTTCTTCTAACTTCCCAAAGTCCAATAATGTCCCATTTAATATGACAGTTCTTCTAATTCTTGCAATCTTCCTTCACTTGAAAGTGATCTGCAGTTGTAAGTACATAAATAAAAAGTCTTTATCAAATGGCAGCCTGGGTCCACAATCAAGGGATTCTTAGCACCCTTCGTCTTTGGCCACCAACTGCTGCCGTGGTTGGTGACTTTACAGTCTCCTGGGAATAAGGGCCATGATTTATTTTTGTCTGTCATGATTTTATATATCTATTGGAAAAATATTTATCATTTACACATACATTCATTCTGCCTTATCAGGTAACTGAGACGAAAGACCATGGTGTTTCTTGATCTTAAACTCAGAGGTAAAAAGCCAATAAATTCACCACGCTAGCTAATGCGTGTTGGTGAGCAGCCCATCCATGTTCATATACTATATGAATAATCACATAGTAATAATAGCTGCAACGACAAAAACATATGAAGTGTGCACATTAGGAATTTGCCCTGCTCGGGTCCTTTAAGGCATCCAAGAGGAATCAAAGGGTCTCCTTTCAGTTAATAGCAAACTCCTTTCTGCAGAAATGAAAATAACACAGACTCATGGAATTAACAAGAAAACAACCTAAATATCACATTCTTCTTTGAGATAAACATTAAATAAATATGAATATGGAAGAATTGAAAGGCAGCATTGGATTATATTTTGAGTAACAGAAAATATATATTTCAAGACTAATGTTCTTAATAGATTCAATACTATATATAACATATGTGTTAATGCAAAACTAGAAAGATGAAAATTATTAAGAAAGACAATATTAACATTCAGAAAGACTGTAATGAAATTAAATTAGAATTTGCAAATCAGTTTATAATATTAAGATTTTGAAGATGATTCAAACTTGACTGAGATCATTGATATTCTATTAAGAAGTGCCACAAAAATAGTTGATTAAAAAAAGCAGCAATTTACTAGTAAATTTTCAATGAAGAAAAGATAATGTGTGAACAAATAAAGGAACATGAAATTATTTAAAAAATCATCCATTAAGAAAAATTGAATACTTAACAGAATGGTAAAAAAAAAAAAAAGAGAGAGAGTTAATAAGGATTTAAAAAAATACAACTGTGAATTGGCAAGAAAAGCTATTGGAAAAAAATAAAAGTTTCAAAAGTATAAAACATTTTGATATTGGAAGGAAAATTGTTTCAATATCAAAAAAAAAAAAAAAAAGATGGCACTATTACTAAAAAAAAAAGAGGGACATCATGAAATTGTGGAAACATTCTACAAAAAGTTATGTAGCCAAGAATTTTTAATGAAAAGTTGAGACATGCAATTAAATTAATGAAGAAGATAAAAGCTCTACTGAACAATGAAACTATTATTGACATCTAAAAAGCAAGTAAGAAACAAAAATGTTGGCAAAACTAAAGATCTACCAATTAAATGGAAAAATATAATAGTAATATTAAAATGTAAAAAAAAAAGACAATATTTAGAAATTATAAATTTATCAGTTCTATTCAAGATCTTCAACAACATAAATAAAAGTAATCTACAAAATTTTTTTAATTCAAACTAATAAAAAAACAAATAGAATTTAAGTGATTTTAGCATAGTGGATCACATCCAAGTTTTGGGAGAAATTAAAGCAAGAACTAATAAATAAACAATTGCAATTACATTTTGCAGATATAGAAAAAAGCATTTGATTCTTTAAGCATTTCCAATGATTAAAGGTTTGAACTATCAAAATATAAACTGGGATATTTTTCAAAATGCAATAGTAAATTAGATTCTGTTGTGACAATAAGAAAATTATCATTGATAAAGGTATACAGCAATGAGATTCCACATCTAAAACTTTTTATAGTAGTTTTACTAGAAATATTTCGGAATTAAAATGGGAAGCTAAAGGAACAAAAACACATGGAGATTATTTAAGATAGGTGATATAGATATTTGTGCAAATAATATTTCAAAGCTTTAAGAAATATTGCAAAAATTATCATATTAAATAAGAAAGTAAGCCTAAAGATAAATACTAAAATTCAGAACTTTAGGAAAGAACAGGCCAAACTCTCCATACAGTAGTGCCACTCAGTGCAAGCCAGAATAATCAATGGATGCCAGAAGGCTTGTGCATAGAATCCCTATGAGTAGACAATAGATAGGGATTTTATGGACAAGTCTTCTGGCATCCATTGATTACTCTGGCTTGCACTGAATGCACTATTATATGGAGAGTTTTGCCTGTTTTAATAACAGTTATGAGCAAGCATAAGAAATGGTGATCATGTGAACTTTAGGAAAGGTTGCAAAAGTTATCAGATGAAATTAAAAATCACATGATCAGTAATTCTTATGTTTACACAAGCTGTTAAAACAATAGCAAACTCTCCATACAGTACTGCTACCAAGTGCGATAGCATCAATGGATTATTTTTTTGCATCCATTGATAACCATGACTTGCACTTGATGGCATTATTATATGGAGAGTTTGCTACTGTTTTAATGAAATTAAAAAATTAGGATTAAAAATGTTAAAGTAATGTTCAATGGATTTTCTCAGAAGAGATTGAAAATTATGATGCAAAAATTATCAGATGAAAGTAAAAAATTAGGACTAAAGATAATTGATAAGTTAATGTTCCATGGATTTTCTCAGAAGAAAATAGAATGATTACAAATTAAAAGAAACTAATAATAAATATCTTGAGACCAGAAAAAATAATTGATGAAATAATCATAGAATGAATCTTAGATGGAATGCTTTTGATAGAAATATTAATAGGAACTATACTTATGTATTTGAAAAAGATTTTAATAGATATGATTTACCAGGTCTTACTTAGGGATTTGAGACTTAAAATATTTAACAAAAGAATAATACAGACTATAGAACACAATATGGAGAGATATATGTCAAGAGTAAAAAGATGGGATTAAAAGCAAAATATATGGATGAGGGACGAAAAACTATCAATGAAAAAATTAAGAGATTGAAATAGAGCTGGCCTGGACATACTGTTAGAAAAGATTGTAAAAAGGCACATGAAATGGATAGCTAAAAAGAAATTTGGCTAGCGTAATGTGAAAGCAAGCTATAGAATGAAGAATTTGGAGAGATTTTCATCCTGTAGTGGATAAATAACGGTTGAAAATGATTTTGTATATATTTACATAAGTATAGGTATATATTTAAACATTTATATATGACATATGCTAATTTAAAAACTAAATCATCGTCATCAACCATTATCAGTCCACTGCAGGATGAAGGTCTCTCCAAGTTCAGTCCATCTTTTCCTATCTTTAGCTTCTCTTCTCCACATCACCCCTGCACACTTTCTTATTTCATCCATCCAATCTCACATGTGGTCTCTTTCTGGGTTTCAATATTATTTCTTGCAAAAACATTAATTATAATGTCATTTATAGTCCTGAAGATGACTGATAGACAGTTGAAATATAGGAAGAAGATATATAAAAAGCACTAGTAAAAACAATTTTTTTTTCCTTTTTTGATAAAATCATAAAAAGTAAAATTGGTTAATCCACATCAGGTTAAAAATATATATATATTGTAACCCTCACTACACGAATAATTAAGAATATATGCATAAAAAGAAATGTCAAAATAAAGATATTATTTTCTTAAAACCAACTAAGCTAGCATGAAACAATAAATCGAAGGAAGGTCACAAAGTATCCATGAAGATAATACCTTCTAGCATCAAACATCTGTTAAACTAGTCTTATAATCCATAATAAAATACTACTAAATAAATTTAATACATGTAAACCAATAAAGAAGTAATAACTGGGTCTATGAGATAAATATGAAATTCAAATTATGAATTAAATGATAAGTAGATGATGAAATAAATAATAATTAAATAATGAAAACGAACAAGCTTAAGAGAAATAAAATGTGTTAGAGTAATGAATGATAGAGATGATGATAGAATAGGAGCTAATGAGGGATGAATCGAGTATGATGATGAATTAAGATAAAATGAAGATGTAAAAGAAAGAAAAAATCAAGATGAAATATGAGAACAATGTTGACAATGGATAATGAGATCCTCAACTATAAACTAATATTGTATTAAATAATATTAAAGCAAAATGAAAAAAAGTATGGATTCTAAGCTTGATTAAACCAGAATATTTAACCATGAAGTTAAAATAAACTCTTAAGTTTTAAAAACTAAAGAAAAAATTTACATCTTAAAGTTATACTAAATTAATAAAACTGTGAAGATAAACATAACTCCAAACAAAGCACAACAAATAACTTAAGACATAAAAATTACCAAAAATTCAAAATTTACAATTAAGAATTAACAATTTACTTTTCTCAAGGTTCTAATAACTTAAATAGTATCATTTTACAAGATATACTTGGGTCAGTGAAAGGGAGTTTGTCACTACCCAAATATAACAAATAAAACAGCTCATAAAACAAAATAGAATCAATACACAATATGTAGCAATTCAGATACCAACAGTACTATGAACTTTAAATTTTATGAAGTACAAATAAGTTCTTAATAAGTAAGTGCAATAACTTACAAACTCTCCTTTATTAAATAGTTATGGGATGTATGATCAAGATAAGTGAATGATGTATCTAATGACTCAAATAAAAAGGTTATTCCAAAATTAATAGATCATTAAAATATTATTTAAATTAGGACATGGGCTTAAGATCTACAGTATTCTAATCAATAAGCCATAAATTCTAAATGTACTTTAAATGTAAAAGTTTACCAAAATTATTGACACATTACTGCATAATTAAATATATTGTATTAATTAATGATAACTTTAAGACAATAAAATTATGTGTTGATAGCAATAACAATAATAATATGGATGATGATTAGCAATAAGACTACAGACAACTAAATACATTTTTAAAACAACAAGATTTATTTACACTATTTACAATTTTTTTAAAAAATAAATAAATTGAAAAACATATATCTATTTTAGAAACAATATAAAGCTATTAACTGAAAGGAGACCCTTTGATTCCTCTTGGAGACCTTAAAGGAACTGAGCAGGGCAAATTCCTAATGTCCACTCCATACGTCCTTGCAGATGCAGCTGTTATTACTATGTGATTATTCATATAGTATATGAACATGGTTGGGCTGCTCACCAACAAGCATTACCCAGCATGGTAAGTTTATTGGCTTTTTACCTCCGAGTTTAAGATCAAGAAAGACCATGGTCTTTCTTCTCAGTTGCCTGATAAGGCAGAATGAATGCTTGTGTAAATGGTAAATATTTTTCCAATACATATATACAATTATGACAGGCAAAAATAAATCATGGCCCTTATTCCCAAGAGGCTGTAAGGTCACCAACTGAGGCAGGGGTTGGTGGCCGAAGGCAGAGGGTGCTAAGAATCTACTGATTGTGGACCCAAGCTGCCATTTGATGATGACTTTTTATTTAGGTACTTACAACTGCAGATCACTTTCAAGTGAAGGAAGATTGCAAGAATTAGAAAAAAAACTGTCTTATATTAAATGGGACATTATTGGACTTTGTGAAGTTAGAAGAAAAGGTGAAGAGACAATTGATTTAAAAAGTAGACATGTACCCTATTGGAAATACAAATAGAATAGGATTCATTATAAATAAAAAGTGGAAGAACAACATTATGGAGATTGATTGTGTATCGGAAAGAGTGGCAAGTATAGTTATATAACTTAATAGCAGATACCAAATGCAGATAATTCAGGTTTATGCCCCAGAAGATTTTTATATGAATGTACAAAAGGTGTTTGATCAGAGGAAACAACATTTTAAAATTGTTATGGGAGACTTTAATGCTAGAATTGGTAAACAAATGAAAGATGAAAGTGCTGTAGATAATTTTGGTTATGGTAATAGAAATGAGAGAGGACATAGACTTGTGGAGTTTGCGGAAAAGAAAAACTTTATATTATGAATTCTTTTTTTGAGAAAAATGTTAAAAGGAAATGGACATGGAAGCATCCAAATGAAGTTACAGCAGAATTGGATTATATTTTGACTAACTGAAAATACATATTTCAAGATTGTAATGTTCTTAATAAATTTAACACAGGAAGTGATCATTGATTAGTAAGATGTAAAATATGTGTTAATGCAAAACTTTAATAATACATTTAACACAACTTTAATAATAAATTTAACACAGGAAGTGATCATTGATTAGCAAGATGTAAAATACGTGTTAATGCAAAACTAGAGAGACAAAAATTATTACGAAAAACAATATTTACAGTTGATATTCCGATTTTTCAGAAACATTTTAATGAATTTAAATTAGACCTTACAAATCGGTTTCAAGTATTAGTAGATTTAGAACATGATTCAGATTTGAATGAAATTAATATGAAAATAATTGATACACTTTTAAAAACTGCAACAAAGATAGCTGGTAAAAAAAAAAAGCAGCAATTAGACCAATAAAATTTCTACTGAGACTAAAGAATTTATGAAGAAAAGAAGGAATATGAAGATATACAAAAATGATGCATTAAAAAAGATTGAATATCTCGAATTAGGTAAAATGGTGCGGAAAAGAATTGAAAATGATATAAGAAAATATAACTGTGAACTAGCAAGAAAAGCTGTAGAAGAAAATAAAAGTCTCAAGACTGTAAAACAACATTTTGGTATTGGCAGGAAACTTATATCTACAATAAGAAAAGAAGAAAAAATTATTTTTCCATCGAGATGACATCATGAAATGGGTAGAAGACTTTTATCAAGAATTATATAGTAATAAAGAACAAGTATCTCCTATATCTATTACAACTTCTGAATTGCCCAGAATTTTAAATGAAGAAGTGAGACATGCAATTAAATATATGAAGAAAGGAAAGGCTCCAGGTAATGATGGCATTACAACTGATATATTAAAAGAAGCAGGTGAAGAAATAAATTTTTTTTAAGCAAAGTTATATACCAAATGTCTAAATGATAAAGAAGTACCAAATGATTGAAAGAATGCAGTATTAATATTAATATTTTAAAAAGGTGATAAAAAAGACATTAGAAATTACAGACCTATCAGCCTTGTATCAGTTTTATACAAAATTTTTTACCAAGATAATCATCTACAAAAAACATTGGATTTCCATCAACCAAGAGAACAAGCTGGATTTAAAAGTGGTTTTAGTACAGTAGATCATATCCAGGTATTGAGAAAAGTTATAGAAAGGACAAATGAATATGAGTCGCCATTATGTTTTGAATTTGTAGATTATGAAAAGGCATTTGATTCTATAAACATTTCTTAAGTGATTAAAGCATTGGATCATCAAGGTAAAAGATCCAGGATATTGTCATATTTTAAAGAATATTTATAAAAATGCAACAGCAACAATTAGATTACATAATGATACTGGGAAAGTGAACATTGAGAAGGATGTAAGACAGGGTGACTCCATATCTCCAAAACTTTTTACAGCAGTGCTGTAAGAAGTATTTTGTGGATTAAAATGGGAAGCTAAAGGAGTTAAAGTAAATGGAGATTATTTAAGTCATTTAGATTTTGTAGATGATGTAGTTGTTTTTGCAAATAATGCTTTAGAGCTGTAGGAAATGTTGCAGAAGTTATCAGACGAAAGTAGAAAAGAAGGACTAAAGATAAATGTTAAAAAAAATAGAGTAATGTTTAATCAATTTTCTCAAAATATGAAAATAAAGACTGATTATGATGAGTTAGAAGAAGTTAACAGTTACAAATACCTTGGTCAGATTATTAATACAGATGGAAACATAATGGATGAAATTAGTCATAGAATTAATCTTGTTTGGAGTGCTTTTGGTAGAAATAACTTGATACTAAAAGGAAATATGCCTATGTGCTTAAAAAGGAAGGTTTTTAATGTGTTTTACCAGTTCTTACTTATGGATCTGAGACTTGGACACCTAATAGAAGAGCAATACAGACACTTCAGACTACTCAAAGAAATATGGAGAGATGATGTTGGGAGTAACAAGAAGAGATCGAAAATGCAATGTATGGGTAAGAGAACAAACAGGTGTTATTGACATCTTTGAAAAAATTAAGATTGAAGTGAAGTTGGGCTGGACATATTGCTAAAAGAGATGATAATAGATGGACAATTGAAATCTTAAACTGGAGTCCAAGAGATTGTAAAAGACCCAAAAAGAGACCACATGTTAGATGAAATAAGAAAGTGTGCAGGGGTGATGTGGAGAAAAGAAGCTAAAGATCGGAGATGGATTGAACTTGGAGACCTTCACCCTGCAGTGGACTGATAATGGTTGATGATGATGATGATACCAGTTTTGATACACTGATACGTTAAGTAACAATATTCATTTAAAATACGCTATTGAAAGCATTAAAATATAACTAAACTTTATTAATTAATAATTTGATAATTGCAATTATCATATTAAGCACAAATGACAATTATTACTGTTTAGCATGAAGAAATTTATTACATATATATGGAAGACACCAGAAATGAAATTTATGGAGGATACTAAACTTTGCCTATGTCCATAAAATATTCATTCTAACTATTGAAAGGTCTTACTGATCCATCGGTGAACTATTGCTTGATGGAAATAAAATAATATTGCACATGTGTATCTCTTATTATGCTATACATTAAGTTTTAAAATTACTAGTAAATTTTGTTGGTTCACTTGTAAATTGTTGACAAAGTACAACAACACAATACATTCACTATTTTACTTAGCTAAACACTATAGATAAACAAGTGTCCCGGAAGCTAACTTTACCTTATCGTTGCCATATAATTTTAGAACATCAAGAACTTCATGATACACGGTAGAAAATAACTAGACATCATCATGAGCAGCCAGACAATAAAGAAAGACTATTCAAAACAACATTATATAGTTGTATAATAATATGGCAGATTCCAATACCTTTTCCTAGGTACAAAATGCATGGATGTCATCTCAACACAGGGAAACAGAATGCATGCCATAAAAATAATCCTCGATAGTCGTCGATGAGCCACCATATCCCATTGGATGGCACTGTTTTCGCGCTAAAACACATAAAAATGCCGTTCCCGCAGCCGACACGTTCGAACCTGCGTTGTCTATAATACAACTTTTTTGTTGTGCTACAGATTGCAGGTCGCTATGTCGCGTCGCAGTACAGCATGTATGTCGCATCGCAGCAAATACATTTTCTGAATTTTCACACTTTATAAAATGGTTACGGCTTGGGGAGAGGGTGTGTTTTTTTGAATTGGATGGAAATGTTTACATTGGATTTTTTTTTATTTTAAAGTATTGAAATGTTCAGATTTTGTAAAGTAATAATTAACAGACTTTTTACCCCGTAGTGTATTGAAGTTTTAAGTAGTAAATGTTGACGAGATATATGTATAAAGTTAGTTGGAATTAGGTAACGCGTCAAGTAACGTACTGTTCATAACATTCCACGAGACATTTTAAGATTGTCCCGTGTGTATACTTTTGAAATAAAAAAGAGCGTTAACACAAAAATATCCAGTAAGAAAAGTACAATTGTACACTGTTTTTTTAAATGTCATAAAAAGCATATATTATAAACATTTTATATATATTGTACCGGTTCGTTTATGCCTCTTACATATATCTACACACATTGAGCATGGAATGCGTGTTATGTAACAGAGCAATGAGTGTAGGTATTCAGTTAGACACAATCATTTATTATTTTCTAGAATTGCATCATAAAAGTAAATTACTACACTCATACCTTTGAAAGATCCGGTTCACCAAGACCTTTACGCGCCACCTCTGAGAAAAGATTGCTCCCTCCCCAGAGGGATATGACTGCATAATTTAGATAAGGGTTAGTCTCTTTTTGACTTAAAATCAATAATATAGATGCTTTATTTAGATGGATATTCTAATGAATTACTCTATGTCCCAATAGAGATTAATCCCAGGCTAGCTCATCTACTCTTTTTCTCGGGAAATTGGTTTGTTGCTTAGCCAACAAAGAAGGATAAACAAGAAAATCTTAACTAATTACACAGCACAACGTTGAAATTTTAATATTTCACCTCCGCATTTATTTAGCCCTTAATTTTATAATATTACAAATATATAATAACAGAATTATAAATACAAAACACCCTATGAAATTTTATCAAAAACCCCAATTTAAAATCATTAAATATTTACCCCATGGGATAGGATGGTCTAAGTTTCATCTTCCTTTGCACACTCTATAGCATTTTATAAGATATATTCTATATGTGATTGCAATATATATATGATCCATGGTAGATACATGTTTCATTAAATAACCCTGTCTTTTTTTTAATTTAATAAAGATTTATAATTTGGTGTTATTATTCAACTGCAATTTATATTTGAATAAGAGAGTTCCTCAATCGACCCTGCCCGTAGCAGATCATCCAAACAAGGAACTAATAGACTTATTTATTCCCTTTTTTTTTTTTACTATTACTATTATCCTGCACATAGCGGATAAAAAAATTCATACTAATCGGAATGAATTTGCGGTCGGTAATAACATATTGAATCTTGCACGTGGCGGATTAAAAAGATAGAGTTATCTATAAATGAACGCATGCACTCCATAGCCTTACAACTGTATGGGAAGGTAGATTTAATGACCCTTTTCTTTATATGATACATTCCTAAAGAAAAGAACAGTTATTGACAGTACATTTATCCTGCACGTAGCGGATATTTATATAATGAAATAAAACTAAAGTGGGCAAACAGGCTAATGCCTACCACTTGTGTGTATCTAACTTTATGAGTAATCCACCTCCCTTAAATCAATAATCTAAAAACATTCATAATATACTAAAATTGATCTTTGTAATAAAATCTATTGAATCACGAATAGAAATAATAACAATAATAAAATCATTGGTCAAATACATATAAAAGATTACGTAAATTTTCAATATCTGATTATATCTATAATAATAAAAATGAAAACAAATCATTCATAAAAATATTTAAATCACACATACACACAAAAAAAATAATTATATTTAGAATTATAAGGAGTTTTACTTCCCGTTGACTTCGTTTTCTTCCGGGCTAAGGGCTTCTGAAGGAGATATATTCCTCCTGAGCAGGCAACTGAAGGGGTCTCTTCTATGGTTGGCAGGCAGAATAGTTCATAGGCAGCTACATTTTCGAATGGACAGTCACATAACTTGGTGGTTACATAGGTCTTGAGCAGTGCGAATGCCCCGAAGCGGGTTCTCTACTCCATGTTCACTGGGGCAATACTATTCAGTATTGATTTCCTATTATCAAATGGATCCATGTTAAGATGATTTCTTGTTGAAATTATTATACTAATTCTTTCAATAACTTGCAATATCTTTCTATCGAATCTATTTCTTTCAGCAGCATAAAGAATCTATTTCTGTCAGCAAACTTTTTCTGATCACATTCCCGATTCGTTTCTAGATTTCTATCTGCAGTTCTTTATTTATTTCGTCAGATTAGACATGACTACAGCTTGCAATTTTTTACTGTCAATTATATATTCTTTGTTTACCGATCATCAGCGAAAATAAGTCAATCAGTTTTTACTGCACACGTTGAACTCACTGTCCTTCAATTCAACTGAATTCAATCTGCCCAACTGAATGAATGAATTAATTTACAATCCCCTATATCACCTGATCAGAACATATATATCCTCCTCATTACAGGGTCCCCTCTACAAACTATTGCTGTTTTCGATTTTTTAATTAGTTTAATTAAAACTATTTTTATCTTTTTAAATATGTTTAAGAATTTTCTTTTAAACCATTAGTGATTCGCATTCCTATCCCATGTTTTAATTAATTTTTAATCTGCAGGTGTCAAGCCATGTGCTTTCACAATTTTCTCTAAAAATACTATAACAAAAGAGAGAAATCACTGACCTGCCTGCGGTCATTAAAACCATAATTAACAAAGAAAACAAAAATGTTATAAAGATTACGAGTTGTAACAAGGTTAACATTATTTTTTAAAAATTTTGTACATAAATTTATTTTCAACACGTAATCCAAAATAAAAACATACATCGAAATTTGATAATTTAAAAAAAAAACATGTTTAGTTGCTGGGTTATTTACATTTAAGTTTACCAGTATAATTTTATATCCCTTTCACCATATCAAAAATGACACATTTATTAAAACAGAAAAACAAATATGCATTTCACTTTAAATGTATATGATTGTACATTTAAAATGTATCGTCACCATTTATCTTTTTTAATTTAAAATATATTTCATGTGCAAATGAAGTGAAAATATACTTACACAGACCAACCTTTTATTATTTCTTTTTTATATATATGTTTATTCAGGCTGCGACTATGCTTGCAGCCATCTTTGTGCCAGTCATTTAAGACTGACTGTCACAATATATTTGTCGTTTAAAAAAGTTTTAGTTTCTTTCTTTTCTCCGACTACTGTTATACTTTGTTGAATATAGTTTACATTTATTGTTATCATTTATTTTATAGATGTCAGTAAAAAAAAATATTTACAAAAATACGATTTTGATATTTTTTATTTTATCATTACAAACAACAGAACACTAACCCTAAACCTAACCGTAACAACTTTTACTTTTAGTTGTCATTCTATTTGAAATAAAAAATAGTGGTAATATCTGTTTGCCTGTAAAAAAAAAAAAAGGTACTTGAGTACTAACTAAGTTATGACGTACTACACAGGCCGCCGGTAGATAAGATCAACGATCAACCAAAACAATGTCATGGCAACTGAAACATCGGCATGCCTAATCGATAGAAGTGATCAAGGTTTTTTCGTGGTCACCAACGAGATTATGTAATATTGCGGTGAATTGTGGTAAATACCTGTCTTTTACCTGCTGTCGTATTGCAAGCAAGACGTGTTTTTTTCTATTGTCTGTTATACGCCATTTTGTGAGATTTTCATTTTACATTTTGCTAATTGAGAAATTATTGCTTATTTTACATTTTCATTGCTGAGATTTGGATTACTAATTTCTGTGATTGTTAATTATTGCTATTTATTATTTTTATTACTAATTTCAATTTTGATTTTTATTACTAATTTACATTTTGATTGCCGTGTTATTTTTATTACTAATTTATTACTAATCAACAACTTACAAGAAAATGTCGGATATAAAATTGTGGGACTTACCATCTTCTGAAGATGAAGCGGTCGAATTTTTGCAAACATATGGGATTATTCCGAGTGGGAAATTTTGTGTGAATGGCCATCCTATGAGTATATATATTAAGAACTATGAAAAGCAATGGCGCTGCAATGTTAAAGACTGTTATAAAAGGATCGCTATCAGAAAAGGGACTTGGTTTGAAGGATCCAGAATTAGTTTGGTCACTGCGATCAGATTTATATATAGTTGGTGTCAAGAATTGACATCGGTACGATTTTGTGAGGAGCAGTTGGAAATCGCCAGTAAAACAGCAATCGACTGGAACAATTATCTCCGTTAGTTAGTACTCAAGTACCAAAAAAAAATTTAGAACAAAGACTAAAAAAATCAAAAATAGCAATAACACAATAATATCTGTTTCTCTGGAGAAATAAAATGTAAAAGGAAGAGTAAGAAATTTTACTTTTTATTCCGATTATGAGATTTTAAACAACAACAACAACAAAAAAGCCGTAACCCCAGTAAAAAAATCTCCGATAGAAAATTGATTTTTCTAATAAAAAGCAAACTAAAAAAGACGAATCAAATTGTAATTTGTTTATTTTATTTTACATTTATTATTATCATTTAATTTGTATACGTTAATAAAAAATAATATTTAAAATTAAATAATATTTAAAAAAGACGATTTTCTTTTGTTTTTATTTTTGCATTACAAAAAACGCATCAAAATGATTATAATTAACGGCCTGGGAATGATCATATTTTATAGTTTAAGCGTGAAAACTGTGCCATCGAGTGGGATATGGTAGCTATTCGACGACAACCTAATCCTCTCCTAGGATTAAACTATGCTAGTTAAGCATTAACTAATTATCAGCCTTGACAACATAATCCTCTCATGGAATAAGAAATGGGAGAGTATACTCCATCTATCCATGCACAATGTCAATGATAAAATATTTGATTGAAATTATATGTTTTTCACATATATAAAATGGAAACTAGCACAAAACCTCATCAAAACAATGGCAAGATAAAATAATTCTAATAGTAAAAGCTAAAAGATAAATATCCTACTTCACAATATATATTAAATAGTGTATTGAACCAGCAAAAATATTGTAAGTCAACCGACTATAAAACATTTTTAAAAGCAATAAAAAAAAAAAATTATTAATAAGAAACTAACAGTCAATGAAAAATAGCACAAATTCTATAAACTAAAGTGGACATATTAAATTATAGGCAAAATATAATAAAGATATAAAATGAGTGTATCCCTGCTTATATGGAAAACTCCATATAATAAGATAATTGTGTTATTATGAGTTAATACTATTAGTCTTCTGGGAAGTTATTTTGTCTGTTTACCCATAAATAGAATGTCAATAAATCATTCTTATAAATGTTAGAGATTGGCATATCTCTCTATATCTAAACATACTTAATTTAAAGTTAAATTTTAGACCAATCAGTAAAAGAAAAAAATAAAATGTGTATAATTTTACCTTTGTCTGTTTTTCGACTCATTACAGATTTATACCATTAAATATATATATATACCTTAATAACCTATCCAAAACTAGTATAATATAATAATAAACATGAACAAAAAAAAAACATTAGCATATTTTACTTTATTCCCCTAGCTCATAAGTTAAGTTCCTTCACTATGAGCTGACTGACAAGGAAAATGTTGCCATTATGGGCAAATTACAAATGAAGCATCCATATTTTTTTTACATTTATTCCAATACAGTAAAATCAAATCATCAAGATTTTATTGCAATACAATAATGATGTAATGGCGCTTACAATTATTTTCTGTAGAATTTTGGATCCATCTTATTTGACTAAATTGTAGTTTTAATAATAGCTTCAAGCTTGATAGCAAGAGAAAACTTTCACAAAAGCATTTTTTAAAAATTTTATCTGCAGTAATACATTTTAAATAGTTAGCGATAATTTCAGTATTTCAAAACATTTTGAGATCGTTTCTTAATACTTAAAAGTAATATTAATTCCAGCATTCCATCTCAATTATTAAGTAGATATTTTTCCATTTATGTTTTTATATTATTAAATATTTTCCTTAATAATATGGATTTCCAATAAAGATCTTTAATAAATGTGAGTTAAACATTTTTTTTTTCATTGATCAGTTCATAAGTCAATTATTTTATATAGCGTGATGTTTTTTATAAACAATAATATTTAAACAGCATTAAACTGTTGCACATGCGCTTTCACTTTCAAACACTTCAAGATTCACCCATACAAAAGCGTTTGGGTTCGAAAAGATAGATGGCCATTTTATCTTTTCCAAAGACTTTATAATGTGGTTGAAGTGTTAGTATTCATTCATTTTATATTTAAAATCCAAAGCGCATGTGCAACAGTTTAATGCTGTTTAAATATTATTGATTAGCACAGTAAACGTATTTCAATTTTCATTTTTAATGAACAAGCAAGTTAGTGCTCCAAAAGATTTATCAGATGATATATATATATATATTTAAAAAAAAAACTAAACTCCAACATTCTATAAAATCAATAAGCTATCTTATTTATTTGAAGTAACTTTTACTTTGTTCAATTTGAATTTTATAAGTTTTCTACAAATTATTTTTTTCATTTATTTAATAAATAAACGTACAGAATATTTTTTACTCTTTTTATTATTTTAAACAACTGACGGCAGGATTTTTAAATGTACATAATAATTATAATGATAAAAATTGTAATGATATGTGGAATAAAATTTCATGCTTATGATTTCTTGTCCGGTTTTGAATTCAAGCTCCCTTTTGGTAAAATACTTGTTTTTCAAAATGGTTTCCATTTTTCTCCCAGTATAAAATATTGGCAAATGTTGATTGATGGTTAAGGAGTTCCTAATGCATACAAGGAATAACAATGTTCTATTCCATGATCTAAGAATCACAATATATTTTAGTTTTGGTCAATTTAAATCCAGTGTTATCACCTTTTCAGCTTTCTTCTTGATTTATTTATTTTTGTTGTTTCCAATGTTAATGTCTTTCCTCAAGTTCTTTTTTAATAGTCCCTCCCCTCTACTACTTATGTTAAGTTATTTATATCTTTTATTACATTGAATTGTGGTACAGTTAAAAATAGACCAATGACAGCATGGTTGGTGAGCATATCATTAACACTTCTTCCCCTATGTTCATTATTGATAATTAGAAGTTATAAATTTAAATCTTTCTAACTATTATTTAATAATAACAAAGTATCAAAACATACTTAATAATAATAATACTATTAAATTATCATTTTAATAATATTGAGAATTAGTCCACCTGACAAACTGCATATGAAATCTCATACACATCCTGCCAGAGGGCTTAGCAGATCTTGAACAGTCTGAGTCTTTATCACTCTCAGGAGATTTACTGATAAAATTTTATATAATATAAAAACTGTCAGATAATGAAAATTATTCTATACGAATAAAATGTGATAAACAGAGCAGCCAAAATGCAAAAACATTAATTATAAACAATTTGCCAAGCGCTTTCGGTACAGTATACCAAAATCATGGTGACATACTGGAACTGAACGGTTAATACTCCAGTACATGCTCAGTGGAACACTAGTGTTACACTGATTAATAACATTTTTAGACTTCGCAATAAACCAAGCCTCTTTCAACTTCCTTTTCAGATCATTTAACTCACTGCACACAGTAGTAATACTTTGAGGATAAAATTCGTGTCCACAACTACTTTCATGATTTAAAAAAACAGAATTAATCTGCAAATCACTTTTAGATTTTTTGTACTGATAAATATGCTGTTGTAAAAGCGCTAAAACATTCGCCTTCGTTTCACTGTAATAAATAGCATTACAACTAATTTTTTTGCAAGTAATGGAATAAACCACTTCATACTTATTCCTTTCTTCCACATTATCCTTTGAAATTGTTTATTAATCTATTTAAACACAAAGGGGAACAGAACCCTACATTATAATCTTCACCAATATTTTTTAATTTCTTACGTATAGGTGGCACATAAGCTAAAGAAAACCACTTTTCGACCGTTTTATTATTTACATCCACTTTATGTTTAAACTTTAAATTCTGATAAAACAAACACAATTGTCTGTATAATATAGTTTTTTTGTATTCCATTCCTATCAAATCATCCATATTATCAATATTATTTTTCCTATCTGCTTCAAATTTACAACGATGCAAATTTCGATACAAAAAACACTTAAATCCAGCCATTTTGTAATTCAAAGGTACATTTGATGACGGATGTACAAAACCTCTTACATTCAATGATTTAAAAAAACATTTTATATCCAAACATATTATAGCATTTATATACATTCACATCTAAAAACTTTAAGGTACCATCATTTTCAAACTCAATAGTCCATGACAAACCGGAATTCCATTTAATTCATTGAACATATTCACTATCACATCTTTTGAACCATACACAAAAACATCATCCACATATCTTCCATATATTAAATCATAACTCCTTATAATGGCTCAACAATGTTTTTCATTTCCGAAACGTATAAACTACACCCAATACCACTCATTGCCAACCATTCTTCATTTGATAATGATCCTTTCCATATCTTACAGTAATATCCCCATTAATCCATTCTAACACTTCCATAATAAACCTGGCTTTACAAGTGTCTACATTATAATCCAAAAAAGTTTATTAATTACACTTATCGATTTATTATGGTCCACTGATCCATATAACTCACACACATCCAATGAGGCCATATAACCATCATCAACCAACCACCTTGGCAGACTCCAAAATCTGAACAAATTCAAATGTAGAATTAATTGTATATTCGCCAAAACCCACCAAATTTTGTAACCATTTTGCAAACAATTGAGATGTTATCTGATAATAAACCTCAAAATCCATCATCAACCTTAACGGAACATTCTCCTTATGAACTTTAATATTTGCAAACAAATGTGGAACAATTGCAGCCGATGGATAAATCCTCCAATATTCATCTCTCCTAAATATTTTACCAACATATGGTCGCAAAACATTGCAAACAAACTTGTCCTTACACACTTTTAACTTATAATTCTCAACTTTTTCAAAGTTCAAGTTAACAATTTGCTGAGAAATTTTCTCTTTATATATATATAAGTCCATCCATCAACACAAATCTATTGCCTTTATCTTCTTTTGCATAAATATTATTTTTATCTTTCAGAAACAATCTGAATTTATTAATCGTTCTATACTACTTATCATCCTCTGCAAGATTATAATAACGATCTTTTAATAATGGAGCAACCTGCTTAATCACCATCTCCTTCTCTGAAAACTCATACGCTGTCTCAATATCTGCAATAATCTCCATATTCGGATCCCTCCAACCACCACCAACAAATCTAGGAAGGCATTCCAACAAAGATTTAAATTCCATTGACAAATTTTCATATGATAAATTCACAAAATTATCTTGTACTTCATTATAAATTATTACATTTTATTTCATCACTAAAAAATTAAATTTATTCTCAAATTTACGCTGTAAAAACATTTGCAAACCATTACACCTATCAATAATATCATCCGGTATTGAATAAAAGTTTAAAATTGTTCTTTATAATTAATGTTTTTGCATTTTGGCTGCTCTGTTTATCATGCTTTATTCGTGTAGAATTATTTTGATAATATTTTACTTAATTTTAAAATACAATTTGGCAATTACTATTACATACCACTAAGATAATACACTTATTTTAATATATTACAATTATTGCCAATTAAAATTTAAAATTTTTCGCATTTGACCACTTAAATAAGGCTTGACAAATATCGAGCCCAACCATACGGTTACAGTATGGAAAAAAAAGGTTTATAAAAGAAGCATTTTTCTTAATATTAATGATTTGCATGGCCAAAATATACTGATTCTGTTTTGTATTTGTTTTTATCAAATAATATAAACTAAAAGGAAAATATAGAACTTCTTTGCATTAGAAATAAAATTGTACTATAGAAACAGCTAAAAAATTATGCACTTCACTTGATCCAGAAAGAAAAATGTATAAGCTGGAATTAAATATAAAGCTTAATAATGAATTTTGAAAATAAGTATATATTTATAATATACATCATCTATTAAAAAAACAAAGCATTATTATAACTATAATAAATAGTGTAGCACAAAAGACAGTAAAATTGCTCTGATTATATGACAACACTTAGTTTGTGTTATTTCCCTCTCACAAGCACATACTCGTAATGCACATTATCTGTAACAAATCTTTTTATTATAGCTTATATAATATAGTGTAGTTAAACTGGTGACAGTATCACATAATTTGTACATAAGTTGTAAAAGAAATAAATAGCAATAATGAGCTTACATAACTAAAACACTGAAATTGCACAATTAAATAAATTTTTTAGCCCAGAATCATCAAAATATATGACCGCATTTTTGCCAATTACTCAAATGAGCAAACAGTTTGAACTTTGTGGCTAATTGTTCTAAAGTGCAAAATATAACTGCGCTAACACGCACAAGCACACAAAACTGAAGACAAAGAAATTATTTGAATATATATATTTAATTAAGTGGCTAAGCGCTTTCAAGGGTCAGAGCCCTCATATTCATAGCTATTTTGAAAATAGACAAGAAAGTGATTAGGAGCGATAGTTACGTATTCCATATCCTGGATATTTTGTAGCAAGTCTTTTCTATTTATGGCGTTGCTATCTCTAATGATAAAGTAAGCCTCTTTTATCTTCCTTTTGAGATCGTGTCGCCCTCTGCAAACCACCACTGGATCTTTAGGTTGGCAATCGCGACCGGCTGATGTGCAGTGCTGCACAAAAACTGAACTATAAGAAGTGTCTACCAGTGCTTTATTATAGGAGTATGTGTGTTGGGATAGCCTAGTGGACAGAGGCTCCGGTCTCACCATAATATGATGATTTACAATATTTTTCAGGGCAGGTAATATTACAGACCACCTGAGGTGTCAGCGAGGGTGGTAGGCTGTCTTTAATATTATTGATTAGTTTGTTGGAGTTGGGAGGTGTGTGAAAGCATAAATGATATTTATTATTGAATATATTGTAAAAACTTTTATGCACATTAATCAGATAAAAGAGTAGAAGTCTTTGCCTGTCTGTGTTCATTTTAGAGCAAAATTGTTTTAAATTCTGATTAAAACCAACTTTTATTAGGTCATTCCTGTATGATGCTAGGTTAGCTTTTTTATCTGCCTCGAATTTACAAAGGTGCATATTTCTATACAAAAATGAAGTTAAGCCAGAGAGTTTGTAGTTAGTTGGTGAATTGGAGAGGGGGTGGGAGTGTCCTCTAACTTCAAAGGGTTTGATGAGCATCTTATAATTAAGATGTGTGCTCTCGCTGAATGTGTATGTCTAGGCATTTAACTTGTTTATGGCGGTTTTCATTCTCTATGTTGAATGTGAATCCTGTGGTATTTTGGAGATCAGTTTTAATTTGTAGAATAATCGGAGTGGGGATGGCTATGAAAAGATCATCAACATATCTAGTGCAGATGGATAGTAAGTTAGTCTTGATATTTTGGGATTACTTGTTTTTCGAAGTAATTTAACACTATACTTGAGATGAGCCATTCATAGGTAGTCCCATTGGCCAACCATTCTTCATATGAAACCGTTGGTTGTGAAAAAAGGCCATGATAAAGTCTATAGTCAAGTCAATCAGTGGCTAAGCTGAGTTGTGGTTTATAAGCTCTTCTTTTATAATGTGAATAGATTTAGCTCTGCAAATGGAGCTGTACAACTCTGAAAACATCAATATTAGTCAGAGTGGTGCCAGGGTTCAAAACTAGGTCTTTTATTTTTTGTTACAAATTGAAACGATGAATTTAGGGTATATGTACTGTACCGGTCAGAATTGTATGTTCGTCTAACAAGAATTAGGACCTAAGCAAAAGTACCTAGAGTTCAATCATATACAAGATACACAGGTCAGGGATACTCATGAACTCCGCCCTATTGCCCACTTCCCAAGTCTATCACATTACAAACAACATTTCTGATGATAGCAGCATACTCTTCAATTTACTCCGGCCCAGGAAGGTTCAGCGAAGATACAAGAGACCTACGGCTTAACTAATTGATAACGCAAAGTAATGATAGACGTGCACACACAAACCAACAAAAATATCCAAAAAATAGCTTATTAAATGTGAATTTATTAAACGTGATATTGATAATAATTGATTAATCATGTGAATCACTAGATATGGAGATTTACAATGAATTAGAAATTATATATATTGAACACTCGATTTAGGTTTCACTTATAGTCACTTGGGCATTCCATGTCAAACCGGATAACATAACAAGGTTTGATGGATATGCACCAATAAATATACATAATGATAACTTAATTATTTGAAATCTGCGGCTTAGTATGCCAATGTGATTTAACGGGTTGATATTACTCACGCTATGATATTTATAAGTTAAGGAAAATAACCCATGACAATAGCTTTTAGAATGAATGCTTATAAGATTTTAAATTACACAGAATATGATCAAACTTAATAATAGTATGAAGGTTTGTTTTATTCAACATATGATTACATTTAAATTAAAATGAATATAACACAATTTGATAACCATACGCGAGCTTTTATAACGATTATACTTTAAATCATAAATGACCTGACAAGTATTGATTACATTTGGATTTCAGGGAAGATACATTAATTATAAATCAATTATTTTGGAACCTTATGAGATGATTCATTTATTTCTTATCTGCGAAGAGAATATTATCGTGCGAGTCTACATTTATAGATTTTCTCAATAGTTAATTAATGATGTATTAATAGCGATTGAACGAAGGATGGGTAGCGCTAATAAGCGATAATGTATATATACTAAAGTTAATTAAATTTAAACTATAACGAGAATTTTGGGATGACTTAGGGAACTTATATCATTACGGCGTATAGACATCTGAACCATATGAAAGGATAAGAACGATAACGTGTGAACCGCATGATAAGGCCTGAGTGGACGATGAGCTTCATTTATTTGGGAGCGAAGAAAATTAATCTTATCCGCATTTGTGACGGATAGCGTTGGGAATTGGTTGGCAAGATACTATGGTTCCAACTCGTAGGATGTTAAACTATAGCAGTGCTTACCTAACCTAAGACAATCTGTAAGAGCTGGGGCCTCCACGCTCTGTCGAGAATTGTGCTTTATAAAAGTATTCCATTATCGAGAAAACGCATGACGTCATTTCTGAATTAGGAATGTTATCACCGGGACATGTTACGAAAGCTGTCAGGTTTGATTTACCCTGATTTATACAGCCTTAAAATACTACTTAAGTCTAACGTAATGAAATAATGATCTAAAGGCAGTCCCAAACGGGGCATACAACTTACTTAAAGAATTTATTCAATATCTTAAGGATAAATATTAAAACATTAAAATTCCTTCGCTAAACGCATATTAACCCACCCGAGAACTAAGTGACTTAAATTATCGTTAGATGGCAGGGCGATTTATAAAATGAATCATCTAGACATAAGGATCTGAATTAAAGTTATGTAATACTCAATTTTATCATGTTACTCAATAGCGTGGAGCAATAGTAAATCATTTATTTTAAATAGTAGTGAAAAGCATAATATTCATTATTAAAACATAGTTTAGGAAAATCTCTCGATCGGGCGAATTTTATAATGTGAATACACTTACGTTTACGATTAAATATTCCGCAATGGCAGAATAGCAAAAATAAATAGGATTGATTCGCCAGATCGAGTTATTAGCATACTAAAAATTGATATGATTTGCATAATATTAAATAAACATTGCCGCATTAAAATAAAAATACAAGGAGAGTGAGAACCTAGCAATCGAGTTTAGAAAGTGAGAATTACAGTTTAAATATACAACAAACAGAAATAATAAAACAAAGAAAAGAGGTCATTATTTAGGCAGTTAATCGGCTTAGCACTACCGATCACGAAATAAGTAATTACATTTTTACATTAGGAGAAATTTCAGAACTAGAAATGTTTACATTTATATTTTACAATAGAAAAGGTTATTAAGATGAAAGTTCGTTTATACGGCAAGGAATTACCTTTCTTTCCGATGAATTTCCAGCCGGGTGCGCACGTGTTGGTTCCATGTTTGATAAAGGAATTAATTTATTACAAATTGATGAAATTAAGGTTTCGGTCCATTCTTTATTCAATATTAAGTTCATTTTGGCAGTAATTTATGAACGATGGTTTCCGAGTATTTAGGCATCGGTTAGATTTTTGGAGAGATCCGGGGAAGCAAATCTATGTTTTACTAGCTCGTCATGTTGCCGTTCAGAGGGGCGTGACTTCCCCTTAGCAACGCGTTAGAAAAATGACATGTCTCCTTTTGAGTTAGAAAAGGTGGTTGTATTTATACTCGTTATCACCGCCGCTGGGTAATTCCCGGATGTTTTAATAACTACAATGATACAGCATATTTTGGACTACAAACGAGATTAAGTTCGAGAGTTGGTTTTGGTCTACTTTAAGCTGAAAATAGACCTGCGGAATCAACGTTAACTAATCATGACGTTTAAATAAATCTATATTATAATAAAACAGATTTCTTTTAGAATTTGGAAGACGGTAAGTCTTTTATTTACTAATTTTACGTCACACTCTCGAACTTTTTCTCTATTAAAATACATGTATAAATAAAATATACATTATGCAACGCTTTAAATTATTAAAGTTGATCTGTTACACACACATACGCACGATTGTTTACCGTAATGAAAATATATAATTGTTTTTATGCATATTAATGTTAAATGAATTTAAAGTTTACACATACATAAACAACCACGCGCATTGGTATACCTTCACTCCCCGGTTGTCTATAATTAAATGGTTAGGTTTGAATCCATGTTTGGTGGTTTCAAACATTATTAGAGAGTGAAGCCGAATGTGTGCAACAGATTCCGCTTCAGTACCGAATCCTAAGGCTTGGATTGAGTTGTTGGTTATCCCACTTTGCTGTGTTAGTGTAGTGGATCCTTCCAAAATCCAAAATAAGTCGCAATGGAATATTAGCCTTGTGAATTTTGGCATTGGCAAACATCCTTGGAGGAATAAATGCAGATGGGTAAAGTCTGTAATGCTCAGCCTTAGAGAAGGCTTTATTGCAGTGCAGTCTGAGAATGGAAGAAATAAACTTATCCTTATTTAATTTGTTATTAAAGTTGGGAAGCCTTTGAAATTGTAGTTGGTTGATCTGCTGATCTAGTTAGATATGTAGACCTGTGTTCTCATGAGAACAAACCTATTGCCCTTATCTTCCCGCATGCATGTGACATCTGCATCTTTAAAAAAAAAGTGTCTGGTTTTAGTTATTTTTGCTTGCCAGATATGTGTGTGCATATATAAAGATTTATGCTGCAGAGCGTTAACTACGTGAATAATGTAGTTATCTTTATCTGGATCGTTGGCCAGACCTTCTTCGGTATCAGCAATAAGCTCCATATTGGGATGTTTCCATCCACCCCCAACATATCACAGGCCTCTGCATAAAACGTCACACACCTCTTATGGGAGTGGTATATCTGTGAGGTTCACGAAGGCAGCGGCTTTGGGGCCTTGAAGGCAGACATTCAGGTGATGTCAAAAAACGCAAGTTTTTTTTATCAAATTTGCGCTTAAGAGAAGTATTGAGGCTATTACACTTGTGCTGTATAAACACATTAATTGGCAAGTGAGCTAGAATTCTATTACATCTCTAGAAAAATGGAGGATTAGTGGATATGATACACTTCATGAAGTAGCAAAACCATGCCACTCAAATAAAATTGAAAAAAGCATTATGAGAAGCACTTTTAGATTTTTATCTGGAATAATAACATAAAACATCAAAAATTTTAGACCAAGTTGAAGAGTTTTCACAACAGAATAACTTCCAATTATAGTAGAGAGAACATCTATCAATGCGATAGTTAGCATTAAAAAAAGAAGGAAGATTTAATAATATTAATAAAAATTAAAATTATTAATACTATTTTCACTAGCAATACAAAAATCATTCAACACATAATTGCAAAATCTGGAATATATTTAAATCCTGAAAAATATGTTTGGAAAATTAAAAAAAAAAGTGCAATTCCTTGGATATATTACTACAAAGAATGATCATCATTTATTTGAAAAATCAAACAATGCACAAGGCATAAAAAAAAAAAAGTATAAGACTATTTAATTATAATAAATGTTTTTGTAAAACATGGCATAATCACTTAGTTCTATTAAAGAAAGGAGCAAATAGGTATGAAATAAACAAATACATGTGTATTTAAAGCAACAACTGGGGAAAAAAATTGAATAATATAGAATCAATTACTAATGCATAATTCAAATATTACAACTAATGTTAAGAGTTGATGATGCATATGTGATTGAAACAGAACAAAGTTATATTTAGTTATAAATGGGAAAAAATAGTAATGATGTTTGAAAGTGAAAAAATTTCACCAATACCCTGTGTGTCAGAAAATTTAAACAACTATTGTTAGGATTATTTGGAAATAATAAATCTATACCAGTATACCTAACTTCACAATTAACACTTCGATAAAAGGAGATAGACTTTGCTGTGATATCTTATCCAAATTATCAATTAAAGAAATAAAAATATAATATAAAGTATTTGGAAATAACAAAGGCAAAACTCTCCATACAGTAGTGCCACCCAGAGTAGTCAATGGATGCCAGAGGCTTGTGCATAAAATTCCCATCTAACGCCTACTCATCCAATATCCACAGATTAGTTTCTGGCTTGTGGCTTTCGTCAGTGAGGAGCTTTGGATCTGAGAGCACTGCCACAAGCCAGAAACTAGTCTGGGGATATTGGAAGAGTAGGCGCTAGATGGGAATTTTATGCACAAGCCTCTGGCATCCATTGATTACTCTGGTTGGCACTACTGTATGGAGAGTTTTACCTTTGTTAATAACAGATGTGCTAGCATAAGAAATGGTGATCATGTGATATTTGGAAATATTTCCTACTTTAATCACTATAGAATGAGATAATTATGATGGTGGTTATAATGTTACAAAAAAGGATTTATATATAGTCAAACAAATGGTCTAGCGATCTATCACAAGTTCTCTGGGTGAATCATAAAAATCTCTTCAATATGAATAAATATATTAAGATGCTAATATTATATCCACTGAAAGAAATTATATGATGGACACATACATAGAGGAACTAATTGGAAGCAATGCAAAAAAAAAAAATTTGATAAAGAATGACTACTAAATGAACCTCTAAATTATTACAAAACCAAAAATTAAATTTTGTTGACTCAAAGAATTTAAAATTTAAAAAAAAAAAATTTTTACCCCCAAATTTTAAAAAAAAAATTAATTTTTTTAAAATAATTTTTTTTTTAAAAAAAAACCTCAAAATTCCAAAAAAAAACCCAAAAATTTTTTAAAAAAAATAACAATACCAAAATAATTAAATATTATTTATTATTATTAATGTTTTCAAATCTCTAGCAATTCATGATTAACATTTCTCAAGAATGATCTAACATGTATTGCTCAAAGGCTCATCCATTACTGTAATGATGGAGTCCATCCATCTCACTGTTGATTCTCTTCCTTTTTGTCAAGAAACTTTCCCAAATATTATTTAGTATGCTGACTACATACGATGTAGTCACCCATGTATGCATTTATTAATAATAATAATAAAAAATTAGTTAAAAGTGAAACAAAGAAATTAAAATTAGATCATTGATATTTTTTAAAAGTAAAGGGGAAAATATATATATATAAAACTCGTCAAGGGTTAAAGAAAAAAAGAAGGGGAAGGGGGGTGTATAACAAAATATGTCTCTTTTTCTCTTTAAAATCACATATTTAAAAAAAAAAAAAAAAAGGTAAATAAAAGATATTAAAAACGTATAACAAATAAAAGGTATTAGAGTTATGATATTTAAAACTTTGTAAAAAAAGTAAGTTTAAATGTAAATTTTATTAAAATGTGAAACTTGTACAAAATTTTCATCATAGATCTGTATAAGATAAAAATAAATGTGTGAAAGGACATATTGTTAATTAGTGGCAGTCCAGTAAACAATAGCCGGCAAATCTATAAATAAGGCAGATTGAGATAATTAATTAGTTGACTTTTCTGTTATCAGATTTGTCTAAAAAATTAAAACGTGAGACTAGCATTTCTGAGCAATACTGGCTGGCGTATATCATATTAATATGCATGGCTAGTGGCCCTAAATTGGCATTTGTTCGGTCTTTACCCATCTGAATTTGAACTCACCCATTAAAGAAACATCTGCTGTCTTGCCTGCTAAATAGATTGCCGTAATTAACCATGCTATGCATGAAGAAATGAATAAAATACTGCTAAGAAACATGAAAACAAGAAAAGGAGACTAAACCAATTACAACGGACCACACCAAAAATAATCCAGCCAGCCGGAGCATCTAGTGAAGAATCAACCGTCTCTGCAAAAGAAGTGGGTGCTTCCCACAGGACGGTCTATAGAGTGCTGGATATCTAATAACCTAGGCAAACATTTTTCTATCAAACATGCATGTATTGATTTATTTTATATCAAAAAGAAACAGACTAGTTTAAAATTGCGCAATATTTAAAAAAAAAAAGAACTATTACTAGAGAAGTTTTTTGTTAGATAAAAGAACAATTCCTTTATGCTGGACTTTTGCTAATTAGCTATTCTGCAATATAATTATATTATTTCAATGTTTATAGATTTGTTATTTTAGATGTTTGTTTGTTATTTTAGATATATGAATTCATTATGCCATTTAACTTGATAATTTTTTTTTATTAAACATTATTACTGCTAAAAAATAGTTGCTTAATTCTTTTTTCACCAAGCGAATGAATAACAGTAGCAAATTAAAGGTCATTAAAACTTATGTGGTTAACTTTAGATTTAAATCAATAAGGGACAAAAAAATCAAAATTTTATTCTAATGAGAAGAAAAGTGGAATAAACAATGGAGGAGGAGGGGGACTATATACTCATATATTCTTCTGTTATCGTGATAATCTCCAGAAAAAATTATAAATATTTCAAACGCTGGATGCCTAATAAAGCATTCCTTACAAATGTTTTTGTCCAGCAGCCGAGGGGCATCTGGCCGGGAAATATAATGTTGGAATATGTGCGTATTTTTTCAATGTTCGGCAGGAATATAGACTTAAAAGCTAATTATGTTTGTATTTGCTTCTTGCTTGAGGTAACAGTAGAAATTAAATATAATAAAAACTTACAAATGGGGGCCAGTGCAGGATTCTATCACATTTAAAGGTAATAACCCAGTCGAATATGAGTATACAGCACAGTTAAAATAGATTTGTATATAAATTAAAAAATAAAATAAGTAGCTTGGTGAGAGATGAAAGCAAAAAACAACAAAATTCAATGAAAGAGAGAAAGAGACAGCGTATGACTTTCGGGAGCTAGACCGTAGTACAAAAAACGAAAATATTTTTCTTTATTTTAATTGCAGGAATCTCTAAGACAGGCTCAAGCAAGTGAGTTTTAGGAGTAGGATGGGGGAGACGAGCAAACGTACCAAATACAATAATAATAAATTAAAAGAAATAAGGTATTGTTATAAATTTAGGATAGTATTAGTCAAACAGTCATAACGAATAAGTTACTCGACAATATTTATTTTATAAAATAAACTTAATGCGCACAAGACCAAAGACAAAAATGGACACCCAAAGTAACAGAGAGAAAAGGGTTATTAATGAAGAACAAATTGAGCAATCCGAAAGAATTAATAATGGAAAGGAGAGTGAAGATAACGAACATGAAAAGAAGGTAGTATAGAAGGCAGTGATGTGATGGTTATGTTGAAGGAAATAATGAAAAATCAGCAACAATTTGCTAAAGAAATAACTGAAAGAGAGAAGCAAAGAGAGGAATCAAATAAGAAAATAATGGAAGAGTTATGTGAACAAGAATTGAATGAAATTTTTAAACAAACCTCGTGTCAAATGGTGATCACAAATAAAAGATTGGATAGCCAGGCTGAGATACTCGGAGAAATTTGAGCAACGAATTATGGGAAAGTGGGATAATGTAGCACAGGTCAATGTAGAAGATAAATGAAAACAATGTGCCATGAAGTAGAGCAATTTAAATTAGAACAAGGGGAGAAAATTGAGGTGATAAAAGATGAAAATGAAAAGGTTATAGAAAATCTACAACTAGACGTAAACCAGTTAGCGGTAGCAATAGAGAAAATAAAGTCAAAGGTAGAAGAAAGTGAGAATAAGGTAGAAAATATAATAGAGACGACCAAAGCTAACAGTAAAGAACAAAAAAGCACAAGCGAATGCGTGCAAGCAAGTAATGAAAATAAAATTATAAGTAGCAATTTCGCCACAGTTAACCAATTTTTGAAAATTTCGTATCCTCTCTGGTCACGCAGAGGAAAACCCCATGGAACATCTTGGTACTCTGAAGAGATATTTTGGGTTTAATAATCTGAGTGACGAAGCCATGATCACCATCATTGCGTGCAGTCATTTACAGAGTGCTTCACAAGCGTGGTGGAACTCTTTCATGAAACCAACAACATTTATTGAATATAGGGCGGCTTTTCTCGCCAGTTATTGGAACGATGCACACCAAAAAAATATATTACACCAGATCTCGCAAGACAAATGGAGACTAGGAGAGCCATTTACTCCGTTCTTCCGTCGCCAGGTGGCGAAAGTACATGCACTTACAGCAAATTCCTTATCAGAGAAACAAATTATTAGGATCGTCAGACATAATTTTCCGCATAATGTGGAGCAGATGCTTATAGGCACTGAAAGACAAACAGTTGAACAAGTTACTGAATTACTTAATGCGTTCGACAGCACTAGGCCTAGTTATAAAACTGAAGATCGGGGAGTCAAACCCCTCCTAAAGATCCAATGGTAAATATGGTTCAATCTAAGCCCTATAGGAAGATTTTCTGGTAGCCTGGAAAGAGCTAAAGTATCCAGGCAGATCGGAAGAGATTCAGATGTAAATTATCCAAACAAGCACACAGATTTTGGTGGGCATCGGGGTAGTGCTCAATTCCCCAGCTCAAGTGGCTATATATCCAGTAGAAAGAATAATAAAGTCCTCCGGATAAAAACTATCTGTCAACTTGACTGAATATTAACGGCCCTGGATTTCGAGAACGGAAAATGATTTATAAAATGTAATTAAAAAAAATAAGGCAGAAAAAAAAACAACTGAAGTTTACTATGACTAATTCACACATAATGAATGAGATAAACAAATGATGGTAATAATAATTAAAACAGATGAATGAGGTTATAGATTGAGGTACATGTGAGTGAGAGTATGGGATTATGTTTGGAGTGTGTTTTGAGCTTGGTTAAGCCATCTCTTCGTAGGATGTAAATCTGCACGTGAGTGTTTACGAGAAACTTTCCCTTCTAATAACGCAGCATCAGTAAGAATCCTGGGCTCATTATCCTTGCTGGATGAAAATTCCCAGCTTATTAAGAATCATATAAAGGATTACGTTGATAATAAAAATATAAAGAATTAAGAATTTCGTGTTTTTTTATTAAGTTGAACGGACAGTAGAAATGTTCTGCCATTCACAGAGTTTGAACCCTATATTAATGTTGATTGGTGTTACAGTCAACTCATACTGTAGTCTAGACTTGCGTAGATTTTAAAATGGTTTGATCAGCGCAAAATCGATCGATTAAATATGGACAGCTTTTGCCTAGTTGTCTCTTTGTGACAGTCTCACCATCATCTAACATATAAAAAAAAAAAGGGGGAGAAAATATAAATTTGTACTGCGGACATTACTGCTAATAATGTCTTTATTCAACTGCAACCGAAGAAATCTAAAGGTTAAGAATTAAAATGGCCTTCACCTTAGAAGATTTCACTCAATTTTAATTCTCAAAACAGGGAGCGGTGTAATGTGCGAACTACATACGATATAGTCACACATGTATGTATTTATTATTATTAATAACAACAATAAAAAATTAGTTAAAAGTGAAATAAACAAAGAAATTAAAAGAATTAGGTCATTGATATTTTTCAAAAGTAAAGGGGAAAAAATATATATAAAACTTGTGAAAGGGTTAATAATTAGTTGAAAATTAGTTAAAAGGCTATAAAGACTTATTTCTAAAAAAAAAAAAAAGAGGGGGGAAGGGGGTATATAACAAAATACGTCTCTTTTTCTCTTTAAAATCACTTATTTAAAAAAAAAAGTAAATAAAAGATATTAAAAACATATGACAAATAAAAGGTATTAGAGAGTTATGATATTTAAAACTTTGTAAAACAAGTAAGTTTAAATGTAAATTTTATTAAAATGTGAAACTTGTACAAAATTTTCATCATAGATATGTATAAGATAAAAATAACTGTATGAAAAGGCATAGCATTCCAGTAAACAATAGTCGGCAAATCTATAAATAAGGCAGATCGAGATTATTAATTAGTTGACTTTTGGATTTTTCTGTTATCAGATTTGTCTAAAGAACTAAAATGTGAGACTAGCATTTCTGAGCAATATTAGCTGGCGCATATCTATTAATATGCGTGGCTAGTGGCCCTAAATGGGCGTTTTCTCGGTCTTTACCCATCTGAATTTCAACTGACCAATTAAAAAACATCTGCTGTCATGCCTGCTAAATAAATTGCGGTAATTAACCGTGCTATGCATGAAGAAGTGAATAAAATACTGCTAAGAAACATGAAAACAAGAAAGGGAGACTAAACCAATTGCAACGGACCACACCAAGAATAACCCAGCCAGCCGGAGCATCTAGTGAAGAATCAACCGTCTCTGCAAAAGAAGTGGGTGCTTTGCACAGGACGGTCTATAGAGTGCTGGATATTAATAACCTAGGTAAACATTTATCTATCAAACATGCATGTATTGATTTATTTTATATCAAAAAGAAACAGACAAGTTTAAAATTGCGCAATATTTTAAAAAAAAAAGAAAAAGAACTATTACTAGAGAAGTTATTTTGTTAGATAAAAGAACAATTCCTTTACGCTGGACTTTAGCTAATTAGCTATTCTGCAATATAATATGTTTATAGATTTGTTATTTTAGATGTTTGTTTGTTATTTTAGATATATGAATTCATTATGCCATTTAACATGTGGTTAACTTTAGATTTAAATCAATAAGGGAGAAATGAATAAAAATATTATTCTAATGAGAAGTGAAATAAACAGAGGAGGAGGGGGCTATATAATCATATATTCTTCTGTTATCGTGATAATCTCCGAAAAAAAATTTATAAATATTTCAAGCGCTGGATGCCTAACAAAGCATTCCTTATAAATACTTTTGTCCAGCAGCCGAGGGGCATCTGATCGGGAAATATAATGTTGGAATAATATGTGCATATTTTTTCAATGTTCGGTCAGGAATATAGACTTAAAAGCTAATTAGGTTTGTATTTACTTCTTGCTTGAGGTAACAGTAGAAATTAAATATAACGAAAACTGTTACAGTAGTTTTTAATGAATTAGATCAGGGATCAGCAACCTTTTAAGCATGTAAAGCCATATTGTTTACCCCCCCCCCCCTTACAGAGCCACAAGAAAGAGGTGAAAAATATGTTCGTAAAAGTTATAAATTTCTAAATAACTGTGGATATATTTAAACATTTATTTTTAGTAATAGAACATAATAGAATTTGTACATGTTCTAAGAAAATTAAAATTATTTTAAAAATAAATAAAGTAAAACAAAAAATTACTTTGATAAATTTCTACTATTTAAATATTCATGATAAACAATGATTACTATTATATAATATGGCTGAATTCAAGAAATAGTATTTTAATATGCATTTTCTTTTTCCAAGAATCGTAATATTTATTTAAAAATTATAAGAGAAAATAAAAAATGAGTTTGTTTATCATGATAAAAAAGCCACGGGATTAGAATCAGAGCTACATTTGATTCACAAGTCACAGTTTGCTGATCTTTGAATTAGATCAACTCAGGATATGACCAAAATAGATCAATTTCAACATAGCCTTGCTTTAATTAAAAGTTCAGGCCTAATTTAAACAAACAGCCACTCATCCAATTTTCTTTGCCACAAGTGGAATTTTCAAAAGTAGTTGAAATACATTTATTTACTTTAATCATTTTTATTGTCCAACTTTTATATTTATAATCCATCCGGTTTTTAACTTTATGTACTTACATCTAAAAAAATTTTAGATGGAATTTTAGTCTGCAACTAATCTCTTAATTCAATAAACATCACATAGTGAGTTTTGCCTGTTTTAATCTCTTAATTCCTTGCTCTTTATTTTTGATAAATGATTTACTACTATGCCTTCATTAACATAAAATAATTAGTCCATTGGTATTAATCCTGCAACGTAAGGGAGATAGGATGCCTTTTCACATTCACAATAAATGTGTAATCTTGTCCCGACATAAATTGAAAGGAAATAAACCCTGCAATGTTATTTGATCTTGTGTGAAAATATGTTTATCTTTATCAAAGTCTTTTTTTTTTTTGTAATATTTCAATATTTTCAGTTATTGTCTAGATTGCTTTCTGCAGGATGAAAATTTAATAAAAATCTTATAATTTATATTTCTTTATTTTTGTGTATTTTTTTTTCTTTAAAAAAAAAAAAAAAATTTATTAGGATTTCAGTAGAAAACCCCGGCATACTCTGTGCAATCACATGTTCAAGAAAATTCCATTTTGGGGGCAATATTTTCAGTTCAAATCTCTATTTTGTGTGGTAAAACTACATGTTAAATTTGTGGCTTCAATGCGCCAATTCCTGTTATATATTACAAGGTAAGCATTTTTTTGCTTAATGGCATCATTTATTTAAGATTGCAAATCAATTTTTTCTGTTTAAAATGTTTTTAATATTGATTTATGTATCATTGAGCATTTTAAAGTTGTCAGTGTGAAAATCGTATATATTTGTTTATGGCAAATTAATATTTTTTTAAAAAAGTCTTTTTGGCTAATCTCCATTTCTTCCTCAAAATTGTTTTAAAACAGTCTTTTTAATATCCATTTGTTTCTCAAAATTTGTTTTATTAAAGTGCTGTTTTTAATATTATTTTTATACTCTAGTTATTTTTGTTATTCCTGCCACACGGAGCATGTATTAGACTTGCTACACCTTTTCAGATTTGTATCAACCTACCGATAACTTTGTAAATATTGCGAAAATATCATGTACAAGATCCATGTACATGTTATTTTGGTCAGATCACAAAATTTACAGTTATCAGCGGATTGATACAAATGTGAAAAGGTGCAGCAAGTCTAATACATGCTCCGTGTTGCAGAACTAAGTACCAAATAATCATATACAAAGATATAAAAGAATGTCAGGAATGAAAAAAAGTTTAAATATTTTAAAGGGGAAAAGAGAGGTCTATGATAAAATGTTCACTCAATGAGCAGAAAAAGAATCGAATAAATCTGACGAAGAACAAGTAAGAAAAGACAACCACCTAGAAGTCTACAAAACAAAGAAGACAATTGAAAATGCAAATAATGCACCCTCTAAACTGTAATCTGATTTAAATAAATTACTAGCCTGAAAAAGCAAATTAAAATATCTGTAAATATATTTTTATTACAAAAAGGTAATTGATTTCACAAAAGATGTGTAGATGGGGATATATAACTAGATTTATTTTTGTGCAAGTACAAAGATGTTTTGATATTTATTAGGCAAAATAAGTTTTTTCCTTTTTTAAATAGTAAGTCACACAAGGTTATTAATGTTAATATGTTTTAATTACCTGTTAACAAAAAAATAATGGCAATCAGCTACATCTGAAATGTTTATAATGCAAATTCAACAGGTAAAGACTAAAAGCAATTAATCAAGTCTTATTAAGAGCAGCCAATAGCCATCATTCCTAATCTTTTCTCAGGAAGGACTCATATTTATACACATCATTATTAGTAGCTATTAAAAGACAATACTACTACTAAAAAAGGGTAAAATGTTATTTCCAATAAGTGCAAAAAAATGACTCTCAAGTCTAGACTGTCTACAGAAATCAGTATTTTAAAAATATTCGAGACTGTGAATAACTAAAATAGACCAAGGACAAGTTATATTTTGTTATGATTTTCAATCTGTATTAGCTTTAACATAAATAACAAATGAGTATAGCCATTCCACCTCCAAGGAGAAGGAAGTAGAAATGACCATGGAAACCTAATCCGCTACTCACAAATAGAATACACTAGTCCATCAATTTTTAAATCCTTTGTAAAACTGTCATTTAATTTCTTTTGGAGCAAACTATTTGTAAAAGACTTAATGCCATGTCTAAGTGTAACTCTCCATTCCATTCCATTCTCAGCAATATTTTTCTAATGAAAGCAATCAATATTGCACTTCTTTAGAATATCTTTGAGATAATCTTTACAATATAAACAAGTCTGCCTCTCTCAATGAAAACCATATTTAAGTTTACTATAAAATGTTTTTCCAGGAAACCTTAGTGTTCATTCATTTCACATATCTAATCCAAAAAAGAGATGACTTGATAATCGTGGCCTATATTACAATCAGAAACCTAATCTTAAGATTTACCTATAGAATTTTATAGTGCATTTTAAAATAAAATTTTTCTAATACTTTTATGAAGTGAGAATAGAAGATCAATCTTTCACTTCCATGTAATAAGTTAAATAAAATAGCAGCTCTATATAGAATTAATTTATTTGCAGTAGTTATATTATTGTTATGAAATACTTTTAATTTGTTAAAAACAGCAGTCACACATTTGAGTATGTGCTGCGTCTTAACATCTAGGTCCATTTTTCTATTTTAAATAAACTATCAAAATATTTATAAATTGATCATTTTTTCAAGATGATAACTTCCAATCTAAAAGTTGCTTAAGATTTTTTTCTTTTTCCATCACTGGTTGATAAAGGACTAAAGTTTAAACCAGAAACTTTAAATGGTGCATTCAAAATATAAAAATTATTCTGTAGATCACCTTTGGAACTGACAAACATACTACAATTAACAGCAGATTCTAAATCCTGAAATCATGAACTTCAAATTTTTGCTTTTAATTAATTCATAGTAAAAAAAAATTCCATTATCAAACTTGTATCATACTTTGAGCTCTGATTCATGATGTTGCCTACAAACAGTTCCAAAAATCCTTGTCATAAAAACAGAAAACAAAATTGGAGTTATTACACATCCTTGTTCAACACTAGTTCTGTTTCATTATGTCTCAGGTTTTTCATTGATGACTTGAGCAAATAAATAAAAGCAATATATAATTCATCCTTCATTTCTAGAGCTTCTAGATTCTCTAAAATCCCATTCCCTAGAAATCTGACGGCTGCAACATATTCAACAAAATTTGTAATATGGAAATTAAAATATCTTACAGTAACTGATAGTTAAAATTAGTATGGAGGTAATTTATAATGCATGACTTCATAATTCTTTACCATTATATAATAAACCTTACTTTTATGTGAATTAAGTGATGGATTTTATAGTGACAAATTATCAACCGTTATATTTCTGCAGACTTGAGAGATAGCGATCAAGATGTCGAAGTATAATACAATTGCTTAGCAGACCAAATTGTTATTTAAGTGCAACAGTGGCAGGCCAAATACACAAGTTTCATTCGATTGACCGATGGCTTTATTACTCGAGAAATGTTAAAAAGTTCTATAGTCAGAAGTATCAGCACTGGAATCGATCCGCGGATCTTATGTTCCAGATTTTGATATATTACCATTACACTAAACCGTACAGGATAAATGATAATTCTGAAAATTATTTTGCATTGTGATTCTATTTAGTCAACTTCTTTAAAATTGTAAAACAATCCAGAATTTTTGGCTCTAGTTCATTCGTCAGCTAATTCAAAGCATATGATCTAACATATTTGCTTTGCAAATTAATCATAGGCATTATTCATAAGGCAATACTTAACAATTTCGTCAATATATTTCAGGATTTACATCTAATTCAACATGTATTTTCATTTCGCAAATTCTGTATATATTTAATTTGAAAAAAAAAGTTAAGATATAAAGACTCTACATATAAATTTTGCTTTTCTTTCCTACAATTCTGTGGGTATAGTGTTTTTGTATTATTATTAATAACACCGTTGACAATTTAACCAAAAAATGAGTTAATTACCTGATGCTTTTTTTTTTTGTAAGGAATCCTATAATAAAACTTTGGAAATCATTTAGTAACGGCAATTTAAACTATCAGGAGCTAAAATTAAAAAAAAAAAAAAAAAGACAAATCTTTAATAATTTCTACAAATTCATCCTTCATATAAAACAATAGTTCTATAGTGCAAAAATTTTAAAATTAAAAAAAAAAACCCGCCTTACATTTGTATACTTTGAATTTTAAGAATTGAAATGTATTTTTAGTGATCATGTTGGGTCTTCCGAGCTTAATTTCAAGAAAACAAAATAAACTTCGTTTACATAAACTTTCACTAAGTGTATGAATACTATATAAAAAAGGGCATTATAATATCATACATTAAATTAAAATAGATGCGGTATCATTAGCACAACTATTACAGAAAATGACTTGCACTTAAAAAAAAAAAAATCACTGAAGTTACAAGTCTTTGAAAGGTTTACTCTAATAAAAATTGGATAGCTTATTCGCAGCCATATTGTTATACAGTTGAAATCCCATAGTGCTTTTGTTCTACCTTGTTTCCTAAAAGAAAAATAAGCTGAAAGTTAATGAGTAATTATTTTTTAAAAATTAAAAATTATTAAGAATAGTTTATAAAATTATTTATATATTGAAATAAAATTAATTTATTTTGTTATAGAAATAGTAACCAAATGGATATTATTTTTCGAATTGTTAACCATAAGAAGTGAGATAGCGCGAACGACAGCCATTTTGTTTGAAACTAGTGGTTTTTTTTATTGCAGGTAAGAACGATGAATTTGTAATTTTTATATAGATTAGGTTTATAGTAGAAAAGGCAATATTTAATTTTTTTGTACTAATATATAAATTGAAATTGTAACGTATAGAAAATTAAGGAGAATACGAAAGGAATTCATTTCAATATTAGTTTATAGACTAGCTTTTTTACTTCCTATTTCATCAGCGTTTTCTTGATAAAAATAATTATAATGATTATACTTATTTAAATTTATTTCTCGCTGATAGAAAATCTTATTTTCTTTTGATATCTTTATCCCAATTATTAGGATGAATATACTTCTACAATTAATCCAGTTTTTCGTTACGTAAAGCCCCCTCCCTTTTTTTTTTAAAAAAAAAAAAATTTTTTTTGCAAGTGTGTATTTCTATATTCAGTATTGTAAAAAAAATACATATATATATATATTGGACGCGACCATAAAAAGCTTTTTTTTTTTTTTGAAAAAATTTTGTAGTATGAAATAGGAAGATGGTTAAGTATGGTTCAGCATGATCCGCGTACGTCATTTCCACCCATGTTTAACCTTTCCAGGTGAAAAACCGACATTTTTATTTTATGAGTATGAAATAAAGTAGTATTGCCTTTCTTATATTTAAAACTTATTTTCTTCACCATTTTTAAAAAATAAAATGTTATGTCTTAAAAATCTGCAAATGGTTTACTTTGACGTATTGACACAATATGTTGCAAGAATTGGATTTTTAATTTTATCTCGATAGCCCTACTTTAATTTTGTATCAACATTATTAATGATTTGTAAATGGAAGAAAAAAAAACAATTTCAATCATGCTTCCATAGATTCACAAGCAAAATTAAGGCTAATAAACAGTGCTATTGTAGTTTGTAACTACCTAAAAAAAAAAAAAAAGAAGCAATTACTGTATAAAATATTTAGATAAGCCAAGAAGAATAAATAATGAAATATATAAATTGAAAATGAACTGTTAAACTTTTTTTTTCTTATATCATTCAGTTTTTGTAATTAGTAAATATATGTATGTACATTTTCCTTTTTGTTTTTAAACCCCCATCTAACAGATAGACACAAAATTGATACTATTGTGTAAACCAGACAGTCGTCCCGGATGAAGGAAAACAATGCTAGATTTAAATAGATTTTTCTAGATGTGATAAGTCTAAAAAATACTTTGCATTCACAATTTGTTCTGCTTTTCTGACATTTTTAACGAATTACTTAAAGATTTGTAAATTTGTCACTCATTCATTATTAGCCATTATGCATTTCCATGTGTGTAGTGTTGATGAATTTGAGACCTTTGAATAATGTAATGCACCAGTCATATAGATATTTAGGCTTTTCCAGATACTTTATTCTATTTTTTTTTGTTTTCTTTAGTTAAGATGATTATGTGCTTATTGTTTTTCGATTGCTCACATTTATAATTAGAGAATATGTAGTAATTTATATTAAAATATGCTCATATCTGAATAATTTTATCTGCTGTGATTGACAGTATTCATCTTTGAAGTTTTAAAAGAATGTGAATGCATCTTTATCTAAAATGCTCCATTTAGTCTGATTGAAAATTAAAACTTGAGAAAGTTATTAGTGTCATTCTATTATAGCCATACCTATAATTTTCTTATTTACTTTTTTTTTCATTAAATTTATATTAGGTCCTTCATTTGTAAAGTAAATTATATTAAGAATTTGATAATTTCTCCAAATTGAGATTTTTCAGACTATTCCATTATTTTATTGCTTGCTACCTTTATCTAAGGTTTTTTGTGATTATGATGTAGTTGTTTTTTTTTTTTTTTGTGCTTAATATTTTGTATTTTTTCCATTTTCCTAAATGACCAATTGAGTGTTCTAAATAATTTGAAGCTGTTATCATTTGTAATTATTATTATTGCTGTCTAGATACTTTCAGGGTTTTTTTTTCCTGTTTTTCAATTTTTCTTGATCTTTCTATCCACCTATTATACCGATTCATTTTCTGTTGATTCTATTTACAAATTGTACTAAATGACCATTTAATACAATTTATAAAAATATAATACATTATAAAATGGCAATCTAGGGTAATCATTTGAGAAATTTTTAAAACCTCCTGTGCCCTGAAAAATTACAAATTTCTGTCTAGACCAGTAAAGTTTTGAGTAAAGGATTGTAGTCTCTTTTAATTAATATTGTAGATAGATAGAAATTAAATTATCACATTATAATATTAGAAGTATTTTTTCATATTTCAGCTTATGCTAAATATTTAAAAGAATTTCCAATTTGCTACTTAATGTTACTGGATATTATTGCTGCTCCTTACAGTATTTCTAGGCATTGAGGACTATTAGTTTATTAGTGTTAATTAGCTTAGTATTTTCATTGTTTTTAGAGTTACAAATGAATGATAATCTAAACTTTGCCCTATTTGATTCTTAAAATTTCTGTGGAAATTTACAAGAATTTTATTGCTAATAAATGATCTTTTTTACTAGTATGTTTTATAATAAGGTATTTATTTATATAGCACAATATTAATAAATTGTAATAGTAAATTAACGATCAGGCTAATGCACATGTGCTTTACAGATTTTAAACTATAAATGAATACTCTCATTCTCAGACACAAGATAAAGTCTTTATGAAAAGATAGAATGAATCCATCTATCTTTTCAACCCAAACGTTTAAGTATGGACCAATCTTAAGTGTTTGGAAATGAGAGCTTGAAGATATTTAGCAATCACTTAAAATGACTTTATTATGCTTGAATGAATGACGCGAAATTATTTAAAATTTACTATACTTACTATACGTCATTCTTAGTTGAAGTTACACATATGATAAGGTATTTATTTATATAGTGCTATGTTAATAAACTATTACAATTTATTAACATAGCACTATATAAATAAAAACCTTATATATGTTTAACTTCAACTAAGAATGACGTATAGTAAATTTTAAATAATTTCGTAAGTGTCATTTATTCAAGCATAATAAAGTAATTTAAAGTGACTGCTAAATATCTTCACACCTCTCATTTCTAAACACTTAAGATCGGCCCCTACTTAAATGTTTGGGTTGAAAAGATAGATGGATTCATTCTATCTTTTCATAAAGACTTTATCTTGGGACTGAGAATGAGAGTATTCATTTATAGTTTAAAATCTGTAAAGCGCATGTGCATTAGCCTGATCGCAAATTTACTATTGTATGTATTATATATATATATAGATGATTTCCAGTAGATCAAATAAATAATGAGATAGTGGTCATACAAGTAAAAAAATTTAAATATAGGGGAGGTTCAAATATATAGATTTCTGTTACAAAATACGAAAAATGTTCATAATAATAAACAGCCACTTGTAAACAAATACAGCCATTCTAAACTACAAAAAAAAAAAAAAGAGAGAGAACTACTTCAGTAATGAGTTTTGCAATGATTAGAAATCAATCTTTGAACCACAGATACTTTTACTTGATAGATATTTTACACTTTTTCTGTAGAAAACTTTCTAAAATACTTAACACCATATCTAATTGTAGTTGTCTGGTGTTTTCTATTCTCTACCATATTTTCTCAGTTGAACAATTGATAGATTTTTTTGGAATATCTTTTGGATAATCCTTATAACATACATGGGATCTACCTCTGATGAAAACCCTACTCAAGTTTACTGCGAAACACCCTTCTAGGATATCTTTCATTGTTTTTTTGTTTATATGATTGATCCAATGGTGTACTCTGTTAGTATCACATCTAGTAAGTTGAAGAACATAGTGATTAGTTTTATGATCTTGCTGTGGTATTTTTAAAATTTTATTGAGCATTCTTAAACAAAACTTCTAATGCCTTTAATATTATGCTGATGGGTTGTCCAACTTTCATTTTCAGCCAATAAATTAGATAAAATACCTATATACAGCTAAAACTTAATTGCAGTAATTTTAACGGCTGCAGTAGCACATTAAAATATGTTGTATCTTATCATGTAAGTCCATCTTACTACTTGTAAAACTAACAAGATATTTAAACGGTTTTATATTCTAAAATGCTAAAAGTTGCTGAGGATTTTTCTTCCATGACTGACTGCTGAAAAATGTTTAGTTTTGAATATTTATTAATAAACCAAAGTCAATAAATAATAATTATATTTTAAGAGAAAAGCTTCTGTTGTAGATAAATTTCTCTCATTTCTTAGATCTTGTAGTAAAAAAAAAAACAAAAACAGGTTAACTAATATGTGTGCATAAATACTGTAATAGAATAAATTGAGGAAATAGGGTTTACCTCTCATATCTGGCCATATGCAACTGAATATAAAAAAATGGGAGAATCAGATCAAAAATGCGGTCATCTGTTGATAATGATGATTAAATATATGCAGATTAAATGATTGCAAATCAATAGCTAGTTTGGTGCAGTATTTATAACAATGTAAGCATTGGTAAGCAGATAAAAGAGATGGAAGTAACAGGAACTGGTGCAATGATGATGATTAAAATGCAACTATCAAAAGTAAAAAAAAAAATAATTTCAATAATTGGAATGAAGACAGAGATTAATGTTTTAGCTTTCTAGCTAAATTGCCATTAAACAACATTTATTTTCTTTGGTATGTGTTTGTTTTTAACTATGTGGGCACCATGTCATTTATTGAAGGTATAAGATAGTATCTTAGACTATGCAGTCTACCAGACTTCAATATGGTTGATCTTTTTTATTTTTAACCAGGACTAACCTTAGGCAAATACAATTCTTGACATTAAGAATAATTCAATTATACAGTTCAATAAATTAATAATAAAACAGAAAATCCATCAAGATATAATCAACACATATATACTTAATAGAAATGTAATTAAAAGTATTTTCCAAAATATAATTACTCCATTTAAATAATGTTAATAATTATTAAACAAATTTGAAAGATAAGTTTAATTAATCCTTATTTAAATATAAATATATTTTGTTTATTTAATATTTAAATACAAGTATATTGTCTACATTGAACTTAATGTAATTAGAAGGGATTTGAACTTAGACTTTCAAGCTTCCCACAGCTAATCATTCCATCTTATAAAACTGATACACATGACCACGTGAAAAAGATAAATGTTATATATATATTGTGCTGAATTAGCACTTCATTTGGTCCAGGTCATCATCTCCCACACATATATAATCAGTGCTTAGTTTATATTAAGTTAGCAAATTTTCAAACCTTAATGGATATGCTTCAATCTTCTCCATTTTCCATCTCTTCACCTATTCTTATCATTGAAAATTTGATGATGGAACGCTCATCCCTTTTCTGTGTATTTAAATGGACATATTAAGGTCCTATATATGAAGGATCAGAGTGACTTAAAAGTCAACATGAGTATGACAATGAGTTTGAGCATTCCATCATCAGATTTCAATGATACGGATGGCTGAATAGGTGGAAGGTTGAAAAAATTGAATCCTGTCCATTAAAGTTTAAGATTTGCTATCTTAATATAAACAGAAATGTATATGTGGGAGATGATGATTTGGACCAACTGATAAGTGCTGGTTCATCACAAAATACATATTGATTTTTTTTTTTTACGTATATGTGGTCATGTGTATTAGTTGTATAAGATGGAGTAGATAGCTATAGGGAGCTTAAAAGTTTTGCTTTCAAATCCTTTTGATTATTATAAATGATGTAATGTAAAAAATTTAATACAATATTATAAATCTTTATTCAATGGTAGTTACATGTAACATTTTATATTCAATATTTCCTGCAGCATATTTGTGCTTTAAAGATATGGAAGATTGATAATGAGGCATTAGGGATGTTTTGTTGAATTATTGTTACTATACATATTTTAATCCAAAGCAGCTAAGCTATTGAAAGTGATGAATTAATTTTTTAGTTGTAATATGATAAAAGTAGTAAAAAAAAATTGCATTCTCTTTTTGTAAAAATTTGTGTGAAATATCAAATTTATATACTTAACATTTTATAGTGGCTGCTATTTTTGGTACTAGTACATATAATACACTCCACCGCTTGATGGCACTGGTTTTCTCTTAACATACATCGTGTCATTTTAGCGGCCTAACTTACAGCTAACACTACAACAATGTTGTAACCGTAACAGGCCATTTAATGGCGATGTATTCTACGCTTACGTAACGAAATATCATGCCCATTGTGTTGCGAAAGTATTCCTCAAGTGAGCGCAATTGAGCTATCGTTACGGTATGATTTGATGGTAGCCATATTTTAAGTACGCGAAACTTAAAATATTCCTTACCGAATAATTGTGAGAAAGCTTAGTCGAAGTAGAACTACATAGTAAGAATTGTCAGCCCATCACACGCTTCCCTACGATTTGTAACTGAACATAACTGTGAAAGGTTAGGTTGAAAAGCAGAGTTCGGCCGAGTTCATGCGAAAATGCATGTTTTTGCGTTATTCCGTGCGAGAATAATAAAATGGTGGCAGCAAGTGTAAAAAATTCATTGAAGCTTGTTTCTATGTCAAAATCTTTATAACTTGTAAAAAGTTTAGTTTATTTTTTATTCAATAAATGTCCAAATTATTTCATGGAAAAATTGTTATTTACATAATTGAAAATAAAACTAAACCCGCTCTCTATCGAAAAACAAACTAAGTTTATTAAAAATGAAATGTTTAAGCATTTTTTAAAAAGCATGAAATTTATGCAAGAACTTTTCGGTAGCATAAATGTTAAAAAAAAAATATCAAAGAAGTCAATAATTAAAAAGCAAACCCCCCCCTTCCATAATTTAAAAACAAAGTGTTTGTTTATTAAAAAGCAAACCAGCCCCTTTCCACCATTTAAAAATAAAGAACTTTTCAGTAGCATAAATGTTAAAAAAAAAATATCCAAAAAAAAAAAAGTAAAATGACGATAATTAAAAAGCAAACCAATCCCCCTCTACCATCTAAAAACAAAGTGTTTGTTAAAAACGAAATGTTTAAGTCTTTAGTAAAAAAAAAAACCCATACTATTTTCAAAAAGTGTTAAAAAAAATACAAAATAACCAAAATATAAAAAATACAAAAATACTGTATAGAAAAACAAAATGTTTAAAAGGCTTTAGTCAAAAAAAAAAAAACCCATACTATTTTGGAAGTATTAAAAAACAACAAAATACTGTAATAACTTATAGAAATTTTTATAAAATTAAAGATCATATATAAATGTATAAAATTTACTGTATCGTTGACCTGTGAACATATATGTTGATGTACATTGGGCGATAATTAGCGCCATCAAGCGGTGGAGTATATTATATGTACTAGCACCCTATTTTTTTGTTTATATTCTTTTGTGGAATTGTTTTGCTATTTAAATTATTTTAAATCGGGAAATTGGTATGTATTTTGTGTGAAGAGAATTGAAATATTGCTTGAAAAAAAAGAGGGAATAAAATTAATCAGTGTTATTTGCAATAAAATGTATTTTCATTATATTTAATTTAATTCAATCAACAATAATCTAAATTATTTGCAAAATTTTAATTTTGTTTAGTATATAATTTTTATTACTCATATCTTTTAACTTGCTTTGCATCTTTCTTCATATATTCATATATATATATATTAAACTCTTCTATGCTCTTCTCATGTGCACCTTATAGCAACTTTTATATATAATTGCTGCTTTATTTTCCTTAGTTTTGACTATCCTGCATTCTTCACCAGAGCTACAACATTTAAACAATATTTATAATCAAATAGCCATTATTTTTATATACATTATTCATAATCATATTTAATTTTAATTATATATTATTACATCTTTTAATTCATGCCTATTATTTTTATTCCATTCTATTTTATTTTACATAAAAGAAATATATAAAAAAGAGGCTATAAAAATTTAAAAAATAATCAGTTACTATTGTAAAAGAGGAAAGAGGTAAGTTAAATAATATAAAATAGTAATAAGACTAAGAAGAAAGATAAGAATAAATAAAAATTATTAATAATAAGAATAAATTCTATAAAAGAATAAATAAAGACAAAAAATTATAAAGAAATAATAGAAAAATTAGGATAAAATGAATAAAAAGAAAAATAGAAATGTTATAATATATTAAAGAATAAAAATAGGGGTAAAATAAAATAGAATCGAATAAAAATGATAATAAAATAATAGGTATGAATTAAAAGATGTAAGCGTATATAATTAAAATTAAATATGATTATGAATAATAGTTATATGTATATAAAAATAATGGTTGTATGATTATATATTGCTTAAACGTAGCTCTGATGAAGTCTGAAGGACAGTCTAAACTGTAAGGAAAATAAAGGAGTAATTATATATAAAAGTTGCATTAAAGTGTACATGAGGAGAGCATAGAAGAGTTTAATATATATGAATATAATTTTTAAATGATAAAAAATTTTTTTAAAAAAAGTCTGACAGGATTAATTGCAATAAAGTGGAAAAGCTAAGTTGGATGGGTAAGATTAGAAATATAGAAACAAAAAAAAAAAAGAAATGGGTGTGATATGAAATATTTTGAAGAAATAGTGCATGAAAAATATTTAAAATGATTTTTTTAAGCATTTATTAATATAGAAAGGATAGGATATAAAAATAGAATTATGTGTAAACTTGCATAATAACATTTGACTGACAAATTTGTTCAGCTAAGCATATTTAGTTAATACAAAACTGAATAACACAGATTAATTATATTAAAACTCAATATGTAAAAGTTTATGATAGTGGCATTATACTTGTAATTAATTATATGTTGGACTATTTCCGTCATCTAAAAATAATTGTTAAATGAATTTAGAAAAATTTAAGCTTTGCTTAAACTTTTTCAATACATTTAATTATTAGTAATGGCACACTTTATATATAATACATTTCAAGATGTACTATTCTCTTCTTCAGGTATTGCTAGCCTGACCAGTGCCAGTATTAGCATGGGAATTGAACTGGAGATCTTTAGATTTGTGAATGCTGAATTTAAAGCAACACTCTAATTAATTAGGTTATTCTGTCAAAGGCAAGTTAGTAAAAAATTGTTATATTTATTTATGAGTTGTTCTGCTGATTTCTGTTTTTTTTTTTAAGAGCAAGGCTAATTAATGAATCATTTTCAAACATTCTTTAATGTCTTATGCACTTGGTTGCTGTATAGAAGCACTTCACCTTTTCACCCAATAACTTGTCAACATTTCAAATTTTGTTTTCATGACTTATGGTTAAAATTATTACAGTATATGCATTTAGAGGATATTTAAAAAAATAATACATACTTATTATTACTGGAGATTTAGTGATCTTATATTTAGCACTTAGATTTTTGCAATTGTTACTGTAATTTCATTTGAAATAAATACTTTTTTGTCTTAAATATTAAACAGCTTTTAAACTTTGCTTTCATGAATGATGGATAAAATTATTACATGAAATACTTTCAGAGTACTTTAAAAACAAAATATGTACAATATCTTCAATGTTAGAGATAGAAAAGTATAAGCAAACTAAATTGATCTCACATAAGAAAGATCTATGCTATTGCACTGTTCATCGTTTGTATTTGTTGTATAAATCATAATTTAATGTTTATTATATTGTATTTTCTCTATAAGCTTTCATATTAATGCATAAATATTACTAAAAAAAATCTAGCCAGATATTTTTAAAAAGTGGCTCTTACAGAAACATAAAAGAATAAACAAAAATAAAATTATAAATACAATTTATCCAAACTTCAAACACTTTTTAGCAAACTTTATTTGTACATACACCTACGTTTCGACTGACCTGCAGTCTTCTTCAGAGCTATGATATAATGAACAAAATAAAAAAACAACTATATAATAACACCATAAAAAATTTTTTTAAACAATAAAAAAACAACATAAAATATATATATTAAAAACCTGAAATAAACAATCAAACCCAAATAAAACAATTAATATAAAATAAAATGTATTACATAAATAAAAAATAAATATAAATTATACATGTGTATTCTTAACTTTATACATATATACATTCAAGGACAACTATTAATCTAAATATTATCTATTTTATTATTATTAACAATCTACTAATCTGTATTCTTCATAAACTTAAACTTTATGATTAGTAACTAAAATTCTTTTATTTTTAAATCATTTATTATTTTCTTACTCATTCTTCTTTTAAAATTAATATTTTATATTTATTATTGCTGAATATTTAAAACCTATAAACTTTATAATCCTTACGCTTACTAAGGTTATTCTGATCTTCTAAATAAAATAATAAAAAATATCGGTTTTTTTTTCAAAAAATTATCTTATACCCTAGCTCCCTCTATTACATATTATTTAAACTAAATATATATCCCCTACAACTCTTTATATATATTTTATTTTATTTTTTACACTTAAACTTTTATTATATAATACTCATAAATTTATATTGTACTTCTTTATATGTTTTTATATATATAAATTCTTATAAAATTTTTTATACTTTTTTATTGTACTTCTTTATATGTTTTTATATATATAAATTCTTATAAAATTTTTTATACTGTTTTATATGTAAATATTATGCTAAGTTTATTTATTTATTATTATTTTTTAATATCTATAAATATACCCAAATTTATACTCCTATTTAACCTAACCATTTTTTATCATCCCCAACTTATTTATTAACAATTATCTCTTTACATATTTACCTCTATATATCTTATTTAATAACTACACCAATCTCATCCTAATCCCAGAATCTCTATTAAATTCTGGTTTTATCTTTCTTATTAATATAGCTTTTTATTTTCCTTTCTTAAATACTTTTTGTATATAACTTCATTTTTATTGAACTTTGTGTAAATTTGTGTCCTGTTTCTTTTGTATGTATATATATTGGTGATTTATTATCTGCCATATGTTGTTTTAGTCTTGTTTTTATAGAATTTTTTGTTTCTCCCACATATTTGTTATCAATCCCACTATCTAGACATTGTTTGCATTTTATCACATATACTCCATTATTTCTTTATTATCTTTATTATATCCTATGTATTTGTTATCTATCAAATTTAATAGGTTCCCACTAAGGCCAATTATTGATTGTAAAGGATCTTTTTTAGACAAGGTTTCAAAATGGTTATCCAGTGAAATTTTTAAAAAATATGCTAATGAGTATGAAAAATCCAATATTAAAAATAATAAAATTTTAATACATGAGGTTAATGGCATATTTAAAAAATATGAATACAGAAACTTAATGTTTTTAATGATGGACATTATTTCTATGTATACTAATTTAAATGTAGGTAAAGCGATAAATTTAGCTATAGACAAATATATTAAGGATAAAAATAAAACAATAAAAATACTTGTTCATATTTTGGTAGATTTAATGGAATTATGTTGCAAGGATGTAGTTTTTGAATATAATACAGAATTCTATAAGCAAAAAGGATTGTTAATGGGAGGAGCTCTTAGTGCAATTTTAAGTAATATTTATATGAATGAATTTGATAAAAATATAACAAAATAAAAATGCTCCTTTGTTTTTTAACAGATATGTAGACGATTATTTAATGATTTTTAATAAAAGCCAAAGACAAATAAGCTGGTTTATTAATGATATTAATAAAATAGAAGAGAATATAAAATTTACAGTTGAGAAGGAAGAGAATAATAAAATTTCATATCTGGATATATGTTTCAAAAGAAATTGATAGATAAAAAATGGTGTATTGAGACAAGTGTTTATAAAAAGAATAATATTGGTAACAAAATAACAAATTGGTTTTCCAACATTGATAGGAAATATAAAATTAGTTGTATATATTCAAGAATATACAGAGCTGCAATGTATTGTTCAAGGAAAGTAGATTATAATATACAAAAAGATTTAATAATCAATGAATTAAAAATGAATGGTTTCCCTGTACATATAATTAAAAGAAGTATTGGAAAAATAGAGTATAAGATAAATAAAAATGAAAAGAGTGAAGGAAAAAAGAAAGGTGAAGATAGATATATAGGAATAAAAACAAATAATAATATCATAGTGAATAAATTTAACAAAATTATAAAGAAGATTAATAAAAGATACAAAAGAATAATACAAAAATAGTTAATAAAAAAGAGAAAACCTATTAAATTTGATAGATAACAAATACATAAGATATAATAAAGATAATAAATAATTAATGGAGTATATGTGATAAAATGCAAACAATGTCTAGATAATGGGATTGATAACAAATATGTGGGAGAAACAAAAAATTCTATAAAAACAAGACTAAAACAACATATGGCAGATAATAAATCACCAATATATATACATACAAAAGAAACAGGACATAAATTTACACAAAGTTCAATAAAAATGAAGTTATATACAAAAAGTATTAAAGAAAGGAAAATAAAAGAAGCTATATTAATAAGAAAGATAAAACCAGAATTTAATAGAGATTCTGGGATTAGGATGAGATTGGTATAGTTATTAAATAAGATATATAGAGGTAAATATGTAAAGAGATAATTGTTAATAAATAAGTTGGGGATGATAAAAAATGGTTAGGTTAAATAGGAGTATAAATTTGGGTATATTTATAGATAAAAAATAATAAATAAATAAATTAATAAACTTAGCATAATATTTACATATAAAACAGTATAAAATTTTTTTATAAGAATTATATAAAAATAATGATAAAAGTTAAAATATATAAAATAAAAAAATATATATGTAAATAAAGTTGTAGGGTTTATATATATAAAAACATATAAAGAAGTATAATATAAATTTATGAGTATTATATAATAAAAGTTAAAGTGTAAAAAATAGAATAAAAAAATATATAAATAAAGAGTTGTAGGGGATATATATTTAGTTTAAATAATATGTAATAGAGGGAGCTAGAATATAATTTTTTGAAAAAAACGATATTTTTTATTATTTTATTTAGAAGATCAGAATAACCTTAGTAAGTGTAAGGATTATAAAGTTTATAGGTTTTAAATATTCAGCAATAATAAATATGATTTAAAATTAAAAGAATTTTAGTTACTAATCATAAAGTTTAAGTTTATGAAGAATACAGATAATTAGTAGATTGTTAATAATAATAAAATAGATAATATTTAGATTAATAGTTGTCCTTGAATGTATAAAGTTAAGAATACATACGTATAATTTATATTTATTTTTTATTTATGTAATACATTTTATTTTATATTAATTGTTTTATTTGGGTTTGATTATTTATTTCAGGTTTTTAATATATATATTTTATGTTGTTTTTAGTTTTTTGTTTAAAAAATTTTTTTATGGTGTTATTATATAATTGTTTTTTTTTATTTTGTTTATTATATCATAGCTCTGAAGAAGACTGCAGGTCAGTCGAAACGTAGGTGTATGTACAAATAAAGTTTGCTAAAAAGTGTTTGAAGTTTGGATAAATTGTATTTATATGATATTACGGCAAACATAAAGAAAAGTGTGATTTTGGTAAAAATACAATTATTTGTTTTAATGATTAGTGCAATTCCAACAAAAAATATGCCTGAATTGTGGAATGTCACGAAAGCATAATTAGCTTCCAAGTATTTTTCATCTTCTAGATAGTTTGATTTATTTTTCTTAATCTACAAACAATCACAAATGCATTTTATTTTTATCACTAAGATTAATATACAAATTTGATATACATAGAGAAATGATTTTGGTTTTAAATTAAAGCAAATTTAACTCAACATTAATTCAATAGCAATTCTATGTTAAATTCTATTTTAGATACAAATCTAGGGCAAAATTTTTATCCTTATTTTTCAGTCTTTCTATAGATCTTAGTCTAAAATAATAAAGATTTTTGTGGAATTTGTTGCTTCCTTTAAAAAGTATAATTAGAAACAGAAAAGGTAGATTCTTGCTACTGATAGATTTCTGGTCTTCTAATGATCAAGGTAGAGTTGTTTAATTAATTATTTCACATGGGCATTTTTGATGTAATATTAAGTATTGATGTAATGTAAGGAAAATTTTTGAAAACAATAGTACCACAAATTGAAGTGAGTAAAATAGTTGATTGGGAGATAACCTGGATGATTTATTGATGCTGCATTTTATGGAGCATCTCCAATAATTGCTGCTATCCCTACAATGATTCACAATTTGTTTTATTCAATCATGGATCCAAGCTTCAGCTCAAATGAAGCAGTCTTCAAATTGTCTCAGTACATTTTGCTATGCAATTCTTAACTATTACTGTTTTTAAGTTTAACTGTAAATGATCTTTTTTATACTTTTCCAGAATGTTTGAATAAAGAAAATTTGGTGTCGATTTAGAGTGAGTTCACGACCACTTTGAAATCTAAAGACTGCTCAAAACCACCACAGACACATCCAAGCGATTAATGGCACTGATTAATCCACGTGGTCACAATATGATCATTAGTTACAAAATCACAATTAATTAAAGTGCAAATTTCATACAACTATGCTTGATCAAATCACATGATTAAAATATACAAAATATAAAAAACGGGAGTAACAAATTTTGAAATACTAAAAGCTTATAATTTCCAAAATACAAATTTAAAATACTTAAAATAGAAAAAATAATATACACATATTAATTAAAAAAACCACATTTCAATAAATATGAAATTGATCAACCAAGCTTATCATTTCAAAGTACTAAAAGTTTCTAAAATAAGAATTTTATTACAGCATAGCCTATAACCACATGTTGAAATAATATGAATAAACATAGAAACAACTGCCGAAGCATATTAATTCTACAATTAATAATAAATCACATTCGAAAGAATAATTGTCTAAAGAAAAGTATTAATTGTACAATCAGATTTTTTTTTTTTTTTTATTAAAGTGAGTAATGTTATGGGCTTAATTTGCTGGTGAATGGATATAAAGAATCTAAATGAGAATTTATTAAATTTCTCAAAGATGATAACGCTTTCTACCGATGGTGAAAAGCTAATGTTTATCGTAAAATCCAACACCTGTCTGACATTTGAAATAATCGACAAATTAATTTTGGTAGAAATTTGTTGATTACACCTGGGTCTCGTTTTACGCGATAGATAGGTTCTTCCGAAAACACGCGCAAACGAAATCGCGCAAAAATAGATGTAACTTACATTGAAAGGGGGGGATGCGGTCTGTGATTTTTCAAAATTCGCGTAAAAGCAAAGCACCAATGTAAAATTACATTAAAATTCGCGCAAAAGAAAAATAAGGAAATAAAATATGACTAATAAAAAATTTCAAATTTGAAAAAAATTGATACAAGACAAACTTTTTAATTATAATACTTAATTTTATTCAAAATAATGTATTTTTATGCATAATTTACAGTACAGTAATTTACATTTTTTTATACACGTTTTAATTATTATGATTTTCTGGTGACAACGTAATTAGTAATTAATCTTTGAGACGATGATTTTATTAATTGTTTACAAAGCTCGTGATATCCAGACATACAACCATTTAGCTCTCGTTGGAATTTAAGAGCACATTAATGATTAGTGTCATTAATAAGAAAATAATAATTGATTACGTTCTTTTTTAAAAAGCAAAAACAGAATGTGATTTAAAATGCAAAATTAATACACACAATGTTTGAACAAATTTACATTATAATCTTGTAAAATTTAATGTGTATACATAAAATGTGGAAATCATGATTTTAATTTCATTATTGCATAAAATCTTACTATTATAAAGCACTGAAAATATTGAAATTACTAAGATGAAAGTCGAATTCCAATAATGTGCTATTACTTTCAATATAACATAAGTGCGTGAAATTTATTATTTAAAGTAATAGCGCATTATCGGAAATCGACTTGCGGTGAAACACGAATCGCGTAACTTCAAAATCGTGTTAAATAAGTCCGCGTAAAAAGAGACCCATATTTCAAATGTAAAACAAGTGTTGGATTTTAAATAAGATAATATAATTTGTATTTTAGAATGTATAAGCTATTCAAAATTATAAGCTTGGTATAATTAATTTTTAAGTTATTTCAACATGTGCTTATGGACATATATTGTAATATAATTTGTATTTTAGAACTACTTTTTTAAAATTATAAGCTTGGTATGATCAATTTTACATTATTCTAATGTGCTTATGGGCATATAATGTAATTTGTATTTTAGAAGTTATCTTTTAGTATTTAGAAATTAAAGCTTGGTTTCATCAGACTTCAGCATCTTTTGGACAATACATAGTATCGTCAAAAACATTTTTTTCCCTCCTCACATACTTCAGTGCTTTGTGTCTTTGTTGTTGGAATTCATATTTTAGAAGTTATAAATGGTTAGTATTTATACTGCGCTCACCGCCATTTTTAAGTCTAAGGACCGTCCAAAAACCATTGACACATCCAAGTGACTCCCGAGTGGATTATTCAATATCATTTGTTGCTTGAATGTGTTAGCGGTTGTTTTGGGTGGTCCTGAGAAATAAAAATGGTAGTGAGCACGGTATAAATACTAAATGTTTATAACTTATAAAATATGATAATGAAGACACAAAGCAGCACTGAAGTATGCGGGGAAGGAGAGGAATGTTTTTGATGATATTTTGTATCCAAAAGATGCAGAAGTCTGATGAAATCAAGCTTATAATTTCTAAATACTAAAAGATAACTTCTAAAATTGATCTTACTATATAGCTTATAATTTTGAATTCTAAGGTCTGCCCAAAAACCATTGCTGACACATCCAGGCGATCCTTGTGTGGATTATTCAATATCATTTATTGCTTGGATGTTTCAGCGATGGTTTTGGGTGGTCCTGGGAAATCAAAATGGTAGTTAGCGTGCTCTAAATCAGCACCAAATATTTTCTAGCTCAACTTTAATTAATTATTTTGCCCAGTTGAGTTGTAAAATCTATTATATAAAAAGTTTAATGTTTTGCTATTGTTTATATATTTATTTGTACTTTCAGCAGTGAAAATATTATTTGTAATTATTCTGCTACAGGTGTAAATATTTTTAACCGTAAAACTGGAAATCTAAGTTAGAAAAGTGATTAATTTTATGAAAAAATAAATTCTAATAAAAAGCTGTAAACTATCGATGAATGGAAATGATACAAAGAATGTTTTTGATTGATAAAAGATGTGCATATGTGAAATATTACAAAACTTATGACACTAGAATTAAAAAGGTATTGGAGATAATGAAAAAATTAAAGTTAAATTATTTATATTATTGTAAGTTTATGTATACTTTAAAAGTGTGACTTTAATTTTTGTCATGGTAAACCAGAAAATATTTGAAATTTAAAGTTGAAGCTAAAAGATTTTTTTTTCATTAGCATAAATATGTTTATACTTTTAAAAAACCTTCCCACTGCTGAAAATTCTATATTTACTGTTTTATATATATATGTGATTGAATGTGCAATTTTCATCATAACAAAAAAAATATTAAGTGCTCCATAAAGCTAAGGGACCGTAAAAAAAAAAAAAAATGGTAAAGAAAATGTAAAAATTATCATAAATTAATTTAAAAAATGAAGTCTTTTAAAAATTATTTTAAATTTATAAATTTTGGTATACTAATTTTAAAATTTGAGTAGTTTTAATAATTTAAAATTATTCTATACACAATTTTGAATATAATTTTAACACCAATCATTATTAAACAGCACTTCTCCATACAGTAACCCACTCAGTGCAAGTCTTAGTAATCAATGGATGCAAGGTTTGTGCAAAAAATCCCTCATCCTATATCCCCAAACTATTTTTTAGCTTTCATCAATGAGTCCTGGATCTAAGAATATTGCATGTAGATCTTAGGATGAAATATATTTAATTAATTATAAAGCTATGGGCCAAGATAAAAACACAATAATGTTTTTAATCCAAGCTCATTCATTTGTATAATCATATAAATCATCCCAATTCAGTATTTTTACATTTTAGTGTCTTTGGGTTATAAAAAGCCAGTCACCATCTTATGTTTATTCATCCAATATCCTAGACTAGTTTCTAGCTTTTATCACTGAAGAGTCTTATAAAAGGCAGCAGCATTATATCTAGAAACTAGTTTGGGAATATTGTATGAGTAGTCACTAAATAGGGATTTTATGCAAAAATCTTTTAATTATTTATTACTAAGGTTTGCACTAGATGGTACTACTGTATGGAGAGTTTATTACTGTTCATACAACTTGTGAAAGCGTAGGAAATGGTGATCATGTGATTGTTTTAGTACTTTTAGATCAATCCTGTCCATAGGAGGATGGTATCTGTATAATTGTAAAAATGAATGAGCTGGGATTCAAAACATTGTGTGGTCATTTTTGCCGCAGCTTTATTGTTAACTAAAAAGGCAAAAGATGGCTGCTGGAGATTGGTATTAGATCCAAAGATCTAGATGCTGTGCTTTCAGATCCAAAGCTAGAAACTAGTTTTGGGGATATTGGATGAATAGGCATTAGATAGGGATTTTATGCACAAATCTTGCATTTTGATTTTTAAGGTTTGCACTGGGTGGTACTACTGTATGGAGAATTTCCTACTGCTAAAACAACTTATGTATGCATAGGAAATGGTGATCACGTGACTTAGTGGTTTTATACCAATAATTGTTGTTTTTTTATTATGTGTGAATAGACATTTTTGATTTCTCCAGCAGATTTATTCCTAAGTAGAAAGTATTCATATAGGAGTTCTTTTTTTAGTAGCAAAATAAATATTAGATTATATATTAATTTTTCAAATACTCATTTGATAATGATGGAAAACATAATTATACAGTGAAGTTGTAATATTTCCATGGCAATATATACTACTTCAATTATATGCTATTCAAAAATATTACAAAGCTAAGTCTGCAGTTATTTTTCCATCTTGCAGAGTTTTCATTAATTCCCCTGTGATTTATTAACTACTATTTTTTTATATATTAAATATTTTTTCTTCATTTTTTTTTCTTTCAAAACTTTGGCATGGCAGAGTTATTTTATTTCAATATATATTTTCTGTGCATAATCTAACATTTTCACTAACAAACATGTTTGAGTTATATTTACAGCATTCTGCTTTAACAATTAAACTTTAATTCTATATTGTATTTCCATAATTTTTTATTTATTGCTAATATGAAATTTACTAACAAACAATATTTCAATGTCACAAATATAGAAAAAAACTAATATACTGGAATACCTAATGAGAACCAATTTCTTTTTGCCATGTTGCTATAGGCAATAAAAATGTTTTTGATAAAAGAAAATTATAACTCCATATCTAAAAATCTGAACAAATTTTGTTAAGACATCATAGAGTAATGAAATTCCTTTTTAAAATTTCACATATAATTATCAAAATATCATACATAAAAAAACAAAAAAACAACACTGCTACATTCCTTATGGAGGCATTCTTCGTCCAGTTATAACTAGCTAAGACATCATAAAGTAATGAAATTTTTTTTTAAAATTTCACTTACAATTATCAAAATATCACACACAAAACACTGCTACATTCCTTTTGGAGGCATTTTTCGAGCGGTTATAACTAGCCGTTTTAATGTTTTAAAAATATTTTGGGAAAATAATCATTAATATATAAATGAATTAGGGGAAATATACTTTATTTTGAAGTGATACAAAGCAATGACTTTCTTAAGAGCTCTTCTATATTCTCTCAATACTTGGACAAAAAAAATCTGTATGATACTGATGTCTCCAGTTTTGTTTTTTTTTAAAAAAAAAATTAACAGATTAACATATTTCCGTTCCACTTTATGCTATTACACGAACACAAAAACTGACAATAGAATGCTATAGATAGCCAGCCATAAGAGAATAAAAGTTAATTGAAGACAGCATATTTGTGATATGTTTATTTGTACTTCTAAGTGGGTAACATTTTCTGGTATAATATTGAATTTATGTATTGAAGACTTTAACCAGAAATACGTTTGTGATAAATGTTATTTATTATATTGCTTCGGAAAGCTTAATATTAGAATGAAGTTTAAATGTTTATTGTTTTATTTTGAATGAAAAAAAATCCTGTACAGTTGGTTTTTGAGTTAATGTCAATTGATGACCACACAGGAAACATATATGTAAATGTGCTTCAAATTATTTTGACATTATTTTATGCTATTATCTATAGTCCAATAAATAATACATATAAGCAAAGCTTCCAAACAAAATGATCTTATTTGCTATATATAATGTATGCAAAGAGGGCTTGAAGCAAAATTTAGCAGATATTGTGGTTCCACTGTGTAGCCAATATCTTTTATTAATAATAAAAAATATAATTTTTGAAATTGTACATTTTTATCAATTTTTTTTAAATACTGCTTTAACAAAAAAATTTGAAGATGTTATCAGAAAGATAAAATACCAAGGAATGTACTAAAGTTAAAAATATATCTTACACTTTCTAAATACAAACATAAAAATAAGATTTTTTAAAATTTATTTTTATATTTTTCCAGAATTTTTAAATTTTAATATATATATATATTCTTAAAAGATTCATTATATTCCTCAAAAAAATTTCCAATAAAGTGATTTGTAACATGACTTAACTAATAATTTATTAGTCCATAACATCAAAATATAGTCATTTATATCTTCAGTTTTTCTATGAAACCCCATAAGAAATTTTTCCTTGCAGGGGTCCGTATATAATGAATGTATAGTTTGGTACTTGTGTCTATCAAACTCTGCAACCCTTATTTTTTTTTGATAAATACAGTTTTGGAGGCTTACAATAAATCTTTTTTTTAAAAAAAAAGGCTGATGGGAATCATTTAATATTTTCATTTTTTCCCCATTAGTGTTATTAGAGGGATTTGAACCCAGACAGTTTTCTTCAGTCATCCACTCCATCTTATACATTTACATTTAGCTTAAGTATAAATACTAGTTTTTTAAACATTAGTGTTATTTCAAAACAATAAAAAATATTGCGAAAATTAATACAATGTTTACTATTACAAAATGTGTTAGTTTTTAATTAAATTAACGATAATAACTATAAGGTAAATATCTGGTAAAATGAAAATACACACAGAAAATGTAGTTTTTAATATCTAGCTTTATTAATGCCTAGCACGTTTTCAATATATTTTTACTATATCATATTTATGGCAAATAGTGGTGTTTAAAGAAGAAAATTTGTAACAATTGAATCATTAAAAAGATAAATGTTATGTTTTAATGCCAATGTTTACATATATTATAAAGATGTTTAATGTGTTTTTTTTATTTTTAGATTAGTAAGTTGAAGTCTGCATTAATGCACACAATATGTCATTTTATGCTTCTATTTTTTTATTTGTAATTTAGTAAGTTGATTTAATACAAAAGATGTGTCATGTTGTAATTGCACAATTTTATATTTTTTTAAAATAACACTAATGAAAAAAAAAAAAATTAAATATGAAATTTTTATTGTATGCCCCTGAAACTATATTTATTAAAAATACAGGCTGCAGAGCTTGATAGACTGGAAAAAACACAAGTGCCATTAGTTGAAATACTTTTCAGTCTGTAAATGGCCCAGATTTAATATTTGATGTAACTAAACAGAAAAGGGTTAGATTTAGTGCAGTGTATAATAATAATATTGCTCTTTATTATTTGTGGTTATCTTTCACATTGTGAAAAAGATTTTATTTTGTTAGATAGAATTTACCTAAAATGTTAATGTAATCATGCAGGTATAAATTATCTAACAGAAATATTCATGACATGCTTTTTTAATCAAAGCCAAAGCAATTGTCCAGAAAAGTGTTGAGTAAAGCCAACACATCTATCAACATTCCTGAAGAAGCTGAGGTGGAGTTTAAAGAGGCACATTGTCTATCTCAATTTTAGTTGATAAGAAATAAAGTAGGCTCTCTCACTTTTGCTGTGAGATTGTTCCATATAAACACTTTTTTTTTTAATGTTGTAAAACTATTGAAAACTCAGCTTGAGTACCCAGGCATTTGTTATCATATAAAATGGTTTTTATCTATATACAACTTCTTATGGAGCACATATCTGTTATTGCTATCTGTGTGGATCTTTCATTCAAACATTGAATAATCATATCATTGCATTGCATTACAACCAGTAAATTTAGTGAATGCTCAACCAACTACTAATAAATTTTGAATATTAATTGGAACTGCTAGAAGATAACTATTTTAGGAATCCAGTGACTAAGAAATTAGAAAAGAATTGTTGATGCCCTTAATCTTTATCAAATTTTTTTAAATCTAGAAATTTAATGCAGTCTTTTCTTTGTAAAATGTAATTACCCGAGAATATAAATTAAATGAAGTCACTTAAATAAAAATTCATGAAAAATTCTATGGTTGAAAAACATGACATATTACGGTAAAGTTGCAAACTACTGCTATTTTCATCTACATGACTTCAATTGTACATTAAAAAAAAAAAAATTCTAGAGGGTTTCCCTATTAACAAGATTAATTTTCATTTATGAAAAAAAAAAAAACAGCAGAAGGCAAATTCCCATAACAGGGATTACAGCACAAAAGTGCAACCTCCTATATATATATATACAGAATCACCATTGATAATGATCAGCCTCATAAACATATAAGTAAAACAGTTTAAAACTGCTTGGATCTTGAGGCGCCATTTTGAATTTTTTTTAAAAACTGATCTGAGTCATAATTTTCACAATAGCTTCAGTTTTATTAATGTTAGAGCAAAAAACTTTACATTGCTAGAAAATAGAAAAACTAAGGAAAACAATAAGCCTGATATAAATAGTGATAACTATATAAAAAAATAAGGAAAAAAGGAATTTTCACATCTGAAATAATTGTTATTTTATTGTTTATTCATAATTTATCATTAACTAAAGTTCTAATTACATCTTCAGTGATAATTTCTTTGTATTCCTCACAAAATTTTCTTTCAATTAATATATAACACTTCTTACCTGAGATAATCCATACCTTCAGAACCTAACAATTCAGGAAGAAAATTCATTTTTTTCTTGCATCCCCCCCCCCCCACCCCTGAAGTTGAAAAAATCTTTAGGTGTCTGGAAGAAAAAACATTCTCCCTAGATAAAAAAAAATTAAAATTTTATGAAAATGTAAAAATAATGAAGAAAGTGGAAATATTATTACTTACCATTATAAATACAATAAAATAGTAAAATGTCATATAATTTGAAATGGGAAAACTCAAAAGCCTAATAAACATGAATACACTAAAATTTTGAGTTCATAATTTTCCATTATTTGCCAATCCAGAAAACAATTTACAAATCTAGAATATGAAAAAATTTCTCATTTCAAGAGGCAGTCAAAGATTACTAAAGAGATTCCAAGACATATTTATATAAAAAAAATGTTTATATTCTACCTCTTTCAAGATGTCTTCCAGAGAAGCATCATCATCGACCATTATCAATCCACTGCAGGATGAAGGTCTCCAAGTTTAATCCATCTTCTCCGATCTTTAGTTTCTCTTCTCCACATCACCCCTGCATACTTTCTTATTTCATCCATCCATCTCACATGTTGTCTCTTTCTGGGTCTTTTACATTCTCTTGGAATCCTAGTTTAAAATTTCAATTGTTCATCTATTATCTCTTCTAGCAATATGTCCAGCCCAACTCCATTTCAATCTTTTAATTTTTTCAATGAGGTCATTAACACCTATTTGTTCTCTTACCCATACATTGCGTTTTCGATCTCTTCTTGTTACTCCCAACATACATCTCTCCATACTTCTTTGAGTGGTCTGAAGTCTCTGTATTGCTCTTTTATTAAGTGTCCAAATCTCAGATCCATAAGTAAGAACTGGTAAAACACATTTGTTAAAAACCTTCCTTTTCAAACACATAGGCATATTTCCTTTTAGTATCAAGTTATTTCTACCAAAAGCACTCCAACCAAGTTTAATTCTATGATTAATTTCCTCCATTATGTTTCCATCTGTATTAATAATCTGACCAAGGTATTTGTAATTGTTAACTTCTTCTAATTCATCATAATCAATCTTTATTTTCATATTTTGAGCAAATCGATTAAACATTACTTTAGTCTTTTTAACACTTATTTTTAGTCCTACTTTCCTTCTTTCATCTGATAGCTCCTGCAACATTTCCCGCAGCTCTGAAGCATTATTTGCAAAAACAACTACATCGTCTGCGAAATCTAAATGACTTAAATAATCTCCATTTACTTTCACTCCTTTAGTTTCCCATTTTAATCCACAAAATACGTCTTGCAGCACTGCTGTAAAAAGTTTTGGAGATATGGAGTCACATTGTCTTACACCTTTTTCAATGTTGACTTTCCCCGTATCATTATGTAATCTAATTGTTGCTGTTGCATTTTTATAAACATTCTTTAAAATATGACAATATCCTGGACATCCTGGATCTATACCTTGATGATCCAATGCTTTAATCACTGAAGAAATGTTTATAGAATCAAATGCCTTTTCATAATCTACAAATCCAAAACATAATGACAACTCATATTCATTTGTCCTTTCTATAACTTCTCTCAATACCTGGATATGATCTACTGTACTAAAACCACTTTTAAATCCAGCTTGTTCTCTTGGTTGGTGGAAATCCAATGTTCTCTGTAGACGAGTTGTAATTATCTTTGTAAAAATTTTATATAAAACTGATAAAAGGCTGATAGGTTTGTAATTTCTAATATCTTCTTTATCGCCTTTTTTAAATATTAATATTATTATTGCATTTTTCCAATCATCTGGTACATCTTTATCCTTTAGACATTTGGTATATAACTTTGCTAAAAAAAAATTTATTTCTTTACCTGTTTCTTTTAATATATCAATTATAATTCCATCATTACCTGGAGCCTTTCCTTTCTTCATACATTTAATTGCATGTCTCACTTCTTCATTTAAAATTCTGGACAATTCGGAAAATGTAATAGATATAGGAGGTACTTGTTCTTTATTACTATATAATTCTTGATAAAAATCTACCAATTTCATGATGTCATCTCTTTTTAGTAATAATTCCATCTTTTTTTTTTTATTGCAGATTTAAATTTCATACCAATACCAAAATGTTGTTTTACATTCTTGAGACTTTTATTTTCTTGTACAGCTTTCCTTGCTAGTTCACAGTTATACTTTCTTATATCATTTTCAACTCTTCTGCACCATTTTACAAAATTCGACATATTCTATCCTTTTTAGTGCATCATTTTTGTATATCTTCATATTCCTTCTTTTCTTCATAAATTCTCGTCTCAGTAGAAATTTTATTGGTCATTTGCTGCTTTTTTCTACCAGCTATCTTTGTTGCAGTTTTTAAAAGTGTATCAGTTATTTTTATATTAATTTCATTCAAATCTAAATCACGTTCAAAATCTACTAATACTTGAAACCGATTTGTAAGTTCTAATTTAAATTCATTAGAATGTTTCTGAAGATTAGGAATATCAACTATAAATATTGTTTTTCTTAATAATTTTTGTCTCTAGTTTTACATTAAGATGTATCTTACACCTTACTAATCGATGAATACTTCCTGTGTTAAATTTATTAAGAACATTACAATCTTGAAATATATATTTCCTGTTAGTCAAATTATAATCCAATTCTGCTGTACCTTCAGTTGGATGCTTCCATGTCCATTTCCTTTTAACATTTTTCTCAAAAAAAGAATTCATAATATAAAGGTTTTTTTTTTCTGCAAACTCCACAAGTCTATGTCCTCTCATTTCTATTACCATAACCAAAATTACCTACAGCACTTTCATCTTTCATTTGTTTACCAATTCTATCATTAAAGTCTCCCATAACAATTTTAAAATATTGTTTACTCTGATCAAAAGCCTTTTGTACATCCACATAAAAATCTTCTACTACTTCATCACTATGAGAACTTGTTGGGGCATAAACCCGAATTATCTGCATTTGGTGTCAGCTATTAATTTGTATAACTAATCTTTTCACTCTGTCCGATACACCATCAATCTCCACAATATTGGTTCTCCCACTTTTTATTTATAATGAATCCTACTCCACTTGTATTTCCAATATTTGTGCCTTTATAATAGAGTATATGTCCACTTTTTAAATCGTTGCTTCACCTTTTCTTCTAACTTCACAAAGTCCAATAATGTCCCATTTAATATAAGATAGTTCTTCTAATTCTTGCAATCTTCCTTCACTTGAAAGTGATCTGCAGTTGTAAGCAGCTAAATAAAAAGTCATCAAATGGCAGCCTGGGTCCACAATCGGTTGATGACTTTACAGCCTCCTGGGAATAAGGGCCATGCTTTATTTTTGTCTGTCATAATTGTATATATGTATTGGAAAAAGATTTATCATTTACACAAACATTCATACTGCTTTATCAGGCACTGAGAGGAAAGACCAAGGTGTTTCTTGATCTTGAACTCGGAGGTAAAAAGCCAATAAGCTCACCACGCTGGCTAATGCGTGTTCGTAAGCAGCCCATCCATGTTCGTATACTATATGAATAATCACATAGTAATAATAGCTGCAACGACGAGAACGTATGGAGTGGACATTAGGAATTTGCTCTGCTCGGTTCCTTTAAGGCCTCCAAGAGGAATCAAAGGGTCTCCTTTCAATTCATATTATATAATATAAATAAGTCAAACAATATTTTAAATAATATACCGAAACATCTAATTAACATAAATTTGAATACACCCCCTCATCACTATCAACCGTTTTATTTTTATTTTGCGCAGCTATGATTATGAAGCCATAGAGCTTTGAAAGCGCTAAGCTTTAAATAAATTTAATAACATACAACTTCTTTAACGAGTGTTATAACCGCATAATTATTGATATTATATAATATAAATAAGTAAAATATTTCATATTATTTAATATTAATAAAAGATAAATCATTTTAGATCTTGTTTACCAATTGGCAAAAGTAATCAGTAATGAAGCTGTTACAAAATTCTTATAAACAAGGCAATTTATGATCCATCACATTTATCCAATTACGCATACTTTTATCTTTCGTAGCATATATATTAGTTTCGTCAATAATTTTACTCTATAATTTTTTATCGAAAAACATATAGAAAAAGTCTAAAATAAAATGTCAGTTGCGGGAAACTTTAAACCTGTAATCTTGGTAAACTTCTCTGCATATATTGCCTTAGCGATTACGTTCGAAGGCACGTTACTGCTAGATAAAGGGATAACATCCGGAGGCATAATACTAGATGAAAGGCCTGGTCTGCTGCTATTGGACTTAGGTACATTTTTGGCTTTTCTTCGTATTTTTCTTCCAATGATGAAATGAAATATTCTCGATCGCTGTATGAAACGCTGGTAGAATCAGTTTCTGAATCCACTTTTTCTGTTTAGTTTGCTTACGTGCTTTTTTCTCCATACAATCTTAAAAAAGTGAGGAAAAAAAAAATTGACCTTACTCAGAAAATTCATTTTTTTTCCCGAGAAAAATATGGCGACTACAGAAAGAGAAGAAATGGGTGCAGAGAACTAATGGTATACACGCATGTGTAATTCTCTTAGTTTTTCCGTAATTTCAAAATGAAAACAGAATTTCAACAAATGATTTACGATGTATGCCTAAGTTGTACTTATGACTCGAGCAGTTAAACAATTTTTATATCTGTGGACATATAAACAATACATATAAGATGCATTTTTTTTTACAGTAAGTTCTAAAACAAATACTGATGTGGGATTGCATTGAAATATAGCCTAAAGCAAAATTATCTATTTAAATGAAAAAATATACAAAATAATATATATTAAAGTAAAATATGTATAAATTTCTATGGACACATCAATGCTATCATAGTAATAATAACTAAAATTCAACTTCTAAAGGCCTAAAGTAAGTTATAATAAAAAGTCAGTTACTAGATGTTATATTTTAACCATTGTTTATTGGCATATAATAGGAATTAAAGTGACCCTTTAAGGTATAAACAAGTATATACTAATAAAAATTACCTTCGCTTTCTCATTTGGAAATATTTCTTAATGCATTGTTTTATTTACTAATTTTCACATAAAAAGTCAAAATTTATTTAGTATATTTAATATAGTTTTTATCATTGGGAATTGCAAGAATTTGTTTTATTTACTAGTAATGACTTTCATTAACAAGCATTTATATAAGTACACTACCATTAATCTGTTATGCATGAATTAAAACACTTAGGTCAAACAACGTGGCATCGCAAATATATATATACTACAATTTTCTCAGTGCTCTCAATTAATGGAAAACATGAATTGTTAAAAAAATCAGACTAAAATCTAAATGCTGTGTGAATGTATGTAATAAATATTCTCAAATTTTATATAAAAACTCGAAAAATTTATTTCGTAAAAAATGCAAGCTTTAAAAGGTCAAATCACTTTTTTAATAGACCACAAAAAAACAAAGGAAAACCATTTAACATACCAATTTTCAAATTGCACATAAATATAATAAAAGTTTTTTTTTTTTTTTCCAGTAACAAATGAAAGATATGGCAGCAATTTCTGAAGTCAAATTCTTATTTCCTTTAGTTAACATCAAAAATGGAAAATTACATGCTGTACAAATTATCCAAATGTCTGTTTAATCCAGAAACAAAGGAATTGGGATTTTAGAACACTTATTTTTAATGAGAAGTGAAATTTAAATTTTGATAAGATGATGACTTCCAATAGTCAAAATTAAAAGAAATAATCTTGAATTAGTACCCATAACATATGTTTATAAAGAAAATTAACCATAAGCTATGAGGAAATTTTTTTGTACAATTTTTTAAAAAAAAAATTGTGATTTTTTTAATATTACAAATTAATTAATAAATAAAATCAAATGTTTATGTACCATTACGCTAGCCACTTAATGTAATATGATGCAGTCAGTAATATTTTTTTATATGGCACCATATTTCTAACAACCAAAATGAAAACATTGGCAATTATATATTTTAAAGTTTATTTTAACAAAAAATAGCAGATTTCATTTTCGTTTAAGATTGTGTAACTAATTTGTTAGAGAAATGTTCTCAGGATTTATCCTCTGCTGCATAAAAAAATTGAATTGTTGAAAAAGCATATATGTATTGAAACGGTATTTTGTCTAACATCCCATTTCACCTACTATGTCCCATTGTAGTAATATTTCCTTAGTTCAAACTCATCCAATTCCACGTATGTACATATATTTATATACTTGCGTATCTCTAGTATATTGTGTATGCATATACTATATGGAGAGTTTTGCGTGTTTTAATAAAATGTATGCATATAGTTATAATGCGTATACTAGTTATAAATTATATAATAAAAAGTAAGTTGTGTAAATGTATGTGTAGTAGAGCACCTACATATATATGCGAATGAAGCTGCAATTTAATAGAATTTATAAGCATTGCAACACTATTTAGATTATTTTATCATTAAGTTATTATAAAATTAGAATATAACTTTACTTTTGTTCGCATATAAATTTTCAATTCCAGAGGTGACAAGATTACACATGTAGCATAATGTTTACAGAACTTCTTTTAAAAGATTGTCTATTTCTTAGAAATTATCGTGCTACACGCACCTGGTTTAATTTTGTGGAAACCAAGAGCAGATTTTGAAAATTCAAAAATTGATTTAAGACAAAAGAAAAGCAGTCAGGCTGCACTATTTTATGAATAACTTAGATTTTGCTTTTGTCTTTTCTAAAGTTATTAAAACTACGTTAAAATTTATGATTAAAGATTTATAAACTAAATAAGTTCATGGTTTTTGCAGGGGGAGTAAAAGAGTCAGTATAAAATAACCCAAAATCAAGCACTAAGGATTCACTCTTAAATTAATGATTCAGTTGCTGCCAAGGTTCACACCCGTTTTAACAATGGAAATCAGCGGCTAGCAGCTCAATTTTTGCCATCTTCCTTTGGAAGACCGGTCTGTTGGAATGGAGGAGTTCAAGACCGACAGCTTCCATGAAGACATCGGACAAGCAGCCTGTAAAGAACATCAGTGCCAAACGCCATGTAGAACGCCTCAGAAGATCGGTAACATTTCTTCCCGCAGAGCTCTATAAAAATAAATCTAAAACTAAACTTTTAATAATTTCTTAAGCTAGCTATAAGGTTGAATGTTCATAAATTTATAAACTTAAACGATTTCTTAATAATTAAACTCTGTAATCTAAATAATGTAACTGTAATAAATTTTCTAATGTAACTTTTAAGTTAATAATATTTGTAATAGTCTTGTCTCTACATTAAATGATTATTCATAATTTAATAATTCTCCTAAACTATAACTACTTAGTTATTATATCTACACCATCCTAATCTGCGGTCATGACTATTTTATGTTATTGCATTGACATATATGATATGCCATGTTTCAAAACAGAGATTATTAATATTAATAATTTGGAGAGACGATTAGAAGCTCTTTTGTAAATGGTTTATATTGCTTCTTTAGCAAACATAAATCTCTGTTTTGATATCTATTATATATATGTTTAGTTAAGGTACTGTTTTAGCTTATCATAATTAAGGTTTGCATGTTAATAAATTATGTCTAGTTAAGTAATAGCAAGAATGATATTATAAAGCATATTATAAGTAATTAGTTAAGTCTCACATATGCTTTACTCCTTAGTTTATAGTATTAACTATTCAGATTTTATTAGTAAACTAGATCACTTTAATTAAACCCTTCTTAGCATGTTTTATGTATGCTAATTTACTAACTGGGATAAAGTAGTTATTGCAGAAAGAAACTAGATTTAGCTCATTAGTTTATTTTAATATTTGATATTTTGGAAAGTATTACGATTGTGTCCTTATAAAGCACATACACACAATATGCCTTGCTATATATATATATTTTTTTATTAAAATGGGCTTCGGGTTTGATGCCTCCCTATTATTATTAGTTTGGACAGCTCTTTCTAGAACTGGAACACGAGGCTCAGGAACTGTATTTCAAGCTGATCCGATCTCCCGAACTAAATGTTCTTATATTTTGTAATAGCAAGTCGTACTATCCACGGGAATCGAGTACTTCGTACTGAGTAATTGCACATTCGATCTGCAACCCTTATTTAGTTTAAAGTCTGAATCTACACTGCAAAACACCAGTTTGTCTTTCTGTATTATGATTCAGTTCAGCATTGATCTGAACACCAAATCTAGTTTATATAAACAATCTGTACAGAGAGCACTTCATAGCTCATTATGTAATTTTAATAAATAAGTTATATTTGATATTGTCATTCTTGTAAACTTAATTCTTAGCAAACCTCGTAGGAATGGCGTAGCATATTTCAGGCATGAGTATAAACCATAGATAATTGTAATAACTGTAATAAACTTAAAATTAAATGATATAAAGTACATCATAAGATGAGACCTTGTTCTGGATCCTCTCATCATTGTATTATTTAAATTATGTTTTAATAATTAAATATGTTTAATTATAATAGTGTTTAGTGTATTATTCATAGGCCATCCTAAGTTTTATTAAAATTTATTCTGTTAGTTAAGTATTGATATATGTATTATCCAGTTAGCCATATGTGTGTGTGTTTAGTTAATTTAGTATTAATTTATTCGTTATTCCCTTGAGTCTCATACTTCACTTTTTGCTACTGCCAGCACATGAACTAAAAGAGGCAGAGTGTAACCTTATATCTGCCATCCATAGGGTAGTAAATTACAAAGCGTTGATGAAGGAACTAAAGTGCGATCTGATTCAAGGTTTCAACCTCTTTTCTAGATCAGCTTTGGGACTATTTGCCAAAAACTCTGGATTTTGTTGCATGAATGTACAAATATGACCATTACAATATGACATATAAAACAGAATGCAATGTTAAATGTTTATTTTCAAAAAATAAAATTTTTGATGAAGTCGTCATTTCTATGATATGGCAGTTTTTAAAAAAAGTATAGAGACCAACTCAAACTGGCTCTCTTTGGTCAGGCAAACTATATTACAGATTTGACTGTTAAGATTTTAATTGATCAAACTATTTTCAAAGGAAACAGTATGAAGAAATTTCATATGACACAATATGAACATGTAATGTGTGCAAATTAAAAAAAAAAATTCAACATAATTTTAAAAGAACACACATAATTTACTAAAAATACTAATATAAAGTTGATTAATTTGTTAGAAAACAATACAAACTAATGAAACTTTATTTTTTTTTAAAAAAAAAAAAGAATGAAACATTGCTAGCAATAAATTGCATGACAGTTATTTAGGAACATTTGTAAAAAGACGTCTGGATTGCTTCAGTTAGACCATTTATTTTTTTAGAATATGTGATCCAAATAGGACTACAAAAGTGCTAGAGATTGACCTCACATCTTTTTCAGAATTTTACTTTTGATTTCAGTCCAAGAACATTCAAAATCTGCTTGTTGGCTTTTGTCTTTGTGTCGACATTGCAATTAAGGTCAGAATCCTCTGTTGTTTACATTTGGTAGGCTGATCATTCGTTGGAATGAATGTCTGAGCGAGATGAACATTCTTTTTTATTTGTAGGAAAAATATCTTTGTAAGTGCATTAGATTAACAAAATGGATAGTTTGTTTCTGCTGTGAAGTTTTGTTGACTAATAAAATCTTTGTCTTTTTTTTTTTTCAATGACTAAGTTTGATTTATCTATTTGGATTGGAGTCTTCATCAGCATCCATCATTTGATTTTTCATGATGTACAAATTTCCTTGTAGAAATTGAATCTGACATCTTACAACCATTGCCAGTATACTTTGTGACTCATTAAGAATATTAGCTCTGATATGTTATGTTGCACAGATTCAATTTGTTTAATCTGCTGTTATGTCAGAATAACAGAAACCTTTTACTATTTTTGACTGATCAAGTGGATTGATAGCCATGATGTGGGTAGTGTGAAATGGAAAAAAATTTTCCCATAGCATTTTTTCTTCACTTTTCTCTCAACATTTGGCACAAAGCTTTCCATAATTCATTTTGGTTCGGATCATGCTGCTGCAAAGATCACAATGCCATATCCATATTTTTATTGATATAATTATCAATTATATTATGGCTATAGAGCTCTTTAAAAACATGGCAAAATGCAAACATCTGACAGAATATAGTGTTGAAAGTTTTTTTGCAAACAATTGATAAACAGAATTAGTGATACGGATTAAAAAATGTAGTCTTTTGATATCATTGTCTTTTTTCTTTATGAACAACATGCAGAGTATGATAGTGGAGACTGAAATTTTGCGAAATTGTTGGCTTTGTTCAAATACTATGTTTGTCTTGAACAAAAATTCAATTTTCATATCAGTGTAATGTTTAAATTGCTTATTTTTTCAGTGAAGTAAATAGTGCAAGTTGTTAGAATTTTTTTAATTTATTAACTTCTTTACTATGGCTTTGGCTATATCTGGTATTTAAATCTGTAATATAGTAGGATGTGCAAAGAATATCTTAAACTTTTATAGGAATTTTTTATCATGTATTAATATAAAATTTCAAATAGCTGTAAGTAGGTAGTTTTATAACGCTTTTTTTTACTGTAACAGTTTTGTTTATAATTATTATTTTTTTCTCCCAAACAAAATATTTAGGTTGTAACACTTCATTAAATGTTCATAATTTTTAATTATATATTCTAACTAAAAAGTTTTTTATTTTTATTAGCTTTGTTAAGCTTTTGAATTCCAATTAGGAAAATATTATTTTAGCCCTCCCACCTTTTTTTATTAATCTATATTATAAAACATGAAAAATGTTAAAACTTTTAGGGAAAAGTGTCAAATGGTTTACTTTCAGATCACTGACTAATGATTCTATATTGTCAAATTGTAGGATTCTAATGATTATTGTAAAAATGGATATTAAATAATTTTATTTTTGTATCATTCTTAGTTTATTGATTCAAATTGTAAATGTTGGACTTATATTTTAAAATAATGTGCTTGATTGATCTTTCAAATGTTTGTATATTTTTACTTTTTTTTGTTAAATGATTTCAATGATATAATCTGTGGGCATTTTATATATATTTAGAAATTATACAAATTATTTTTAACAATGAAAAAAAATTTTAAATGTTATTTTACTGACTAAAAAAAAAAAAAATTATCTTAATAATACAAATAGTGCATAATTGCAAACTTGTCATCCCATATTACTTTCAGTTTAAACATATATATATATACACAATTTAAAATTTAAAAAAATAATTTTTAACTTTTTAAAAAAATATATAATGGAATACATATTTTTTCTACCCACATCAAATCTTGCATTTAGATTTGTAGAGGTCTCTTTTGTAATAAATTAAGCACTCAAGGCACATGTACTAAGGTTATATATAGCCTTATTTAAGTACTATTGAATGTAACTAAATTATATTGGTCTGTGTGAGTAAATTTGTGAATTAAGATTAGAAACAATTGTTTAATAGTGTGCACATAGTAAAAGCATTAGGACTATAGTGCAGTAATTATAAAAAAGTGTTAATATTCAAAATAAGATACACTTCAAATTGTGTACTTTAATAAGAGAATTATTTTCAGACAAGATGAATGTATATTTGTATAAGATTAATTGGACAAAAATAACTCATTACATAACTACACAATTCTTTGTGAAAATATTTAGTCTGTTGAATTACTATTTTAAGTTTTATAACTAGTGATTTGTATCAGTTTCCTAATTAAGTATTTATTCCTTCATATGAAGGCTTTGTACAGTGATTGTAGTGTTTCTCATTAACTTACATTCTTTAATTAACTTGTAACTATATATTATTAATATTCATGTTATAATTGGAATTTCTTTTGAAATAAATAATAGCAAGATTTACACACACACAAAAAGCTAGTTTTATGATGTAAATAAAAGTTGCTGATATATAGAAATGCACTAAAAATTTGTGCAAAAATTGCATTAGCTAAAATAATATATAATATTGTTTCCTCATAAAAGTCGAATTGATGACACAAAGTGACAAGCTTTCATCACAATTTTCAAAAAGTGTATATATATTAAATATTTTTATTTGTACTTTAATAAATACAATAAAAATAAATTGAAAAATGTGAACATTAGTTAAAATATAATTTACTTAACTAATATTTAGCATTCTCAGCAATAATTGATTTGATTTATTCCTGTCTTTTATCACAAATATAAACAATTTTGCCATAAAAAATTAATCATCACATAATTTTAAAAAAGATTCATTAAATGCAATTATGAAATATATTAAAAGTAAATTGAAAAAAATAAATATTAGCTAAAATACAATTCATCTAATTTTTATTTAATGTTTACTGCAATAATAAAATTGATTCATCCCTACATCTTTTATTGAAAATATAATATCGAAAAGTTACTGTTAATAAAAAAAATTAATACACACCATTATTAATTGCACAAAAAATAAACAGAAAACTACATCCTATATTTTATATTTCTTAATCTAATATTTAATTGGACTGCTGAAAATATTTAAAATTAGTTACAATAGATAAAATGTGAATTTCATTTCGCAGTAGAAAAAAAAAATTGATTAAATGTATACATTGTGATAATTAAAATTTTTTTTACATGCTTCATTTCAATGAATTACAATTCAGTAAGATCTCAAATTTACCACCATTATGTCAAAATGGTGCCCATAAGAGTGTTTGTGTATTACTAAAAAAAAACATCACTGTCTTGTTATTAATAAACAATTTATACATTATAATTATGTATAGATTTTTTAGAATATATTTTATAAATTATTTATTATTTCAATTTTAAACTTTTTTTAGACATATTAAAATTTATAAGATAATTTGAATTGAATAATAATGACATTTTTAATTGTTAAGTAACCATAAATATTAGCTTATTCTTTACATGAGATATTTGGTTTGATTTTTTGGGCAATTTATTTCTCTCATCCTAGTAAAGGTATATCTATAAATGAAGGTGGCAATTGATGGACCTGCTCATTTTTGTTTTGCCTTTCTTAAATCAGTATTACTATGTAATTATTTTCATTTTTGTTTTTTTTACCTTAGAAAGCAGTAATGGAACTTTTATGATTATATATAAAAGAAGTATCAAAAATGAGCTATAGTTCTATTTAATTTGTGATTTTTAACTTTTTCTGCGAAGAAAACCCATTCACTAACTTTTTCTAAAAACATTTATTATTATGATCCCCCCCCCCCCCCGAACATAAGAATACACCTTTATCCTGGTTTGTATTCCCAAAAATTCTTGTAAATCAGAATTTCGTATAAAAAGAAAGTGTAATGGTTCCCCATGGGGGGGGGGGGGTTAGCTTGTTACTGCTGATGAAAATTATATCATGAATTGTGAATGTCATATTAAACAGATAATGTATATGTAAATATTGTGTAAACTGTGTTGTGCAGACATGTATTACAATATGTATGTATAATGCAATTTAATGCTAAGAAGAAAATATATATATATATTTTCCTATGATCTATTTTTCCTTTATATCATATTGGTTGCTCATTCTAAGGGTCTCGATCATGGATTTTTGGAGACATATCAGATGTTTGAGTGCTAGAGAAAAGTTTAAAATGGATGCTTGATTTGCTTTTTCTTTTCATATATCATCTAATATAGTGGTCTTCAACCTTTTCACACCTGCGGACCGGCAAAAATAAGGATAAGATTTCGCGGACTGGCAGAAGTCGATAGAATAATTTTCATAAAGATTTAAACTGCTTAGCTTTAGATGAGCATAATTGTTATAACTGACCAAAACAACACACTAGTTACTGTGTATTGTAATGGTGTTACTTCACATGCTGACATTCTTTCTAGAGTATGACTGCTACAGAAAGCAGTACGTTGTCATTAATATGCCTGCTTTGCTATGTTTATTATTTCATTGTTAAAACATGCAAAAATAAAATGTTCAACTGAATGTTGGGAAATATCACAGCTAGTGTAATTACATGACAATGATTATGATAAATATAGTATCTGTATTTAATGTTAAATATACAAGATGAAGTTATATATATAGAGTTTGTATAATAAAAAACTTCAGTTTTGAATCTAGTGTTATTTTAATCTCATTTTTACCCAATTAAAAAAAAGAAACAACGAAAAGTTGATTTGGTAAAGTGCCACATAAAAATAAAACAATCATTATAAAGATGTCATTTTGCTAAAAAAAAAAAAAAAAAGATAACAGATTTACGTTCTCGATGAAGGGAAATCATCATCAATGATCTGTTTCCATTTTTGTGAAGTTTACAATTTCAAAAAGAAATGTCACACAAAATAAAAAGATGATTCAAATGCCATAAAAAATTTTATGAGCTGACACAATACAGAAATTCCTACTAGGTATAGAAATGGACGTGTAAGGAGTGGTACAATTATCATGAGATTGATGCTTTGTCTTTTAAAGATTGCATTTTCAGATAAATTCTTTTGATTATTTAGTAATTATAGTATTATCTAATAATTTAAATAAAATTTTGATTTATAATTAATTTTATTTAAACAATTGCAATGAAAAAATAAATAATTGCTTATATTAATTAAAAGTTTAAAATCTTATAATTTTGTTATTACAAACTTTTCTGCCAGTGTAGCGTGGACCAAGGGTTGAAGACCACTGATCTAATACGTTGATTGAAGACTCTTTGACGTTGATGTTGCATTATATCCAAATACTGTTTATGGCTTCCTAAAAAAAAATCCTTCAGTTTTTTAATGTCCAAGTTTTTTATAGTCTTGCCGATTTTCTTTTTTTTCATTGCCTGCCCTTTCTTTCTGCAATCGCATTAGTTCCTCCTTGGTTAATTATCCCAAGTGTGATTCCAAAATCTTTTCAATATTGTCATTATCAAATTTTATAAATCCTTTCCTGGTTATGTTGAGAATAGTTTTTCCATATGATTGTAGTGTGGCCTCATGATTAAAAAACATCCTATCATTTTTTTGATACGCAAGTTCTCTGTAGGCTTATTGAATTCTTCCATATGTGATTATAAAAGTTTTTCAGTATTGTCATCAACTTGTATAAATCCTGTTTTCTCGGTTAGTTAGAGACCTGGTTGGCTCCTTTTTAACTTCTACATTTATAATGAGTTGCAGACATTATTTTCAATATAAAATATCAATTTTGTTTTCCAAGCTGTTTTTATTGATTTTTTTCATAGTGGTAATAGTTGATGCTATGATTCCAGGTGGAGTACCAGTAATGAATTTTGAAAAAAATCTATAAAAATAAATTTAAATAGTTCTAGAAAAAGTATACTTTCATTGTGCAAATATACAACCAAAAAGGAAGAGTAAGTCTGCATTTGACAATTTTTTGTGGTTTTCTGCAAAAAAAATTTTATTGCACAAAAAGAAAATCTTCATATTGAAATTTTGTTAATTTTTTTAAAATTTGTAGTCTTAAGCTTACATTAGTAAAATAAAATATTATAATGTAATATGTAACTTTCTACAGTTTAGATATTTACGTATCATTTAATGAAATAGTATGAATTATCAAAAGCAATATTGCAAAAAGTTTAACTTTGTATGATTAGTTATATTATTGAATAATTAACTTTTAGTATTTTATTTTAAATATATTTCTCAGGTAATAAATAGTGTCTTATTAATTATTAAGCATACATTCTGATATGTGAAAACACAAAAATGTAACAAAATTAATTAATTACAAATAATAATCTGTGAATAATTAATTTTATTGAGTTTATTTCTGTCATCCTATTTAAAAGTTATATTTAAATATACATTTTCTTACAAAAATTTCATTATTGTTAATTTTATTCTATTGATTATATTTATCTATGATATGTAAGTTTCACTAAATCCTAGCATTCTGTTTGTAATATATATATATATATTTGTGTTTTTCAGTAAATATATATCTTGAATAGAATCGTGCATATAGGGAGGGAATATAACATTTAATCTCAAGGATTGCCTAATTATGTCCTTGGTCCTGCCTAAAATACTATAAATGTTTACTTTTTTTATTTATTGGCATAAGTGTCTAACTATTTATTTATTTTCTTGCTTGTGTGTGGTTTGATTAATAAACTTCATTAATAAATATTATTGACAATGGCAGTAATTATAATGTCAGATAAAAAAGTGACTGGTACTCTCTCTAAGCTGCCTAAAGTGCCATCTCTAAATCAAGCATATGTTGTATAATAACATATATTAGCATGTATTGTGTATATATAATAACAAATATATTTTCAATGTTGTATTGGATAAGTTAATATTGTTTAACCTTTTCACTTTCAAGCAGCCATATTGAATATTTAAAAAAATTATGCTAAGCCACAAATTTGATCATAACTTTTAAGTTTTATTAATAAAAAATGACATAATAAATATTGTTTTAAAGATTAAACACCAAAGAATGTAATTAAACTGAAAAAAATATAGTCATTGATATTCAAAGTAATAAAAAAAAGAATAGAAGTTAATATTACTAATTATTTTCATATTATTTCATAAATCCTAAATTATGCAAACAACTTAAAATTATATTTTTGTTAGTAGGTTAATTGGATTCATCATAAAATTTCTAAAAAAGTAGTATATAATAACACTTACCTAAGGTAATCTATCACTTGAAAACTTAATAGAATAAAGACATTAGTGCCTATCAATTTTCTCAGTAGCCCTTCAAAATGTATTTCCATACAGGGGTTTGCAATGTATAAGTCATATATAACAAATAGTTAATATTGAACAATAATTAGTATAATTTGAATATTATAATAAAGAACTTCAATAGAGTTTGTAATTTATTAAAAAGTACTATTAAACTAGTCACTATATACACAAAATAAAATAATAAAAAGTGAATGAAGTACTAAATTCATTATAGAGTTCAGCTTGAGGTACATAAGTTTGTAGTTTATATATACTGTCAAAATCGTTACTTTTAGCATTTGCATATTTTTTGCTATTATTAAAATGCAGACAAAAGATTATAGAAAAACTAAATCAGGTCATTATATTTCCAAAATATGTTCATTTTTGTCTCATATCAATTCAAATATTCACCCAAATTCACTCATATCAAAAAATGCAGATAATTCATGATATAAATGTACACAATCACGAGCTTTTTTTTTTTTTTTTATATTTCAGTAGTAATTTTTTCGTATATTTTTTATCAAATATATATATATGAATAAAATAATTAAAAAATATGCAGTTTTGAAATTTATATTGCAATAGTCTATAATCGGCCTAAGTTTATGTACTGTCAAAATTGTTACTTTTAGCATTTGCGTATTTTTTACTATTATTAAAATGCAGACAAAAAAATTATAGAAAAATCTAAATCTGGTCATTATGTTTTCAAAATATATTTATTTTTGTCTCATATCAATTAATTCAAATACTCCATCCACCCAAGCTCACATAATAGAAAAATATGCCGATAATCACGATCTTTTTTTTTTTTTAATGTTAGTTTCAATAGTCTTTTTTTTTTTTTAATAAATATATATTTAAAAAAAAAAACAATAATTAAAAAATATATAATTAAAAAACATATAATAAAATAATAATTAAAAAAAAATATATAGAAAAATAAAAATACTTACCATTAAGCCCCCATAATGTTTTTTCTTCAAAATACAGCAGAAAAAGTAAAACTTTTTTACTGTTATATTTTTCATGCTGAACTCTTCTCCAGTAACTATCAAAGACAAAAAAATTCAATCTACTTGATCACAAAAATTATAAGATTTTTATTTTTTATCATAGAAAAATAAAATTTACCTTTCTGGAAAGGTGGGAGAAAGATGAAGATGTAAAAAGTGCGCGCGTAGCCTACATAGATTTCTGTTAAGTTTCAACCCAGATGTTTATAGTTTGAAAATCATTGCCCACAATGCGGGCGTAAACGCTAGGGGATTGAAATATATAATTTATAAAGCACTTGGGTGAAATTAATCATAGAATTAAAGTTGGTTGGAGTGCTTTTGATAGAAATAAATTAATATAAGTAAATATGCCAGTGTTGAAAAGGGTTTTTTAATGTGTTTTACCAGTTCTTACTTATGGATCAGAGACTTGGACACTAAATAAAAGAGCAACACAGAGACTTCAAACCATTCAACAAAGTATGGAGAAATATATAGTAGGAATAACAAAAAGAGATCGAAAACTAAATACATGGGTGTTATTTGACATCATTGAAAGAATTAAGAGATTGAAATAGAGTTGGGCTGGACATATTGCTAGAAGATAAGGTAATAGATGGACAGTTGAAATTTTAAACTAGATTCCAAGAGATTGTAAAAGACGTAGAAAAAGGCCATGTGAGATATATGGATAAAATATGGAAGTGAGCTGGAGTAATGTGAAGAAAAGCTAGAGATCGGAGAAGATGGATTGAACTTGGAGAGATCTTTATTCTGCAGTGGATCGATAATGGTTGAAAATGATGATTGTGATGAAAAGCTTGTTAATTTATTACACAGTCTGGGATTATTTTGAAAATAGATAAGTTATGGCATTTGATAATTTTTAATATTGTTTCATGTAATTTATAAAGCACTGTAGAAAAGTCATCTTTTTATAATTATTGTAAATTGATATTTTTTCAAACATAAATGTGCTCTCATTTATTTTCATTTATTGCTTAAATTGAGCTCAATAACTTCAAGAAACAAAAATCTATTCTATATATATATACACACACACAGAGTAGAGGAAAAAAATTTTTCAACACTAAAGTTATACTTTTTTTATTTATTGTAAGTGGACATTTTTTTTTTTTAGAAGATAATGGAAGAGCTTATCTTTCATGCTTATTTTATTTATTTATTCCTTACATTTAGCCTATCTTATTATATCTTCTAATATTTTAATTTAACCAATGAGGTTAATATCTTTAAAATTAGGCAAATACCCACACCGTTTTAAAATTTTCTTTCTCACATGAGAATATATTTAAAAGGAAATGAAAAGTTTATCAAATTCAGTAGTAGTTCTCTTGCTGTACTCACTGCATTTTAAATTTTTTGTTTCAAGATTTAAATATATTTAAACTGCCATTCCTTAATAATTTATCAATTTCCCCTGTTGTACCTGTGCCATTTTACTTTAGCATGTGTTAATTATAAATTTAAACTAAAATCCTAAAAGTTTATCAAATTCATTATTGTAACTGATCTAAATAAATTGTCATTCATATAAGAAATTAAATAAGTGGTTCAAATGCAATTTAATTGAAATTTAAAATATATTTGCATCAAATTTTACTTTGCTTTACCAAAAACTATACTTGTAGTTTAAAAATTTTTCCAACCTGGTGATCTTTTGTTCATTGTTGCTCTCTTTTTGGGTTTTTATGACATTATTTGAAAACAGTTAAGATACAATTTTCCACGCATTTTTATATTGCAAATTACAAATTTTTTTTTTAAAAAACAAACTTTTATACAAAAAAAAAGAAAATCATACAAGATTGGTGCATTATTTGTTGAGTCATATAAAGTTAAATACTTTAACATTTATATAGTAATGTAGAATATAGATTATTTATTTGAAATAATTTAAAACTAAAGAAAGCAAAATTTAATATCCCATTCAACTCTACTTTTCTGATCATAAAGACTTTTATCATCAATGTAACAATAGCCAATGTACCATTACCAAGCCCTAATTGCAATTAACTTTGCAAAAAAAAAAAAAATCTGACAAAGAAAAAAAATTATATAATGCATTCTATATTTGCATACTGTAATCAATATTTGAAGCTTTCTTCCCCCCAATATCTACTATATATATATATTGTAACCCTCCACCAACACCAATCCTACACTTCCTATTAACAAATATCCGGAGCACCAATTTTATTGATAATAGAATAAACTACTAATCTGATCCTGCTTTGAAGTACTATTGAGACTCTTACAATGCTGTCCTACTATAGCTTAGCTCAGTGGGGTCTACAGAGATCTATAAGGTGTAAAATGTATATTAAACATAGGAGGAAATATGAATTAATGGGAGTAAAATATCTATGGGGTTTTAAAATAAATAAATAGTTGAGATTGGTAAAATTCCACCATTTAAATTAGCAAGTTATAGTTTAATCTCAACTCCTCCCATCATCTAAATGCATCAAATAACTTATACTAATGATAGGTCTAAATTAATAGAATAAAGATATAGTACTAATTAACTCTACTGTATGGTAAGTTAAAATTAAGTGAAAACAATATAGCACTACTTAACCTTTGCTGTACAATGACTTAAAATAAATAACTAAATTAATATCTAATCTAAAATAATAAGGTAATATCTCAGGAAATTTATTATATGGCTTAATGTTAAATTTATACTTTACAATAACTAATAATTACCATCATAAAAGTAATGATATAAATTAAGCATTCTAATAAAATAGTAGTAGTTAGACAATGAAAGAAATAGGGTGCATTTTGATTTCAATTCACCATTTAAATAATAACAGAGTCCTAAATTTCCAGAGAATTGTCAATTGGTCAAGCACTTCATATGGTGTTTGGATCGAGAGACAACATCATCAGAAAACGAACATATTCATCATTAAATTTATGGAATAATGTAATCATATCATATTGGATATGTAAGTGTATGTGGATGTGTGGATCAGAGAACATGAATGCATGCCAAAGAATAACTGAACAAAGTTATTACTAGATTTATTGCAAGATATAGCTAAATAAACATATTGTATTTCTAATTTACACATATACGTTTTGGATAATTCCAGTATCAATAACTGAATAGATCACATAAACTTCCTTGCATTTTATTCCAAACATATACCAGCTATCAATCAATTCTGATAAGCCAGTGAGAAGAAACATTTATTAACACTAACACTAGAATAATTAAATATGAAATCAAACTTTGTATTTTATTTCAAATATACACAAGCTATCAGTCAATTATGACAAGCTTATGAAAGGAAACATGTATAAACACTAACGTTAGAATAGTATTCTTGGTATTTTTATGTAAAATACACATATGCTATTAGCTAACTCCAACATACTGCTAACTAAATCAACACTGGGGTAGTTAAACATCAAAATAATGCAATATGGGCTTAAATATATGAGTAAGAGGTCGAGCTATCCTTTATAAATCAATTAAATAATTCTGTTAACTAGCTACACTTATTTCCTTTTTTTTTTTTTTTTGCTAATTCAAAATGAGGATGAATCATTCTGAAAATTAATGATATAACACTTAAAATAATTGGTATATGATTTAAAATATTGATTTAAGACTTACAAATTGGTAATAGATTTTCCCCATACCTTCAGAATTAATAGTTTCTCATGCATGTGTCTGTATTGTGCTACCTGTTATAAAATAATTAATACAACTATATCCGATTGGTTTGCTTATGAAATTGGGATACAATACCATAATACGGATGATGCCATAACCAACCAAGCTTTAACACTAATTCTACTCCAGATGTTCTATAAAAGAAATCAATTCGTTCTTTTTTTTTTATTAGCAAGCTACATTACACTTGGCTATGAATAAATGATGGGAAAACATTCCAAATGGATACATAAGGGACAAGAAGACTTAAGTTAACTCTAATCATTTAAATAACAAAACACAGTGACTTCCTAGCCTGACTCAGAGACTTAAATGCTGGTGTGGACTTTGTCGCATCACCGAAAAACCAAGGGAAATACACTTCTTTACTTCACCTAATATAATCATAATATGCAATTGCTTAATCTGGGAAATTATAATCCACTCATGACAAATATTTCAATAAATTAAAGGAGAGTCCTCTCAATCTCTATAACACAATATATATCATAAACGCTTTCTCCATAGCCACTAAATACATTTCAATCTAAGCGTCTCAATCTCTATAACACTATATATCATAAACGCTTTCTCCATAGCCACTAAATACATTTCAATCTAAGCGTAAAAAAAAAAAATTTCACTCTTAATTAAATCCCCATCCTTCCACTTCTTTTGGCATATCACACTATCTGAAACCGATTGGAAAGTAAGTCAATCGACTTGATTCAGCAATTATATAAATGGATTAAACAACAGACAAAGCACATATGCATAATAATGCATAAAGTAATTTCAAATCACATTCAATAAGTAAATATTGTAACAACATTAGCTAATAAGTTAAAAAAAAAAGAATCTCATTCCTGATGAATTATAATATTTTAAATTTGAAATATATTAATTACTGCTAAATAATCCTCATCACTTCTCGTAAAGCAAAGGTAAAATAACTCTTTAGTGTATTTGACATTAACCAATAAATTGAAATAACAAATCTTTTAAATTTGAGGCAACATGATTATTAAGAAATGGACCTCATAATTTCTGAAAATGCAACTCACCCCTTCTCAAAATTAGCTGTTAGCTTCCTAATAGCAAATATATTTCTATCGCCAACATACGCTTATAGAAATACATGTATACAATAAAAATTATATTAAAATAATTAATTAACCAGTATTATAATATTTCTTCATATACTTTTCCGAGACGTTCTAGAAGTAAAGAAATAATAATTAAATAAAAAAAAAAAGACAAATAATTGGTCTACGTGTATCATATACTAACAAAATAAGTAATTAAATCTTTAGCTGAGAACATGAGTTCATTTGCACAATTCGTAAATAACGCATCTTGGTCATGTACGAAAATGACTATGATAATTGTTAAACAAATAGATGTTAGTAGACAACATTTTCCTGCAGGGAGACATGCATTTGGATTCAAATAAAGAGCATTTCAAAAGTTCTTTGTAATAGCTAACTGAAATTGCTGACAATATCGCATGCGGAGCATTCAAGAATGGCAAATCCATATTTACTACTGCAGATTTGGTAATATTTTACTGTTTAATTTATTACATTCATCAAGGCATTAGTGCTGAATTATTAAAAGTCATCCATTAGGCACATAGCTGATTATTTCACATATTCACTTAAGTCTACGTAAGTTTTATTGGCAAGATATTTCAATAACAATCAAATACAAACGAGAACAATAAAATAAAAGTGCTCACATCTAGTATTATATGTTCTTCCACTTGTTCAGAGTTATAAGCACATTTAAATAGGTAGTTCTGATTGTGTCATGCGGCCGCTAGGCGACATTGCGGTACCATCAATAACCAACAAGAAGCATACAAGCGATAAACCTCTACCTGAAAATGGCTGAAATCATCAATGGGGAAAAAAATTAAAAATCGCTGAAATCATCAATGGGGGACGACGACGACGCTGAAATCATCGATTGACAAAAAGAAAAACGCTGAATCGTTGATAAGAAAAAAAACAAAAAATCGCTGAAATGATCCATGGACAAAAAAAAGTCACTGAAATGAAAATGCTATCTAACTAACAGATATAATAATTCACAAAAGCTTAAATACCGACTAATACATAGTAATTAAATATAGATCTACCTTCCCCTTTCCTGCACGGAGCATTAAACGAAAAATGATGGTAATACAGTACATTTTTTAAAAAAAAATTACTCTGACTTTCAACAGTAACGACTGAAGAGTATGATAATTAATAGATTATTACTAATTAAGTAAATAAATATAGATAATAAAAGTAGCTATAAAATACAAAAAACCCCAAGAAAATGATATGAAGTTCAAATTACAAAAACAGAAATTGGTGGAAATATGTCAAATGCAGCACACACACCCCCCCCCCCCAATGAAGAATACTTTGCTGAAATGGATAAAGTGAAATGCCTATGGCAAAATAAATCAAACAAAATCTTCTAAAATACACATTAAAAAAAACAAGAAAATGTTATAAAATTTGAATTACAACAAAAACAGAAACACTTTAATGGTAAATGTCAATAAAGCTTCATTAATGAAGGATGGGCAGGAATTATAAAAACAGAATTTCATCAATATTTAGCTTTCAACATTTGCATATATGCATCTGCGATCAGATTCCAAAGCAGGAATCATGAAAGCTATTTATCAAATTAATTATCTCTGCTTTGAAATTATGGCAAATCATAAAAAAAGATTCCAAAGCAGTGGTTTATCACCCCACCCCACCCCATGATCTATTTATCAAATTAATTATTCTCTGCTTTGAAATTATGGCATATCATTTAAATTCATCAATATTTAAAAAATAAAAGGCAGTAAGAAACATTATACAAAAAAATATATTTACCAATTTCTTTCCAGGCATTTGTAATAGGCACTTGGATGTTTAAAGCTTAAAAATCTATTAAAAAGAACATTATTATTTTGATTTAAAGAACAGATTGCAGCACATGGTTATTTGGTGATTTAAAAAATATAACAAAGATGGCCGAAATTAGCAGCAGATTACAATCAGCAAATAATTATAGTTCCGCAAAAAATAGGCAAAAAAAGATTCAAGTTTTTAGGCTTTGAGTGCAAAATTATTTAGAGAAATTTTAAAATTCACACTGATGGTGTAGTAATGTCTTACAATATTGCATCGAATATATCTTCATCATGATGCAGTCAATGCCACATGAATTCAGCTAAGTATGACTCCAGGTGACATCGAGCAGTTTCCCTCTCTCTTATTGCACCATTTCAATAGCCCCCAAAGTCTTTCTACGTTTTGCGTATGCGCACCAGTAGAAGGATCAACAAAATTATGTGTGATTTACTTTGAAACGTTGGTAACCGGCAGCATTCAATTAATCACTTTTGCAGTCAGAGTAGATGGAGGATCCTGGTGCTATATGTTCTTTAATGGCATCTAAAGGAACAGAAGCTGTTTGACTTGGAATAGTGACAATGAAATGCTTTCGTTTCTCTACATAGACCACCAAATAACCACTAGTGGAAGAATTCTTTCCTGTTTTTACGTTTAGTGAATAGTTTCGTCTACCTCTACAATTTTTCCTGGGCTTCCAATTTTGCAGGATGGGCGAGATAGACTTTCTTTACAGGCTTCTCTCAAGTAGTTCAAATCCAAATCATTTTTTCCCGATTGTATGGTTAATTGGTTTCTACTCCAATAATAAATGATTCGGATGGCTGTGATGAATGACAATTGGCAGCCTTCAAACCAGGTTCCTTTCTGAAGTGCTATGCGACTTTGACACACATGAAAGTTGCACCTCCATTGTTTCCTTGGGCTCACATAAACTTTCATTTCATGGCCATTGATGCACATTTTTTGAGAGGGCAGAATACTTTTACTTTGAAGGAACTCCACTGTCTCCTGTTCGGTCTTTGGGATATTCCAAATTTTTATCATTTTGAAATATACACTACTGATATTTCATTGCGGGATTTTGAAATGTTGCCTGAAAGTTTGTTCATGTTTAATGTTGTATTCATCTGCGTAAAAAAAAATCCAATATTAATCCTGTCAAAAAATAAAAATAATCCCAACAACTTCTATTTCTAGCAGTGCAAAATAATTAATACGTCATCATAAAACTAAGCAGGTATTTCAATTACATTTTTATTAAATTTGTCGGCTTTGGAAATTATATTTTTCATGTGTAAAGTCTATTACGTCACATTTCATTTTGAAAATACAAACTGACATGTAATTTGTTAGGGTGCAATTATATTTCTCTTTTTAAATCTTTAATTGGTATATAAAGGGTATTTGCGTGTATGTGCGCATATTTTATATTATTGTATATGGTAATAATTATATGCGTATGTTTAAAGCACACATATTAAAATAAATTAAAGAAATTGAACACTTTATTGATAAATGCTGCAAGAGAAAGCATTTAAAATCTATCCAGAAATTTCATTAACAAAATTAAGTTGCTAATCTTACATTATGCTGAAGAACATTTTATAATTAAATATCCCTTATTAAGATAAAGAAATTGACTGCTTTATCAATAAATGCTGCACGAGAAAACATTTAAAATCTCTATCTAGAAATTATTCCCAGCTCTAGACCAGTTTCTAGCTATTTGCTTTTCTCAATGAGGTGTTAAGATATTTCAGACACTAGATCCAAAATACCAACTCAAAGCCAGCACTTATCTGATAGTTAACTTTTAAGTAGAAGATTGAAATTTTTAGACACCTTTATGTCTTAAATGCACTCCCATATAGCTATTTGTGTTAGATAGCTGGATATGAACACATATAGGTATCTGAAAATTTCAAATTTTCTACTTAAAAGTTATCTATCAGATAAGTGCTAACTTTGAGTTGGTATTTTGGATGTAGTGTCTAAAATATCCTAGCACCTCACTGAGGAAAACCAATAGCTAGAAACTGGTCTGGGGCTGGAAAGAGATTTTAAATGCTTTCTTTTGTGTTTATCAATAAAGCTTGTTATAGCTATTAGCACACTCTTTATTTTAGTTTATAATTACAAGATTATTAAACTAAGTTACATGATGTATGTTTTATTTTATTTACTATTATAGTTTTGCTTTTAAGTCTTAAACTATGTTATATTGCTAAGACTATTAATATATGATATGCCTGAAGATTTCTCAGCCCCATATAGCTATTTAAGTTAGATAGCTGGATTTGAAGATCTGAAAACTACAAATTTTCTGCTTAAGTGCTGACTTTGAGTTGGCATTTTGGATCTAGTGTCTGAAATATTCTAGCACCGAGGAAAGCCAATAGCTAGAAACCATTCTTGGGTGGGGATAATTTCTAGATAGAGATTTTAAATGCTTTCTCCTGGGGCATTTATCGATATTGCTTGTTAGAGCTATTAGCATGCTCGTTATTTTAGTTTATAATTACAAGCTTATCAAATTAAGTCACATGATATATGACTTATTGACTATAGCACTGCCTTAATTTTAGTGATTTATATATGATTTAAAATCACTTGGCAACAAGGATAACCTACATATAAACTTAAATGTGTTTGGGAGAGCTTGTATTTGGAATAAAATTATGTTTTGTAGGTTGAAAAAACAAATATAGTATAAAACCATAAGAATATAATAGGAAGCAGTATAACATTATGAGAACAGTAAATTTACAAGGTTAATTTTATTTATTTTGAATGTAAAAGGTAAATATATTATTCAATATTAAAATAAAGGTAAATATTTGTATATTTAAATTAAAAATAATTTTATTTAAATTTTTATATTTATAAAAGATGTTAGATGGCTGATTTTGCCACTTGAAAGCAAGGAGAAATTTATCTTCTGGATTAAATGGTTTGCTGTGACAAGATTATAAATTTCTTATACAGTCTATAATTGAGTAAAAGAAGAATCATTTTTTCAATCATGTGGTTATTCAGTATAAAATAAAGTGCTCAAAGAAATTTGTGATACTATTCTTGGGAAGCTTGCATTGTAAACTTTACGAGTTCTAAATATTCAATTCACCATTTATGATTATTTGATGCTTACCATGTCTGGCTAGAGGAACTATGAAGCATTCATCTTCAGAGGTGGTGGTGAGCCTTTGTGATTATCATCATGAAATAAGATCTAATAACAGCATAATAATTAATTGCTTATCTTATAATGCTGATAAAAGTTTATATTTGATAAAATATCATTTTAACTTGTAAATTATTTAAAATATAGCCAAAGATGCTCAAGCTTTCAAAATAGGTTGGAATTATTAAACTTGCTACACCAAATAGATTAGATTTGCCTTCAATCTATAGTTTACCTGAATATTTATTTATTCACACTTGTGAATTTCTGACTTTATTTAATGATTATCTTTTTGCTATTTTTTTTTTTTTTTTACTAAAATAAATATTTGGGAAATCAAAATGGTGCCCTCACATCTTTAGCGGATAAACAACAGAAATCTATTTGACCTGGGCATTTGTGATATAATCACCCTCAGAACTGATCTAAAATTGTGATAAACAATCATGTTGTTGCTCTTTTAAAATGAAACACCATACTGTAATTGGATCAAAATTATTATAAAAGATATCTACCCATCAAATATTTTTTGAAAAATAACTGAAATGAACTAACAATATATTACAGAGTAAAATTTTGAAATGGTAAAAAGAATGAGTATATTTTATAAAAGGAATTCTATTAATGAAATGTATAATAAGGGTGCGCATAGATAAATTGGATTTATAGTGTTCATAAACTTTAATGGATAATAGTTATTTAATAATTTATTTTATTTTGCTATGTTTTGTGAAATATTTTAATCTTATTGCTTGGGTTAATATTTCTCAACGTTCTTTCAGTACAAAGACAGACCAGTTAGTATGGTTTAAATATTTAAGTGATATAAAATGTTTGCATATGTTACTGTTATTGAAAATAGGTTGTTTTTATTATTATAATTATTAGGGTAATATTATTCAATATTCTTATTGATAATGGGATGCTTTTGTCATATAGATCTTATAAGTAATTTTTTATACTCATATGACAGTAATGGTTTCACATTTTAAATTTCTTTTAACAAATAATGCTTAGGATGTATCTATAATGTAAGGGTTAGAATATAATAAAGAGTAAGTCACTGGCTAAAAGTCAAATATAAAATTTGATGTTAGGATCTTAATGTTATATAAAAAGTTAGGCCTTGTTGGCATTATATTTGCTCAGAGAGAATTAAATATTATATCTAAATAAATGGAACAAAACTAAGTAAATGTCATTTAGATAGTATGCTCTGGTAGAGAAGATATATTAAGATCTATAAAATGTAAATAAATCTTAATTTATTTTAATTTACAGTAGTCATAATTTGTTTATATTCTATATACATTAGCAACCTTTTGTAATAAATTTGTATATGTTTTAGCAACACATAGTGACCCATTATTTCATCTCTGATATCTATTTATTACAGCACTTATAAATCAACCCATTTATTGTGAATACTGTGACTAAATATATTGATTTATTCATCTTATGCTTATTTTATTTTTAAACTTATGCATTAATATTTTTATAATAAAATTGTTTGTGTTGTTTTTCAATAATGACTGGTGTTTTATTCATCATCACATGAATTCATAATGAGGTCACATAATTTTAATCATAATTACTGAATATTCATATTTTATGCAAAGTAAAGTGAATATTATTTATTTTAAACATTTTTGCGATAGCTCATCTGCACTTCTTTCACAGCTATATTTATATGCTACAAGATGTGAACCAGATACAATCATAAAATGCCTATTTGTGTTCAGTCATATCTTAAGAAACTTTACTTATACAAAATATATGAATCTTGATGTCAAATCCCTGAACAGTAATAAGAATTAAGATATTGTTTATTTGTTGTGATGTTATGCTAGGCATGTATACAAAACTATGTAATGAAGTTATATACTTATTAGCATATACATTGTAAGAAATGCTGTAAAACCCGGAGATATATTAAAAATATTCATTTTCTCATATAATAGTATGATAGTGGACATTATTAATGTGAAATTGATTTACTTATTATATTTTGTTGTTTTAAAAGGTTAAGCTAAGATTTATGTCATTATCTGTTGGTGAATGGCCAACCATTAGTATTACCTTTTAAGTTAGGCCTAGATTCTTTGATTTAGCCCAATTTAATGTTAAAAATTAGTGTAGCACCATTATCATTACAAAATGTTACTCAGAGGCATGGCTTGATGAGATTTTAGGGTGCATGAGTCCAATAATTATAGTTACTTGTATATTCACTTAAAATAATGATATAAACGTGTGTGTTTAATGTTGAAAAAAATCGGAAATTTTGTGTCTGTTTTTAAAATGTGACCGGAGATGTTAATTATTATTTCAAAAGAAGCACAATTGTCATTATTTATGAGAACAGTGGTGTTTGTTTCATAGGGTATCATAATTTCTAAGCACAATAGAGATATAAACATCCCTATTTGTTTACAAATAAATATTTGAAGGCTACAGTAATACTTTGTATTATCAGTATATTTAATAAAATATTCTGTTTGTGATGATCAGAGGTTTGTTGATGTTTTTGGAAGAGACTGTCTATTGATTTTATATGATAATAAAAGTATAGATTATTTTAATTAGAGTATATATATATAGTAAAAATAACAAATGTGGTGTTGACTACTTCATGATGAAGATATTATTTAATGCGATATTGCAAGCCATTACTATACTATCAGTGTACATTTTAAAATTTCTAAATTGCTATCTGCTGTTGTTCTCTAAATAATTTTGCACCAAAAGCCTAAAAATTTGAACATTTTTTTTTGCCTATTTTTGCGGAACTATAATTATTTTGCTGAAGAATTTCTTAAATATTTTCATCCAGAAAATTAATATAATTTTGTACTTTTGAGTTGAATTGAATCTCAACTGCTTGACTATGGAAGAACCAATTTGTTGAGAGAAACTTGTAGTAATAAAACCCTTTGTGGAGAGAGAATTGTAATAAAAGAAAAAAGCCAACTTTCTTGTAAAATATCCCCCTTTTATATCTGATTATTACTTAGCCATCTATTTCTTCCACCAATCAACAGTCACTTAAAAGTTCAACTTTAAAAACAAAGGTCATCCCTCCTCCTGCACTGAGATAATTAGTTGCAGATATGCAATAACCTTTTCTCTCCTGAAAAAGAAAGAAAAAAAAATTAATAATTTTGTTTTCTAAATAAAATATTAATTAACTTGAAACAATAATAAAATTTCTGCATTTATAGAATGACAAAAAATAATTATTTTAACAAATAAAATAATTGACAGTGTATTTGTCTATTTGACAATTCACTGATCCATTGATCCATCAATTCACTTAAAATGGTGTTTTAAACTGGTTATCCAAGATATTGATTATGAAATTCAATATTTTACTGTAAAACATATTTGGTAGGTTGAGAGATGGCATGGACATACATGCACATACATAAATGCTGTACTACAAGTACTAAACTAATCTGGCCAAAATATGTTTCTATGACCATGAGTTAAATATACTGCATTAATTACACTATGGATTGCTGTATGAATGAGCAATTAAACCAGAAACTCATCAAAACAAATACCAATCACTGTCTTACAAATAAGACAAATGGTGATCAATTTAAACTATACACTGACAATTTCTGTGATAAGCCATCCCCCTTTCTATCATTAAATATTCACCAAAGAAAAATAGTAAATATCTCAAAACTTTCAAATAATATCTGCAATTGCTTTCTAAACAGAGTTTTAGATTATTAATGAAATTTTTTTTAAAATTTCAGGCTACTTCATTTTTTTTTGGGTTAAATGCAGCCAGCTGTTACTGATACTGTGGTATTTAATTGCAATGGGTTTCTTGTGACTATCCAGAAGGTCACAATATATAGATCTAAATAAATAGCACTATATACTAATATACTAGCTGTATTCTTTTTTATGGCATGAGATGTCTTATTTTACTTAGCATGCAGCCATTTTCTTGGAATGTATTAGTAATTTTTTGAATGATAGAATATTGAAAATACTTTAGATTTATAATAATAGCTGTTCTGATTTTACTAAAATTAAAATTGATTTTTGCATTTTTTATTTAATGTACACAATTTAAAATTTATTATTAACAGTATATGACCAAAATTGTTTTGTGATGAATGAAATGTGTATATATTTTTTTGCTGGTGCTATATTTTATTTTTATGGATAAGATACCATTATCTTGGATATGTCATAAACAAATTCTGAGATTACTGATTTAAAATTGAGCAAATAAATATTTTTAATCGCTGCATAATGCACAAAATCATAACCATGGATTTTTAGCCTAAAATACTATAATTTAGAGTTAAGATGACGGCATTATATTGAGTGATTATGTCCAAAGTCTGAATTGCTGTTTTAAAAGATTTAAATTAGATTCTTATTGAAAAAGTGATAAGTATTCAAAATCTTTAAATATATTAATATCAAGTTATTTCTACAAAATATGTATAATCAGAGTTTAATTTTATGATGAATCTTTATATTTTTGCTTAATATATAAAGCTATTGAACATTAATTATTTTAGTCTTGGTGTTACATATAATTTATTTATTGCTTTTAGTACTTTGATAAATATTCTTCCGAATTTAGTAATATTCTGCGTCTGTATTTTAATGATTCAAAACTTGTAAAAATTATGGAAATTCTTATAATGTCCAATGCCTTTTCATTATCTTTGAATCCATAAATGTAATGATAGTTGATTATTCTGCACTGAGTGGCACTACATATGGAGAGTTTTACCTGTTTTAATAACAGTTATGAGCAAACATAAGAAAAGATGATCATGTGATAGTTTATATTTGTTGGTTCCTTTTACACATCTCTTAATGCTTGCATATGATTGTGTTAAAACTACTTTCTTTGACATGAATCTAAAGTTTTTTTGTAAATGAATTGTAATGATCTTTGTATAGAACTGATAGATCTGTAATTTCTAATTTATCTTTTTTATCTTTCAATATTAATGTCACAAATTGTATTTCCTGTCTTTTGATATATCTTTGTTGTTTAGACATTTGGTCTATCGTTTTGCTGACACTTGTTCATTTAAAATAAAATACTGAAGTACTTGGATGACATTTCTTCCCATGGTTACTAACCTCACCAGTAACTTGTATTAGTATCTGAAACTATTCAGCAATCTATCATTCTGAATTCTCATGTTGTTAATATGAGATATAGCCATATCAGGATTATAGAGGCAGTGATTATAGGCTCTCAAAATGGAAATGACGTGAATGTTGGCAACTGTGACACTTCTCTAGAGTCGGGTATATCTTCTGCATAGTGAACTATTCATTTAGTAAATACAATAAATTATTGTAATCAAATATTTGAAGATATATTTAAATCAAAAGTGTTTTTTATAAAATTAATTGTACAGAATAACATCGATATAATTGGTATGTCAGTAGACTTATAATAATGTGCATCTAAAAATTTCTGGTTTTATATTGGTTTATTACAGAATGTGTTTCTAAAATATGATAAAACTGTCGCCTATGTTTAAAACCATCTTGCAAATCAAACAATTTTGTTGAAGTTTACATGATATTGCAATCACCATTCAAATAGATAATTTATATGTATTCAGTATTTATAAACCTTCAAATACAAACCAGTCTTTCCTTTTCCAAATCTTATTGTATCTTCTAAGTTGATGGATTTTAGTTCTCATAGCAGCCTTTGTAATATAGAATCAAGCAGATTGTCAGCTTTTAGAATGGATAACAAACTAATTTATGATTTGTTTCATCAAAAGTTGATTAATTATTATCTGCTGATCTATTTTAATATTGAATCGTTTCCTTTATAGCCAACATAAACTAAATCTAGTCATTTGGTATTAATATTGAAATGGATAAAATTAAGGCATATCTCATTCAAAATTTATGTAACAGATTATCCTTGTTAGGCAATAAAACAGTAACTGTTGTCAAAGAATTTACTCTATAAAACACAGCTTTTAATTTAGAATAAATCAGAACATATGCCATCTGTTTCCCTCCAGAGTTAGGCTTTAGAACAACAACATTGCATATTAAAGTCATTATAACCAAGAGTACAAGCAGCAAAGTGTCTAGTATCAAGTCTATATTGGACATAAATCCCAATCATAACACATATATTAGAAATAGCATATGCTAATATGGAAAAAAATGCTATCAAATTTATATAGTAAAACATTAACTAGTTATTAGTAAAAATAGAAAAAATATACTGATATCCGAATATAATGAATGATTATGAAATTATATGCATAATATAGGCTTGACGAATAAATTCATTCACAATATTTACTCCTAATTTATTAATTTGATACTTATGAACAAAGGGATATATGTGTTAATGTATTCTATTCAAATGAAAACATATCAAGAATTAACAATAAACTCCACATTAAAATTTTATAATACTGGATATACAATATAAAATTATTAAAAGAGAATAATATTACTTATTAAACATGTTTTCAAAAAAAAAGAAAAAATGTTTCACAGAATATGAGAATATTAGTAGGGGGAGGGCGGTCAACTTATTTATGAAACTTTCCTCTAGTAAAATATTTAATCTGATGATTTATTTATGCTTTTATAGTGAAAAAAAATGCTTAGGGAAATATATGTAACACTTACTATATAGTTACTTAAATTAGGCAGTTCATGAAGTTTGATGTTCTATCTTCTATTAAGTTTTTGTGAATTTCTATCAGGAAAATTTATTTTTAAATATTGGAACAATAAAGAACTTGAAACACAGACTTTCTAACTCCCTCAAATCTCATATAACTGATACATGTGACTATACACATCTAAAAAAAGATAAATGATCTCCAATATACGTATTTCATGCTGAAACAACACATTAGTTAGTCCAGATCATCATCTTCCACACATATAGCTCGGTTTATATTAAGATAGCCATTCTTCAAACTTTAATGGACAGGCTTCAATCTACTCTACCCTCCAACTTCTCAGCCATCCATACCATTAGAAATCTGATGATGGAAAGCCCAAATCCTTTGTTGATGCCAATGTTATTGTCATGCCTATTTTGGCTTTTCATCATCAGATTTCCAATGGTATGGACGACTGAAGAGTTTGAGGGTAGAGTAGATTGAAGTCTGTCCATTAAATTTTGAAGATTTTCTTTCTTAATATAAACCAAGCACTGATTATGTATATGTGTGGGAGATGATGTAGACCACCTGATGAGTGCTGGTCCAGCATAAAATGCATATATTGGAGATCATTTATCTTTTTCACGATAGCTGAAGGGAGCTTGAAAGTCTGGGTTTAAGTCTCTTAGAGTTACATCTAAACTCCAAGTATATAAATTATACTTGTAATCAATCAAATATTTGAAAATGTTACTTCGAATATGGCTGAAAATTAATATCTTTTTTGTTTTAACATTTGTAATCTTTGGAGTCTGTTATTTAATAATTGGCCGTGTTCTGGTGATATCATTCCTAATTTAAAGTAGGTCCTTGCTAGGCTTCCCTATGATTGACATTAAAAATGATTATCCGTTGACTTTTGATAAATGATTTTTCCATTGAAGCAATGGAAAGTTGCTGAAACTTAGATAATAAATTTCTGGTAAACTATGGAAAATGCATTTGCCTTTGTTTATAACTTCATTATTGACTTGCAATTTATTTGCCAAATTAACCAGAGAATTATTTTATTTTAGTCAATGATAACTAATTCCAAAAGATGAAAGTGCTAAAAAACAAAAAAAGAAAATGTTATTTTTTTTTTTTGTATTAAGTTGTAATTTTTTAAACTACCTGGCAATAAAATTAATTAAAATTTAATACTTGTTGAAAATACAAACTTTAGAATCTATTCTATTTTTAAAGCTCACTTCAGTATTTTTTTTTTTTTTACAACTTAATTTTTTCATTACTATTTCCAGACTCATTTGTTTTATGCCTTCTTTTATTCTGTGCTTAGAAATGTAGCAGTATTTTTTTTTTTTAATTTAAACTGGATAATTTATTTACAAATTTATAATATAGCTGATTTAGTTCTTCAAAAAATTCTTCTCTGAAGACTTACCTCTAAGAAGTTTACAAGATTCATGGAATTTCTACGACATATTTAGAAAATGCAATAATATAAAAGGAAATTTGGAAAATTATTATCTCTGGCACACATCCTTGAGTTGTCTTAATAGAGAGGCTGGATTTTTTTTCTTTAATATAGCCAAAAATCTATTGATTATTGTGATCATTGACAACACCCAACAGTTGTCATCAATAGAACTTTATAAATAGAAATTTTTTTCTTTTATGTATTTTTGAAAACACAAAGCATCTTCATGTTTTCTTTTAAAATATTATTGTTAATAATTTTTTAACATTCATATCTTTAAAAAATATCCATATAAAAATACAAAGCTGAGGAGAGTATCAAGTATGTGTGGGAGATTCATCAAACTGAAAGTTATAAATGCAGTTAATTATCTTCGATTAGTTGTTCAACCAGATCAGAGTTTATAATTTCTGTACATTTTTAATGCTGAAATAATTTTAATTTTGCTTTTGTATGAATCAAATAAGACTTTGAGAAATATTTTTACCATTTCTGCATCTGCAAAATTAGATTTAATAATGGATTTAATAAAATGATTATTGTCTGATTAATTGTGACTTAAATTCTTTTAATTTTTGTTTGCTTTTTAATGAAAAATCTTTTATCAAAATTGCATACATGGTTTTAAAATATCTTTCATTTTCTTATTTTTGTAACACACTTTCATAACATATCACATTTTGCGCTCCGCTTTTAAAGAAAAACTTTCCATTCTATATTACAATTGTATGTTGTTTTGTTTTTCGTTGCATTTGTTTCACTCTTCATATCTCTTAAAATTGATAAAATACTTAAATCTGTCGCAAGAAAAATAACAATTATTGTCTTTGCGACTGACTGAATGTATTCAGTGCTACACAGTGAACATATTCCAGTGATCTATTTGTAAACAGCATACACATGATATCAAACAATCTTGTGCAATCCGATATTCATTGGTTCGCTTGCTTGATTAAATCCCAAGATGCCTTGACTATAAAAAGCTGATTCTCCATCTATAGTAGCAATAAGTGTGCAAAAATATATTTCTTTTAAGTATAACTCTAATAACAGCATAAAATAGCATTGGTTACCATTATTTTCTTTTAACAGATAATCACTCAAAAAATTCTTGTAGGGTTGAATCTTGACATAAATTCTACTGATAAATTTCTATTTACATATAAATGTGAAAGTTTGTTTATTGTTTGTGACTTCTTAATTCGACAAATATTGCACCGATCTTGAAGAATCTTACTTGATTTTCTTTTTTGTATAGAATTTTATTAAAATGAATTTGCTTTCTTTGTTTAAGAAAAAAATGTAATTTGCAATATAAAAATGTATGGAAAATCTATATCGTAATTGTTTTCAAATGACATCATAAAAAAACAAAAAAGGCAGCACTGATTAAAAGATTACAGAATTGGGAATTTTTTTAAATGAAAAGTATAGTTTTTGATAAAGCAAGGTAAAATTTCATATTTTAAAGTAATTAAATTGCCTTTGTAATCATGTATTTAATTTCTCATTTGAATAATGGCAATTTAGATCAACTATAATAATGGACTTTATAAACTTTTAGGATTTCAATTTAAATATATATTTAACATGTTTAAAGTAAAATTTAAATTGGCACTATTACTACAAGAGAAGTAATAATGAATTTAATAAACATTTACTATGAAATTGATAAATTTTTAGGATGTCAGTTTAAATATATTTAACATGTGAAAAAATAAATTTTAAAATTTTGCTGGAACAGTGGGAAAAGTACTGAATTTGATAAACTTTTACCATTCCCTTTAACTACTTTCTCACATGATAAAGTAAGATATTCTGAACTGTGTATTAAAATACGTACTAGAGAAATGAAGAGATGAGTTTTTGGTAAACCAAGTAAAATTTTATTGTATAAATATATTTTAAATTATTTAAACTTTATTTGGATCACATTTAATTTATCACTTGTGTATATTACAATGACATTAAAATTTTATAGCCATTTTTAAAATTATTGCATGAGAAATATAAAATAATTTATTTTGCAATTATTTATTGTATTTAAATTATATTTTTTGCAATACTGTTGTTGATAATTATTTCATGTACCCCTTTTTCTAAATTTATTTTAATTATCAAACTTTGTATTAATGTGAGAGTATAGCTAGGATTTGAAAATAGAATACGTAAATATATTTTAATTATCAAACTTTCTAATAACAGCGGTGAGACAACTAGATAGATAAATGGAGAGAATTCGCGAGGGAAATTTTTACTTGGTATTCAATACATGAAAAATGGAATTTAAGTAATAAAACATTAAAATTTTTCTACTGCTTAGAATATATCCTTTTATATATATATATAAATTAAAAATGTATTTAATAATCAACTGTAATTATATTTTATTTCTATTAGTCTGCCATGCATGTAAAGCTGCCAATCGACTTTGCTTGTTTTAGTAAAATAAAATGTTATGTAGTTGAGAATTAAAATATATTCAAAGAATTTACATGAAGTAATAATACACGAGTTACCAATAGCAGTTAAAAACAACCTACAACATTGTTTATAAAAATGGGTTCCAATAGATATTTTCACTCTCTGTTAATGTCTCCTATTATTATTTCATGGAAATACCCTTTTACCCTGCTTAACGAAGGCAATTGGACCCCAAAACTCAATGTTAAGCAAGAATAGCGCATAAAGAACAAGAAGTTATAATGGTCTCATATGGTTAAAAATTTTGCTGGTTCTTCCAGTTAAAAATTATAAGTTGTTAACTTAATCTAATGTATAGTGCAAGTATGCACCTAAAATATGTATGTATATATGAAAATGCAACTTAAATCGAAGTAAAAAAAAACATCTTCAAATTGTATAGCTGGTGATCCATTCATCATTTACAATTATTTAATTTTCTGAATCATGAATCCATTGTTTTATTACTTTTTTTTAAAGATCCATTGTTGTCTTTTAAATCCTTTGATGAAATTGGGGGGGGGGGGGTTGAGAGGTGCATCCATTCATCATTCACAATTATTTAATTTTCTGAATCATGAATTAGTTATTCTAAGATCCATTGTTGCCTTCTAAATCCTTTTATGAAATTGGGGTTTTTTTTTTTTTGAGGAGTGCATCAGATGGCAGCTGAGGATGGTTTAGAGTTGATGGTTGACATGCTTAGATTTTTTTTATGTGGGATGCTGTGATTTCATGATTTTGGAAAGTTTCTGTACACCTATGGTTGTTTGAGTACTTTACATTGTTCTATTTTGTCTTGGTTTTTAAAAATAGTAGTGATGGTAAACAGGGATAAGTCCATAGAAAAACAGATATTACAATTTCCTTATTTTTCCAGTCGACTTAAGATTTCTGTTTCCAAGTTCAGAGATTTTAATTTTTTCATGGCAAAATTAGTTGTAGCTATGATTTTAATTGAAAATGTAATCACAATTGCTACAAGAAAAAAAAATCATCTTTTAACTGTCCAAAAGCACAACAAAATGGACAAGAAAGTGAAAATAAACAATTTTTTGTGTTCTTTCATGCAACTGTTTCTCATTGTGCTGTCAAAAAATTCTACATTGAAGTTTTTTTTTTTTTTTTCAAATGTTTACTTTTATATATTATTATTTACATGAAGTTATTTAGAATTTAAAAAAAAGTTTAATAACAACTAATTTAATTAATCATATAGATTTGTTATTTATCATTAGTAATGCAAAACTAGCATATGATACATAATCAAAACCTAATCGCAGTTAATTTAAAAAAAAAAACTGATATATTAAAAAGAAAAAAAAATGTATATTCTATTTAAGGCTTTGTTTTTTTTACAATATGTACTATGTAGATCTAAATAAAGATCACTTTGGGTATATGTGTATGCTAGCTGTGAATTTTTTTTTTTTTCACAGTATCGTATTTTATTAAGTGTGATCCTAGATATGTTCTTTGAACATATCTATCACATATTTTTTATTATTATTCATTTTTATATATGTGCGATAACATTATGAGATGTTTTAAAATCAAACAGATTATTTTTAATTTAGATTTAGTAATTTTTGATTATACAAAGTTCATTATTATGAAATCATTCCTCCCTCCCCAAATAACAATTATGATAACTAGATTACAATATGATGAACATTATTTTTGCCATAAGCAAAGTACTATTAATTAAAATTTTAATCCACAAAAGTGAGTAAATATATACAGTTTTAAACTAATGTACACATTTTAAAATTTAATATAGTATTAATGTATTTGTTGTATGTCATTTTAAAGTATGATTTTGATTATTATCTTGAATGAAACACTTTTTTGAGGGACTTGGTAATCATTAATAATGAAAATCTTTATTTTAAATATATCATTAATGAACTGATGGTTTCGCAAAGATGCTGAATGAAAATTAAATAAAATACTGTACTTTGATTAATCGTATTTTTAAGTTTATAATCAAAATATTATATACAGCACTAATATTATGTACTGTATTGTGTATTATGAATCAATTCTGTACTGTACAGTTTCAGTGTGAAAGTCACCATTTTGCTTTTGGATAACATAGCATTAATAACTATCCTATGATGTCATCAATCTTACAAATAGCTGCCAAAAATTTTTAGCGATCGTTATAACGAATCATTGATTGTAAATTAAAATAGTGGGTACAAATTGATGATTGCTATTGTGAATCTTCGCATAAAGGACGTGTGCTAAGTGAGGTTATAATGTATTTAAATATTTTGTCAACTACATTATATTCTTATTTTAATAAATAAATTATCACGGAAATCAATATTGTTACATAGCATAAGGTACAAAATATAAAGTAATTCTTTTAATCTAATACAAGCTATAGTAGAGCTACATTATATTCTTATTTTAATAAATTTATTAAACAAATTATCAAGAAAATCAATATTGTTACAAAGTAGATGCTTGGGTGAAATTTTTTGATAGGGTTAGAAAATAAATCGAAAAGGGTGAGCAGTATGCTTTATAGATGCAAGGTTGAATTTTTAAATCAATGACACTATATAATTCAAATAATTTCAAGGGTTTAACGCTTTCCAAAAGATAATAAAGTATCTTTATTATAAAGAATATGGGCCTTCAAAAATGCTTGATCAATGAACCACTTTTTGCCAAGTTCTGATTGTGTGATAAAATGACAATTCTTGAACTCAACTATCAACTACTTTTATAGTATTATTATAATCACACAATACATTTGTTTCACCTTATCACAATTTATAGTGATACTTCATGAATAGTATTTAAAAGACAGATGCTCTTGTGATGTCAGTTCAAGAATGGTGCATTTTTTTTAGCTTACTTTTAGACATAGCAGCTGGCATACCAATATTAGTCTTGTATAATTACATGTAAAAAATTTTATATAACAGGTTTTTACAGTTTTGTAATTCCCTTTCCCTAAATTATCCATTAGGCAAAAGTCACTATAGTTAGAAATATATATTTTTCATTGTATATTGTTACTTCCCGAGAATATAAGAAAGTCACAAGATAATTCACTATGCAAGTCACAAAATTTCAAATCAAAACCTCTTTTTTTTTCTACTCACATTTTCTGTGTTAGCCCCCCCCCCCCCAATAGAATATCATGCTCCACAAATATTTTATTATGGAAATAAAATATCAAATAGTTCTCTCAAGTATTGCATTTTATTCATAAAACTTAAGTGGTTATTTCTGTTGCCTAGTGGAGCCATGATTTCTAATATATATGTAGTTCCAAGCCTCCCTTCTTGTCCATGGTGTATTATAGGTAATAGCTTATATTTTGTTAAGCTTTGGTTTATAATACATCACATCATTTAGTAATACATTAAAAATCAGCCTTCTCAAGCTATTGTGCATGCGCTTTTTACGAGTGTTAGTAATAAATGCTTTCATTCCCAGCACAAGATACAGTATTTATGAAAGAATAAAATGAATCACTTATTCTTTCCAACCCAAATGCTTATATATGGGCAAATCTTAAGTACTGGAAATGAAAGCGTGAATATGGACCACTCACTTTAAATTACTGTTTACGATGTCTGAATGAATGATGTCGGCAAAATTATCTAGAATTTACTAAACGTCACTCTCAAATGAAACTTAAACATTTGTAAATAAGCATTTATTTTTATAGCGCTATGTTTTATAAATTGTAATACATTAAAGATCAGCCTTCTCAAGCTATTGTGCATGGGTTGGAAAGAATAAGTGATTCATTTTATTCTTTCATAAATACTATATCTTGTGTTGGGAATGAAAGTATTCATTTATTATAAACACTTGTAAAAAGCACATCACAATAGCTTGAGAAGGCTGATCTTTAATGTATTACAATTTATAAAACCGCTATACAAATAAATGTTTATTCACATATGTTTAAGTTTCATTTGAGAGTGACATTTAGTAAATTCTAGATAATTTCGATTGAAGCAAAAGATTTGCTGCTTTCAGAACACCCGACAAAACTAGGTTATGTTTTCTTTGAAGGCTTGATACATGCTTTATTCATTATATGTACAATAAGAATATAAGTTTTTTAAAAGTAGACGGGAATAAATTATATAATACATGCTTATTTAAATAAAACAAAAAAAATTAGCAGACATGGATCTTAGATTACGCTTTTCTCTTACTAATGAGGAAAATGAATTTATAGGTAAAAAATATTTCAGTAGTAAATTTTTTTTTATCTGCCCAAAAGCTTATTTAAATTATAATTTAGGCCAGGATGACCTGTGCAATAAATTCCCTAGATACGCTTTGGAATGGCAAGGTGTGAATCTCTCTACAGAAGTAATTTCTTTGTTTGCCATTTAAATGAGACCTTAATTTGCAAACAAAGAAATCAAGATAATTGATAATACAAGCAATATTTATTTTTTAATAACTAAGAAACAAAATACCCCCCTCTACTTACTCTAGTTTTTTGTTAAATAGAAATGCATAGCAATTACTTAACTGGAAAATTCCACCATTTCAATATTAAATTGCAACAATAATTTTTCATCACAATTAAAAAATAATAAATTTAAAAGGTTTACCTCTTCAGTTTTTTTTACACTACATATATATAAGTGCCCGTGATATCGAAAATGGATGTGATTAATCTGTGAGAGTTGGGGAGAGACTAGTGACTTAATAGTCCATGAAAAAGAATCATTATATGAAAATATGCATGTTTTGTCATATATATTGTACCAAAGTACTTTAGAATCTGAGCAAAAGTACCCTGAATCCAATCCTGCCCGCGATACACAGGTCAGGAGCAATCATGAATTCTAACCTGTTTGCCCATTTCCCAAATCTATAACCCTACGGTGATACTACATAAATTAAATCCAGGCCCGGTGCTACATCATTTTGCATGAGAACTCGCCTGATGATGACAGATTGGGTGAACCCAAGATATTAAGTTAAAAATATACATAAATATAAATATTATTAAGGAGATTCGAACAACTGGATAAAGTTTTAAAATTATAAATATTTATTTTGACAAAAATTCAAGATTTTATCTATGTATAATCAACTTCACGCAGTTTAAATGATTATTTTGGTTACAAATCTTTGACAATCTTTATACAATTATTTTGTTTCAATAGATATTAATTTAGTGTGGCAGTTATAATACTGAACTTATATTTAAACTAAGATTTTAAATCATGTTACAAAACGGATCTGGGTGTTTTGGTGGACGTTTATACATTAAGAATAATACATATTAAAATACTATAGAGTTTTGCTGATTATGCAATTTTAGTAGGATGCCCTTGGCATTTGACACAGTTTTATTTTCATTTATAGCGTTTATTGACAACACTTAAATAAGAATACATTATGATCAGTAAGTAGATTAAAAACATTATTTCACATTTAATGGTCAAATATCGCAAAACTGTCAATACGGAAATGGCTTATTTCAATAAAGGGGAGGGCAGCTTCATGAGAGGTTGGATTTAAACTCCAACTAAAAATATTACAAAGAGAACATTTCATTATTACACATCATTACGGTTTATTTTGTTAAACAGGCTAGAAAACTACACCTGGATCTCGTTTTACGCGATAGATAGGTTCCTCAGAAAACATGCGCAAATGAAATCGTGCAAAAATAGATGTAACTTACATTGAAAAAGGGGGGATGCGGTCTGTGATTTTTCAAAATTCGCGTAAAAGCAAAGCACCAATGTAAAATTACTTTAAAATTCGCACACAAAAAAAAAAAAAATAAGGAAATAAAATATGACTAATAAAAAATTTCAAATTTGAAAAAAATTGATACAAGACAAAAATTTTTTAACTATAATATTTAATTTTATTCAAAATAATATATTTTTATGCATAATTTACATTTTTTTAATACACGTTTTAATTATTATCGATATTTGCCGAAAACACGTTCGTTTGCAAATTGAGGAAATACAACTAGCACTAACTTCACACTCATGTTAGGTCAATGGATTTCTGGTGACAACGTAATTAATCTTTGAGACGATGATTTTATTAATTGTTTATGAACTTAGACTTACGATGATAAAAAGACATTTATTCACCACTGCTGGGAAAAATTTAATTAAAACTAACAACTAAAAATTAAATTCTTATTTTTGTCTTTAATTTTCAATTCCGTTTAAAAATCAAATTTCGTTTCACTGCTAATACACATCTTTTAAAAATAAACTTGCGGACACTAAATGATTAATAATTGATTACGTTCTTTTTTAAAAAGCAAAAACAGAATGTGATTTGAAATGCAAAATTAACACACAATGTTTGAACAAATTTACATCATAATCTTGTAAAATTTAATATGTGTATACATAAAATGTGGAAATCATGATTTTAATTTTATTATTGCATAAAATCTTACTATTATAAAGCACTGAAAATATTGAAATTACTAAAATGAAAGTTGAATTCCAATGTGCTATTACTTTCAATATAACATAAGTGCACGAAATTTATTATTTAAAGTAATAGCGCATTATCGGAGTTCGACTTCCGGTGTACTTCAAAATCGTGTTAAATAAGTTTGCATAAAAAGAGACCCAGGTGTATAAGAAATTGCGGTGATAGCATAATAGCTGAATATTTGCAGATCCAATATTTTTTTTGAGGTGCTTTATCACATTACGGAAGAAAACAGTCTAGCTGACTTGCCACCCCACATTTTGTGGAATCAGCTGACAAAGGGTCCTCGGACGGAGATGCAATGGGCTGAACTTTGCCGGAATTATCCCCTGCATTGCTCTCATTACGCTAGTATATATATGGTCCAGGGACAGTCATCGCCCTGTTTACCACCTGAAACGAAGATGAGATGACTTGGGCATTCCGATGCACGTCCCTAGATAAAGCTTAATAACATGAAGAGTGGCCTATGCTAACAACACTTTTATAAGAATATGAAATCATTGAGTTTAAATATTAACATAAAGCCTTAAATGTTTAACAAATACGTAATGATATGCTAAAATAATGACCCATGTGAGATAAAGTCATTTATCAAAAGTTAACGCTATAATTGTGTGCATTGATCCCCCTTCTTGAATCACTATTTTGTTTAACATATAAAAAAAACTTAAATTCGCGCACTTAAATGTGCCAATAACAAAATAGATTTAAGTCGCCAGCCTTTTGGTGATGATGATTAATAAAGAAATTAACAGACACCAACATCCACCTCAGATTGAAAGTATTTATACATTTTGTATAAATTTATGATCAAAATTTTTTTTAAAAGTATGTACTTATTTAAAATACAAACACAATCGTACGAACTATTTAGAAATAAATAACTAACTCAATAATTCTCCCCCCCTTCTAAGTTCGTAAGACCGGGTTTGATTGGCATTTACAAATAAAAGTTTAGTGAAAAATATAAAACTCGTTAAAAATAAATTATAACCGCATTAAATTATAAGAAAAATAAGTGTGAGTTGGATGAAATAGTTTACAATAAAATTAGTTAGAGTTATAGAGAATCGATACCAAATAAATAATTATTAGTTTTAGATTAAATATACAGAAAACATTAATTCAAAGAGATAGGATTCATGTAAGACAATTATAATGGCTTTAGACTTGTTACCTCAGGATTGTATGGAATAAAGTAGCATGAGTCTTCTGTGGCAGGCGGCATTCTTTAACATGTTTCTTGGCCTCTGCGGTTCTTTGACGGCATGGGCACACTTGAGTCGGAGCTACATCTCTGCACGGGGAAGAGTGGAGCTGAAGGTGGCTGAGGCCCCTCAAAAATTCAACAGACGTGGAGTCAACTAGCGACTATTGACCCAACTCTGACACAATAGATTTTTGGCCCTATTTATACAAACTTTGAGGTATTCAAAGAATGTTTTTTATTAAACTTCTTAACTCTAAGTAATCCTTAATTTACAGAAATATTTTCTCTATTGTTAGTGGAGATGCAATTGTTAGATAACTGTCCAAAAGTAAATTTAAATCAATTTTCAGATTGGAAATAGATTTGATAAAAATGTTAACAGCTAACAAAAATCAATTAAGTTTGTTTTAAATTTTACTTTCATTAACTTTAATTAGAAAATTTGTTTTAAAATCATGAATCGCACCTCTTTGATTTCTCTTGGACAGTTAGCGACTGCATCTTCCATCTTGAATATTTGTGTAATTATATGAAGAAAAATATCTATAAAATAAATAACATATAGTTAAGAAAAAAAATACAAAATTATTTAAAAGATTTGCTTGTGCTTTTATCTATATAAAAGCTCCGTTAATATATGTATATATCTGAGTCGCATCCATAAAAGTTAATATTTAAAATTAAAGAAAATTTTTATTTGAGATTTATATTTATAAATTTTTATAGACACTTCTCAGAAATATACGTATAGTTTATATACCTGTGACGAAAAAAAAGAGGATGAAATGTGGATTAAGTGGTAGAACAGTGAAGCTTGATCTTGGGCTTGGATCGACTGATACAGTACATCATTACAGAGTGTTTTGGTGTTTTAAGAATTAAACAAAAAAAAAAAAAGTAAAATAAAAGTTTGAAGAAAAAGAAATTTAAGAACAAAAAGATTAGGATGGGGGAGGTTTATTGTTAAATAAAAAAAGGGAGGGGGGAATTGAAATAAAAATGATTTAATATTACTTTTAATTAATTAGTAATAAAACCAAAGAAGGGAGTTTGTTTTGTCTTATAATAAAAAGATTGAATATGTGTGTGTATAAATAAATTTTGAAAAAGGAAAGGAATTTTAAAAGGACAATGGACAGCTAATGTAATAAAACAAAAGGAAATCTAAATAAATGGCTACGGGAAAATTAACAAAGAAACTAAATATTACTATTCACTTAAACCAACGACCAATGGAAAGGTTCAGACACTTTAAATAAAAGAAACAAGTCCAATCGGAGCGAAATAAAATCTATGATGGATCCGCAAGATAAAAAACGTCAGGTATAAAAAGAACTTTGTATTGTTAAAATAAATATATATATATAACAATATAATAAAGAAAAAAAATTTTATTAATAAAATTAGAAATAAATTTGATCGGAAATAAATTGTATCAAAAAATTATTAATTGGAAATAAACTGCATAATAAATTGATTGATTCCAGAAAAATTGCAGAAGCTACTATTAGAAGAGAACGATGCGTTGCTGTACTTATCAAATCGTGCGGCCGGCCTGAACCTTCTATGTGGCACCACCAGCAGATAGTTCGAAGGACAAACCATGTTCGTATGGAATTCTAAGGAATAATGGAGTGCCCATGCTGAGATCCATGAGAGTTCATATATCACAAATTAAGGAAAGATGTATGAGGAATTAGCGCCAACAGATTGGAACCAACATTTTACAGTAGCTACATTTTGTCATACTCGCGTCAAATCGAATTCAAATCCTAGGTAACATTTCATTTTCTTATTTTCCAATTCTTCATTTATAAGCCATGGTAGATAAATAAAAAAAAATTCTCACGAACTATTATCTTCAAGGTATAAATAATATTAGCTCATTGTCCAACTTTTATGCAGAATTATTGTGTGTATCTGCGAATCTTAATTAAATATGTTTTGTATTTTATGTCAAAGGTATTAAAATATTTAACTGAAAAGTGTGTGCGTGGTTGTATTATGAGACAAAACAATTATGTTAAGAAAAGAGCGGGAGTTAAATTAGTATTGAAATGTTTATTACTAGAATGATCGTATGCTTTTAATATGGTATAAAATGCTCATTTTAGAAAAAAGAGCGAGATTCAAAGTGTTATTGAAATATTTCTGCTAATAGAAGGAACGTATACCTTTATTATGAGATAACACATTTAATTTATGGAAATAGAGCGGGGATTGAAATAATTAGTCATTATTAAGAAGTGATCTAAGTTGAAGCTAAAAGAATAGGAAGTATCTTTTGAAATAAGGATTTTGAATGATACAAATGTTTTATTGTGCAGAAAGTAAAATTTTTTTTTATAATATTAAATTAAGAAATAGAATTTTTAGAATGGGCGGATCTTTCTAAGACAGCTACAGTTCGATGAGGTACCTGGGATTTCAGGTACTAGATTCGTTGCTGGTTGAGCAGGCATGTTAATTACTCTGTGATTAACTGGCGCCTAAAGGGATCTCCTTAAAATAAATAAAGTGCTTGTTTAGCCAGTGTTTTAATTTAGTAGCCAAGTGTTTCTGTTATTTATGGCTTGCTACCAATGATATTCACTCCACCCGAGAGACCAGAAACCTTCAGAGATAGAAAAGTGTATTAAGGGAAATACAAAAAATATATATATTCTATATTAATATTAAAGGGGGAAGGTGGGCGGTTCAATATAGATAAAAATTGAAAATATAAAATGTACGAAAGTAGAGGACAGCCCTTATTTATTAAGGTATTGAAAGATCAGTTTGATATTTTCTGATAACTATTTCACCAAAATAATGCATTTTTTTATTGTTAAAATAGTCACCACAGAATACCTAATCTGCAGGGTTTGGAGGAGGGGGGTGTAAGCAAATGAAGAGAAAATTAAAAAAACACAACTTTAGACAGTTTTTTTTTTTTTTTAATAATAAAAGTTTAAAAATTAACAAATTTTCAAAAATAGGATATTATAAAAATATCCAATATCTATTGTAGATTAGTTATTAAAATTTTTTTTGAGGCATTCTCATAATTTTTTGATATTTTAAATCCTGTTAGAAACTTTTTAAACTTTGTATTTGATTATTTAGGTAATGAAGTGATTTTGCCACATCATGGACGCACTATTTACATCATTAACCCACAATAAAAAAGTGTTCCATAGAAAATAAAAAAATTAGTAATTCATAAATTTTATGCTCACCCATTTATATCACGTTGTTTCTCAGCCAATTTCTTGATCTTGCAGGTTTCTTTACACAATATCACAATGAAAGCATTATTTTGTTTTTGCAGATATGACTGTCATTAATTATTAAATTAAAAATTTTGCTGAAATTGCTCCAAAGGAAGAATTAATGATGGCAATTCTATATGATAAAATTAAAATAATTTATTTAGAAGCAAAACAAAGTAGTCACATATGTACTATTAAATATTCAAGAATGTGCTGTCTTACTTTATTTTTGTACTATTCTTAATTTGTTATTTTTATTTTTTGTTAATGTTTTAATATATGTAATTTTCAAATCGTTTATTATAAAGATAATTCATTTATAATCTGGATTTTAAGACCAATATCATATTACTTTTCAAATTTATTGTACTGTAGATATTGTAACAGTTGAAATGAGCAGATAACAGCAAAATCATCACTAGAGTAATCCATCACAGTCCATTCCAATGCCACATGATACTTCATTTTATTTGCCCTAGGATCATCATTATCTGATTACCCTATGGCAAAGAAGACATCCAATGCAATATATTATAACGGTCCGAAAGAGGATCGAAGCTTGCAGTCTTACTGTATCTACAGACAGAGTGCCACTAGGCCATTTGAACCAAGAAAATTTGTAGAGTAGGCAGATACGCACTGTAAAGATCCAACCTTTATTTATTAAGACCGTCAGCCCTTGCCACTAGTTCAGTGGAGATGCAGAGATAATAATATAGAACTTTGTTTAATTTGTATCTTAAATATGAAAAAATAACAGCCACTGCCAGTAATTAACACACAATAATATTTATTAATGCACATATATAATCATTTTAAATTTGAGGAATAACATTTTAGATTTTAATATTAACTTTTAATTTAAATTATTATTTTAAAATTTTAAACCAGTCATAAAATGAATTTAATAATATATTTTTTTAAGATTGTAGAGTATGAATAGACTACATAGATTGCATTTGAAAAGAAAATATTCACTCCTTTATTTAACCTTAGGCCAAAAGTTCGCAGTCAAACCGGCGTCAATTCATCTGATACATCGATGTATTTAATGCAGCATGAAATATGACAGCACAAAATACCATACTGTCAGGAATGTACATCTGAACAGCATGGTTAGAGAAGACATTGACTCTTGTCCAAACAGGAATATTACATCTGTCTGGCAAGAAGAACAATAAAAAAAAACTCCATAGGCAAAAAGGGGGTATGCGGCATGTAATGGAGATCCTGCACATAGCGAAACTCATGCTACATTTACTAATTACACCAATATATCCAACCGACCAACACAATTTAACATTTATATAATTTAGCACAGATGAATTTTATAATAGTTTGTTTTATAATGTTGAGTATAGATTGGCTACATAGATTACACGGTCAATAACATTTCAAAATAAACATAAACAATCAAAATATAAAGTCATTGATGGAATTGCATAGAGAAATTTACCAGAAACCCACTGGCATTTATTATAAGATGTCGCATTGACACCAGTAACTTAAAAGACATGCGAATAAATGCATTTTAGATACTCACCGTAAGGTATCATTACTTACCGAATGTCTATATATTTTAATCAAATATGAAAACAAAAACATAATTAACCGATAACGAATCTATGCAAGCATCTATACCCAACTTAAATTTAATGCATTTAAATAATTTATACAATACATATTAATAAAAAAAAAATGTAAATGATTTTTAGCAAATTTAAATGTATAAAATTAAACATTAATAACTAATTTGAAACTTGAAAGTCAGATAAAAGTTCTTTTTAAAATTTAAGTTAGCTGAATATTGAAAGCTTGTCAAATCTTTATGAAAGTTCTTAATTATTTTTAAATTTTATAGTTCATGTCTTACAGTAGAAGAATCCGGGTTACTGGTGCAATTCCTGTAACGTCTATTTGAAGTCCGGTCTGTTGTTATGGAGGAGGCCTTAGCTGGTTCAATCCTGGTATTAGTCATTTTATTTGAAATAAGTGAGAGAGAGCGACAAGTGCGTCTTATCACCCTTCTCACAAAAAAACAAGCTGGAACTCTTAATATTTTTCCTTTTATAGTACTCCTCCGGATTCATTGAACATCGTTTCCTGTTGCAATAATTTCCATTAAGGTCCGAGCAATTGGTTACTGCTTCTATTGGACATTCTTAAGTTTTTTTTTATTCTCTTATCTATATCTTTCAACTGACTTTTCTATAAGAGCCCCAAGGGCTAGTTTGCTTTTTAATTAATTTATAAAACAATCATTTTCATTTACAAAAATATTTTATCTTTAGATCTTTTTTTTAAAAAAAAAAAAAGAAATAATTTTTAAAGTTTTGCATCTGTGCGAATACATATACACGTTTAACAACTCTTTAATTTTTTTAGCTCATATTTAGGAACTTAAGAAAAATTTTTTATTTTAATTTTAAATTAATGTAACGGCATATACCGTTACAATATATATATATATATGAGTACAAACATTATTGGTAATAAAAATCAAACAAAATGAAAAAAAAAAGAATATCGTTTAATTCGTTACTCAAGTAGGTACAAGACACTAAATGAAACAGAATAAAGTGAGAGTTAATTAACTTTAGTGAATATCGTTAAAATAGATGATAGCATAGCTCTCAAGATCATGACTCACCATTGCCGAAATATCAGGCTTGACGATCTATAAGAATAAGGAATGCGGTACTGGGTTGCTAAAGTAATAACAAATCCAACAATGCGGTAATGACAGAAATATACTCTTTTGCGAAGTTAATATCCAAATTTTCTCAAAATAAACGGATCATGGTAGGAAGGAATGAGTGTCCTATAACGCTTAATAAATCTCATTAACAGGCAGGAATGATCCACTGCACTGTAATAAGAGAACAAGGCCTTCCAGATTTAAATATGGAAGGTATATTCACACATTTGTGCGGATCATATTTAAAAGGATCCATCAAATTTTTCTTAGAAGCAGGGATGTGCGTCTGCTGGAGAAATAAAATAAATATGAAATGAGACAACCCAGTAACGCTAAATTTATATAAATAAGGAATATATTTAGCCTTAACATTAAATATACATAAAATAAAACTGAATGGCCATGTCATAAGTTCACAATACGCGGACATCTATTATATAGGCTTAATGAAATCTACACAGTTATTCTATATGTAAAAAAAAATTTTGTAAAGAAAATTGTTCCCTCCTTAATTGGAGATCGGCCCCATAGATCTTTAATATATAAGGAAACATTGGTACGATAGCATTGCAATTATAATATATATTGTATTAAAAAAAGTTTATATAATTAAAATATATGTCCTTTTTCAAAAATAAAAGTTATAACTTATTTTGGTCAAACTTAATTTTATTTAAAATTGAAAGTTGTTTATAAATCATCTGTAATTGTGTTCATGGCCAGATTTCAAATTTGGAAATAACGGTTTTTATATTTTTAATTTTGCAATAACAATTAGAATAAAATAATAGAAAAAAATTAGAATCGATGAGAGGAAGGATTTAAATGTTTGTTTTGACAGAATTACACCTGGGTCTCTTTTTATGCGGACTTATTTAACACGATTTTGAAGTTACACGATTCATGTTTCACCGGAAGTCGACCTCTGAAAATGCGCTATTACTTTAGATAAAAAATTTTGTGCTCCTTTGTTATATTGAAAGTAATATCAGATTATTGGAATTCGACTTTCATCTTAGTAATTTAAATATTTCCGGTGCTTTATAATAGTAAGATTTTATGCAGTAATGAAATTAAAATCATAATTTCCACATTTTATGTATACACACATTAAATTTTACAAGATTATAATGTAAATTTGTTCAAACATTGTGCATGTTAATTTTGCATTTTAAATCACATTCTGTTTTTGCTTTTTTAAAAAAAACGTAATCAATTATTATTTTCTTATTAATGACACTAATCATTAATGTGCTCTTAAATTCCAACGAGAGCTAAATGGTTGTATGTGTGGATATCGCGAGCTTCATAAACAATAAAATCATCGTCTCAAAGATTGATTACTAATTAGGTTGTCACCAGAAAATCATTAACACAACATGAGAGTGAAGTTGGTGCTAGTTGTATTTCCTCTTGAGAAGAATCTGATTTTTTTACCAGTTTGCAAACGAACTTGTATAAAAAAAATGTAAATTACTGTACAGTAAATTATGCATAAAAATATATTATTTTGAATGAAATTAAATATTATAGTTAAAAAAAGTTTGTCTTGTATCAATTTTTTTCAAATTTGAAATTTTTTATTAGTCATATTTTATTTCCTTTTTTTTTTTTTTGTGCGAATTTTAAAGTAATTTTACGTTGATGCTTTGCCTTTACGCGAATTTTGAAAAATCACAGACCGCATCCCCCCCTTTTCAATGTAAGTTACGTCTATTTTTGCGTGATTTTGTTTACGCGTGTTTTCTGAGGTCTATCGCGTAAAACAAGACCCAGGTGTACTGAACTGATTTTTAGACACCAAAATATTTAGTCATTGAAATATATTTACTAAATTTACCTTCATCTGATTCTTAAACAAGTCTAACAGGTTTAAGAATGATCGAGTATACTATGATAGTCGATCCCTCATTAATTAAGCATGTATCATATTACAATAAGAAAAACATTTTAAGTAATACAATAAGAAAACATTTTAAAGAATGATTAGTGAATACATTACCTCAAGTAAAGAAAGCGAAATATTAAAGGTGTTAGAATTGTTCACTGATAAATTGAGATTTTATAACATTAAAATAAAATTATTATTTTAACAGACCACAAAGGATTTCGATAGTAGATAAAACACTATGCTGAACTTCACAGTACAATTCATTGGTCTTCTGTAATAGTGCTCTTGGATATTTGCAGGCGGACCACTTGTTTGCTTCTAATAGTCGTTGGCATTATATACTGGTAGGCTTCCTCTTGATGGCAATAGCATGGTATGTCAACAACTTTAATTGTCAGATGTAAACAGGGACTTTAGTGGCATAACATATCTATAGATACCATGGGAACTATACTCATGCTCCCTGGAGATGGTCAGAGAAATTGACGCACTACTCACTAATCTTGGCGTGACTTAATCTATAACAGCTTAGCAAAAAAAAAAACTTCCCTACTTAACTATATATCCCCCCCCCTTCAAAACAAAGGCATCCGAATCTTCAAATTGATTTACTGAGCAGAAAATTTTTTTCTTTGTTAGATAAAATTCCTCTCTTCGCATTCTCGATCCAGTCTAATTTTTTTAAAACTTTACTAATTATATTTTTTTAAAATTCCGAATACCTTTGGTTTTATCTAATCTCCCCACGGCAGTTACACATTTTTTGTCACCTTTTACCATAAGGACAACAACAGTAAAATAAATTCTAAAATTAGAACTTAATCCTTGCATTCTATTAAACATCAGTTGATTTTTAATTAATTAGAAAGTTAATCTTTCTTTGCTGACTTGCACCCATACATGTATATTCATAACAAAATTAAAGTTTGTTATAAAATTTGACATCCTAAAAAAAATTTTCTTTTTTACATTCCCCCCTGAATGCCTTAGTATTATAACCTGAAGACAGCGTGTACTTGAAGTACACACACACACATATATATATATGACTGCTTCAATATATAATTTTGCATAAAAATAGAAATAAATGTTACATTTTCATATCAAATCAGACTTATTTTGATTTAAAATGTCTTTGAAATTTTAACACTATAAAAGATTAAAAAATAGCTTCTAGATAATTATGTGCAATCCAGTCTCTTTACTGATGTAGGCCAATAGTCAGAACTTAGTTTGGGACTCTGATATGATAAAGTGAATTATTGCTAATAATGCAAATTGATGTGTATATATAGTTATGTGATTTAGTAAAAGATCAATTTTATGTAGTATATTTTTCAAAAGATCTAAAAGGATTTTGTAATGTATCATATTCAGACTTGAAATAGGATTGAAAACTTTTCATGTAGCTGAAATCTCCCTATTTGGTTGCTAAATGATATCACTAGCAGCAAAAATATGTACATATGAAATCATTTTATTAGTTTGAATGTTATGCAAGGATATCTAGGGCTGTTGTACTTGGATAATAATTCTAACAATTTTAGCAAACATTAATATATTTTGCATTGTTTTTTATAATGATTTAAATGTCCAGATAAAGTACTGTGATGATATATTGCCATTAATTTATTCATTTTCCTTTTAAAACTACAGCATATACTTCAACACTAGTGGATATTTCATATTAATATATTACTGATGAATTAAGTCAGTCTAATTACTTTATGGTCACTGAATTAATTTTTAATTATGAATGTATATATTTTAAATAATATAAATGTTTCTAATGATTATAACCCAACCACTTTTTATTTCAATTGTGATGTTTATATTTTCATATCTTTTTTTTAATGTGTTTATAATCTTAATTATTATTTTTATTCTTGTTTATACATCTTTAATAGTTTATGTATTTTTTAAATTTCATACTCTTAGAGTACCACTAGGCATGTGTTGCTGCTTATTATTTTCACTATCTCTTTTATCATTCAGAAAATTTTAAATGATTGTATTTAGAATTTTAGCATTACTATTCATTTTATTAACTTGAAGAATCTTTTGCTTTTATTTTCTTCCAAACATTTTTAAAATTCAGTTTTTATTGACTGCAAGAGTAATGCTCTGAATTCTTCACTATTACCAATCTTTGCGTTTTTTAAGGCAATCATATATATATTAGTTATGGGAAAATAACTATTCAAAAATGTATATGAGAAACGCTTAAAATCTGAAAGTTTGCTGCAATTTTTGCCTAGTGCACATTCGACTAAGTTATATTAATCATAGTCATGGCAACTGACAGAGGGGAGAAGTTTGCTGGGTTTATTAAAGAAACGCGACTGGGTGATGAGCATAAATTCAATAGCTAATTATTTGCTTAAGTAGCCCATTTTTTAGAGAGGGGAACATAGGAGGCTTGTTAATAGCATTTTTATCTCGTGACTCGCGATGGGTTGGCCCTCTTTCAATTTATGCTTGGCATTATTGCGCTCTAGAAAAGATTCTATCACCTAACCAGAAATCACAAATCGTTTACAAGGTCACTCAAATCAACTGCCACTCAGTATATTATGGAGAATCAAAGGCCAATTTATTTGATTAGCACAACACCAGTATATATTCAACTGCTCAAATCAAAACATTTCAAGTTTTTTTTAACACTAATGTACTTCTGGCCATTCTTTTGAGCCTATATCTGTCACCATCATATGCCTAGATGCAATGACACCAAGCGTAAACTGAAAGAGGCCTGGAACATCTCGAGAGATAAAAATATTTGCTGCCGTCCGCTCTCTAAAAAATGGCCTACTTAAGCAAATAATTAGCTATTCAATTATGCTAACCACCCATTCACATTTCGTTAAGAAAGCCAGCAATCTTCTCCCCTCTGTCAGTTGTCATGACTTTGACTAATATAACTTAGTTGAAAGTGTACTAGGCAAAACTTGTGAACGTTATTCAGATTTAAGTCTATCTCTTATACGTTTTTGCATATAATTATTTTCCGTATTCCATTTCCTTGAGATATTGCATACCAAAATTTTCAACTTTACATATATTAGTTATTGCTATCAGTAGATAATTTATACTGAATGAAAGGAACTGATTGAGAGAGAAATTAAATGGGAATGAACAAAACTTTATAAAAAATATGATTTCATTGGGCCACAATATAAGTAAAAAAGAAAAAACAGCCTTTAAATAGCTAAGTTAATTCAGCTTACCATAGAAAATTGCCAATTGCAAGATGGTGAGGGCAACATTTCTACATGCTTGTTTTATTTTCTAACTAAAAATAACTATTTATTTATTTATATGTAAATATAATCAAAGGGATAAAAATAAATTAGAAATTGACAAAATTTGGCAAGTTCATTTCATCTTATCTATTTTTCTAAAAATGTACTTTTCCACGAAAGATCTGAATTCTACGAGGACTTTTTTGAAGCTCTTGGTTGAACATTATCCTCTCAGTCAAAGAATTTGTATTCAAAAAATGTTTCCAATTGCTTGATAAATTTGTTTTTTTTTTGTACACTTTTTTTCGTCAATTTAAAAGCAGCCTTTTCCCATTTTTTTTTTTTTTTTGATACAATTTTAAAGCTACAAAATGTCATATTTACAAAAATGGAAGATTCAATAGCAGTGAGCATCATACTTTTCTCTTCTTATTGATCAATAGATTTGATTAATTTATATTCAACTTTTGCTATACATGATATTTTTATGTATTTTTTAAACCCAAAAGTTGAAAGTTTGATTATAAGAAATATTTTTTCCTCCCAAAAGATAGATCCTATTTTTAATGTTTAGTAGAAGTAATATCTATAATTAAACTCTTGGATAAAAATGAAAAACAAGTTTGAAACTTTGTTATCAATATTGTAGTTTTAAATAGTATAAAACAAACTTGTACTTACTGCTTGAAGATGTTCTTGAATTTTGATATATCATTAATATCTCATTGATAAACTAGATTTTAAGTATTTTTTGAATTTAATAATTTTATATGGAAATTTAAAAATGTTTGAAAATAGGTTTCCTATGTTTTGATATATATAATTGTCATAAATCAGTAATCCTGTGTTGTTTTTAAAACCTTAATGCTTTTCAAATAAATACCCTTGCAATTGAAGTAAATTTTTTAATTTTCAAAATGAATTTTTGGAAATTATCAGACACACCAAATTAAAAAAAAAAGTTTTAAATTCAAATTATTTAGTAAGTTTATATCCTAATTTTCATGATGGGATGAGTATAAAGTAAAAAATTGCCACATTCACAGTATGTAATTTACACACATTGAATTTTTTCTCCCTGAACATAACTAATTACAAAACTTCTAAACGTATTTTTTCATAATTTCACTTGTTTTAAAAAAATAAAATTTTATATTTAAAATTAACTATATAAAATGAAACTTATAATTCTAAAATTTACTCAATTTATTCTATGGAGTTCAATTTGCCACATGACATATTTGTTAAAGATTATTATATACACAGCTGCTTGGAATACAGGATCTATCTAAATTAGTACTATCACCAGATTTTTTTGGATATATGCACTATCAGAAAAGATGTGAAAGTAATGATCTTTGGGGATGGAGAAAATGAGCTTTTAATTTATCATGTTTAACATGAATATGTCAGTCTTCATGATCTATTGTATTCAATAGTAATCAGTATTAGCCATTGGAAACGAGTATATCCATTCCAACTTTAGTAGAGATTAGTTTTGTGCTGGCTATACAAATTAGTTTTGTGATGGCTATACAAATTTTTTTACCCACAAATATATCCAAATATGGAATAGTTATCCATTTTTATCTTTGTTTGATATTTTGCAATATCTTTTTAATTTCTTAGCAAAAAATTATCTTCCTGAAATATTACAATGCCATGTTTCATTGTAGTTCTCCAATATATCTTCCCTATGAAAACAACCAACATTACACTTTTTAGAAAATATGAGATAATCCATATCATAAACAAGATTTACCTCCTATTAAAATCATGCTCAAATTTACCATGACATACTCATTAGGAAGTCTTGTATTGTTAATTCATTTCACATATCCAATTCATTAAATGTGATTTCACAACAGGGAATTCAGTAATCTGTTGTAAAATAGATCCAACTTGATCTTATTGATTAATTATATGATCTTGCCATTGCACTTTTAAAAATTTTGGAATTATCTTTAAATGAAACTTCGGTTGTTGTCGATGAGCCAGCATATCCCACTGGATGGCACTGTTTTCGCGCTAAAACTCATAAAAATGCCGTTTCCGCGGCCGACACATTCGAACCCGCGTTTTACCATAATATAACTTTTTTGTTGTACTACAGATTGCAGGCCGTTATGTCGCGTCACATTACAGCATATATGTTTACGCAGCAAATACATTTTCCCGATTCGCACAGTTTATAAAATGGTTACGGCTTGGGGAGTGGGTATGTTTTTTTGAATTGGATGGAAATGTTGTTTTCATTGGATTTTTTTTTATTTTAAAGTATTGAAATGTTCGCATTTTGTAAAGTAATAATTAACAGACTTTTTACACCGTAGTGTGTTGAAGTTTTAAGTATTAAATGTTGACGAGATATATGTATAAAGTTATTTTGAATTAGGTAACGAGTCAAGTAATGTACTGTTCGTAACATTCCACGAGACAAAGAAATTGTAACGTGTGTATTTTTGAAATAAAAAAAGAGCGTTAACACAAAAATATCCCGTAAGAAAAGTACAATTGTACCACTTTTTTTTAAATGTCATAAAAAACATATACTAAACATTTTATTATATATATTTGTCGTTGTTTAAAAAAGTTTTAGTTTCTTTCTTTTCTCCGACTACTGTTATACTTTGTTGAATATAGTTTACGTTTATAGTTATCATTTATTTTATAGATGTTAGTAAAAAAAAATATTTACAAAAATACGATTTTTTTTATTTTAACCGTAAAACTAACCGTAACAACTTTTACTTTTAGTTGTCATTCTATTTGAAATAAAAAATAGTGGTAAACAACAAAAAAAAAAATGCCGTAACCCCAGTAAAAAAATCTCCGATAGAAAATTGATTTTTCTAATAAAAAGAAAACTAAAAAAGACGAATCAAATTGTAATTTGTTTATTTTATTTTACATTTATTATTATCATTTAATTTGTATACGTTAATAAAAAATAATATTTAAAATTAAGTAATATTTAAAAAAGACGATTTTCTTTTGTTTTTATTTTCGCATTACAAAAAACACATCAAAATGATTATAATTAACAGCCCGTGAATAATCATATTTTATAGTTTAAGCGTGGTAACTGTGCCATCCAGTGGGATATGGTTGCTCATCGACGACAACCGAAACTTCTAATCATTTTATTATGTTATGTTGTTAGGTGTTTAAGTTTTATTTTCATACAATAAATTACATAAAGTAACAGCTTTAGTTGCAGTAATTTTCTTGTGATAGGATATTTTAATAACTTATTAAAGACAGTAATAGCACAGTTTTTGCTTCATCTCACTATCTAAGTTCACATTTCTACTTATGAAATTACCAAGATATTTAAGTTCGTTTACATTCTCAAATTGATAACCATCTAAACCAAACTGATATTTTTACCATCGCTGATTAATAAAGAACCTGATTATTTTGGATATTAATTATTAAACCAGTGCGTAAAAAATATTGGGTACAGTCTGCAGTTCATTTTTTAAACAGCCATGAGTATCATAATCAACAGCATATATTAATAATACAGAATGCAAAAAGATTTTGCTTTTAAATCAATTCAAATTAAAAATTCCACCATCAAATTTGTATCGCATCTTGATTTCCAATTCATTATTAAACTACTATAAACTGGGTTCAAAGATAACTTATAAAAATGAAAAGTAAAGTTGAAGCATTGTTTAATACCAGTTTTCACTTCAAATGCCTCAGATTTTCCATCTATAATAACACCATTCCACCATTTTTAATAAAATAAGTATTTTGAACAACCAACTGTCAAACAATACTATAAACCTGTTAGATTAATTGAAATAAATGCCTTAACCAAATCAATAAAAGCAATACTTAAATTACTCTTGTTCGTGATATTTTTTTTTTGTATTCTAATATAACATTAAGTCCCTAATAATCATTCATCTAATACTGTAAACAACCTATTAAACTAAATTTTTGAAATAACCTTTGCTGTAATATATTTCATGATAATTACTGCATTCTTGTCTTTCTTTATTTTTAAAAATTGGAATAATAAACACTTAAAAATTAGGGAGCACAATTTCATAAATCTATATGTCTTAAAAAGTTCCAATATTTTTTGGTCAAATCTAAATGAATAGATAAAATGAATATTTAGTGGAACTGCAATATCTACTATATGTAAAAGCTTTCATTTTATTGATAAAGTTTGATTAGAATTGAATGCATATTATTTATTGAACTGAAAGTATATACACCCGGGTCTCGTTTTATGCAGATTTATTTAATGCGATTCATTTTTCTTTTTAATATCTTTGTATGTGGTTTTCTTTTATGTGATAAAAATTATTAGATCAGAAGTCGAGCTCCGATAATGCGCTATTACTTTAAATATTATAAATTTTGCGCACTCACATCATATTTAAAGTCATAGCGCATTATCGGAGTTCAACTTCTATTTAATAATTTAAATATTTTCAGCGCTTTATAATAGTACTGTAATAGATTTTATGCAATAAAGTTCACAATTCACTTAAAATCAGAATTTCCCCATTTTATATACACACATTAAATTTTATAAGACTGTAATGTAAATCTGTTCAAATGTTATAGATGAAGAATACTACGTATGTTGTTGTTTTTGCATTTTAAATCACATTCTATTTTTGCTTTTTATAAAAAAAGTATGTAATCAATTAATCACTTGGTGTCCGCAAGTTTAAAAGGTGAGTAACAGTGGTGGGCACAATTAAATTTGACAATTAAAATCTGATTTTTAATTGTAATTAACGATTTAAAAATTACGTAATGTGATCTGAAATTAAGGTGATATGGAACGATGAAATTTGATTTTTAAATGGAATTGAAAATTAAGGACAAAAATAAGAATTTAATTTTTAATTGTTAGTTTTAATTAAATTTTTTCCAACAATGGTGAGTCAGTGTCTTTTTATTATCGTAAGTCTTAAGTTCTTATTTTTATTTTAAACTTTTAGTTTACTCTAACGGAGAGAAAAAAAAACACCCAAGAAAATGAATTTCTTTGGAAACAAAAATTTCAATTTTAGATCGCTTAGCGAAATGGGAAAGATCAACAGCGATTGGAAAATGTTTTTGTTGTATTTTCTCTTGACTTCGTTTAAGAAGCTACAGTATATCACATCACATGACAAATCTGATGTCTCAAATAGCGATAATGATTAAAATACTATATATGTATGAAAAAAATGTAAATTACGCATAAAAATATATTGTTTTGAATAAAATTAAATACTGCAGTTAATAAAAGTAAAAAAAGTTTGTCTTGTATCAATTTTTTCCAAATTTGAAATTTTTTATTAGTCATATTTTATTTTATTTTTTTTTCATGCGAGTTTTAAAGTAATTTTACGTTGCTGGTTTGGTTTTATGCGATTTTTGGAAAATTACAGTACCTATCCTCCATTTTTCAAGGTAAGTTAAGTCTATTTTTGTGCGATTTCTTTTGTGTGCGTTTTCTGAGGAACCTATCTACCGCATAAAACGAGACCCAGGTGTAGGACTTTTCAACACACGATGTCTTATATGCATAGTATGCATATAGAAAATAAGATTTAAAAAGTTAATAAATAGAGGAGACACATTTACATATTTTAAAGTGTTCACTCATTCATTTATCGAAATGAATAACAAAAAAAGAATAGCAAAAATATTGACTTTCATAGCAATTAAATACGCTCTAAGAGATGTTCTATTCCCCCCCCCCCTAATTATGCAAAGTATTGCACATTAAATTCATAAAGGATTATGAAATATATATGCTTTCAACATGAACAAAAGAAATTTTATTAAAGAAGGTGATTGCATACAGTGCTTCACAATGAAAAACAGATGACAAATTTTATTTACAAATATTTTTTTTCAAAATGTAAGTACTCAGAGAGGGAAAAATGGCTGATTGTATATCGAAAATGTAGTAAATTTAAGAATTTAAATTTTTATTTTATTTATTTGCACTTTTTATTGGATAACATAGTGTGCTGCTTCACTATATTCTTTAGAAGATCAATATAGTCCTTTCATCTATTCAAAATGTCTTTATCATTGTATGAGAATCATATTGTAGAATTTAATAGGGTTGTGATAATGTTCAGTGCATCAAAGACCTAATGTCTACATTCAATAAATGTCATTTCATTGCAGTTTTTTATAATTTTAAAACTTCATATCAAATAGTTGAACTTCTATCTTTAAATCTATATTTTTATTACGCTTTTCTTTTAATCAAGTCACTAATAGTAGGATTGTTAGAAAAATAGTCTTGTTGCTTTTTAAGGAATCCATTCTTTAAGAGAATTCTATTCCTTCATAACATGACATTTTTGAAAGTTCAAATTAGCTGTTATAGTGTTTAATGGCTGTTGAAAATTATTTTATATATATTTGAAGAATATCAGTTTTCTTGCAAACATAATTGAAATAAAATTATTTTTTAATGCAACATCATTTTGACTTTGAAGTGTATAAATCTATAACCCCTCTAAAAATCTGCACTTATAACTAACTGCTCATATAACATGAAGTACAAATTGTTGGAAAGTACAAATGAGAAATCATACTAAACATTTGTCATATGTGATTAACAAAACTAAGATAATCACATTTGAACTTAATGGTTGAATTGCAGAGTAATAAAGTGGTTTTCTGCTATTGGATTCATAAGTATAAATTAGTTGAGGATTTGAGCAATTAGATAAGGTTTCATTTTTTAAAATGTTATTAGCAATCGGTAATTTTTTTACGGGGGGGCTACCAAATTCAAATATTTTATGTATTAAGTAATAACTTGTAGATTTATGACTTTACGCTTGTCCAAATTATGATAATATTAAATAGTGCTATCACACTTATAACGTAAAGCTGTATAATTAATATCAACCAGTCACCCAAAATGGCTGAGCACTTTCGAGAAACTGTACTTCTCATAATCATAGCCAGTTCTGACTCGTTCGTTGAAATCATTCTATCAGTATAATGTGCAAACTTTATGCAAATGAGTCCAAATGACCATCTTTTTGATATAGCAAAACATGCTTCTTTACGATTAATGGCGAAGGGTCCTCTGCTATGAAGTAAGCCTCCTTTACCTTACGCTTAACATCATTCTGTAGAACTCTCTACGGAATTTTGTCGGAGTTTTCATACACCATAGCTTCGGATCAGACCTCACAGGCTGTGTATAGGGTGGCATGCTCTCACAATGGATGCAAAGCTTCATACTATGGTGAAACCAGAGCAACCATATCTATTAGGTTGTCACAGCATAAGTATAGATATAATGTCACATGCTAACCCAGAATGGATTTCAATTTTTGCACATCAAAAAGTATCAGGATACGAGTCTGAACTACATCTGCAAAACTGGTTTGTACTGAGAGGCATGATGTTAAGCGTAAGGTAAAGGAGGCTTACTTCATAGCAGAGGACTCCTTCGCCATTAATCGTAAAGAAGCATGTTTTGTTATATCAAAAAGATGGTCTAATTGACTCATTTGCATAAAGTTTGCATATTATACTGATAGAATGATTTCAACGAACGAGTCAGAACTGGCTATGATTATGAGAAATACAGTTTCTCGAAAGCACTCAGCCATTTTGGTTGACTGGTTGATATTAATTATACAGCGTTACATTATAATTGTGATAGCACTATTTAATATTATCATATTTTATTTATATTGTAATGATTATTTTTTTATATTATTTTCAGTAAAATTTGAAATGTATTAAAAAATTTAATGAGAATGTAAGGTTTGTGCTTTTCCCCATTACTTTAAATGATCAAATTTCAATGTTAAAATGTGTCCATAATGTTGCCTTCTATATATAAAATTATAAATAATTTAAAACAAAATTGAAATAGACAAGTCATAAATAAAAAATTTTAATACATCAATCTGACGCATTCCTTAATGGAACCTTTTCGGGATTTTTCTTTTTACACAATCACATGACCAATTACCCTACAGCAACCTTTCAATAGACATTACAATATATATAATTATTAAAATATATCATCATCATCATCAACCATTATCATTCCACTGCAGGATGAAGTTCTCTCCAAGTTCAATCTATCTTTTCCTATCTTTAGCTTCTCTTCTCCACGTCACCCCTGCACACTTTCTTATTTCATCCATCCATCTCGTGTGGTCTCTTTCTGGGTCTTTTGCAATCTCTTGGAATCCAATTTAAAATTTCAATTGTCCATCTATCATCATCTCTTCTAACAATATGTCCAGCCCAACTCCACTTCAGTCTTTTAATTTTTTCAATGAGGTCAGTAACACCTGTTTGTTCTCTTACCCATACTTTGCGTTTTCAATCCCTTCTTGTTACTCCCAACATGCATCTCTCCATACTCTGAGTGGTCTGAAGTCTCTGTATTGCTCTTCTATTAAGTGTCCAAGTCTCAGATCCATAAGTAAGAAATGGCAAAACACATTTATTAAAAACCTTCCTTTTCAAACACATAGGCATAATTCCTTTTAGTATCAAGTTATTTTTACCAAAAAGCACTCCAACCAAGTTTAATTCTATGATTAATTTCATCCATTATATTTCCATCTATATTAATAATCTGACCAAGGTATTTGTAACTTAACTTCTTCTAACTCATCATAATTAATTTTTATTTTCATATTTTGAGAAAATCTATACATTGAATATAATTAGTAAAATACATATATGTACATAAAATGATTAAACTTATTACAGTCCTTTTTTTTCTTCATAATATAACAATTTACTCCTCCTCGTCACTTCTCATCCGTCCGCACACATAGTCTTCAGAATGGATAGCCTCTGGATCAATGGTATTAGGACAACACATTATGAAATGCCAGGGTGCCAAAATGCAACTCTAATGAAGACTCTTAAATGCGACTTTAGTATCTGTTGATAATTAACCAAATTATCTATGTTAATACTTCATGAATGGGTAAACAAATGAAATTTCTAACAAATAAAACACTTGAGCGATATTAATAATAACTTAGTAATTTATTACATCTATTGGGAGAGTTTTGCAAATATTAATAATCACCAATTATAGACTTCTTTATTTTCTGATTAATTACCATTCGCCAAGTCTTTGCTACTATATGATGATCTCATCTCAGGGCTTCAGAATAGCAAGGTATGAAAACTTAAATACTGATATGAATTATTAGTGATTAATGAGTACACTCCCAGTGATTAGTTATAGTTGACCTTAGCTTATTTTAGCCTAGCCAATATCCATCGTCTCTATTTCCGAATAATTAAGATAAAATTTTAATTAGATTTGATGGCAAAACACCTTGAACATTTTGGTAATTTGAAATTTGACTAATAAGTTCATCTGGTAAGGTATTCAAATACTGTGGATAGAGGAAGGATTTTATTTCCACTCACTGTATTCAATATCACATGACAACCCTACTGCATATAGTAAACATTAATTTTAGTGTAGCTAAATTTATTTGCTTATACACCTGGGTCTCTTTTTACGTGGACTTATTTAACACGATTTTGAAGTTACGCGATTCGTGTTTCACCGGAAGTCGACCTCCGATAATGCGCTATTACTTTAAATAATAAATTTCCCGCACTTGCGTTATATTGAAAGTAATAGCACATTATTGGAATTCTACTTTCATCTTAGTAATTTCAATATTTTCAGTGCTTTATAATAGTAAGATTTTATGCAATAATGAAATTAAAATCATGATTTCCACATTTTATGTATACACACATTAAAATTTGCAAGATTATAATGTAAATTTGTTCAAACATTGTGCGTGTTAATTTTGCATTTTAAATCACATTCTGTTTTTGCTTTTTAAAAAAGAACATTTAGTGTCCACAAGTTTATTTTTAAAAGGTCAGTAATAGCAGTGGGCACAATTAAAAATTAAAATTGATTTTTAATTGTAATTAACAATTTAAAAATTACTTACGGGCGACTTGAAATTAATGTGATGTAAAATGAAATTTGATTTTTAAACGGAATTGAAAATTAAAGACAAAAATAAGAATTTAATTTTTAGTTGTTAATTTTAATTAAATTTTCCCCAGCAGTGGTGAATAAATGTCTTTTTATTATCATAAGTCTAAGTTCATAAACAATTAATAAAATCATCGTCGTCGTCAACAGAAAACTATTAACACAACATGAGAGTGAACTTGGCGCTAGTTGTATTTCCTCTTGTGAGAATAATTGCTGAGATATTCTTGACTTCGTTTAAGAAGCCAAATACATCACATCACATGAGAATCTGATTTTTTACTAGTTTGCAAACGAACGTGTTTTTGGGCAAATAGCGATAATAATTAAAACGTGTATAAAAAAATATAAATTACTGTACTGTAAATTATGCATAAAAATATATTATTTTGAATAAAATTAAATATTATAGTTAAAAAAAGTTTGTCTTGTATCAATTTTTTTCAAATTTGAAATTTTTTATTAATCATATTTTATTTCCTTATTTTTTTTTTTGCGCGAATTTTAAAGTAATTTTACGTTGATGCTTTGCTTTTACGCGAATTATGAAAAATCACAGACCGCATTCCCCCTTTTTCAATGTAAGTTACGTCTATTTTTGCGCGATTTCGTTTGCGCATGTTTTCTGAGGAACCTATCTATCGCGTAAAACGAGACCCAGGTGTACTCAACATACTTATTACTTGAGTTTGCAGTATTTAAAGTAATTTTCTCTCCTTTCAACTTTGGTAATGAAAGCTTTATAAAAATCTTAAGTAAAATAAAATAATCTCTTAATTACTTTACCATAATGTAGTTGCGAATAATTAATTTATAACTAAATTTAAATATTAGTGTATCGATGTATGATTGGATTTCCGGAATTTATAGGATCCACAATCTCCGAGACATAGACAAGGCATTGATTTAAAATTGTAAAATTTTATGAACAGTCATAACTTTAACATATTAACATTATTTACACATCTCTGTAGTTTCCCCCTTTTTCTCAAACAACAACAAAAATATAAAATATCAAATTGTTAACAAGATGGAATTTACAGATGACTATACTATTCTGACCTTACGTAAGCTATGTAACATCTTTAATATGATAACAATTATTAACTTATTATAAATCTACCCTTAAACTCTTTTATTTATTTTTTGATTTTAACTCTAAATTATATTCAACATGTTAATAACACTGGTCATAAAGAACACTTCGCTAAAGAATAAATTTATAAATTATGTATCAATTAGAGCAAATTAATATGCCTTGATAACCTATTTTAAATTTCTAAATACTTTAAAGCATTCGCTTACCCTTACATCAATTAAAGAACTGTTAAAGTGTTAAATTATTGGCTCTCATATGGGTTAAACTTTCACATACACACATAAAGATAATGTCCCCACAAGAGTAACATTTTATTTAATTTATCAGTCCAGCTGGGCTGTAATCTGGGACTTCGATGCACATGGCTTATTATAAAATATTTTATTTTCTAAATTTGAAATTCGACTATAATTATTATTGGCTCATAACCAACTATGTAAAGCTATGCTAGGTGTAATACCTCAGTACAAAGAGATTGCACTTTTAATCTCACACTCAATAAAGTACAACAAATTGATTCTATGACCCTACTAACACTATTCACAACATTTACTATTACTAGTCTTCAAACAAATACGCACCTGTAAGGAAAAGAAACGAGAGCACCTTTCTTAAGGACTGCACCTGTAAGGAAAAGAAACGAGAGCACCTTTCTTAAGGACTAGTATGCTAGGACTGGTCTCTAGGCATTCAAATATGGAGGGGCTTGCACAGAGCACTTACTGTTAACACAGAAATTGTCTTACAGTATAACATGAACATAAGGTGGGAAATTCATAACTTCTTAATACTTCCAACCAAAGTTTAATAATTATTTAATAAACGAGCTATGCTCCAGCTCAACTAGCCAGATGGTGATAACTCAACCTCGAGCGTACAAGGGCCACTCACCAATTCACATTGCACTGATGCATTAGCCAATAACTTTACAAGCTTCGATAATTATATTTAAAATCAATTTATATCCTTCATAACTAGAAATAAGAAATGTGCATCGTTTGTATAATAATTTTATCTCCCAATCTGGAATAGGCTATCTCATTCCATTAACAATATGCATTCAAAGATAAAAACATATCAATTTTATTATAACTAAAATTTAAATAATAACCAGTCCTTTAATAAACACTTTATACACTATCTTTTCATTCGTATCATTAGAGTAAAGCAATATCTTAGTATTCTAAAGAAGGCATATTTTAAACTACTGTGCAAACTTAACCTTAAACGAAATAAATATTTGTTAACACTTTACTCATGGGCGTGATAATTGGTATTATAATGTTTAAATAAATATAGCTTATAGAAACAACAGTGAATATTAGACCAAAAAAAAAAAAAAATACTTAGTCTCTTTCCAGTACAGTCCTTTAAAGTTTTTTGTATTCCTGCAGTTGTAAATATCCCTTAATTTTCCAAACACTTAATCCATGAAAATTTAAAAAATCATTTCATTGAGTAATCTGCAAGGTTTATCTATTTGGGTGTTTGCTTATTTGAATATATATATATATTACAAATATAACGTTCCAGACACACAGAAAATAATCCAGGTTTTGTTTTTAAGATTCACATTAACAGATAATAGTATGATGTTTAATTCGATGAGGTAATAATTTTCCAAATAATGATTTAATTCCTTCATGTAGTTCAGGTTTCTTTGACTAGGATTTCATTCACTATATAATATATAACCAGCTTTATATCTTAATCCGTCCTTGAAACAAATGAGTCTTTAGTTCATTACTGCTTATGCTGGCATAGTCAGATAACTACATATTCTCTTATATAAATGGTAGCACTTTATTCCTTGAAATTTTCACTAGTCTGTGAGTCTCAGTTTGATAAATAAAATTTTTTCCCTTATGATAGCCATTAAATTTTCTTTGACAAATCAGCTTTTTAAGACATTGATCCAAATGTTTTGGGTGGGATTTTAACATATACATTTGTATCATAGTTCATTTCCAGGACATTTTTATGATGATTATTTTCTTTCTAAATCTTTTGTAACACAAATAATCATATTTATTCATCATTAGAAGCGAACATTTGGAATAAATATTCATAAAACCTATGGTTGCCATACTTTTCTCCAAGTAAAATTTTGTCTTCTGCTGATGCTGCATTAATTTCCAATTAGTTGTGGCAATGATGTTCGTATACAGAATCATGATAATGATTAAATTCAGGAAGAATTAATATATGCCTGATGTGGGAAGCTTAAATACACATCATATTTTCACAATAGTACAATTTTGATTCAAGTTTTCAGTCAGATTGAGCCAGAAAGGATGATAAAATTACTCTATATTAACTCAAATTGATGATTTTAAACCCGAACGGAGTTATACCTTAGACAAAATGAAGAAACCCCTTCCCAGAAAATGGCTAAGTTTTTATAGTCAGGTCCTGCCAATCAATCTCTAAATGATGCCTTCTGTCAATTAAACCACATACCCTATTTTTAATTGGTTATTTATTATTGTTTTCAAATTAATCATTTACATTCGGACAGAAATCATGTGGTTTTTTGCTGGATCTTTTCCTGCTCATGAAAATCGCTTGAGAGAACAAAATGAAAATTTTTAATAAAAAAAAAATACATAGACTGAATTTGAACTTAAGATTTTGAATGAGAACTGGCTTCTATGGATATGAAATTAAGATAAAATAATCTCTCTCTCAACAAGCATTCCAACCATGACATACATGCTCAATAATTACTGGTTATTTTCTCACATGCGATTCTGCTTGAACAGTTTTAACATTTTAAATTAACCCTTAATCTCCTATACAAATTTCTTCCAATAGATATTCTATAGCTAAATTTTACTCCCCTAACTGATATGTTTTCTGTCAACCAATTTTTTTTTTTTTCTGCTAATTAGAAACCACATCTACTTTATAAAACATCCGTTCCCCTTTCTGATTCATCTAAATTATTAATAACTACCTGCAAAGCAATTTTAACAAATAAACTATATTAAATTTGACTGTTTATGATGCTTTAAATCCCTATTTCATTCACATTATAATTAAACAATTTCTACTTCAAGTGTTTATGAATGAGATTTCATTACATATCAAATAATTCATGAAAGTTTATTCAAACTTTTATTTTAATTTAAAATTAAGATTTTAAATAATTTTATATCAAATTTAACGCATTTTCCAAGGAAAATTTTGAACTAAATTGATATTAACAAATCCAGCTTCAAACTGAGTAAGCTTTGGTTACAACCAAAGGTTTCAATATATATTTACAAATAATTAAAAAAAAAAAAAATTCATTATATTTGTAAAATTATAACTAAAGTTTCCAATAATCTAACAATGCCCATTTACCTTCTAATTGTGCTGGACCTTATTTTTTATATACTTAGCAGTTATATTTTTCTCTATATAGTCAATTATAATTGATGATAAAATCCCATTAATAGAGTAACCCAGTTATATTTTCCTTTATATAGCCAATCATAATTGATGATAAAATCCCATTAAGAGTAACTCATCCCTTGGTTATATTACAAAATTCTTCATTATATTTAAATTATAAAGCATTATTTATCAGTAATAATGCTTGTGTTAACATAACCATTCTTCTGAAATTATATTATTCCTAAATGGTAGTTTCTATTTTAAATATAAAGACATTTGTTATGTAACAAAGTAATAAGTTATGGATTGCTCTACTAGTAGGATTTTATAATCTATTATGATTGTATATATATAGAGGAAAATATAATTGATAAGTATATAAAAATAAGGAAATTCTAGAATATCATAGATAGTTTGATATAATTGTAATTGTAAAGTACTGTTAATGCATTTAAAGAACAATAATAAATACAATACTAAATTTACAATGGAAAAAGAGGATTAAGGCATTTAGACATTTTTTTTAAGAAAAGGAACTAATGGTTAAATACTTATTAAACATAATAAGGATAAAGAAAAAAGGGGTATAATTGATTCATTCAAATTCATATCAACCATGGTCACAGAAAATAGCTTTGTAAGGATTTAAGTTAAAAAAATATTAGGTTAACATTGAATATAAAAGAAACATTTGAACAGAAATTGCAAGTTGAGAATAATTCTGTTAGTGTGAGATATAAAAGAAAAGATATTAAAAAGATTTTCAGAAATAATAATACAAAAGATAGTGTAGGGTATGGGTATACAAATTGGAAGTGGGTTTCAGTTCCATATCCAGAGCATTTATATGACATTGATAAAACTTAACTGATGATATTAAGGTACGTTGGAAAAATAGTAAATCTTTAGGGAAATGGATGTGTAACTCAAAAAGGATAGGTAATATTAAAAATAGGATGATTGGTTTATAAAGTTAATTGTGACCGTTGCAATATGATATATATATATAGATCAGACAGGAAAGACAGCCATGGAAAAAGATTAGGAGCATATTAGGGTAATTAACAGAAAGGATATAAGATCCGGGCTATATATACATTTTTTGGATACTGAACAAAAATGAATTGTGGAAAAAATATTCAAGTAATAAACCATGTCGCTTGCAAGCAGCCATATTGAATATTTAAAAAATTATGCTAAGTCACAAATTTTATCATAACTTTTTAAGTTTTACCAATAAAAAATGACAGTATATAGTTTGAAAGATCAAACACCAAAGAATGTAATTAAGCTGGAAAAAATAGTCATTGATATTCAAAGTAATTAAAAAAAAGAATAAAAGTTAATATTTCTAATAATTATTTTCATATTATTTCATAAATTCTCATGCTACAACTTAAAATTACATTTTTGTTAGTAGGTTAGTTGGATTCATCATAAAATTTCTAAAAAATTATATAATAACACTCACCTAAGGTAAAATCCATCACTTGAAAACTTGGCAGAATAGACATTAGTACTTTTCATTTTTACTAGTAACTCTTCAAAATATATTACCATACAGGAGGTTGCAATGAATATATCATCCCTAATAACATACCTTATAACAAGTAGTTAATATTGATCAATAATTAGTATAATCTGAATATTATAATGAACTTTAATACAGTTGTAATTTATTAAAAAGTGCTACTAAAGTAATCACTATATACATAATAAAATAAAAGTGAATGAAATACTAAATTCATTAGAGGTAAGCTTGATGTACATAAGTTAGTAGTTTAGAGTCAGTGTGATGTAGTATTATTTATCCTATCTTTATAGGTCTTGAGGGCTCATTGCTTCATGCTACTATGACCATAAATTTAGTAATAGCTTCATCAACTGTCACCTCTTTGCATTTGATATGCAGCTTTGAAATTTACATTGTAGTAGTGTATAATTGACATCAGTTTATATACTGGCAAAATCTTTACTTTTAGCGTTTGCGTATTTATTTTTATTATTAAAATGCTGACAAGACATAGAAAAATCTAAATAGGGTCACATTTGCAAAATTGTCTCATCACCTAATTCAAATACTGGACCCAAGCCCACATCATAGTAAAAAATGCAGATAATTCACGATATAAATGTACACAATCACAAGCTTTTTTTTATTATGATATAAGAATTTTTTCGTATATTTTTTATCAAATATAAATATATAAAAATAAAATAAAAATTAAAAAATATGCAGCTTTGAAATTTACATTGCAGTAGTGTATAGTCAACCTAAGTTAATATACTATCAAAATCTTTACCTTTAGCATTTGTGTATGTTTATTATTATTAAAATACAAACAAGACGTTACAGAAAAATTAAATTGGTCATAATATTTGCAAAATATGTTTATCTTTGTTTCATATCACCTAATTCAAATACTGGACCCAAGCCCACATCATAGCGAAAAATGCAGATAATTCAGGATATAAATGTACACAATCACGAGCTTTTTTTTTTTTTGTTCCTATAATTTTTTTGTATACACCTGGGGCTCGTTTTATGCGGATTTTTTAAATGCAATTTTGAAGTTATGCAATTCATGTTTCTTCTTAATATCTTTTTATACGGTTTTGGGTCTCATTTTATGCGGATTTTTTAAATGCAATTTTGAAGTTATGCAATTCATGTTTCTTTTTAATATCTTTTTATGCGGTTTTCTTTTATGTGATAAAGAAGTTCATATTTCACTTAAAATCGAGATTTTCCCATTTTATATACACACATTATATTTTACATACTTTAAATGCCTATTGGACAAAAGGTTTGGCAATAAATTTAGATACTATAGAAGATTTAGAAAAAGATAATGAAACAAAATTGGAACCTGTACGTTTCACAGCAAAAATGATTCGAGAAAGTCTTCAACTTTCTAATCAATTGGACACTCATTTTCTTGTTAAAGATGCGAATTATGAATGAGCTCTTAAATTCCAACAAAAGCTAAATACATAGTTGTATGTCTGGATATCGCGAGCTTCATTAGCAATTAGTAAAATCATCATCTCAAACTTAATCACCAATTACATTGTTGACAGAAAACCATTAACTTTTAGACCAAAAATTTTTTTATTGGCTGAGTGAATTAAAGTTTTAAACTTTTGATTGGCTCAATTACAGAATCAGTAGTAAAAATGTCTTTTAATATTAGATTCGTTTGTAAAAAGCAAATTAGTGTAAAACTTTAATATGTTAGAATTAAATATGCACACATTAATTATAAATTATAATTCAGGTATGATATAAGAAAAATTATCTTGAATCATTCTATGACAAATATTAACAATTTATTAATTCTTCGAACGTTTTCGAAGGCTTACCCTTCATTTTCAAGAACAAAATCTCTTATTCTCCAACGATATACTGATATGCAAATATTCGAACTGAACTAGGTGAATATGCAAATTAAACTCAGTGTCTCCACTCACCATTTTTTTGACAAAGCGTAAAACGACTCCCTTTTGTTCAATGCGTTCTCATCCGAGATGATGTCTAATTATGAAAGTGAACGAAAGTTTTTTCAAAATATTTATAATTATAAAAATATTATATAGCAGAGAATCTAAAAAATACGTTCGTAACCTTTTAGAAAATGCTACGTACGTAGTTGATTTCTTTTTCAATTTATGTTCGTGTAAAAGTAAATAATTTTTACTAAAATCTTAACTATTTTTTTAAAATAGTTATATTTTCAGCAGATTTTATCAAAATAATTTATATGTAAAAAAAAATACGGAAAAAATACTCAAAATATACATTTTTAATTTTGAATGTGAAGCGCTACCTTTGGTTCAAAATGAGCAGCAACAGCACCTTACGAAACTTTCTAAGCTTTGAAAAGACCGTAAATTTGCTACGATAATGACCGTTTTAGAGCGATTTGAAGTCATGAATAAAAATTTTCAGTTGATGCACTTATTAAACAGCATAAGACTGAAGTTGGCACTAATTGTATTTCCTCTTGTGACGAATCTGAATTTTTATCAGTTCTCAAACGTATCCGCATATTGTCAAATAGCAATAATGATTAAAATGTTTGGAAAAATGTAAAATAAATTACACATAAAAAATGTATTGTTTTGAATAAAATTAAATAGTTAATAAAAAAGGTTTGTCTTGTATCAATTTTTTAGTAGTCATACTTTATTTCCTTATTTTTTTAATGAGAATTTTAAAGTAATTTTACGTCGGAACATATCCTACATTTTTCAATGTAAGTTAAATCTATTTTTGTGCAATTTCTTTCATGCATGTTTTTTGCAGAACCTATCTACTGTATAAAACGAGACCCAGGTGTATTTTTTATCAAATATAAATATATAAAGTAATTTAAAAATTTAGAAAAATAAATACTTACCATTAGGCTTCCCATAATGGTGTCTTCAAAATACTTCTGTAAAAAGTTTTATTTTTACCGATGTATTTTTCACATCAAATGCTTTTCCAGTAACTATCAAAAAACGACAGACAACACTTTATCACAAAAATTATCACAATTTTTATTTTTTATCATAGAAAAATGAGATTTTTTTTGAAACTAGAAAAAAAGATGGGAACGAAGGTATAAAAAGCGCATGCGTAGCCTGCTTAGATTTCCGCTAATCTTAACCTGAACCCAGATGTTTATAATTTGAAAATCATTGCCCGCATAATGTGGGCACAAACATGAATTTGTTTACAATTACAAGGAAAGAACGTGCTGTGACACTTTATATTCAAGAAAATTTTAAAAAGTGTGTAAACATGGTTTAAGGGCGAAATGGGCATTGTTAGATGATTATTGGGTTTTTTTTTTTTATATCTAGATATATTATGAGGAAGAAAAAAAGACTGGAATAAGTTTAATCATTTCTACGTACATATATATATTTTAATAATTATATTTAAAGTAATATAAGTTATGTTCATTAGAGGGAGTTGCTGTAAGAACTGATCACGTGATTGTGTAAAAAGAAACACTTTAAAAAAGGCTCCATTAAGAAATGAAAGCCGGATTGATGTATTAAATAATTTTATTGATTTATAGTGAGTTATCTATTTCAATTTTGTTTTAAATTTATTATTTTTAATTTTCTGATTATTTAATTTTTGTGCATTGTTTCATATTTAAACCTAAAACTTATAAGTAATAAATGCCCATGAGTGTTAGTAAATTTGTGATTTAGCTTGGGGAGCTCATTGAAAATTATTAACAGAAATTTGTGACATATATATATTGTAAATGAAAATATTCTATTCTAATAATGAATGAAAATAAATGAATGATAAACTGAAAGCTGAAAATATCCCAAGTTGCTTATAGATTTGGGTTCTATCATAAATAAAATACATTCTTTTTGACAAGCCAAAGTTTATAATTGATAATAAAATAATAGATTGCTCATTACACTTGACAACTAAATATCAAATGGAACTGACTGACAGTAAATGACTTCAGATTAGGTAACCATACATGTAATGAAAATATTAGAAATGATCAGGGCTAGCTGGCTTGCAAATTCATCACTTATTTGGACAACTATTGTAATAAATATAATTATAAACCAAATGGTTTTTTTCATATTTGGACAATCTAAATATACTGAATAAATATCATATTTAGACAATTTAAAATATAACTAATAAGTAAATGAGTTGATCACAAATGACTTTGTAATAGTTTGCATCTACGTGTGCAATGGACTTATACATTTGAAGAGTGCCAATGGATTCATATGAATACTACCTGGCAAAGAAGACAAATTTTTTAAATAATAATTTACTTAGTGAGATATAACATGAAATGTACTATAGGATAAGGTAAAATAGTTTTATGATTCATGTAATAGTAAATCAAAACATTAATAGCAACAATATAAATTTATTAAGATAAACATCAATTTGTGGTGATAAAAATTAAGAATAATTTATAACAATTAATATATAATGTACATTTATAGTTCACCCTCACTATAGTATAATTAAATATATTAATTTATAAGTAAAATTGTAAATGTATATTGTCAAGAAAGGGTTAACTATAGATTTTCGTTCACAAAAACAAGAAAAGAAATATATACAGAAAAATTATATTATTAAAAAAAAAAATGGAGTAACATTTTTATAAAGTTATTTAAAAATCAAGCTAAGTTATGCAAATACTATTTATGTTATTGATCTTTTACTTTAATTGATTTTTAGTTATCGGATGACAAACCAAACTTCAAACACTTAAATATTACCATTATAATTACAACTTGTTAATAAATAAGATTTTTCACTAAGCATCTGTTACTATTAGCATATATAAAACTAACTTCTTATTTTGCAGCATTTTCTTTGGCATCTTCATGCTAGCACATACATATGTAGGGATCCATAGGCATTTTAATCCCTGTTATCCAATTTTCCCTTTATTGATATTGCAATCCAAGTAGATTTAGTAGTCTTCAATTGAATGGCGGTCAGCATAGTGTTGTTAATCATTCGGTTTAAATCGTAGACATTAAATGGGAGAAAAAACTGCTGCCCCCCCCCTTCTCTCTAAGGGTTCTCTACTGACAATACTTTGGTAAGATTAAAAGAAAACTTGGTGCTTGTCTTATAGATAAAGATTCCGTTGGATGGCGCCATTTTCACGCTAAAACTATAAAATATGACCATTCTCGGGCTGTTTATTATAATAATTTTGCTGTGCTTTTTTGTAATGCGAAAATAAAAACAAAACAAAATCGTCTTTTTTAAATATTTTTTATTAACGTATACAATTTAAATGATAATAATAAATGTAAAATAAAATCAACAAATTACAATTTGATTCGTGTTTTTTATATCGTATACTTTTTAAATTGTTACGGCTTTTTTTTATCAATTTTCTATTGGATATTTTTTTACTTGTGTTATAGCTTTTTTTTTTTTTATCAATTTTCTATCGGATATTTTTTTACTTGTGTTACAAATTTTTTTGTTGTTTAACTAAAAAATAATCGTAACAAAAGTAAAAGTTGTTACGGTTAGGTTTAGGTTAGTGTTCTGTTGTTTGTAATGCTAAAATAAAAAAATTCAAAATCGTAACCGTACTCGGACAAAAGAAAGAAACTCAAACTTTTTTAAACAACAACAAACACTTACAAACGTCTTCTTTACTTATTAAACATGTTTATAATACTTGCTTTTTATGAAATTTACAAAAAAACCTGTATGTTTAGACTTTTCTTACTGGATATTTTTTTCGTACCGCTCTTTTTTACTTCAAAAATATAGACGGTAGAATCTTCTTTGTCTCGTGGAATGTTACGAACAGTACGTTACTTGACACGTTACCTAATTGCAACTCAATAAAAACAGATATTTAACATTTTCCCAAATAAAAGTTCAATACAGTACGTTGTAAAAAGTCTTTGCTTTAAAAAATCTGAACATTTCAATACAAAAAAATCCAATGAAAACAACATTTCAATACAATTCAAATACAAACTCTCTCATCAAGCCGTAATTATTTTATAAATTGTGCGAATTCGGAAAATGTATTTGCTGCTATGCGACATACATGCTGTACTGCGATGTCACATAGCGGCCTGCATTCTGTAGCACAACAAAAAAGTTGTATTATAGAAAACGAGAGTTCGAACGTGTTGGCCGCGGAAACAGCATTTTTATGTGTTTTGGCGCGAAAACCGCACCATAGAGCGGCATCTTTAGCTAAAAGATGAGTACCGAAAACTTAAAGGAAAGTATGTGTTCTTCCTTCTGAAATTGTTTCTATTCTCTATAATAACATAAACAATGCAGTCTATATGTTTAAACACTAGCTTTGATTATGTGATTTCTTCTAAATCATTGGTTCCCAAACTTTTTCGGCCTGCCACCCACTTTGCAAGGCATAAATTTTGTAACGCTCCCACCATTGTTATAGTTTTCCGTGTTCAATCTGATATTTTCAACTAAACCGCAACTAATGATACATTACTGCTTATGCTGTTAAATTATTGAAAAATTAGTGGCCAGTATGTGCTTCATCTTGAACACTTATTGTTATACTGATTTTGATGAAACGAGTCCATATGTCAAGATTGTAAAGTGTACACTTGAATAACGTTATGCCAGTTTCATTCAATAGTTTAAATATGAAAATTCGGAATATATTAGAAGATTGTATTACATTAGTAAGAATCTTATTGTAATAATTAAAAGACCATCAAATGTATTAGAAAATTGTTCATTTCAAACTTAAAATAAAAATACAAAGCAAATTAATGTGAAGGATGAGCCTGATGCATTTTTAAAAATTTAATATTGGGTTAAATCGCCATGCTTCGTTATATGCAATCTGTTTTTTCTTAGATAGTAAATTTGCTATCGCACTAAACCCACTCTCAGTCAGATAAGATTTGGAAATGTAATTAAAAAATTTGCACTATTTTCTATAATCCAGGGTACGATATCAGTATTGATTTCTGAAGCCAGAACCATTGGTATCCATTTTTGAATTTTATTTTTAGTTCTTTATTTGTTGTGAGTTCTATGAGTTCCACTTCTAAATTTTATGATCCTGCTGTGTTTACATGTGAGAAAGGATCTAGAATTCAATTTGGAATGTTCATGTTTACAATATCCTTGAATCGCTCATTGAAATCAGCGTGGAGAACCACCAAGTGTTGGCAGTATATAACTAAATCTTCTTTTTGAGAGACTGCTGATAAATTTGGAAAGTGGCTATATTCCCCTCGTTCTAGATTCCGCTTGAACAGAAGTTTCTCCACAAAAATAGCAGTAACGTTTTTTGTTTTACTTAAATTCATCATCTTGTAATTGCAGATTGACCTCATTAAATATTTTATAGAGGTCTGTCAAATAGCGATGTCATTTTTGGATATAATCAAGTTGGCCCACAATCCGTCTGTTTTTTAGGAACTCTAGCTCTGAATCAAACAAATAAAATTGTTTCAGACAAGTATCTTTTGAAAGCCAACGAACTTATGTGTGAAACAGCATACAAGTGAAATCATTTTTTAAAACCATTTTCACTACAAAAGTTGGCAAAACAATCTGCCACTTAATGAATTGCTTCTAATCTTGTTAACTGCTCTAATAACATAATTGAGTGATGTATGCAGGTGTTCACTTAAATTCTTTGCAACTAAATGTTGATGGTGAAGAACACAGTGTATAGAGAGTACATTTTGTAGTACTTGTTTCAAATGCGCTATGAAACCCTTGTTGCACCCTGTCATTGCTGGATCACCATCAGTAGTAGCAGATAAAATATTACAAATAGGGATGTCTTGTTTTGAAAAAACTTATTCATGGTATTAAATAGATTCTCTTTTTGTATCTGCTTCCAAAATTTTAGCAAATAATTTTTGATAAACTTATTCTTTTATGAATCGTACGTATGATAAGAGTAGTGCTTCATTATTTGGGAGAGTTGATTCATTGAGTTGAATAGGAAATTGGCGTGTTTTCACATAATCATACAATGATTTTTCAACGTCTTCAGCCATTTCATTGATTCTTTGCACTGAATTATTACCCAAAGGAATTTTTCTGATGATATCTGATGCTGGCTTATGAAGCACAATGTTTATTACTTTTTTTACTACTGGCAAGATTAATTCCTCACCAATTGTGTGTGGTTTTTCTGCTTTTGCGATTAATAATGAAATATAAGAAGCTTGTAATCCATTATTATCTTGTTTAGTGGACGACACAATAAGTTTTGATATAGTCGAATGTTTAAAATATTTTTCTTTTAGTACTTGAAAATAGGACAAATCTTTATTTTTTTTGTCAGCATGCATTTTAGTCAAATGCTTTTGTAGCCTAGATGGCTTCATTGCTCCACTTCAAAATACTTTTTGGCAAATCAAGCACGTAGATAATAATTGGTTCGTGGGAGACTGAATAAAGTCGTATTTTATATACTCGATAGTGTACTATCGACATTTCTTCTTAGATTCAGACATAATGTAGTAAAGTTTGCAACAATATTCATAAAATAAAAATATTTAATTTACAGTTTGGATGACTCCACTTATCTATCACACTTTTGACTGATGATTGTTGGCAAAGCATACAAAAAATGAAACATTTATGAACCACAGGTATTTGTAGATTTGAAATCCAGCCCAAATCGACTTGCATGCATTGACTAGTTTGCGATTAATTTCTTCTGTAAGGAACCACCTATTGTCCAAATGAATTAACTCTTTACATACCTTAGCTGCCATTTTTAACTTTAAAAAAAATTACGACATAATTTATAACATATTTTTTGTTTGAATACAGTAAATATAAAAATATATACATTGTTAGAAAGAGTAAATATGAAAGTAATAAAGCTGATAAAATAGTCATTACTTCAAAAAAAATTTAGAAAAAGATTTTTAACACTTTTAAACATTTATTTTTACATTGGTTTACAAATTCTAAATTTTGCAAGTTAAATGCTAGAATGACAATTTCATAGACAGCTTCACTTTTGTCATAAAATGCTGAAAAAAATGATATATGACTCCGCCGAGGTAATTTTTCATTGTAAAAATTACAAAAACAATGTGATTGGTGACTTTCATTTGTGCTAGTTGATTCAGATCCTGTCCTTCCATATCAGGCTATCTGCTAGAAATGTTTGGTTGACTTCCATGCAGAGTATCTGTTAGAAAGATGTTTGGTTTTTAGTGGAGAAAAAATTAACAGTAAGGACAGTTTATGAGATATTATGCAAAGAGAACTTCAGTAAATTGTAATATATTTAAAAATATAATTAATTATATTATTGGGGGAGGGGGGCACTTAAAATAAGTATGCTTTTCAAGTAAACAAAGTGTACTCAACATTTCTAAGATAAAATGAAGTAAATCAATAAACATCAAAATTAATTTTTTTTATTGTGAACACTGACTATATGTGTGGGAGATGCTCATATGATCCATCAGATGTATGAGAGTGGGTAGCTGAGGATGTTTGAAAGTCTTTGTGTTTAAGAGATTATTACAAAAAAAAGTATTCAAAGAATAAATATTAAACTAAAATTTCTCTTAAGATCAAATGAATAAAAACTGAGTAAAATCTATGTCAAAATGAAATTTATTATGAGCACTGATTATTTATATATGTTTGTGTGGAAGATGATGTATGAGAGTGGATGACAGGGAATATGTTTGAGTCTGGATGTGTATGTCTTTATAATGTCTTTATATCATTAAAATGTAAATTGCCTAAAATTCTATAGCATATTGTTTTCTACTTATCTGTAATTATATAAAAAAATAAGTATTCCTGTCCCATAAACATTATTGTCCAATTTCAAATTTGAGTCTGGTCATGTAGGCCTTAGATGTGATTACCATGATTGTCTTTGCAAATAAAATGACTCCAATCGTTTTTTTTTTTTTGACATTGCAGCTTCCAGATCTGAAAATGAGCTTCTAGAATAAAAGTGCTCACAAACACATGCATCGACATATTCATATCAAAGCTAAAGCAATAAGAGAAAACAAATTCAGCAGTAAAAAAAAATTACAATTAGTAAATCTAAAAAAAATGAGAAAAAAAAATTTCAAAATTGTATTTAAAAAAAAGAATCGTAAAAAATCCTAATTTCATCGTAGAAAAAAAAATACACATTTTAAACGTAACAAAATAGCGGAATGAATGGTCTGAGACCTGTAAGTGTACTATTTACCGATTCTGTGCAAACTCAGTTCAAATCTAAACTTTTGAAAAGGGGCACTGCATGGTCAATTACAGTAAAAATATATTTGTCTTTTAAAATTATACTCATTTTAGATTAATTTTTAAAAAGCAAATTAATTATGTTAGATTATTAAAATATTAAAAGTTTTTTCAAAAATAAATTTCTATAATTGATAAAAAATAATCTATAACAGACAACATGAAACATATTTTTCTCAACCTATTACAAAATATAGCCTACGTCATCAATTTCTTTCTCAATTTACTTTCGCGTAAAAGTAAGTAATTTTTACTAAAATCTGAACTATTATTTTCAAATATATTTTTGCACATACATTTTGAAAATCAAAACAAAGAACTTAGACCTGTCAAAGTTGTTGACAAGCTCTCCCCGCATTGCTTTATAAAATAACTGTAAAATCAGCAAAATAACAAAAATTAGCTTTGAGAAAGAGTTAAAGCCTATATGTATTGTCAGTGCATACAGAGGCAAGGCTAGACCACCTGAATGCCACCAAATGCTTCTGAACCCACTATCACACCCTAAAAGGCTTCAACACCCACTGGGGATCAGTACTGCCCACTTTGGCAATCACTGTTCTAAATTTTAATAAAGAATTATTGTCATTCGATATAATTTAATAAAAAAATTTTAATTTAAAAAATGACTTGTGTATTTTACATTTATGTAAAACAACATATTTTAGTACACATATGACCTTGAATTGTTTTCTTTAGCTACTTATAAACTATACCAAATGACAAATAAAGATATATGAACACCACAATATATATATATATATAGCCTTCAGTTTGAAAATAGAGCTTGTAGCAAAATTAAATTTAATAGTAGTATCGATTTTTTTGATATTCATCTATAAATTTAAATATTTTAATTTTTCATGATTAAAGTTTATGTAGATATTTAAATAAGTGAAAATTTTAATGTTATTAGCATTTAAAAAAGCATGTTTTGATTTAATATTTTTAATAAATGTTTTTTCATAAGTAACCTGAATAAAAATGGTTATTTATGTTATTTAAAAATACAATTCATAGAAAAGTTGTTTTATATAGAATTTTTTCTATGAATTACAAATGTTATTCATCTATAATGCTCTTTTGTTTTGTAGTTAACAAATACATATTTGTTTCTGCAACCTACATTCTCTCACAATCTTTTGGTAATTTGTTGTAGAAAAGCATGTCCCTATATTATACAGTATTTGCTTCTTTGATCTACATCAAGAGTTCCCAAAGTAGTTGATATCGACCTCAATAAAAAAATTTGGGGATCTGCAACAGCAGAAATAGGCCCCCTTACTACTGCTATTTGTTACTTCAAAATATCAAATTCCCATAGGTACCTAATTAACAAGTAAAATAATTTTAAAAGAAAACTTATTTTGATAAAAACACATTACATACCAAACTTGAGAACGAAAAGGTAAAATGTGTCATTAAAACAGTCACGCATGAAAATACATTGTCTTATTGAATGTATGGAAGCAAGTGCGGACATGAAAAAACATTGCATGTCCACACTTGGAATGGAACTAGACTAGGCGTGGCCAACAGTTTTTGCCCACGGGCCAGATTAGAAAGAAAACTTTTTTCACAGGCTGGACAAAATATTAAAATTAAAAAATGTTAAATACTGAAACAGATCTATCAATCATACTGTTTCACCTATTTTATATAATAGTATTTCCATATTTATATAGCCAAGTCCACGTATATCGATTTAAAATTATACATAAATATTGTAATAATCATGTGCGTGTATTATAGTGTTCGTGTGTATGCATGTAATAAATTAGTATATATTCACATACATATAATTTATTAAATTAATGTAAACCTTGCTGTATGTGTAATGAAATCCTACATATATGCAAAAAAAAAAAATGCTATAGATTTAAAAGCATTATAAATTTTATTACATTATAAAAATTAATATAGAAATTGTGATATTTTGCATATAAAGATAAATTTTGGTTAAATATGTTACATATAGAGTAAGATGTTTATGAGGTTTTTTTTTTAAAAAAAAAAGTAATTAAAATAATCTCTCATTGAATTTTGACCCAATTAAATGTTGGAGGCGAAATAGATTTTAAAATAATTCAAATAAATTAACCTGTGTTAAAATCAAGGGGACCACCTTTAAAAAAAAGAGAGAAAAATTGATAACTTAGCAGGATTACCTGCCTTTGTTAAAAATATTGCAAAGTACATAAGAAAAACAAATCTAAAAGCAAGAAAGTGGTAAACAAGTTTTGTGGTTGTTGAGAGGGGGGACGTCAATATAAATATCTTTTGCTTCAACCATTTTTAATTATATCATTCTTGCTTTATTCTTGTTCACTGTAACAAAGTTATTTTAAAATTTTCCATGATGAGAGCTGTTGAGTAGTGGGCGATAGATTTGCTGTCTATATCCCTGAATACTGATCTACAAGATGGTAGGACATCAGCACCCTTAGCCCGAGTTACAGAAGTAAATGAGAGTCGGCCCAAGATCAAGCGACCTTTCAAGTCAAACGTAGAAGACAGATCGGTAACCAATTTCTGCAGATTTTTACTCATCATTTAAACTAAATCTAAAACCTCAAATCTAGCTAGATTAATATGTAAACGGCCACTTTTATTTAAACTTTTAAAATGTTAATTTCTAAACTCAAATTAAATGTGTCTTGTTTTATCTTTTAATTTTGTAAGTCTTGTCTAATTTAATCTAAAGCAAAATTAAAGCCAAATTCTAATTCTCACTTTTGCGAATGAATAACTAATAGTTATTATTCTTTCTAAAACTACGTCTATGCCTATATTATTTGAATTATGCATTTATTGATTTGTGCTATGTTTTATTCAGAATGAAGTTTGCTAATATTTAATATAATTAGTGAGAGATAATTAGATGCTCTCACATTTATTTAATTCTTCGTTCATTAACGCACATATTGAACCCCTTCTGAAAAGAATAGATATAAAACTTGATTTTATATATATAATTAAGCTGTTACACTGCTTAATAAGATAGATTTGCTTTAAAATAAAGTATTTAGTTAGTATTTAGCCGATATGATAAAATACAGCATATTATTACTATTTAAACTTGTAATGCTCCCTAAATATGCTGTAGCCCTTTTTAATTTCATATTAATAGCTATACAGATACCTTAACAAACTAGATTTTACTATATTCCTTTAGTAGCATAATTATTGATGCTATCTCTATGGACTGGCTTATGGTGGTCTCACGGAATGAGACTAAGGATTTGCATATTAATTTTAGTTTTGTAATTATATAGTCAGCGGGGTGAATGTGTTCTTAGGAAGCACATACGTGCCATTACTCCTTGCTGTTATTCTTGTATAAAATGGGCTTGGTTTAAGGTCAACTCATTTAATTAGTTCAGACAGCATTCATATTTAGGACTGGAGCACAAGGATCCAGATTTGTTCATAAGCTGTTCCGATCACCCGGACTGTCTCAATTTCACAGCAAGTAGTACGGTCCCCGGGAGCCAATTATGCGGTAATGAATCCCATGATTAAGCACACATTCGAGACACAGACTCAGATTATATTTATAAACGCCGTAGTATCTGAGGTCATACTATTAAACACCAGTTCATCCCTCCATAATAATTAAATATTTCAGCTTTGATCTGAACTTAAATCTAATTTCGTAAGTTTATTGTCTGTGTAGAGAGAAATGTTTAGCTATCATAATAAAATTAAAGTTAGCTATAATTCGAATAATCACTTATGCAATCTCACTATAGCAAATCTCGTAACGTATAACATAGCATAATTAAAGCATAGCTAATCACGGATTGAAATAAATAAATTCTCCAACCTAAATAATTTGTAACCCATGAACATCATCCTCACCTGCGTGTGAGATAGCTTTATATTTTTCTTATTTCTCTTAAATTTTGGCTTATATTAAATTTTATGAAATGTAATTCTGCTTAGTGTCTCATTTCTTGCTCATTAATAATTAATTTTAGAGTCACTGAAAATTAATAATACTAGTACGTTAAGTCATATCTCCCATATAGCTATAGTTTATGAGAATATTTGTTTAGTAAATTTTAATCTTATGTTCCACCACTGTGTTACTGCTAGCACGTGAATTAAAGAAATATGAGTGTAGCATCATATATGTCATCCGTAATATGGTAAATCTCTTGAGTGTTGGTGAAGGAACTGGGGTGAGATTGGATTCGAGGTCTCAACAACCTCATCTCGATCAGCCTTGGGATAATTTGCTAAAACTCTGGATTTTGTTGCGCGAATGTACAGATACGACAGTTACAATACAAAAACGATTCGTTTAAGTAAACAAAATTTTATTATGTACTTTGTGTATGAATAAATTTAAGTAATTTAGTACAACAAATTAAAAAAACTAATGTGATGTGTTGAGGTGCTTTGCATCGCCTATTATTTTTTAATATCTGACTTTATACTTGGTAGTAGCTATTCTTAACACAGCCTTTAAATGTAAATCATTCAGTCTTAATCTTGTGCTTTTATTTAGATTCATTAAAGAAAAAGTTTGTTCACAAATATAAGTTGAACTGAAGATTACTAAATATTTTTTGGCATGTTTTTTTAAATTTCCATATTGTTCATTATTCAATTGTTTATAAAAATTGAACAAATTTACTTGCTCTTCTCAATACTTCTCATGTAATAATTCATCACATTGTAAATTAATTATTTGTAATTGTATATCAACAGGAACGTCATCTACATGTACAGAAAATGGATTTCGGATAATAGATAAAATTTTATCAATTTTCTTAAAGCAATCGAATCGCTGCTCGAAAACTCATTATTGCAAGGATATTATTAAACTTTTGAACCTTTTCTCTTGGAATTATTTAATGATACGGTCTCTAACGTTGGAAAACGATCAAATTGGCATTCAGTCAGATTTCTAGAAAAAAGACTAAGCTTCATTTGAAAAGATTTTAACCTTTGTATTAAATCATGAGCATATAATTTTTTTTCCCTGCAAACATATGTTAAATTCATTGAAATGTGTGAGAATATCAAAAAAAAAAAAGCTAAATCACAAATCCAATTTGTTACTGATAATTCAGGAAAATCCTCATTTCTTTAAGTGTTAAAAATATTTTTATTTCCTCTTGAAGATCCCACACGTCTCAAAACTTTTTTTCCCAAGCTTAACCAGCGGATTTTATTGTGATATAGTACATCAACATAACTGGTATTTAGTTCTTCAAGGAGTCCAATACATTGCCTGTGTTTTAATCCTTTGATCAAAGGAAATTAACTAATTTCACAACTGTTTGTAATATGATAGATTTTAAAAATATTTTTGTATGATGCATGCAGACGATTAATGCAGTTTATTGGTATAATTTTATGATTTGGATCAATTTCAGAAATTTTGTCTTCAATTTGTTTATTTTTTCCAATCATATTTGATCCATTTTTTCTTATATTCACCAATTTTTTCCAGTCAATATTGTATTTAAAAACATTTTCAACATCTTAGAAAAGATCTCCCTTTGTTGTGTCTTTCATAGGAACAATTGACAAAAGTTCTATCGAAATTTGAAAATCTTCAGTGATAGCTCCATCGCAACTTTTTGTAAGGAGCTATTGCATAAAAATGGATCAATTCTAAATTATTCAGTAGCTGATCATTTAAATTAGCATTCATATCTTCTATTCTTCAGGCAATAGTTTGCCAAGAATGGCTTATATTTTCAATTTTATGTTTATTACATCATAAACATCCAACATGCACTTTTTTACAAATTCTCCTTCGGCAAAAGGTTTTCTACATTGAGCAATCCGTTTTGCTACTAGAAAACTTGCTTCAGTAGCAGATTCTTGTAATCAATTTTGCTGCCGGGTCAATTTTATTACAAGATTTGCTGCTTGTTTTTTTCTGCTTTCTTCATTTAAATTTTGTGCTTAGCATGTTTCATTTCAAAATCCCTTCTCAAGTTGTATTGTTTTAAAACAGCTACACTTGAATTGCAAATAAGACAAACGGTCTTATTATTGTTATATAGTAAAAATATATTTCCACTCCCATTCATCATTAAATATATGGCATTCAAGATCAATTTTTCATTTTCTGGAAATCATCCCTAGAGTGAAAATTTTTTTTATTATATAATAATATTTTAATAAAAATATAATTACATACTTTATAAATATCCAAACTGTATTGCAATCAATCGAAACAATATTTAATTAATAGAATGAGCTTGAAGGGGTTTTATCGCAATTAAAACAATTACTTAGTTTTACAAACAGCCTGGACACGTTTTTAGTTATCAACTGCAGTTATTGTCTATGCTACACTGCCACTTGATTCAGCACCCTTGACCACAAAAATAACGAATTGGTTGATCCTGGGTGCGTACTGGAAAACTCCCTCTACAAGAATGTGGGTTTTGTAAATCTTTATAATGGAATTTTTAAAAAAAATAATGAAGTATCGCAAATCTATACGACCAATTATTGGAAGTTAACCCTAGATTAGTCAGATGCAGAATTCTTTTCCGTGTATCACTATTTTATTAAATATCTCTTTCCAATAATCAAAGATGCTTCCGTTTCTGAGTAGCTGAGATTTCAACTTTCATTGTTGTACAATGGTTAGATATCGTTTATGTATAACGATTTAAAAGTACCACTTATTTCATTTCCACAGTGCATCATGCAGAGAATATTAAAAATTTAATCGCAGGCCGGATCCGGGCCTATGTTGGCCATGCCTGGACTAGACAATATTCGATAGCAGAATGTATCAGTGTTGTACGATCATGTTTTTATTAGACATTATAAATTGGTTTGTTTGATGTTACATGTACTTATTTGTGATTTGAACTTTGAATATAATTATTGAGCAGTACTACGAAAAAGAAAATTAGAAGACACAGTTTATTTAAGTTTGAACAAAAGTCTTCTGTTTCAAAGCAGTACATACTTTATTGTTTTTTTTTTTTATCACAGAAGCTATCTAAATTGTTTGTTAATAAAAGCTCTTATTTTTACAATAATAATGTGACTGAACCAAAAAAGAAATGCAGACAGTACAGCTTGGATTATTTGAAGCTAGAATTTGTCCTGTCATTATCAAACATTTATCACTGTGCTTCATATGCGAAAAAGTCTTTGGCAATGACACTATGAAACCATCAAAACTAGCAGATTACTTGAACAGAATTCACCCTGACAAAAAGATTTGTCATACTTTCAATCACTTAAAGATAAAATTCTGAAGAGAACTATGATAGATAATATTTGTTTCATTGTCGAAGCAAAATGATGATGGATTAAGGGCATCATACAACATACCCCCCCACTACTCAATGCGAAGTTTGGCAAGCTGCACACCATAAGGGAAAAAACGATTCTACCAGCTGTTGTGGAGATATTGGACCGTGTACTTTACAAACCTGCACGAGATGCTATAAAAAGGATTCCTTTGAGCAGTAACACAGTTTAAAGATGTATCAACAAAATGAGTCACAGTAGAAAATTGTTTGTATAATCATTTGCAAAAAAAAAAGTTTTCACCTTCAATTGGACGAGTCAACATTACCTGGTAATGAAGCTTTGTTGCTGGTATATGTTCACTTTATTCAGAATCAGGAAGTGCATGAAGAGCTACTTTTTGGTAGAAATTTAGAAACTGACACCAGAGGCAAATCGATTTTTAATTTAATGGAGCTATTTTTCAGGGAAAAAGTGATTCCATTGATAAATGTTTCGACAAATGAATCACCAACTGTGGTTGGTCATTATTGCGCGTTCATAAGTTATCTGAAACAACACATATCTGAAGTGCTTGCAATTCACTGCATAATCCATAGACAACATTTAGTAGTCAAGAACTTGAGCATTAAGTTGCATCAATCGTTTCAGTTGTAAACAGCTGTAAAGAAAATTCAAAGTAACGTTTTATACATAAACTTCACTCGAATATGCGAGGAAAGCAATGATTTCTATTGATTGGTTTTCCGTACCGAAGTTATATTCGGTGAGATTTTTTGCACTTTTTCAATCTGTTTTTGGAAGATGAGGATTCCAGTTTGAAAGAAAGTTTTCTTAAGAGTAAAACAGATAATTGCTTTTTTAACTGACTTGGGTGGCAAATGTAATTTACAACTGCAAGGAAACAATTTGAATCTCATCAAAGCAAAATTGGTCATATAGGCTTTTGTTGCCAAATTAATGTTGCAAACTATTGCAAAGATACGAGCTTTCCCAGTCCCCCAACTTATTTAAGATAGGCACAAGCCAAGAGAAAAATATCTTGATGTATGTCTACCACTTGGAAGCTCTTCACTTTAGATTTCAAAACTAGGTTTGAAGATATTTTATCATCAGGAATACCGGACTGGATGATAAACCCATACGCTACTAGTGCAGAAACAAATATAATTTTGGAATATGAACTGATATCAGCATGAATGAAGCTCTTGAAGTACAATTCAAACAGGTTTATCAAAAGTTTTGGCTGCAACAAGATATTCCACTTCTGTACCCTGGTCTATGGATTGTTGTACAAAATATTTGCTGGCATTTTTATCGTATCTGGTACTGAGAGAGGCCTCTGTAGTTCTAAATCTGCTTCACAACAGACCTCGATTGCATATCACTGAATGTGACTTGAGAATGCAAATAAACCTGTACATAGATAAATTGTTGACAGGTTACCAGGTGCACCCATTTCATTAAATTACAGTTTTCCAAGCTAATTTATTTGGTATTCTTATTTTTATAATTCTGATTAAAATCTTTTGCTGTAATATTGTTGATGTTTAATTCTGTCTGAATATGTTGATTTTTTTCATTTCATTTTTATGTTTAATAAAGTGATTTCAATATTTCTACTTAATTTGAATTTACATATTTCTTTCATAAATGTCAAAGAAAACTGCTGCTTTAATTTTCTCACTAGTGCAGGTTTTGATATTAAATGTTGCACATGCCATATTCCATAATCCTTTTATCTTTTTCAATCATTAATTACAAGTGATTAAAATGAAAAATTTGATATCTAGTGAAATATGTAACATCCAGTACTGTACAAATTTATTAATTTGAGTAATTAAAATAAATGACTAGGGGGTCAACGGTTTTAAAAGTTTTTAGTAAAGAGTCTGTGGCCAAAAAAAGCTTGGGAAGTCTTGATCTACATAGTTTTAGCATTAAGCTAAAGAAAAACTATTTAATAAGACAAAGCTAGAGATTGATAATTAAAACTTATAGCTGTAAATTCAACAATAAACTGGGACATTTTTTTTTTTTTTATTTACTCCTTTTATAATGTCAAGTTACAATTTTAATAATTAAAGATGTAATTAGAATGAATTTGAACACAGACGGAAGCTCCTTTCAGATATCTACTCCATCTTATATAATCGAATCGATGCACACACCATACATGTGAAAAAGAAAAATCTCCAATATACGTATTTTGTGCAGAACCAGCACTCATCAATTGATCCAAATCATCATCTACACATTTATGTAATCAGTGGTCAGTTTATATTAAAACAGCAATCTTTAAACTTTAATGGACAGGCTTCAATCTTCTCCGCTCTCCACCTCTTCAGCCAGCCATATTATTGAAAATGAGCATTCCATCATCAGATTTTCAATAATATGGATGGCTGTAAAGTTGGAGAGTGGAAAAGATTGATGACTGTCTATTAAAGTAGATTTGCTATCTTAATATAAACTGAGCATTGATTATATGTATGAGTGGAAGATAATGATCTGGATCAACTGATTTGTTAGTTCAGCACAAAATATGTATATTGGAGAACATTTTTTGACAAGTATGTGGTCATGCGCATGGCTATATAAGATAAAGTGGATAGCTGAAGGGAACCTGAAAGTCTGTGCTCAAATTCATTTTAATTACATTTAAAAGTTAAGTATATGCATTATACTTGTAGTTTAATTTTCACATTTTTAGCCTGAATTCTGCCCACCCCTTTTCTGTATATTTAAATGGATATATTAATACCCTACATATGAGAGGCAATGTGATTTAAAGTCAACATTGGTATGACAACAATATTGACATCAACAAGGGGTATGGGCATTCCATCATCAGATTTTTCAATAATACGGATGGTTGGAGGTTGGCAAAGATTGAAGTTTGTCCATTAAAGTTTAAAAGATTTGCTATATTAATATAAACTGAGAACTGATTATGTGTATGTGTGGGAGATATGATGATCCGACCAACCTATTCTGGTTCAGCATGAATTACATATATGGAAGATCATTTGTCTTTTTTACATGTATGTTGTCCTGTGCATCGATTATATAAGATGGAGTGGATAACCGAAGGGAGCTTGTAAGTCTGTGTTCAAATCCATTCTAATTTTAATGATTATTTTATTTGGTAGGCTTGTACTAAATATAAATAACAAAAAGGTAATCTATTCATAAAATGTGTTTTGAATAATGGAAATGAAATACAGGCCTTACAGATAATGAAATTCCCAAAACAAAATTATTCTTAGCAGTTACCAAATAAAATTAATCATTTAGGGGGGGGGGGTAAAAAGGAATATATTCACTTGTTATTGAATTTATAGCTATAAAAATATATTAAATTATTAACCTTTTGTTTATTTTTATTTTACATACATGAACTCTTTTTTGTTCTCATTTATTTAATATAGACTGTAAACAAATATTTATTATTTATATTTTTTACCCTCAATTATAGATAGTAGTTATATAATTCCAAGGGAATAGAGTAGACTGTAGCTATAGAGCACCTGCAAAAGTATACATTTTCAGGTGAAATAGACTTCTCTCTCTAAAATTTGATATGGTTTGTTCTTTAGATTTTTTTTTTTTTTACATTTTAGCTTTGTTAGTTTTGATTTTCATTTATTCATCCCCTCCCCCCTTCATCAAGGTAAAAAGTTAATGAATTTGGTATTTATATATTAATTTGTGTTGATTGGCCATTTATTTAGCATTTCCGACTCAATAATAGGCAAATGTTTTTCAATAGTTTTGTGTGTGTGTCAATGTAGATATTGTGTGAATGGTAATGAAGTAAAATTCTTAGCAATAACAGCATAGCTTTTTCGAATAGTGGTTTGATAATTTATTGTTATTAATAAAGCTTAGGTAATAATTTTTATTTTCTAAAATTTTAATTTTCTCACCTCTTAAAACCCCTCCTCTTAGCAAAATAACATATAACTGTTTGAAAATATATTCTCAATTTAATGAATAATTATTTTTCTAAGAGTATATGCAAATATAAATTTTTTATATTTTTTTGTCTGTGATAAATATATATATATTTCACTTGTTTTATTTTTTCAGTCTTTTGTGAAGTTGGATGTGTATAATTTTTTTCAAGAATCAAACAAATTTGTATATTATTAAAACTATTTAAGCTAAAAGCAATTCTTTCAAAAATATTTGTATATGTAGCTCCCACATTAGTTTTTTTTTTTGTTTCAAATATAGGTGAATGAATTTCTGGAGGTCATTATACTTTGCATTTCTGTAGCATTATGTGTCTTTTTACTTCTAGTTGTAACCATAGTAACTATTTCTGCTGTTGCTGGATAAACATCAGTTATGACACAATGGGCTGATACCTGAGTTTTTACCTTTTTCTAATTATCCAATCAGCCATTGTGTTGTCTATCTAATAAAACATTCTGTTCTTTTACTGGTTCATAATAAATGAGTATTGGTAATATAATCTTGAATAAACCAATAATTTAGCTTATTTTTTTTTATCATGCCTAATTTCAGTTTACACTACAATCCTATATATTGTATTCCTACCACCTGTTTATTGGTTCTCTTATCTTACCTCTAGGTATAAAGCTTTGGCATAAGTTTGCGCAGCTTCAGACTAGTTCACATTCAGCATTACTCATATTCTCATCTTATTTGCACTTGGTGCCACCATTTTTGTGCAATTGTATTTTTTTTCATCTGATATTGACAAGCTAGGACAACTATTCAGCTAGGACTACTAATCAAGTGCACAATGACAGAGCATAAGGAAAATGAAGGTAAGATGTTTCTTTAATATTAATCTTTTTATTCATTAGAATTAAAAAAAAAAAAAAGATTTAAATTTAAAATCTACATTGTGATTTTTAAAAAATAATAGTAATAATAATTTTGATGCTGTATTAAAATAGGGGGGAAAAAAAGCTTGAAACAAAAGATCCCCCCTCCCCTCTATAGTTAATAGTATAAAAGAGATTACCATGTAACTAAATAGATGATAAAACATTTGGCTTCAGGTAAATTGTCGAATTTTTGTTTTGCGTTTTATTTGCTCCACCTTTTTTTTTATTTTTATTTTAAAAACAACTAATAATTTCAGAAGTACTAATAAAATATTAACATGTATTGCATTAATTTATTTTGGGAGGGGAAGTAAAGAAAATAAGTTAAAGAAAAAAAAGATGGCGGATTGAGGGTGGAATCCATGGTAACTGATCAGAAAATATCAACAAACGATAGTATCATGCTATATAAAAAGTGAACTCTTTTTTAAAAATAAAACAGTGCAAGGTTATTAGGAATTTTTTAATAAATGTGTGTTGTTTTTTAACTCCAGTTTTATATCTTTTAAAAATATATTTATATATTTGTACTTATATAATTTGCTACATTTTTGTATACTCAATTAAGCACATGCTTAGATATATATTGTGTGCCCACATTGAAGTTTTCTTTTTTAAAAACAAAAAAAGGCATTAAAAACCGTTTTATAGTTTCCATGGTAACTTGGTAAAAGTAGCACAGTGTCTTATTGAAGTTTGTTTGTAACAAATTAATGATTTTCTGTTTTACAGTATGGGAGATTTGTTAAAATTAACTATTACAATTGAAATGCTACAAAATACATTATTTGCTTCATTTTTTTGTTTTTTAGTTTTTTTATTATGCTTTTTTAAAAAATAAGCAATTAAAATACTTTTGCTAATAATTTTTTATTGTCCAATCTCACATTTCATTAATATTTATTGGTTATGACAAAAAAAAAAATCAGTAAGTAGATAGCAAATGGAAAGTAGAACAATTGTAAGTTGAGTAACAGGATGTCTAAGTATCTCAGTAGATAGCAGCACAATCTAATCTTACCACAAGGTTTCTGGGCTTATAGAGTATGCACAAAAACTTTAGTCTTTATCAAAGGAGAATCCATTTTATATAATTTCAGTCTAGGTGTCATTCTGCACAAGCATATCATTAGTTAAAAGGCAACTATTTTAAAGTCTGTACTATGCTTTTATATTTTTATGGGCATAGAATATTTAAAACAAAATATTACTTTTCAAACCACTTAAGGAAGAGATTGAAAAAGGTAAATGGTTGATACTACATAAAATAAAATTCTTCTAATTTTGAGGGATTAATTAAAGCATGAATTGATGAAGCCAATGGAATTTGCCAAGAAATAGTCTTGTTTGCATTTATATCCTTCTTTCTTTAGTTTTTGAAACCACCTGTAGTCTCATTACTGATTTTCTTTCAGTAAAAACAAAAAGGAGGGGAAAAAATCTTTAAAGTAAATTGGCAGTAGCATTTTTAATGTTTGTGTATTTTTATCCCATAATGATAATTCAAACACTAGCAAAGATTTATTTCAGATAAATGCAAATTTGTTTATATCGTTTTTTGTGGCAAGTTGTTTCAAATGTCTAATAATAAAATACTGTATATGTAATTTTATACGCAAAAGAAAAGGAAATTTGTGACATTGCTATTTTAACATTTTATTTTATTAATAAGCCATTTAGTATAAATATTTTTAATCACTTATTTGATTTGTCTTATTTGTAATTATTTTTATCTCTTAATAATCTTATCATCTTGAATAATTTTTCGTTTTTTAAAAATTTTTTTCTTTTTTTTTTTTAATCCTGATGATTTGTCCATCAGTCTTTCATATTTGTATATATTAGATCTTGTCTTTCAAAATAATAGATTAATTTGAATTATTGCATTTTTTATTACATTATGGAGTACGATAAATTTTGGTGAATATTTAAAGTTATTGATTCCAAAAATTTGCCATTCTTGTTCTTCAAAAATAAATTCTTTTTAATAATTTAGTAGTTATTTTCATTTTTAAATAATTCATGCAGTACAATTATTTTGTTATATTTTATGTTAATGTGATTTTTAAGATAAGAAAGATATCAGTTTTTAATGATTAAACAGAGAAAAGTCTTATAAATTCTTCAAAAATGAATTTGAAAAAGTAAAAAAAAAAAAAAAAATTAATCTTAGCAAAATTTTACAATCACATTTATTTGTTTAAGTATTTAGTTATGACAACCATGTATTTAATTTATAAAAAGATGTGATCATTTAATTTCAATACAAATAATGAATATTGTATTTTTTAGTTTGTAGTTATCAGTAAAATGATTTTCACTTATAATTATAGTTTGTATACATAAACATTACTGTTCTTTTTTTAATAAGATTTACTATTTATATGTGTCTTACTTTTTTTTTTTTTTTTTAGGGAAAACAAAATTAATTTATACTATTCAGTTTAAATTTGAGTATAATCTTATATAAATGCATATTTGTTGACAAATTTTATTTATTTTTAATTAAGATTATCTTTCTACATAATTTTAGATATCAAAGTGTCCCTAAAAGATTTTGTATTATAACTATTACTAATATTTTTAATCAGATTGTTTTTGTAGATATGTTTATTATTTTCAATAAATATGTAAATGATTTAAGCAATAAATTTTGTAAATATGAATTATTTGCTAATGAAGCTGATGTTATATATAGAAGATACTAATCATTGGGCCAAAGTATGTGTTTAAGTAAGGGAGTATCTGCATTAATGATAGTAAATACTTAAATGGCAAGGAGTAAGAGTAAAGCCAAAATAATTATTTAAATATTACTTAAAAGGGTTTAAAATTAATTCACAATTCCAAAACATATCTATATATCACTTACTTGATATTAAAAAAGTATTTGTAGATGGCAAATCAGGTAGTCATGTACAAAAACATCAAAATATAAAATGAGCTAATATTGCTTAATTTTATAATGAAATGTAATGTTTTTAATATGAAGATATAGAATGCTATTCAAATAGGAAATTTTTTTTTTTAAAGAAATAAGTATAGGAATTGAAATATGATTGTTAGTGTTATTTCTAAAAAATTATTGTTATAGAAAATGACAATGAATTTGTGTGAAAATAAAAGATATATAAATATTTTAAAATCATTGATATATAAATTATGATTGAATTTTTTATGAATAGAATATATAATTTTATATATTGAAGGATTTAATGTCCATTGTTAGAGAAAATTACTTGTTGAAATAAATTGATTTATTTTTATCATAACATACTGTTGCTTTTGTTGCTAGCTAGCTTTGGCAGAAAACATATGCTGTATTAGAATTTAGGAGATTTGAAAGAAAGTGGTAAACTGATTTTTATAATTAGTTAATTAAACACTGATAATTATCTTTTTTTTTTTGATTGATTTTACAAAGGAATAGATAAATTTTGACTATAGTTTTATCGGAATATTCCAGTTATTGTGAAAAAGAAAATATCCTGTAATAATAATTATTCTTTGCTGGAAATTAATAATTATATGAAATTAAATCAACAATGAGATAAATATGATTAGTCTTGCAGTATATACTGAATTCTTGATTCATTGTTTTTCAAGAGAAAATAAATAAAAAGATATATAAAAATGATAGAAAGTAAATTTATTAAAAACTATACATAAGAAACAATTTAATGATTAGTCACTAAAATGCAATACACATAAAATATAACTTAGGTAATTATAACTCAGAAAAAATTCAAAACGTCACACTTATTTGCAAAATTGATGTATATATACACTAATTTTATATAATCATTATTTTACTATAAAAAAACTAAATAAACATTTATTTGTTTACGAAAACTAAACAAATGTCTAAATTTGCAGCAATATTTTTTTGAGATAAAAAAAGAAAAAGTAAATGAAACATTTTTGTATCTGAATTTTAAGAATTAGAGAGAGAAAATATAATTGTAATTGATATTATTTTGTTAGTAAAATAAAAATATCAATTACTTGGATAAAAAATTGTCCATGCAGACAAATATTGATGTCAAAATAAAATAATTTGAAAAATGCTAAATGCATATTTCTATGGCTTTAATTTCTGGTTCTGAGAAAAATGATTATTGTATGTATTACTATGGAATAATGGAAAAAGTCAGTTTATTTGATTTGTGTATATATAAAAAGGAATATAACATTAATTGGATAATCAAAGATGAGAAATGCTAATACTCTTTAAACAAAACAGTAATTTTATTGTTAGTTACTGTTTAAGTCGTAATGTTCAGACTAAACCAAACAGGTTTCCTCATTTGATTAGATTTAACTTTTGAGAATTGATTCTGGAACCTTTAGCATTTAATTCTTTTCTTTTATCAATACATCAATCTACCCATTGCAATAAATTGATAAGTCTTATAAATAAATATGAAACTACAAAATGTTTTAGTTGGCATTGCAATAAAAGTTGGGTGAAACATATTTAATATGGATTTTTCTCCATTTTTTTAAAAAAAATTTGTGCAATGTTTAAACAATTGAAAATAAATTTAAACCTATTTATTTCATTTTAAATAAAGCCAATAAAAATATATTGGTGTAATTAATCATTAAATATTTCTTTTTTTATTTTATTCATTTGTAAAAAACTGACTGATCAGTTTTAAATCAATATTCTAACATTGTAGTATATGATAAAATTGTATTTAAAGTAATTAATATCGCTTTTTATGAGATGAAACTGTTGATATTATAATGTAAGCTAAATAAAAAAAAAAAAATGTATTATGATTCTCATTTTTCAAATTTCATAGAGTACTGGTTTGAAAAAAATTCTAACACACCATTAATTATTTTATTTGTATTAAAACATCATAATTCATGAATGATAAAGGTCTTGTTTTATATTTAAAAAAAAAAATTTTTTTTGTAGTTAAACATTTATGTAATTATAAAATACTGATAACTGCCGAATATGCAGAAAATTTTATGATTCTTGGTATGAATATAGATCATTTAGAAAGGTAAAATGGAACCTGGATTAGGTCAATGATATGTATGTTATGTTTTTTATCTTTACACATATTTGATGAAAAATTAGTCAGATAATATAAAATCTTAATATGTAATATTTTTTTGTTTATTTAATTATAATTCTTTTTAAGTTACTAAAGTTCGTGGTAGTGTTCATGATGAATAATTTATTTTGGAGAACTGAATTCCTTACAAATATATTAGGGAAATAGTAATTTTTTTTTGAAATTTTAAACTTATTTAACTAGTCATATTCCACATTCTTGTGATTTTACTTTTTTTTTTTAATAGTAATTACTAAAATGAATACAAAATCCTATCATTATGAAATACATAATAGCATTGTGGTTTTTATCTGAATTTGGAAATTAACTACCTTATTAATTTTAGTTTAAACCACATTGATAAGTGGTGTTTTATATATATTTGTGGTTTTAACATTTAATAAGCTATATGCACATAGTGACTAATATTATTTCTTAATTCTGCAAAAGTGTCATTGTTGCGTATGTCTTTTTTATTATTATTATGAGAAAGTAAAGTTAGTATTGCCATTAGAAATCTTTGTAGTATTGTAGAATACTGTTGTAATAAGAAAATCTCAACTCATAGACTAATACATTTTGCATATTTGTTTGTAAATTATATATATATATAAATAATTCTTTTAAAAGATAGCTTTTTATTACTCTGCATGTATAACTTTATAAAAAGAAAAGTGATACCGTAGGTATTCCAATTTCTCTAGAAAAGTTATGATGACCATTTCACTACTTCATTTTTCAATATCATATTTAAGTTCTCTTCCTGAGTACAATCTAGAACAGCGGTGGGCAAGCTGCTGATCATGGTTTACAGCGAATCACCAAGAAATTTTGAGAGTGATTGTCTTTATTAAGAGAAAATAATAGTAATCATATAATAATTAATTGATGAAACACTATATTACTTTTACAATGCTTTATTATCCACCCTTTCCTTCTGTTTACAGTTTTGATTGCCCCAGCAATCTTCTTCAGAACCTTATATCTCCTAATCTCACTGTTACAATCAAATTTTAAAAAACTACCTATATTATTTTTTATATATGATTGACATGCAGTATCAACATATTTTTTTAAAACCTTATTCGCCAACCATTTAGATACTTTATTAAAATATGAACCATTACCATTAATAACTGGGCTTAATGGTACACCTTCTTCAAAAATTTTAGGCGCTCCATAAATTTTAGCCGCTAGACAATCCTTTACTCCTAAATACTCGGGTACTATAATCAATTATACTCTTTTTATAAAAATCTCTTATTATTGCATAAATTCTTATATTTTTAACATTTTAGTATCATCTTTTTTAATTATCCCAAATATATTATCTTTCAACATATTGTTCATTTTTTCTATGAAATCCTCCTTATTAATCATAACTAATTTATTTCCTTTATCTGACATTATAAAAACTATTTCATCCTTATACTTATCCTTTATTTCTTTTATATCCTTTATTTTAACATCATCTTTATTCATTCCTTTATGTTTCTGTTTGTTCTTTATCATGTAAATCATATTTTTTATTTCATTATTAAATTCTTTCATCCATACTTTATCTTTATTATTAATAATTTTATTAGTATCTATATTATGATAATAATAGATTTTGTAATTGTCTTAAACATATTTTTATGCTATTTTCTCCTTTATCGCCCTCAATTCTATTACATCATTATTCCCATTATATCCATACGGTACATACTTAATCCCTTTACTTATAATTTTCTTTTTCTGTCAGTTCTACACGTGTCATAGTATAAATTTTATTTTATAATTATTCCATTTTTTCTCATCCTTCTTTAATCCTTTTTCTTCTTTTAAAGTTATTATTTTCTTATTATGTCTATTCTCCGTATTTTTATTAATCAATAATTTTTTCAGCTCACATAATTTTCTAAAAATTGTTTATTCTTCCTCAGTTATTTTTCTTGTTAATATTGTTTCAATGCTTAAAATATCTCTATATAACTTTCTTTTTATACCATAACTATTATTAATAAACACTTTTAATAGTCTCTTTTCTAATTCTTCTATATCTTGATTTTTCCTTTTAACATTTTCCCACAACTATTAATCCTTATAAATTTTGGTACTATACATAATCTTTTACATTCTTTTAAAAATTTTATATTATTATTAATATTATTTAATTTAATCAGCAATGTCCATCTTTTATTTAAATAGTCCGCTACTTCTTTATCTTCCTTCTCTCTTACATATTCTATGAAATTCTTAATATTCTTTACATGCTCCATGTATCCCTTCATATATCTATATCAGTGTTTCTTCTTTCTTATCCCAACTTTATTTCCAGTATTCCTTTATCTTCTTCATGAACTATAATAACTACTATTTCCTATTGCATTGTCAAATGTATACCATATAATAATTAATTGATGAAATCCCCTCTTATATCTATATCAATGTTTCTTCTTTCTTATCCCAACTTTATTTCCAGTATTCCTTTATCTTCTTCACGAAGTATAATAACTATTCTTTTTAATTGATGAAACACTATATTACTTTTACAATGCTTTATTATCCACCCTTTCCTTCTGTTTACAGTTTCTATTGCCCCAGAAATCTTCTTCAGAACCTTATGTCTCCTAATCTCACTGACACTCTATTGTGATAGATTTGATAGCTACAGATAAATTATTTTTTATAAAGATAAAGCTACTACCGGCGAAAATCAGTTCTTCACAATCTAGGCAGCTATACGTAGTTAAGTAAACTAACTGATGCATATGTCAATTACAAATTCATCAGCTTGAACACATTCAGTACACCCATGCTAAGATGCAATAGGTAGCATTAATAACATTTGGTTGGTGTGAAACTGATAACTGCTTTTTTGTTGTGGCAGATGCATAAATTTAAGTAATTTATCATAAAAAATATTTCATATTTACAAGAATATGATGTCTCAAACAAGTGCAAAGAAAAGAAAGAGACTTTTAATATTTAATGGGAAAAGCAGTTTTTCTTCACAATGGTAAATGCTAAATGTGAGAGTTATATATTATGCAAACGTGTCACTTTCATAGAAAGGAAATGTCAAAAGATATTTTACAACTATGCATGCAAATTTTGATAAAGATTTTTTTGGTAACTACTTGGAAACATATTTTATTAAACTCATTATTAATTCTAAAGCTGCAACAATTGCTTCACTTCGTGTGTTATGTGTTAAAAAAACAAATCTTTTGCAGATAGAGAAATGATAAAAGAAATATTTCTAGAAGCCAGAGATTATTTAATTCATTCAAGAACAAAAATGAAATTATTTCTATAATTATCTGGGTTAAACAACTATCTGAAGATAGGGCAAACTGCATTGTTTTTTGTTTTTTTGTAGATTGATAAATCAACCAACATACTTGATATTCATCAGTTTTGTATTATTATATGAATAGTTATTGAGGATATAAATGTGAAAGAATTATTAATGGTATTATTTTTAAAGAAGAGAACACAAGAACATATTTAATGCATATTTAAAAAAATAGAGAAAAAAATTCCAATTTCTAAAGTATTGATGACAACTAATGAGTTTGGGAAAAGATAAAAGGGATTTAGATATAAAGGTTATAGAGTTGACGAAGATTATGTTGTGGAAATGGGATGGAGCAGAATATGGGAAAATTTAGAGTGGGGAATGGAAAATAACGTGGCTAACAGGTTTATTTGGGCATAATTGCTGAGATATTCTTGACTTCGTTTAAGGAGAAGCCACAGTGCATCACATCACATCAGTGGGTAAGTTTAGCAAATTTGGGAATGGATGAAGCTTTAATGGATATTATTAAGAAATTATATGAAAATAATTATTATACATAATCAATTAGGGAATATAGAATCGGTTAAAGTTTAAAATGGGGTGGGACTAAGTCAGGGATGCCTTATGTCACCTATTTTGTTTTTGTTGTATTTGAGTGAAATGGAGAGAGCAATAGAAAGATTAGTTAGAGAGATAGAGATACCGTTAATAGGTGACAAGGGAATATATACTTGTCGGGTCTTTTTTTTTTTTTTGCAGATGATGTCTTTTTGTGTGCAGAAAGAAGATATGGAAGTTATGCTGAGGACATGGGCAAGGGTGGGTAAAGTGATGGGGATTAAATATAATGAATGTTAATACTGGGGAAAGGGAAGATGAAGAATTTTTATTGGGGGATATAAAGTTAAGTATGATGAATAGATTTACTTAATTTGGGAATCATCTTAATTAATCAGAAAAATTACTTGGATGAATGGAAAAAAAAAAAAGATAAATAAAGCAAAGAAAAGAAAGGGATTGATAGAAGAAATTAACAGTGTTTTCATATAATAAATATGATGTAGCTAGAATTGTATAGGAGTTGTAGTAAGTAGTAGGATTAACATATGGCAATGATGTGTTATATGTTAGTAAAGGGGTATTAGATTATTTAGAAAAAGTACAAAGGGAAGTTGGAAGACATGCATTAGATGCAGATGTGTGGATAGCAAAGGAGGCAATTCAAGTAGAAATGGGATGGTCAAGTTTTTATATGAGATGCAAAAAAGCAAAATGAAAATGTTTGGTAGATTGCAGTTTATGGATAATAAAAGAATAGCCAAAATAGTGTTTAATTGGGTTACTAGTAAAGGCAGGCAACAAAATGGGTGAGAAAGGTAATGCAGTATGCAGAAGATTTGTATATAGAATTTTTATCAGTATTTATGCTTGTACAAAAGATGAGATGATTGTGTTAGGAGGATTGTTGAGTGTTATAGTGATGAGGAATGGGATAAAAAAATAGATGCATTAATAAAAAATAGGGAGTTGGAGAGATGGAGATCTAGTATGGAGAGTAAATTTATGATAATAGCAAGGAAAGTAGTTTATTGTTTAAGGCTCGAACGGGATCTTTAGCAACAAGGGAATATACATGTAAATGGGAAAGTATGGGTGATTTAGTCTGCAAGTTGTGTAAGGATGGCATAGAAAATATTAGGCATCTGAAAATTCAATGTAAATGCTTGAAAGCAGAAAGAGTACAAATAATGAAGTTATGGAAGATAAATATCAACAAAGTGATTATACAGAAAGTGGGTTATTTGTTTTTATGCTTGGTTTGGGAAAAGATAAGGGGGATTTAGATATAAAAGCCATGGAGTTGACAAAGATTATTATGTGGAAATGGGATGAAGCAGATTATGGGAATGGTAGGGAAAGGTAACGTGGCTAACAGGTTTCTCTGGCCATAGTGGCTGAGAGATTCCTGACTCCATAAGGAGAAGTCACAGTGCATCACATCACATATTATTACATTATATATAGGTTATGGGCTGCAACAATTAGAAAATTATAAGTAGGATCTATACTGCATTGACTACTAGGAAAAAATTTTTTAACAGGTTTCCAACGTATTTGCTTACCATTATTTTATTTATTATTAATAGAACTTGTTCTTGGTGAGTAAGTTCAAGTCATAGATATTGAGCATATTGATTAAATCAGCATTGCTTTTGAAAACTGATTTTTTAAAAAAAAAGTTTTTTAATCAATATAAAAATTAAAAGTAACTATCAGTTAGAAAATCAAAATATTAAATATCGAAAATTAAAAAAATATTGAGATAATTATTGAAATACGTCTATATATGGACATCTATTTGCACTTTCACATAATAGTTGAATGCTTCATTTATGGTGTTATCACATCTTGTTTACAGTATTTGTATGGAAAAAACATTTTGTCATGGAAAATTTTAAATGTTGAAATCTTGTACTTTTTGTGACCACTGATAGCAGTATTGCCAGTCACAATTTATAATTGACAGGATTATAATTTTGTACATAATTAAAGCATTTAAACCTTGATCAATTTTATGCAAATTTTATTATTTTCTTAAAACTTTGCTTTGTTTAGCGACAGAATATCATTAGATTTAAAATTTTACACAATAGAATAAAACATTTGTTTCATTTTTTTTTTTATTCGTGTATAATTATTTTTATAAATTATTTCTTCTGTTTGTATTGTCTTTGTTTAATTTTAGTTTTCCTTTCTCTTTTAATACCTTTAGTACTAAATTTACTATTCACCAAAATTGTCCTTCTTAGAATAAATTTTTTTTAACATTTATTTTATTTACCCATATTTGTTTATTGCAGAATTTTGAGCCTTGTAGTTGCTTATAACTTAAGATTTCATCTATTTACAGTTTATATTAGTCTTGTTTTTGAGAGTTTTTTTTTTTTTTAAAGAAATTTATTAAATGACATGTATTACAATAAATGTCATTTATTCATGGGTTCCAAAATGTTTGGTGTAGGATAGAATGGCAAATCTGGAGCTCGAAGTTCACTTTTGTCACTTGCGATATTCAAGTTTTTTTTTTGATGAATTCTTGAGCAATAAACTATTTAGTTATTTATTCATTTATGTTTTGATTCACGTAAAAAAAAAATATTTTGATTACCATAACTGGACTTAAAAAAAGATGATTAAGCTATCTTGGCTTGCACAAAAGTTAGCAGTATCGTAGTATTTTTATGGAAGAATATTATAAGAAAATTTTTAATAAAAATGTTGATAATGTAATGAACTAGGAACAGAATTGTTTCTCAGTGATTTTTTTTTTTTTTAGCTAAGAACAGTTTGAGTGCAAGAGAAATTAAAAATAAATGTAAAAAAATCTTTTTTAAAAAAATAAAAGGATTGAAATAATGGAGGTGATGGATTAAGATATTCTTGGCATATTTGAAAGACATTTGATATGGGTATATATGTGCAGTAAGTTATTTACTTTGAATAATTAGACAACAAAATATACCATCCATGCAATAGTACTTGCTCATTGTTAGAGAATCAACAGTAGGAAAGGTGTTCATATATGGGAATTATATCAAAGAGAACTTATAGATAGATTTAATTTAATTGAAATTGTTGGCAATTTAGGTTGCAAGTGCTATTTAGGAAGATATAAGCATTTATAACTAATTGTATAATTATTTATGTTTTGATATATGTTTGTATATTAATTTAGAAAAATGAAGTGTTACATTTATAAGAAATACAAATAATATTGAGATACCATTTGTTTACAATTTCTGTTTACCTGTGATTTAATATCTTTATAATGTGTAACTCTACATTCTAATGGTAATGGATAATATTATTTTCAAATTGGTTTGGGGAGAAAAAAATAAATAACAATACTGTAGTTACATATTATTTAGAAAGTCCATCCAGTAGGAAATATGGCCTCTAGAATATTGCAATCAAATAAAGCATTAGATAAAAATAGTTATTTATATTTAAGAATATAATCAAAACAGGGCAACAAATCAACACTTTATGTATATTGGGGTGTGGACATATATAAATCAAAGACTGGCAGAAAGAAAAATAATTTGAGTGTATATTGAGCAAAAATCGGGTATTATGAAAAAAAGTAATTAGAAGTTTTATTATACATCACATTATTAGATAACTAGAATTAAAATGCTTTTAAAAGATAAAATGAATAGGAAGGTTGAAAGAGACATGCAGAGGAAAGAATACATGGATGATATAAAAATTGTAAAATCTATCAAAAGCTGGCTTTGAAAAAAATATTGAAATTAAATTTTGAATTATCTAGCAACTTTTTGTCAGATAAGAAATGTGTGTTAATTTGTGTGTGTTGGCATATGGGTTTGTAACTATGATTCGTGTGGATTTTTTTTTTTTTTTTGGCAAATATTCATTTATGTTTATATCTTTAGGAAAACAATTAGTTATTATCTCCAATGGTAGTTAAATAAATTGAACAAACATTTTAGGTACTATACTGAACAAAGTTTTTATATGATCTTGATTTTCTAAAATTTTGTTGAACCAGTATCTAACTCAATAGCTTTGTATGTATATCTGTATTTTGCAAAAAAATAATTAGTATGCATTTTGTTCATATAGTATAAGTATTTAATTTATGCTTTTTGTTTTGTTATACTCTACAAATAAATTTTGTTTCTTCATTTTTTTGCTATTATTTTTATACTTTTTTATACAAATATATTTTGTAAATAATGCTTATAAAAAAAAAAAATTGAATTTATTTCATTATAACCACTGATTTATAATTTCCTATAAGGAATGTATCCAACTGATCCAAAATGAAAAGAAAACCTTTGTATGTATGCAGAATAATGTGGCAAGTTGATTTGTATGAGCATGTCAGTTTAAAGTAAATTGTTCTAAAATAAATTATTTTAGTTGCTTTACTTATTTTATATGCTAATTTAGAACTAATCTCATATTTTTCTTTTGGATAGTATCAGATATTGGTTGTAGTAATTACTTTTATAAAAAATTGTAGTTATTGCTGGTTAATTAATGTCACCACATTTATTTTAGTAATAGATACCCCAAAAAGATGAAAGATCCCAAAGATGCATTTCATAATGAATCAGCACTCTTCATTTGGCCCACATTGCAGCTTTTCACATGCATTTGTTTTTATTTTTTTTTCATATAAAGATTATTGTAATTTTATTAATGCAAGTATAAAATGATAATGTAGAAATGAATTACATTGAATGTTTAATGAAATTATCCCAACATGTCATGATTTGTTTTGTAGAAATCTTTTATACAAAGACATGAGAATTTGAAACTGTGATAAGAATAAATACATAAAATATTTTGGGATAATATATAATGCTAAGAACATAAAATATTTTAGGATAATATATAATACTAAGAAATAGGGAATATGTTATTAGAAATAAAAGTGAAAAACTTAAATATTGCTCAGTTGTGTTGAACAGTATAAAAGAAATTACTTGGAAAGTGTTTTATTCAAAAGATAATTGGGAGGGGAGGGGGGGGGAATTGCCCTGATGGTTTAGTATAATTTAGTAGAATTTAAGATTCATGGAATACTTGGAATCATGTTATTTCCCGAGTAACATTTAATTTTTTTACTTTAGCAAAAATTATAATAGACAGTTAATAAAAAGAAGAAATGATATTTTGGCAAGAATTTCTAAGTAATGCATGAAGTGATTGTTCGGCAGAATATTAATAGACAATAATGATAATATAGGGAGGATGGATTAATTAATTGAAAGTTATTTATTAGTAATGGAAATTGGACAAAGATGGATAAAATGTTTAGATATTTTGAAATTATAACCGTCATTTATAAGATTTTGGGCCTATACTTGGTCATTATTAATATTTCGAACTTTTAAAATAAAAATCACTGATCTCAGACTTTTAAAATTTTCAATCAAAATAAATTTGAAAAAAAAAAAATCATTTGTTGTTCTTTTAATCAGTGACAGGTTTTTTTTTTTTCATATGTCATAGCATCGGCCGGGACGCGAACCCACAACTGTCTGCAACCAACTACTTGCTTGCATGGTGGCTGCGATACCTCTCGGCTAACAACACAGTTTATTCTAACATTTTAATTGTAAAAACTATAATATGAATTTTAAGTTATTTTATTTCATTAATATATATGATATGCTTCATAACCTATTTATCTAAAAATTTAAAGATGTGTGGTAAATATAAAAATTAAAGTTTTGTATAAAAAATAAAAACAGATCATGTTATCTTTTTTTTTTTGTTTGTAATTTTTGAAAACTTGGGAAGTTTCTCACTCAGATAATAGATCTTTTAAAAACATGCCTAAGGATGTATCCTTAGTGAAGATTTGGCAAAAAATTTTATTTTCAGTAATTTTTATTTGATTAAAGTAATAATAGCTTCAACTTTTTTTTTTATTCCACTCATCCATTACCAAACAATGGTTTGTAATTTTAGCACAATAAATTCATAAGTGCTTTATTTAAAAAAAGAAATTTAAAATGAGTTTTCACTTTTTTGGAATATAATTAATCTCAGTATTCAGAAATGTATTTTATCATGACAAAGTTTTATTAAATCTTCATCTGAAATAGCAGTTTCCTTGAATTTTTACATTTTTAAATACACCTGGGTCTCGTTTTATGCGGATTATTTTAATGTGATTTTGAAGTTGTGCAATTCATGTTTTTTCTTAATATCTTTCATATTTCAATATATTTATTAGATATCAAGAAATTTAAATTATTAATAACTTATTTTGACTTGAAATACTTTTTTTGTTCTTTTCAAAAATATAACGTTATAATAGCAGCTAACATGAATATGATCTGAAGCTGTATTTAGAATAAATAACCTAGGTATACTAATGAGTAAATAATAATAATAGATTTATACTTACATATAAAAATATCGCAATAAATATTTAAAAATTTTAAACTTTTTAAACGTATTTTGTTAGGTATAATAGAAATAAATAATGTAGATTTTTAAAATAAATAACGAAGATTTTATTGATTTTATAAACTGAAAATAATATTTCTAATGATAATGTGTACTCTTTTTGTTTTGATTGCGATCTCATTTTTTTTAATGTAGAAACAAAATGTAAACATTTAAAATTTATTTCAGTAGTAAAAATCAGTTGTCAACAGAAAACCATTAACACAGCACAAGACTAAAATTGGCACTAGTTGTGTAAATGGGATGGAGCAGAATATGGGAAAAGTTAAGAGTGGCAAATGGAAAATAAAGTGGCTAACAAGTTTCTCTGGGCATAATTGCTGAGAGATTCTTGACTTTGTTCAAGAAGCTACATCACATCATATCTACGAATCTGATTTCTTACCAACTTACATACGAACCGCATATTGTCAAATAGCAATAAAATATGTATGAAAAAATGTCAAATTAAATACTGTAGTTAATAAAAAAAAGTAAAAAAAGTTTGTCTTGTACCAATTTTTTTCAAATATTTGATATTTTTTTAGTCATACTTTATTTCCTTATTTTTTTAATGCAAATTTTAAAAGTAATTTTTCCTTGCTGCTTTGCTTTTATGCGAATTCTGAAAATTACAGACCCTATCCCCCATTTTTCAAGGTAAGTTAAGTCTATTTTTGTGCGATTTTTTTTTAATGCGGGTTTTCTGTGAGACCTATTTACCGCATAAAATGAGACCCAGGTGTATAGGCTTTACTTAGTTGTAATTGTAATTTCAGATACTGTATTGATTTTTCAAATAGATAATATCAGAGTTTCATTTGCTTTTGATAACTTCTAATTTTAAATTAAAACCTATTTTTTTAAGTTTATAAAGTACTGATGTCAAACATTAATTATTGAAAATGAACTATGAATGTTGTATATAATATAATATTTAAATTTTATTTTTTCAATCATTTGTGCATTTTTTTTTTTTTGTGAGCTTGTATATTTTGAAATTTCCATTTAGTAAAGCTGTGGAAATTTTACAATCACTCAGTCATGATTATGTGAAAGTGTAGTGAACAAAGATAAGATAAATGTGAGCTTTTTTTCTTGCTATTTTCTCCCCATCAATTATAAATTACAAAAATGTCAATAGAAGTATTTGATGTGCTGCAATTTCAATTTTATTCATTTCAGATAATGAATTTAATTGAAAATTTTAAAACTGAATTTATATTCAATGGATACTATTTGGGGGAAAAAAACTGTCCTGAATAACAAAGTTTAAATATTATAAAACTTCTACAACTGCTATTTAATATTACTTAATTCAGCATAGCCTCATTTATCATGATTGATTCTGGAATACTATTATGAGGAGTGTGTATTCATAATGAATATGACCAAATATCCATAGCAGTAATGTTAATAATGTTTAATTGAGGAGCATATGTTGTATTTTTATTGTTTAAAATATAAAGATGGATTAAATAAACATAAAAGTTAATTGAAATAAAATCCTTGTTTTTACGTCACCTTTGAGTGGTAATTTTTAAATTGCACTTTATGTAAAAATTAAAAATTTTATATGAAATGAAAAAATAAATTATGAAATAAAAAGTATTTAGATGTTATGTTGTTGAAGTTTTCTTGTCATAATTTTACCAATAACCATTTTTATTTAAATTTGGGACAAACTTAGAAAATTAATCTCAAAATTAAAGATTAGATAATTAACTGATAATGAAGATTTTGTTATTCTTCTATATTTTTTATTTTTATAAACAAAAAGCAATACTTTTTTTTAATAGTTTAAAAGGGAGGATTTTTTTTTTTTTTTTTAGAAATGAAATAAAAAATGGTTTTAAGAATAACTTGTGACAAATTCTTATTTGCAGCCCCAATCCTTTTTAAATTGTAAATTTTTTTTAAAACTTAACTAGCCTAGCTGCTTATTTAATAGTATTTTTTCATGTCAAGTAATATTCATGCTTTGTTATTTAATATCTAATTTTGCATTTAATCTGTAAATATAGTATTTTATTTTATATTTAGATATTGATGACATAATAGAGAAATGCAGTATAATATATTTGTATTCAAAAGTAATGCAATATTAAAAATGATTATTGCATTTTAAAATCACCCCTGCATTTTTTTTGCAGTATTTTTATATAAAAGGGTTCTTGCTTTATAAACTTCTGATCTCTGAAACTTTCATTTTATGATGCTGGGAGAATTTTTAGTCATATAACCAAAAATGAACTTATTTGGAGTTTTTGTAGGAAAAAACTTTGAATAGGTACTGATAATGTGTTCTATATATATTGTTGCATTCTTATTTTATTATGAACGCAATGAGGTCCAAAAGACTATCTATCTCTGATGTAACAATTGATAACATTGGAGTTTAGATTCCATTTTCCTTTCAGTTTTTGTTTTAATACATTGCCTGGAATCACCGAAGCCGTACAGGGAAAACTGATAAATTGAAGATTCGGTGTATTTTACATTGACACATATTTAAATAAGCATTTATTTTATATAACGTATGTTTACAATTGTATACATTCAAATATCAGCCTTTTAAGCTAATTGTGCATAATGGAACCTAAATTTAAAAAAAAAAATCTAAAAATAAACACCTAAAGAATGGAACATAGATTTGTACTTTGATAAGTATTTTATAATTTAAAAATAAAACCTTTTAAATATCACATGATCACCATTTCTTATGTGGCACTATTGTATGGAGAGTTTTGCCTGTTTTATAAAACCTTTTCTTGTATCGTGTAGTTTTTTTTTTGGTTTTACAAAGTAATCTAAAAAGTAAATATATTTGTACTTGAATAAAATATTCTTTATTAAAAAATTGACCATTTACGCATTGAAAAATAAAATATTTTCTTGTAACAATAAATGTACATTTGACTATCAACCATCAAAAGCATTATGCCAATATAGTGATTGGAGTAAAAATCCAGATAGTTGAACGTTCATAAGTTGAAGCCAAATTCTGATGATGAAATGCACACCCCTGAATTATCTGGATCACATACATACATTGTGTTCACAATAAAACACCGGTAAAACAGAAACTCTTTTTCTAGCCTTTCTTCATTCACTCTGTTGACTACCAGTAATCAAAATAGAAATTTAAGTTTCATATTACCTCTTTTTAAAAAACACAAATTTATTATTGATCCAGTTGATTGTTTTATTGTAATTTACAATTGATTTGTTCTTTACTAATGTATTTCATAAAACTCTATATTTATAGTTGACTTTTTTTTTGTGTATCCGTTTTGAAAGGTATAAAGAAAAATATTGAAATATATAATTTGCAATTAGTTTGTATTTTGATTTTAGTATGAATACGTTAATGAGAATCCAATTACCATAAAAAAAGGTTCAATACATTGATTAGTTTTTCCATTGTGGCTTCAGTAGCTCAATACAGTAGGTAAAAACAAACTGAAAGAAAAATTGAATATAGTATGTGTACTATGTTGATAATCATGTCTTGACTGCCAAAGTATTACTGTTCAATATGAAGCCAACACACACGACTTTGAAAGCCTACAGAAATTATATAAAAAAGTTTTACTGCAACGCATCAGCATGTTATTAATTACAAAAGTATTTATGAAAAGAGAGATATCTTGCTTACTACTTCATTAGCAGCGTGTTACTAATTACAAAAGTATTTACGAAAAGGGAGATACCTTGTTTACTAATTCATTATATAGACAGATTGCCTGTGTCAAGCAAAAAAAAATTTACCTGGAAAAATTATATATATATTAACAGTGAAATTTATGTGTTACAATGAGTTGAGATATTGTAAAAGATGTTAAACTTTTTATACACTACTGCTTGTCTTCATTTAAGTAAAGGTAGAATTGTTCTTTATATTATTTAACTATATGTATTAGAAAATACTCAGAATCTTTTCTTTTTCAGATTCATTACTATGACTTCATCTTTTTGATATATTTTGGGTGACAATGAATTCTTTTATATATATTTTGAGACGTTTTCATTTTATGGTAAATTTTCTTTAAAAACCTGATCAAAAATGATATTAAAAAACCAATACTGAAAATTTTATATTTATATATATACACCTGGGTCTCGTTTTACGCGATAGATAGGTTCCTCAGAAAACACGTGCAAACGAAATCGCGCAAAAATAGAAGTAACTTACATTGAAAAGGGGGGGATGCGGTCTGTGATTTTTCAAAATTCGCATAAAAGCAAAGCACCAACGTAAAATTACTTTAAAATTTGCGCAAAAAAAAAAATAAGGAAATAAAATATGACTAATAAAAAATTTCAAATTTAAAAAAAATTGATACAAGACAAACTTTTTTTAACTATAATATTTAATTTTATTCAAAATAATATATTTTTATGCATAATTTACTGTACAGTAATTTATATTTTTTTATACACATTTTAATTATTATCGATAAACAAGTTCGTTTGCAAACTGGTAAAAAAATCAGATTTTTCTCAAGAGGAAATACAACTAGCACCAACTTCACTCTCATGTTGTGTTAATGATTTTCTGGTGACAACATAATTAGTAATTAATCTTTAAGACGATGATTTTATTAATTGTTTATGAAGCTCGTGACATATAACATTTAGCTCTCGTTGGAATTTAAGAGCACGTTAATGATTAGTGTCATTAATAAAAAAATAATAATTGATTACGTTCTTTTTTAAAAAGCAAAAACAGAATGTGATTTAAAATGTAAAATTAATATGCACAATGTTTGAACAAATTTACATTATAATCTTGTAAAATTTAATGTGTGTATACATAAAATGTGGAAATCATGATTTTAATTTCATTATTGCATAAAATCTTACTATTATAAAGCACTGAAAATATTGAAATTACTATGATGAAAGTCGAATTCCAATAATGTGCTATTACTTTCAATATAACATAAGTGCGCGAAATTTATTATTTAAAGTAATAGCGCATTTTCGGAGGTCGACTTCCGGTGAAACATGAATTGCGTAACTTCAAAATCGTGTTAAATCCGCGTAAAAAGAGACCCAGGTGTATTTTATATTTTTGTTATTTTTGTAGATGGAATATTTTGTTTAATAATAATTAGAAAAATGAAATACCCTAAATGCAGACAAACAAAATCTCAAGAATAAAACCAGTTGTTTAAAAAAAAAAAAGTAGTACAAGCTAAAAAAATTTTTGCATAATAGTTTCTCAATAAATTGGCTATATTATTATTGATATGGAATTAAAAAATTGCCAGGTGCGAGTGAGAAATTATTTTTACGCAGAGTTGAGACATTTTATCACTGAACCTGTGGCTTAATGGTTTTTTGGAACTATATCTTTTTCTTGATTTTTGATTGCCTGTTTACATAATTTTAAAGTGAATGTATTCCCTCCTGTAAGTGATAACATTTTTCTGTATTAATTAAAGATAGCCACTGTCTGTGCATGGATAAATTAAGTACCAGATTTTACATGAAAATTTCTGATTGAGTATATTTTATTTCATTTACATGTCTAAAAATTAAAAACTTGCATTTAAAAGTCATCTTTGAACTGTATATTTATTTAATATTAATTATAAAGATCACATTAGTTAATTGATTAATATAAAATCATTAATATTTATTAATTTGGGGATAAAATTAATTGGAACAATATTTTCTATATTTGCTACAATTATATGGAAAATATAAATTCAGAAATTTGAATTGTTATAGTTATATGTTTAATTTCAAATTTCAAAATGTTATATCATCAAAAAGTATCAAAACATTCTTTGCTGTACCTTAATTATAATTATTGCCTTATTTTTTTGATAGGATTATAATAACTTTCATGTTTTTTCAGAATTGATTTTGATTTGATTTTTTGATTTATGTTCATTAATTATCTTTTATGTATTTCAAAAATCAACTTTATATTACTTGCCAGTCTCTGTTTTACATATTTTAATCAGTTAAATGATTTTTATACATATACATAAATTTGTTTTATTATTAAAGGTATTGGTATTTTCTTCCCTGTTTTGTTTCTGATAACTGAATTTTGTGTTCTGGGTTTGAATCTTTGGAAATATAAAGTGTTAAAATTTAGATGTGTTTCTGATTGCCTCATTAAATCACCAGATAATATTAAAAATCTGGTGATAATAGTTGGAAAATTGTGCATTCATTCATAACTCTTCTATAAATCAATCTATTCATAGCAACTACTATTGACCATTTCATAAATCGATGCTTTCATATTGTGTCCAATAATTACCATTTATTTGAGAATATGGAATTTAATAAATTATCATAACTGAAAACCTGGATTTCAATGAAAATAAATCCATGGAAATAACTATGGGAATCCAGTAAAAGTAAAAAGTCCAGATAATTATGGCTATCTGACAATCCAATATTTTAAAGCTGTGGCATAATTTTCTGGTGTTGGAATCAAAATGGTAAGGATTGGAAGATGACAAATTTATATTTTCTCAAGGATTCATTGTACAGGTGTAATGCACTTGACTATGAATGTTTATTATGCTCAAAAATCAACTTAGTAGTAGTGATATTGGCTTTTTTGTTTGTTTGTTTGCACTAGTGAATTTCTTCAATTGTTATAAAGTTCTGATGCCTTATCTCTAGTAGTGTGAAGAATATTTTTTTACCAAATGATCAGTTTCAGATAGGATACTGGTTCTCACATTTAATTGTGATATTTCTGATTTATTTACTAGTTGTGTAATTCGTAATTATCTTTGATATGAATGTTAAATTACCAAAGATTTTGTTGCACATTTTTGTTTGATTACTTTTGATGAACTCTTGATCATGTACCTACTAACAGTTTTGCGTTAGAAATAAGTTTAAGGTGACAAGAGAAAGGCTAAACCTTCTTAAGTGGTGTTGCCAATACAAAGATGAAACAAAATTTGTTGGGTGCACTAAACATAAACCCCTGATTATATGGTTAATTAATAAATGGAAATATGGGTTTAAAAAAAATGAAATCCTCGTACATCCGATGTACATAAAAAATTGAAAAACCTTTTCAGTATTCAAAAATAGGTCCAACGCGAAAGCTCGGGCATTTAATTCCAAGCACAAATAAATATTATTGATTTAGTTAGAACAGTCAGAGATTGGACCAAGAAATGGCAAGATTATATTTATTAAAAAAAAAAGTAATATAATAAAATTTTAACAAATGAAGTAAGATAGTCATAGAAATAGAATTAGGAAAAGAAAGTAATTCCAAAATTGGATGATAAAGCAATTGATCTGGAGATATTTAAATCAGATTTTTTTATTAGTAGAGACTTAATTAAAAGTTATAGCATTAAAATTATGAAATTGATGTAAAAACAAATTTGAAAATCAAAAGTACTAATAAAATTATTGAAAAATTTGATATTTCAATGTTGGGATAGGAAGACTAGTGGGATTTTTTAAAAGATATGCAGCTTTTAAAAAAGGAGAGCTAGGAAAAAGGAAATGCAAAAAAGAATAATTAGAAAATAAATCAGTAATGTGAAAGAAAAGGAAATAATTTAAAAAAGAGAAAGTATATACATGTTCAAAATCTAGAAATTTTTGATCAAATAGTGGTCTGCATGTGTAATAGAACAGTTTAGTTTGGAATAGCAGGAAATTATTTGAAATGAATGAGAAAACTAAAAATATTGAAGTAAAAAATGAAAGCACTGCTAATATGATTTCAACTTCATCTAAGCAGTTAATCTTAATAAAGAATTTAAACCAAAAGTATCCTTAAAAGTACTGAAAATGAATGAAATAATTGGGAAATAATATTTTTCATCTTCAGCAACGTTTAACTTTTGTTAATAAATCTTGGTTAATTGAACCATATATGATTACAAAATTCCAGAGTATTTTGTAGATTGATGGTAGTCTAATTTAAAAAAGATATTGGAAAAGTTATGGTAATGTGATGTTTTAACTGTTGAAACAGTTTATGATGGAAAAGTATAAAGTTCAGTTTTAATGAAATATCTAGCTTCTAGATTATTGACTTCTGAAGAAAGAATGAATGATTTAGTAATAGGCAATGAAAAGGCATGCACACTCATTTTGGACTTCTTGATTAAAATTTTAACCCCACATTCCTAATGATGTTTTATGAAAATATATGTTAAAAACAAAAAATTACGAAGACCATTATATACTATTTGGTGATCAAAATCATTCAGATATGATCATTCTAAAATATGAGCTATATAAAATATAGAAGTGGCAATATTTGATTTGTTGATGAATTCATTATCATGAAGATTTGTTAGCCAAAAGGTGTAAAGCTTATTGGATATATCATACATTTATTTTGTTTATCGATTACAAGTGATGAATGTTGAAGGGTTTTTTTTTTTATGTGTGTGCATAGATAGTTTATTTTTGGTGCTACAATGAGTAAAACTACTACGATCACATTTTCTGATCCTATACTAGCATGAATGTTAAGATTTATTTTCATTATTTTTTTGAAGCCAACTTTTTATACAGATGAGTTAGTGTCATTAAGAGATATATATTATATACCACTTGTATTGTATTTGGAAAGTCAGGATACTAAGAAGGTTAATAGTTAAAGTACAAACTATAAATGACAGTCTTGCATTCAAAATAACATGTTAAGAATTCAGAAAGCAAACCACATTTTAGATACTATACAAAATTGTTAAATGGTCTAAATGGGGGACACTACCTGATTCAGCTAGCAATATTTAATTAGCTTGAAGTGAAAAAATAAAGATTACATTTACAACAGTGAAAATTGTGAATTTCATTTTAAAGCATAGTAATCTGAATTTCAGATAAATGATAAAATTATAAGTGACAATGTGAAATTGTCAGATATTATATTAAGACCTGATATAATGAATTATAAAATTAAACATTACTATATATCAGTGAATATTCTTGATAAGGAAATTTGGGAGTAATATCTCAAACATTTAAAGCAACCACTAACAATTGATCAAAATTAATTTGTTGCCATAAAGAATATTGTTTAACTATGCAATCATTGACATAGATATTATGTAGATATTAAGTTTAAAAAAAACAAAACAACTTGCATGTGTATAAATGTTAAGATCTCGTGATAATGATGATAACTTAATTGAAAATGATAAAAAAGTTATATGTTTATGCACATATTTCTATATTAGGAATGTAAAGTAAAACATATTTTACATTGTATTTTTATTTATACTGTTATTTTGAAATTCATTCTTGGAGATATATTTTATTGGACGTTGTTCTCAGACCATTTACAAGAGTCCACAGGTAGCAGATAGGGGAATGTCCTTCAGATGTGGGATTACTATCTCCTGCTGAATTGGGTGATAAGATATTAATTTGTTAAATTTGAATCTTTTCTGTCTAATGTATGGTTTGATCTTTCCAAGCCACTCGTGCCATCATCATTCATCTTTCTTTGCTCTAAATATAAGGTATTGTACAACCACATTTTCATTTTTATACTACAAGGAGTCCAATTTAGACTTCAATTCTCATCTTTCTAAATTGTAGGGAAAGTTTAAGTAAACTAGCTGATCTTAATTATGATCTTTATTCAAGATACAATTACTAATGCTCACATTGGAAAACGGATTTTAGATAGGAGTTAAGATTTCGCAAAGATTCTGGTTTAGGCAATTTTTTTTCTTTTTTTTGGGAATTGACCGGCCTTCTACAAAGAAGGAACAGTTCTAGAAAAAGTAGTCTAAAAATGGCTGAATTGTTGGATAAATTATTGCCTGGTTAAGCAGCAGGTAATAGTAATACTAAAAATATAAATTATAATTTCTTTTTCTGGTAGATAGCTAGAAGTTTTTTTTGGAAAGGCAGATTTGTTTGGTATAAATTGGCTAGAGTAATTTGATGCCTTTTCTGGGCATTTCTGTATAATTAATTAAAAATCAAATAGTGTTAAAACGGGTTTGCATAATGGTTTCTGTGTTCATTTTATTAATGCATATTTTCTGTTAGATTTAGAGAAAGAAGCATTTTGCTTTTATTACTTGCTGTACGGCATTTTTATATAATAGTATCAAAATTTTTTTTTCTTAGAAACTAATGCTGTACGTGCTAGAACAAACAATAGAATCTTAGTTAAAAGTTATTAGAATTTTAATAGTATTTGGATTGTAAACTTAAATGTTCTGTTAGTGAGTTTTTGGAGAAATCTATTATCACAAACATGTTAGCTTATGCAGAAAAATCATTGTGAAATGGGTGCATCCAAGCCCAAAATAAATAATGCCATTTTATCATTGGAATAAGACTATACAATTTAAAATTATCTGATGTGTAAATTGTTGATCATTTATAGATTAATATGTTCCAAAATTAAAATAGCTTCATTTAAAAATAGAACATATTTCAATCACATAGTTGTTGATTGTTCTTTAAGTAAAATTATATTTCTTGTTTTAAACACTATTGCAAATTTTTATATATAAACTAATATTTCACCTAACCTGCAGTTTTCTTCAGTTTCAACTAATTATGTTTTTAAAAGTGAAGCAGTCATTTAAAGTTTTGAAGAAGAGTGTAGAACAGCTGAAACTTCAGTTTCTATATAAAAGTTAGCAATAAAGTATTTAAAGCAAATAGTATAATTGTACGTATCTGAAGTATTGTTGTTTTATAAGAGTATTATTGATGAATTTAATAGGTAAATAATTTTTCAGGTCCGAAAGTTATTTTCATTGCATCAAAAATGATATAAAGTGATCATAATTGGCAAATATCTGCCACTCTTTGCAAACAACCTTGCCAGTTATTGAACTCTGTTCTTAAATTTCCATATTGATTATTCCACATTCAATATGGAGATTAAAGAGAAGTTCGCCTATTTACAAGAAGGCTTGCAAAGGAAAAACAGTCATTTGCTGATCATGATTAATTATATATATTGATGCATTGAAAGCAATATATAGATCTGAGAAATGATATTTTGAACAAATGAAAAGTATTTTGATCATTTTTTAAAATAATATAACTATTTTGTGCTCATTTGGATTTCGACAAAGATATCTAAATTATTAAGTTTTAAAGCAGCTATTTGTAATCTTAGAAGTGGAATGGTGAGATTTAAGAGCAAAATTTAACAACTGACAAGAAAGCTTTTCTACAAAGGAGAGGCAGGCAGTTACTGATTGTGATCACTTCCTACCCCCCACTCCCTTTTTTTTTTGATTCATTGACAATAACTTGTGAACCTGAGAAACCATGGCACTTTTGTATAATAATATTTTGAACTGGTGGAAGAAACATTTAAAATTATTTTTTGAATAAATTGATGATTTAGTATTACGTTTATTTTAGGAACAGTGTCTGAAAACCAATAGAAGTTTTAAAATAGATTGTTAATATGTTAGCTTCAAAAATATTGGGAATTTTTTTTTAGGAATACATGAAATTGTGATGACTGATTTTAGAGATGCTTTTTTTACATATACCATTTACACCTTTCTTAGACACTTTATCAATACTCTTTATTTATATCAAAACTAATAGTTTCGACTGTCCCGCAATCATCATCAGAGCTCTTCACAAACCTATTTCTAAAAACCCAACTCAGAAATAGGTTTGTGAAAGCTCTGATGATGACTGCAGGACAGTCGAAACTAAGTGTTTAAGAAAGGTGTAAATGGTACGATATGTTAGAGTAGAAATCAATACATAGGAAAAGGAAGAAGAAAATTATATTACTTCCATAAGATGCTTATTTTGTTTCAATTTTTTTAAAAAAACAAAAGAGAATAGTCAAGAATACAATGATTATCAAGGAATATGATAATTATTCTCTTCAATGTCGGTAAGGATTTTGTTGAATGGGTTACTTTCAGTCATAAGATTACCAGAGATTTAATATGATTTTAGAGAGTTACTAGGCAAATGCAAGAAAAGTGTCAGGATCAAAAGTGGTTTATGTATTGCTTTTATTGATTTATTATGCATTTGAGATAATCTATCAGATTTTTGATTTGGATTGAAATTATTTAATTGTCTATTAGAGTATTTTATGAAGTTATTATGTGAAGGAATGAGAAGTGTCATTACCACAGATTGAAAATCAAGCAAAATATACGTACACAAATTACTCCACGATTTTTATAGTAATGGTGGAAGAAAATGGATGATTATGCATTTTTGAGAATGTAAATCAATTTAAAAAATAGTCATATATCAAATGACTCCACTTTTTTTTTTTATTAAGCTTGGAGGATATAAACAAAGGGCTTTGCTACTTGCTCGACAAGCTTTGAGATAAATGCTTAGCAAGAGAAAGCATTTAAAAATCTATCTGAAAACGAACCCCCATCCCCTTACCATGGTTTCATGCTTTTGGCACTCTTCAGAGAGGCGCTAGGGTAGCTTCAGATACTAGATCTAAAAATACCAACCCAAAGTCGGCATTTATCTAAGAGTTGACTATTGAGTAGAAAATCTGAAGTTTTCAGACACCTATATGTCTTCAAACCCAGCTATCTAACTCAACTAGCTATATGTGGCTGAGAGATCTTCAGCCAAACCATATATTAGAAGCCTTAGCAATATAACATCGCTTAAGGCTAAAAAGCAAGGACTATAAAGTCAATAAAAAATAGTCCTTTATCACATGACCACTCCTTTTTTATTAAACTTGGAGGATATAAACAAAAAGCTTTGCTAATTGCTCAACAAGCTTTGACATAAATGCTTAACAAGAGAAAGCATTTAAAATATCTCTATCTGAAAACGAACCCCCATCCCCTTACCATGGTTTCATGCTTTTGGCACCCCTCAGAGAGGCGCTAGGATAGCTTCAGATACTAGATCTAAAAATACCAACCCAAAGTCAGCATTTATTTAAGAGTTGACTATTGAGTAAAAAATCTGAAATTTTCAGGCACCTATATGTCTTCAAATCCAGCTATCTAACTCAATAGTCAACTCTTAAATAAATGCTGACTTTGGGTTGGTATTTTTAGATCTAGTATCTGAAGCTATCCTAGCGCCTCTCTGAGGGGTGCCAAAAGCATGAAACCATGGTAAGGGGATGGGGGTTCGTTTTCAGATAGAGATATTTTAAATGCTTTCTCTTGTTAAGCATTTATCTCAAAGCTTGTTGAGCAATTAGCAAAGCTCTTTGTTTGTAAATCAATTTATCTTGATAGTTTTTTTTTTAAAATGTAAAATGAACTCAATTGATGTCTTGAAGTATCACATAATAGTGTGCTATTTCTGTTATCTCATTGAAATAACTATTGACTAATTTATGTGTTTTTATATAATTTATTGCAAGTGATAAGTTGATTCTATTGATTTAAAATAAAGGTTTTAGAAAAATTTCATTTAAGGATTATCAGTAAAATTCTAAAAACAGAATGGCTCAGTCAATATATGTTCTACTTGCAAGTTATAGAGTTCACTATTGTAAAATCTGCATCTTTGTTTATTGCACATTTGAAACAAATAAACAATACAAAACTGTGTAGAAAAATATTTTACATGAATTTGAGCGTGATTGTGGAAGACAAAACCCTGTTTGTATTATAAAAATTATCTCAAAAGGCTTTCTAAAGAAATGGATTGGTGATTAATTTAATTGGAAAAATATATTTGGCTGCAATTCAAAAGCCTTTCTAAAGAAAGGAATTGGTGATTAATTTAATTGGAAAAATATATGCGGCTGCAATTAGACATAGTGTTTAAGGCTTTTACAAACAAATTGCTACAGGAAAGTTAAAAGACATACACCATGTTCTATGTGTGGTAATATTGGAGTACATGGTTTGGCTTGTATGGGCCTCCCAAAATTCATCTATTTTTTTTCATGCTTTCCCATCCCTCCTTGGAGCTGGAATAACATCTTCAATTGTGAAATATTGCCGTTGATGAATTATTCACAATAATATTTAGAAAATAAGGGGCTTGCAGAAATGAATACAAACGAAGTCATAGGATGTCTTTTTTTTTAAGAAGTTAAAACCCATAAGAAACTCTGAAAAATAGTTTTCAGTAAATTTTCCATAAAATGTTATTTGATATGAAATTAATAACTTGGTGAAGCTATCTATTGAATGAACAACTGAACATTTAATTGCTGGCTCTATTGCTTAAAGCTTTCTTGATTGTCATTTTACACATGTTTCGCAGCATTTACATTTGAGATGATATTTTGCCTGTATTAAAGGGAACTCCCGTCATAAATATACGAATTTCAGAAATCTATCTGAAAATATCTTTCATTTCATTATTCCATGACAAGTAATCCAAAATATTAATAATTTTACCATGAACACTTTTGGATATTTTTCAAATGTGGCTTATCAAAAGTAGTTAAAGATAATTTAAAAATTCAGATTTTTGAATTTTTATCTGATGTAATTTTGAAGTTATAATTGTTTGAAATTTTTCTAAAGTCAGAATGTTGTATTCATGTAATAGAAATGATTGCTCAAACTAGAATTAAGATGGCAAACAAAAAGTATCAAATTGTGGTCTATTTTATAATCTTTCATCTAATATGTGAAATTCTTATTATTTTTGGAAGTATTTAATTTTGAAATCATTTACTCAAATTTTTGATCTTGAAACTTTTCATAAATTTAAATTTTCAAAACAAAAAAACAAAAGCCCAGAAACATGTATTTTCGCATCATTTGTGGATGGATTCATTATGGTATCACAAAGAGAGAATTTTGAATATATATGCATCAAAAAGTTTATGAATGGAATTTAATCCAAAAGTTACAGACTAGCATATTAAACTAGATAAAATCAACTAACTTAGAAATGGAGATCAAGTGAGGTAGTTTTGGAAAACAAAAATTCACATGTTAGAATATTAGCAAGAGTGCATGAAAATATATCAGGTGCCTGGAATCCTAAGAAGTTGAGATGGCATGTTAGAAAATAGTCTTATATATTCTATTGTTGGAATCAGTTTCCATTTAAGTTTGTTTTGGCTTTACAGCATTTTTTTTTTTTTTAAATTAAAATAATTTATAATATAAGGTTAAATGTGCGAATAAGGTTGCATGAAGATATTTACTTGAAATCCACTATGGCTGAAAATATTAAATAAAACTCAAGATTTTTCTAGTGCAATCTATTTAACACAAAGATATCAGTGTGTTAAAACAAGTTCAAAACTGTTACAGAATGAATATGTGGTATATCAGCTGGAAATAGTTAAATATGTGGAGAAATAAGACAGCTCACTACTAATAAGAAGTACCAGTATTACAGGTCATAATCGTTAGACTAAAGAGTGTATAGATTTAGGGTGTTAGCTTGGAATATCTCAATAAATTTTTAAGAAATTTTGACATTACTGTGATAAAAAGTTTTAAAAATATGTTTGACAGAAAAAATGTTAACTAAAGCAAGTGGAGATGTATATTAGACTGTCATGGACAATAATTGTGATTTATAAAAATTTAACAAAATGAATTCAATTTTAACAATGCTGTTAGAAAACTGGAAAAACAAATAGAAGATAAATTTGAAATTAGCAACAAGTACAACATGCTTTAATTGAAAGGACCAATCATTTTTATGACAGATGATGTTAATCATCTTAAGTCTGGGGAAAAAAGATTTTATTTAAGTGAAAACAAGTGATGACTAGAATATATATTAAAAAAAAAAAATATCGGGAAATTTGAATGTGCTTCACAAGCTGACAAAAACAAAATATTCTGCTTAAAAAATGAATTTTTCACAGTTTGGTGAACTGTGATGACATCAACATCTGAACTGGAGGAAGTGGAATTCACTCCGATTGCACAATGTATCAAAATATGAAGCCAAATTAAGAAATTTTAGCCTCTGTGATGATACAGTAGGTATTTATTAATGATAAAGTGTGATAACATAAGTATAGCATGCTATCTCAATGAATCTATTTTATTTTTTGGTGTGATGAAGCCCAAAAATATATCTGTTAAAAAGTAGTACATTTGAAATATTCATTAAAACCATAGAAGAGTTAGTTATTGTACAGAAAATTAAGCTGTTTTACAAGACAGTTCCAATCATGTCATTGAAACAATGACCACTCAAACATTTTTTCCAATATGAATATTGTTTGCATTTCTGAATATCTTAAACATGATTGTTTTTGTTCATTTATCTCAAAAGCGTATATCTAAGATCAGAATCTATGCTAAATGTAAGACATTTTCAGCTGTGTATAAAGCATGATTTTTTTTTTGTATATATAAAAATCATGTGGAAAAAATAGTTTGAAAAACATTTTTTACATAGAAATCCAATATCTGGCTGTCAAAAATTTTTTGTTTTCTTCCAATATCAGATATTGGCAAAGGTTTAAAGAGAGTGATTTTATAGTTTTCTTTATCAGGAAAAATTCTGAAACAAATTCTCATACTAGCAGAAGTTAAGTCTAAGATGAAATAATTGAAGTGTTAGAAATAAAATTTCTCTCTGAAACTTCTGCATTTTCATTTATACCCCACTGATTATATTCATTATCTCTGCAAAGAAAAATCGAATGCAACATATGGTCTTTTTAAATTATCTTGCAAAGGACATTTAAGATTGTCGACTTGATAATAATGTTATCATGCTTAAAGATTCACAACTAGTATGAGTTTTTTATGTGTAAAGAATATTTTAAAAAGTTATATAGAAAAAATGAGTTATTATATATGGACATTATATTTAAGAATTTTTTGTTGTCTTCCCAATCCCCCTTCCCCCTCCCAAATTACTGAAAATTTAAAATTTGTTATTTACATATTTTGTTTATCTGTTTATAAAAAGTATCAAAGTAGATTTAAAAAAATATCCTATTATATTTTTATAGTGAAAATTTCTGCAAATGATGATGATTTTTTTTTTTTCAAAATTTTTAATATATAGGTTCTTATGAAATTCAAAGCCAAAAATTTTAGTAAATGATTTTGAAATCAAAAACCATCTAAATCTATATTATTCATATCACATTAAAGCTTATAATATACACCTGGGTCTCGTTTTACACGATAGATAGGTTCCTCAGAAAACACGCGCAAACGAAATCGCGCAAAAATAGTCGTAACTTACATTGAAAAAGGGGGGGTGCGGTCTGTGATTTTTCAAAATTCGCGTAAAAGCAAAGCACCAACGTAAATTACTTTAAAATTCGCGCAAAAAAAAAAAATAAGGAAATAAAATATGACTAATAAAAAATTTCAAATTTGAAAAAAATTGATACAAGACAAACTTTTTTTAACTATAATATTTAATTTATTCAAAATAATTAATTATTATCGATATTTGCCGAAACACGTTCGTTTGCAAACTGAGGAAATACAACTAGCGCTAACTTCACACTCATGTTAGGTCAATGGATTTCTGGTGACGACATAATTAGTAATTAATCTTTGAGACGATGATTTTATTAATTGTTTACGAACTTAGACTTACGATAATAAAAAGACATTTATTCACCACTGCTGGGAAAAATTTAATTAAAACGTAACAACTAAAAATTAAATTCTTATTTTTGTCTTTAATTTTCAATTTTGTTTCACTGCTATTACTCACCTTTTAAAAATAAACTTGCGGACATTAAATGATTAATAATTGATTACGTTCTTTTTTAAAAAGCAAAAACAGAATGTGATTTAAAATGCAAAATTAACACGCACAATGTTTGAACAAATTTACATCATAATCTTGTAAAATTTAATATGTGTATACATAAAATGTGGAAATCATGATTTTAATTTTATTATTGCATAAAATCTTACTATTATAAAGCACTGAAAATATTGAAATTACTAAGATGAAAGTCGAATTCCAATAATGTATGTGCTATTACTTTCAATATAACGTAAGTGCACGAAATTTATTATTTAAAGTAATAGTGCATTATCGGAGTTCGACTTCCGGTGAACTTCAAAATCGTGTTAAATAAGTCCGCGTAAAAAGAGACCCAGGTGTATTACAATTTGATATTTTCTGTTATCTTAATTCTAGCTTGAGTAGTCATTATTTGTATTATTACATATAAATACAAAATTGCCTTTTTCAGGACATTGCAAATAATTGTAATTACAAAACTACATCAGGGAATATTTAAAATTTGATTTTTTTTTAATTTTCTGGTAGTGCATTTAAAGAGCAAATTTGGAATAAATTGAAAATGGTCAGCTTTGTTGATTGAATCACTTGATAGACAGTGAGTATCTTGGAAGACTGGTTTTTATTTAATATTAATTTGAATAAAATATCCAGTAAATTGATTAATATGAAAATGTTTGAATATTTATTAGATTAAAATTTAATTTGTGAACAGAAATAATTGCTATAGTTGTGGGGAAAAAAAACTTAAGAAAAAGTCTGTACTTTCAAAATGATATTACTCTAAAATATTAGGAAAAATCTTTTGATATATCATAATTAATTTTAGTGTTTCTTTTGATTGGGGGGGGGGGGGCATCTCATAAATTTTGAATTTAAAAATTTGATTTAATCACAAAAGTAATAAGTTTTATTTATTATTTTACTTATCTTTTTCAAGTCAACTTTTTGATATTTGTCAGTATCTGCAATTTATATTTATTTTAATCATTAAAAGAATTATTGAAATAAAATACTAATTTTATTCGTAAATTAGTTGTAATAAATTTTTCATATTACTAATAAAAGAAATATTAAAAAAAAGTCTGATTAATTAATGAAATTTAACTAGTCACTGAAAGTTATTGAATTGAAATTTTGGAAAATATAGATGTGTAATTGATTTGCCTGCCTTTTAAATTGTTCTCAGTGGTGCAGTAACATCTTCTATGGTGAGAATATTGGGCATTCACTCATCATCATTCTAGGAGTTGATTGACCCAAGCCATAAGATATATATATATATATATATCCTTTCATTGATGTCAATTTTATGAGAATTTGCAACTTTTTTGCAGAATAATGATAGAATTCTAGACACTTAGGTTAATTAGCAGATAATTGATAGTCATTATAATAGGTTTTTTTGCAGGATATCTATTGTTTGGGAAAAAAATATTCACAAATTTCATTTGTATTCATCCATATAAAGTTTTAATTCCATGTATTTTCAGGAATCATTTTTATTGTTTCATGACTTTGTTAGAATAATAATAATGTTGCAGTCATGGTAGTGTACTATAGAAAGAAAATTGTGTTTAAAATGGTTTCAAATCTTAATGATAGTAATTTTGACAAACCTAAAAGATTTAAGCTATGAAGTTATTTGCTTATAAATGGAAATAATTTATTATTGTTTTGAAATAAAAAGTTATTTAATTTACTTATGGTTATTCATTAGTTAGGTGAATTGTCAATTTGTGAAATACTAAAAAACTAAAATGCAATTATGCTTCTATTACTAGTAAATATATGAAGATTAAAAAGGAATTAAATTTATGAGTGAAAGAAATTAATAAATTGGTGATCTAATAATCAGTAATGTATTGCCTTAGCCTTTTTTAAATGCTTCATTTTGAACATATTCATACACCCCTTTTTTGGTCATTTTTTTTTTACATTTTCTTATTGTTATTTTCATACACAAAAACTATTTTATTTACGTGTACCTTTTAAAACTATTTTAAGGTCCTTGGTGCCATACACAATTTTCACAATAACTTCAGTTTTAATAATGTTAGAGCCAAAAAACTTTACATTGATAGAAACTAGAAAAACTAAGTAAAATAATAAGGCTAAGAATAGTGATTACCATTAATAAAAAAAAAAAATTAATATCCGAAATAATTATTGCTTTATTGTTTGTTTATAATTTCTAATTTATCAAGTTTTAATTACATCTTCATTGATAATTTCTTTGTATTCCCACAAAATTCTCATTCAAACCATAGATAATATTTCTTACCCAAGATAATCCATAGCTTCAGAATCTACAAAAATAGTCTCATAAGAATTCTTCATTTTTATCTTGTACCCCAAAAGTTAACAAATCTCAAGGCATCTATAACAAGAAGATTCATCCTAATAAAAGATACAAAATAAATCATTTTCAGAAGGTGAATATGCGTTTTGTCATCATAGAAATTGGTTTCTTGTCTATCCAAAACTAGAAATTGAAGGCTACTGTCTGTATCGATGATAAAATGATTTTCATTCTTCATTTTATATTTTTTGTGCACACCAGTGATGCTATCTTGTTATATTTATTGTCCCATAGAGATATAATTTATTTGCATATAGCTGATTTGCTAGCTATAGACTTGAAAATGTGATGCAAAATGTGGCAAAACTACTGACTCCACTGCATGAATACCAAGGCATAGGCAAGAAATCAGGATTTGATTCATGGCATACAATTCTATGTGGAATACATAACCATTGTGGCTACCACACATCACTTGAAACCTCTCTCTTTTGTTTTTTAAGAGTTTATATTTTCGCATGGTATTATGCCCAGTAAATTGTGCGATTGCTTTATCAACTGCAACCTTTCTGTATATCTGACAATTGTTCTTAAAATTTACATTGCACTGCTCTGTAATATCTTAATTATATATTGTAACGGAAGCAACGACGATCGAATGCAAAACTTCCTTTTTATTTATGTATAATACGGAATTCAAAATCGTCCAGCTACCGCAAGCAGAGAGAACATACGGACATAAACGAGTCTATATCCGTACTTGACCGAATCTGTAACTATATGGGTATGGCTCCAGGTTATTTTTCCCGGTCAACTGTCTCCCGACTGCTGCAAGATTTAAAGAGTTACAGCACTTGGATCATTTATAAATTTTAATGGGATCAAAATACTGCACCACCAGCCTCACATGTTCATTCAGTACTCAAAATGAGTAATAATTATGCCCCCCCCCCAAACCATATGAATATATTACTGTTTGGAGTGGCGAAGGAGACCAAACATTTAAATCAATAAGAAATATTTAATATAATAAATTTAACAACAAAAAAATACTTTAAATCATTTACATACAATAAAACAAATTATCTGCTATAATGCTATGATTATAATATAAAAAAAGATCATATAAATGATTGTACATTTATAGTCATCACTTGTGTATATAAAAAAATGTCTATCACTCAAATTAAGAATTTGGCAATTGTCTGAATTAAAGATATGTGTACATATGAATGTAAAGGTGTAGTATACGTATTTTATCTAAGTTTATTGAATCTCTGAAGTATGTTGAGGTCTTGCTGACCGCCACATGGACTTCCTCCACGTCTTTAGCAGGGAACGGTCGCTCTTAGGTTGGATTTGGGTTGTGGGAACTCCTCCATATTAGGACATCAAGGACATGGCAAAACGAACCCTCCAGCAGGCGCTACATCGGCAGTTGTTACATGTAGACGGGAATCGTTAGAGCACGGTGAGTCTGAATCAGCGAGCGATTGCGACGGCCCTTAGCCCTCCATTCTTGATGCATCACCTATGTTATAAATCATATCTTGTTCACTTAATTTATTCCTTCTTACGTTGGAGTCTTTCCACTACGTATCTGGGTTTTTCTCTTGTTTGTTTTTTTTCATAACCGTTAAAAGATTCTTAGGTTTGCGTTTCTCCCGATTATATCTGCTTGTTTTCTAGAGCAGTCTTTCCACCAACATCTCAACAAGAAGTCTCTACTCTAATAATTTTTTTAATTAAAAAATTCCACAGTCCTTTATTCTTTCGATCCTTTGTTTTTAGCTTTTATTCACACCTTTCTTTTTTTTTCTAATACGCCTTCGGCCATTTATATAGATTTACTTTTACACTATCTCATAGCCCTATGTACATTTATTTATTTTTTCTTTTAATTAAACAGATATTTTAATAAAATGTTTTTTATTTTGACAAGCATTAATTGCTGCTGTCTTTATCATACTTCATACATACTCCATACACGCATTTCGTTTTATCGTCAAATGTGTACTTTTATGACCCAGATCCTTATCTTTTGGTCATGTTTTAAATTTCTATTTTACTCTAATTTAAATCCTTCAAACTTTATCTTTTCTTCTAAATCATATTTTAGTTCGTATTTCATTTATATTTCTTTATCACTATTAATTTTACTAATATACAATTTCAATATTTCTAACTTTAATTATTTATTTCTCAAAATCTTGACTTTGGAGGGTAAAAAATAAGAATCTTTTCGATTCTATTTCCCTCTCTTATTAATTAAAACATTTTTTTCTTCATAAGTTTTAAATTTTTTTGCTAGTATTCCAAAACACATTATTTAATATTATTTAAATGTTAAATATATATATGTGTAGTCGCAGTATGTGCGATCATCACAATATATATAACATACTTTTTATACAAACACACTAATACATATATAAACACACTAATAAATTATTAATTCTTTTGAGAATCATTATATTTTCACATGGTACTATGCCAGTACATTGTGTGGTTGCTTTATCAACTGCAACCTTTCTGTATATCTGATAATCGGGCTTAAAATTTACATTGCATTGCTCTGTAATTTTTTAATTATTTTGGTTCTAGTCTTATAGCTAAAGACGCCGCCTATGGCGCCGTTTTCGCGCTAAAACACATAAAAATGCCGTTTTCGCGGCTGACACATTCGAACTCGCATTTTCTATAAAACTTTTTTGTTGTGCTACAGATTGCAGGCCGCTATGTCGCGTCGCAGTATAGCATGTATGTCGCATCGCAGCAAATAAATTTTCTGAATTTGTAGTTTATAAAATGGTTATGGCTTGGTGAGAGGGTGTGTGTATTTGAATTGGATGGATGTTGTTTTCATTGAATTTTTTTTTATTTTAAAGTATTGAAGTGTTCAGATTTTGTAAAGTAATAATTATCAGACTTTTTACACCATACTGTATTGAAGTTTTAAGTGGTAAATGTAGACAAGATATGTGTAAAGTGAGTTGGAATTAGGTAACGCGTCAAGTAACGTACTGTTCGTAACATTCCACGAGACAAACAAGATTCTACCGTGTGTATATTTTTGAGGTAAAAAAGAGCGGTAACACAAAAATATCCAGTAAGAAAAGTACAATTGTACACTGTTTTTTTTTAAATTTCATAAAAAGCATATATTATAAACATGGTTAATAAGTAAAGAAGACATTTTATATATATATTTGTTGTTGTTTAAAAAAGTTTTACTTTCTTTCTTTTCTCTGACTACTGTTATACTTTGTTGAATATAGTTTATGTTTATTGTTATCATTTATTTTATAGATGTTACTAAAAAAAAAAATATTTACAAAAATACGATTTTGATATTTTTTATTTTAGCATTACAAACAACAGAACACTAACCCTAGACCTAACCCTAACAAATTTTGCTTTTTGTTGACATTCTAGCGGTAATATCTGTTTGTCTGTAAAAAAAACTTAAAAAAAAAAAACTTAAAACAAAGACTAAAAAAGTCAAAAATAGCGATAACACAATAATATCCGTTTCTCTGTAGAAATAAAATGTAAAAGGAAGACTAAGAAATTTTACTTTATATTTCGATTATGAGTTTTTAAACAACAAGAGGCCTTTTGCTGTTCATGTGATTTTCATGATGGATTAGAATGATTTTCAGCAGAGACATTTTGAAGCTTGGATTTTTTACCCTTGTTCTCCATAGGTTTTCTATAATTTTTCCAGTGTTCAGGATTGCTCTCTTGTGAAGATATTCAAGGCCATTTGGAAGAACTGAACAGTAGATTGATTTAGTCCATATTTTATGCTATCTTCAAGTGTTTTCCTATTTCTCAACTTTCCCAATATTGTACTCCTAAAAGACTATTCATATTTGATTTCTAGACTTTACAAATAATTCCTAATTTTCCACATCCCTTTCCCTTTTCATATGTATCCCTCCCCCTTCACTATGTTGCTCCAGAATTTCATTTTTACCATTCTTTGTAAACCTCTTATTTAACCATATTTGTACCTTTTTTTTTTCTTTTTGATGAATAAACTGTCATCACTGAGAAAAAACAAAAGCCGTAACCCCAGTAAAAAAAATCTCCGATAGAAAATTGATTTTTTTAATAAAGCAAACTAAAAAACACGAATCAAATTGTAATTTGTTTATTTTATTTTACATTTATTATTATCATTTAATTTGTATATGTTAATAAAAAATAATATTTAAAATTAAATAATATTTAAAAAAGACAATTTTCTTTTGTTTTTATTTTCGCATTACAAAAAACACATCAAAATGATTATAATTAACGGCCCGGGAATGATCATATTTTATAGTTTTAGTGTGAAAACGGCGCCATCGAACGGCATCTTTATAAGATAAGCACCATTATTTTTTATAAAAAACATACTTGTTATACAACCACAGACATGCAAGTGCAAGCACAAACACACTAATACAAATATAAACACACTAATAAATTATTAAACCTTTTAAGAATCATTGTCTATATAATAAGGTTGCCTCAAACTTGGATCAGAGCCCCAAAATTACATTGTACATAAACCAGTTATATTCGAATACAAATATAATTTTTATACTACACGCTAATACAAACGCAAACACATTAATAAATTATATATTATAAAAATAATAAAACTATGCAAATAATAGAAAAATTTAAAATGCTATGCAAACACAAAAAATATTAAAATTGAATACTTACAAGCCCTGACATTACATTATGCATAAACCATACACACTAATACAAATGCAAACACATTAATAAATTATAATTTGTCAAATAATAAAAAAAATTTAAAATAATACTGTGCAGACAATAGGAATACCAATAAAAAAAAAATTGAATTCTTATGATATTAAATTTTTATCAAGATGAAGACCTTGAATCATAGAGACATTATTAATCGATTTTACTTCAGTCTTGCCAAAATGAAAATTGTGCCTCTTCATGCAATCTGGGAAACTGAGCAGAAAAGAAAAAAAATTAAATGAAACTACTAAGAAAAATATTAACAAAAATGTAAATTTTGTCTAATTTTAACATACGATACGTCATTTTGAAAGGGATTTAAACAGCAAAGAATGTTTACATTTTTATAGACGTCGTGCTTATAGTTGTCATGCAATTTTAAAAAAACATTTTCAATGAATCAGCTGGCGCTAGCGGCTATCATGCTGGACCCGTTCAAGCCGTTAACAAATTATCGTTAAAGTTATAGGTTAAAAAAATCAAAATTAATCTAAAAACACAAAACATGTTTTCATTTTAGCCTTCAGATTAAAATGAATTAAACAAAAAAAAAACAAAAAACAATCTAATTGTAGCTTTCATTAAAGAATAAGTCAAAGTACTAAAAACATTTTTGAACACACATCAAAAATTATCTTATACAGAAAAAATAATTAGAAAATTATTGATTGTAGATATTTTCGGTTTGATGATAGTCATTTCTTTTTTGACCTTAACACTTTTCCATTAACCTAATTTTTTATTAAAAAGAAATATACTGAAATGATATAATCATGAAATTCTTATTAAGAAATAAATATTTAATAGTAATAATAAATTATTAAATATTTGATGAACACTTTCATAATGTACATACTTAGATACATATATAAATGCAGTTTATTATTTTTTATTGTATATCTTAATATTATTTTTTTAAAATGGATGTCTATATGTGTATTGAAAGTGTATAATATATTGATTTGCCACAACTCATGTTTCTGCACAAAAGTTGGGAAGCAAATGGCATGGATATTGCAGCCAAGCTGTAATTGGCATTTTTGAATGTACCAGTTGGATCTCTTATTTCTGACATTTATTTTTTACCAAGTTAGGTATCATTTTTTTTACCAATATGTTTTGATTATAAATAGCTGTTTTTATTTTCTCAATTTCCAAGATTTGATTGATTTCTTATATAAATGTTGATACAGAAATTACAAAAAGACAAATAGAAAAATTCTAATTATTTGTTAAAAGTAGACTTATGCTGTATTCCAGACTACAAAAATTATGCGGAAATATGCTGATGCATGAATAGGAAATACATGTAGTTCCTTATATAAGACTGCCATATACAGTAATGGTCAGAAAGTATAGTTGCTTTAATCCGATTCAGAGACATAAGTAAAGGAAGTTTGAACCTTACCCACCCCTCTAGATCATGTCTAAGTGACTCACTCCCTCAACGTAACAAGAGTTAATTTTCTTGATGTAGTCAGGTAGAGATAAGACTCTTAGGAATCCTAGACAAAGTACTGATTAGGTTTGAACTTACAAAATAATGGGCATCTACATCTTGTTACTTGTATAAGTTAGTTTATTGTTAGTGGAAGGAAGCCTATACACCTTTATCCCGCTTAGCGATGGCAATTAGTCCTCCAAAACTCATTGTTAAACAAGAATATCGTACACAGAATACGTATTTATAATGGAGGTCTATGGGGAAAAAATTGATCAGTTCCAGTTGGCGTACAATATCCACATTGGTTTCCAAGCTCAAAGATTTTTTGATTTTTTCATGGCATTGATGACTAAATACGGTATCTAAAAAGAAAAGTTTTATATCACTAGGAAAAAAAATGCATATTTTCACTGTTTAAAAAGTATAGTACAGCAAAAAGAAAGAGAAAGTGAAACTAAATTTGAATTTACGAGTTTTTATATTCTTCTGAAGTTTTTCATCGTAATGGAAAAAAAAAATTTATACTGAAGTGCATTTTTTAAAAATTTGTGTTACAGTACATATTACTGTACATTTATGTTTATTATTTAATTGAACTTAAAGACTTATTACTGTACTCCAGAGTAACAAAAGGCTTAATGCTTATCGTAAATCAGTCAACTTTAGAAAAAAAAAAAAAAACTTATTTTAAAAGCAAAAATCTAACTTTTCTAATTTTTTTTAAAACATAATGCTAAGTTTATTTTTCTTACTGTATATTTTTAGTAATGTAATAGTGCCCCCGTTCCCGTAGAAAGATTATTTATTAACACTTATTTTAAATGCAATCTTTTTTTTTTTTTTAAAAAAAAAAAAATGTTTTTCTTTTGATTTGAAACCACTTGGGTGTGCGTAATTAAGGAACACACACAATTTAATATTAGTATTTAGTGTTTTCCTGAAAGTTTGTGATGATGGTATTTTAGTTGTACTGTTTTCATCATCTAGTATAAGTGTTGAATGTCTAGAAAAATTAAACTTTATTTAAATAATCCAAGTACTGTACATTATATTTAAATAAAGTTTAATTTTTCTAAAGACATTCAACACTTATATGTATATAGTATTATAGATTCAGTAATTATATATATTTTAAGTTTATGCGTTCTATATTCAAAATACTGAATCCAGCACTAACATTGTGTTTTATGAATAAAATATTGTATGTGCTATACAATTATAGGAATGTACTTTTGCTTTTGGGTAAAATTAATTTAAAATATCTATTCTCTGATGTCATCAGTGACGCAAAATTCAAGATGGCTGCCAAAATCCCCCCCCTCCCATTGTTATAGTGAATAATCGTAAATCAAAGTAGTGGGTATAAATTGATGATGATCGATATTGTGAAATATTGTTAAATAGCCAATCGCTAGGCGGAGTAAAAGTTTATTTCATTTGTAATTATTTATAAATAATTTTAGAAAGTACTCACATATGTTCAAAGGAAGTTCGAATCTCACTCACCCTTCTAGATCATGTCTAACCTACTCACTCCCTCAACCTCACAAGAATTAATTTTCTTAGGAATCCTAGACAAAGTACTGATAAGGTTTAAACATACAAAATAATGGACATCTACATTTTGTTACTTGTATAAATTAGTTTATTGTTAGTGTAAGAAAGCCTATATTTCGTTTGAAATTATTTATAAATAATCTTAGAAAGTACTTGCATATGTACAAAAGATTCAATTGTAACTTAGAATTTTTGAAATAAAAGAAAAAACATTTGATATACATTGCTAAAAAAAGGATGAATTTGACTAGGTAGAGAGGAGGTGCGGAAGTCAATCTATGATGCGAGAACATGGTAAAGTTAATGTTTTAATTAGCTAAACAAGCTGGAGGCTGACTTAAACATAGCCCTAGTTATGAAATTTGTATATAATCATAACAAATCTTTAATAATATATTTGCCTAGCAACATACATAGATCATATATATCAATAGGCATAATTATAAAAAAAGGATAAGATTAAGTGTAGCACTCAGTGATCTTATATATATATATTTAAATTTGTGTCTTTAATTTAGTAAAGTCTTCATCATTTTGCCAATTTGATTGATGGATAGCTATTTCGCCTCTGATTAATTATTAGAGAAAGGAACCCATTCGCCTAAGTGTGATCCGAGTTCAAGAACAAAGTGTCTTTGGTAGCTTAATGTCCATTTTTTCTCGCTGTCCCTTTAACAGGATTCAACTCCAGGCAACTGATATATCGAGTATTCACTAGCTGGCTGGATGAAGTAATTCAGAAAACAATAAAATAGGAAAATTTAGAGACTATATTTTCACTAAGTGTTCAGTATTGGGAATACGGTCAAACGACCATAAATATTAATATATAAATGTCCCTTAAATGTTACTATACTAGAAATGTTATTATTAAATAATAAAAAAACCCTTTACTTTTTAATGTCCAGATTGCCATACTGAATTTTTAAAAAACTGGCTTGAGACACAATCTTCACAATAACTTCAATTTTAATAATGTTAGAGCAAAAAGCTTTACATTGATAGAAACTAGAAAAACTAAGGAAAATAATAAGGCTAAAATAAATAATAACCATTTAAAAAATAAAGGCTCTGGTTAAGCATTTATCACAAAACTTGTTGAGGAATTGGCAATCCTCATTGTTTATAACTTACAAGCTTAAGATAATAGGATCATGTGATCTATGACTCTTATTTTGCCTCTTTATTACTTTATTGTTTGTATCACTGATAAAATGAGTTTCATTTCTTCATTATATATTTTTTGTGTACATCAGTGATGTTTATATTCTTTATGCACACCAGTGATGCTATCTTGTTATATTTATTGTCCCACATAGATATAATTTGTTTGCATATACCTCATTTGCTAGCTATAGAATTACTAATAATGTGATGTAAGATTTGGCAAAACTACTGACTCCCACAGCATGAGTACCAAGGCATGGACAAGAATCAGAATTTGATTCTTTGCCTGCATACAATTTAGTGTGGTATATGCATAACTATTGTGGTTATCTCCCCACACACACCATTTGAAATCTTTTTTTTTTGGTTTTAAGTGTTTATATTTCCACATGCTATTCCCAGTAAATTTTGTGATTGCTTTGTCAACTGCAAAATTTCTGTATACTTGATAATCAGTCCTAAGATTTACATAGTACTGCTCTATAATACCTTAATTTTACTTGTATAGATATTACTTGTTATAAACATAAACCTGCAATTGCAAATCTAAAGACAGTAATATATAAACATAGTAATAAATATCGTAAAATAAATATAATATAAATTATTAAATCTTTTGAGAATCATTATGTCTAGAAAATAAGATTGCCTAATCTTAGATCAGAGCCGCAAAATTACATATACTACGTTTGTTGTATTTGAATACAAATGTTTAAATTTACTTACATATAACAAAGAACATAAATGATCTATAAATTATATACTACTCAGACACCAATACAAACGCAAACATACCATTTATCAAATAATTTTTAAAAATTTACTATTCAAATAATTAAAAAATAAAAGTTTTAATACTTACAACCCGATATTCTGATTACATTTTGAAGTCCAAATGTGAATTATCCGTGCATTTTTAATCAGCTTTAGTAGACTTTTTGGTCATTTAAAAATTTCTGCCATTATTTTGTACATGAATACTATTAAACTGAGGAAAAAATAGAAAAATTAAACGAATGTATCCATAAAAATATTTATAAAAAATCCAATTTTTTTCGGATTTTAACAAAATGGACACAATTAAAAAGAAAATTTAAAAATGCAATGGATTCTGGGATTTCTATTGACATGCTTTTAGTTTTCATGTAATTTTAAAACAAAATTTCAATGAAGCACCACCGCGCGTTCTGTTGCCGCTGTAACTACTCAAGATGTTAGTTATTAAATTAACTTAGATGTGGGTATTATACCAGCATTTTATTCTTAATAATTATCATTATTTAACTAATTTTGTCGCCCATAGATTTGATGAATATTGAATAGATAAATATATGAAAAGATCGCACTGTACCTCTGTATTACAAAATACTAAATAATAGACACTTATATAGTGTGTCTTCTAATGCATATTTATTTAATAAGCATATCTGGTTTGATTAAGTCTACATATATAAAATAACAATTGCGATGGTACTTTTTAAAAAAAATTAATAAATTTCATAGACACGTATATATACAATATGAATGTCTTTATCAGTATAATTATAAAATGAGTCTAGAGTTTAATTAATTAAATAACTAAATGACAATGTATTCTTTTTCTCTTTTATTTAAAAACATTTAATAATAAAAAAAAACTGTTTGAGAAGGTTTTTAAATCAAAATAACTTTTACAAATTATTTAGAAACGATTTCCACCTTATTGAGCGGGTTGAGGGAAAATAAAAAGTCTTAACTTATTTAAACTTTATCATCCAGCTTTTCACTTAAATATGTATATTCCACATTACCAATGAAATAATAAATAAATAAAATATTGTTGATTTTATGTGTATTCCAATGATATGTCAATATATATTTAACAAGAAAAAGAAACAGATATTGTTAATCTTTAGAATACATACATTAACTTTATAACTATATGCGAGGTAAAATTCGTTAATGCATATTAACCAGAACAATACTAAAGAAAAAATGACAAAGATAAAAATTAACTGTAACTATGAAGCGCTTATACGGATTATGCTTTATAAAGGTGGTGAATTAAGAGTTTATTTTAGAGGCCCCATGATGCTGTCATGCGTTCTTGATGGCTGTTACGGTCTGCAACGGACATCAAAGCTCATGTTTCCATTTAGATAGGTCTTTTTGATCTTCTAGGCAGTAAAAGTAAGTAGTTATTAGGCATGGTTCTTAAGTCTTCTGCTGGGATTCATCTCTACGACACTTTTCTGAGAATGAATTAATGAGAAGATGAAGATAAACTTATCTACTTGCACATAACTTAGAGGTTTATGTATCTGGTAGATGATGGTTCAAGATTTTAGAACAAGAAAAATTATAGAACAAAGAACTTGCAGTATTTATATCTTTTAACTTCTTTCCATTAATTAATTGAAGTCTATCAATGCTTCTACTGTTTACAACCTCTTAAGAGCATCATATGATTTACACTTGTTTAGATGACAAAAAATCGATTTTATACTACATTTTTCACTTTAATGGATCTTAAGTTAAAAGTTTTTAATCTATTTTGGTATTATATAAAATGCATTAGCTCACATCTTTATTTGCTGATGTAATAATTTTTTATTTATTTTACTTTAAAATTTTTTCCTTTCTCTTAATTTCCACCTATAATATTTATATATATCTAAATTGTATACATATAATTTTCATTAATAATTTACAATTTATTTTAATATCCATTTACTAGTTGACTTTAGGGTCAGTAGTTAAATAAACAGTGAATGGTAAAGCACACATACATATAGCTATATATATATATATATGTATAGCTTCAATATCATGCCTAAGTAAAAATATTTACACATTTGATGTTTACAGAGTTATTTGCTATCAAACTAAAAAGAGCAAAAAAATGTCTTTATCATTCACTAGCAGCAAAATAAATTTTGCTTTTTTATGTCAAAGGTGGGGATATTTCATTTATTATTAGCCAAGTAAGCTTAAATATTTTTAATATTTATAAAATAGTAAATTGTTTTAAATATTGGTAATGCAGTAGAATTGCAAACTATACAATTGTTCCAATCCCTCCTTGCATACAAACATATATAGCATATAATAGCTTACATTTTATTGACAAGCCTTGATTATGATACAATAAGTATTGCTTATTGTACTAAAAGTGTACAATATAGTACTATTCAACATGTGTAAGTATGCCTATGTAAATTGAGATTATAATAAAAAAATTTAAAAAAGTGATAGTAATAATAATAATAATAAATGGAGAAAGCACATATACTTATATATTTACAATATAGTGAACATGTTCAATTATTCACAATAATACAGGGGTCCCCAACCTTTTTGCACTTAAGAGCACATTCTATAATACCGGCCATTTGGCGGGCACCATTTATTTTTTCAATGTAAATTTATAGTTGGATATTGTTAATAATACACATAATGTACAAAAAAATATTTATTTCAAAAATAAAATTTTAACATACAATTAACGTTTATATTTTTACTCTGTAAAAGTATAGTATTACTTACAATTTGATTACAATATAATACGATAATTTATAAGAAATTTTCAAAATTAAATTTATTTGTATCAGATAAATAATTCTTTATCGTGTTCGGATAGCGGCGGGCACACATAAAATGGTCTGCAGGCGCTATGGTGCCCGCAGGCATAGGGTTGGGGACCCCTGCAATAATGTATCAGCACAATAAAATATGTTCCAGACATTTTTTTTCTTCATTAATTATTTTAAAAGTCTAATAAAAATGTAGCAGCAGTTTCATTATGCAGATGCAGCTTTACCGGTTATTTAATATTTTTAAGACTTTTTGCATCTGTACAATCATCCCCTATTTGCAACGAATATCTTGGAATTATGCAATCCTGATATTAGATTAAATTCTTTCATATCTTGGAATTATGCAATCCTGATATTAGATAAATTCTTCATAGAAACTTATAAAGCTTTTCTGATGCAATATAAGATTGTCAGCCCTAACATTCTTACAATCTGTATCGTTTAACTACAGATTTAAGGCTTTTTCCATTTTAATCATTCTTTTGAAAGATACAGCTGGTTTCTTAGTTTTCATTATTATATATATATTTTGTGATTTACTACGTATTTTAGTAAAGATATAATACACTTTACATACAACATATAACTTTTTGGGAAAAAACTGCACAGAAAAATTCTGTTCACTTATTTTACTGAACTGCACTTAAATCACAAAGAAAACATGACTAAATAAATTCACATTGGAGAATATAAAATTTGATAACTTCATAAATTTCAATGTTCTTATTTGTTTACATATTGGGGGGTGGGAGTTCGCATATAATTGAAGTCTTGTAATTTGATGCAGCATAGTTCATGGCTTCACTGTATGTTTCAAATAGTTTTTATGGGAAAATATTGTCAAAACAGAAGCACTGTAAATATGATCATTTAAAGAAGATACTTTATCTTATTGCATTGCCAAATCCATGTATTAATATCATTTATATTTTTTATTATTTTTTACAATGCTTTTTTTACAACCCACTATTGATAGTTACAAATACATGAATACAATTATACATGATAATATAATTTTATATTTTATGTATACATATATTCTATTTTATTATTATTTATATACCCACATATATTACCTTTGTATATATTTTACTGTAAGAGTAGTTTGCAATTTAACCTTTGCCACTCTCACCACCAAATCCAGTTAATTTGTAATCTAACTTCAGTTAATAGGCAACTAAGCATATGTATTTTCATTTATAAAGTAACCAAACCCACACCTATATACACAGACATAACAAATGTGTATTTTTAACTATATTGAAGTATCAAAATAAATTAGTTATGATTTATCTGCTAGAAAGACGAAAACTCCAATTAAATAATAATAATAATCATACTATGTATGTATGTAAACAAATTTAATATCTGTGTATTTTACATCATTTTAAAGGACTTGGACTAATTAAACATTGTAACGGCCTAATGTCAAACCAGTCACTAGGTAACCAAATACAGAAGATGAAAAACAACTCTACGTGATTTTTTTTACTTATAATCAAGATAATACACGTAACAATAGGCATATATATATAGTGATGAAAAAGGGGAAAAAATGCAAGCATGTCGGACAACAGAAGCTGACGGCACTATAAAAAGAAACTTAAGTCATTTCCGTCTTTCTGCTATTTTCAAATAAGGCATAAGCTGTACAGTACAATATCGTAAAATCGAATTCTGGAATCTTGAGGAAAATGGACGGCTTATTCGAGCAGTTTAAATTATTTACTGAATTGTTATAAAGCAGTTTGCAAGAAGCTGCAATTAATATTTAGACGAAAACAGTCCTAATAAATTCAACCATTTGGGTAAAATAATAAGACTTGATTTAGACATTTGAAATAAAAAGGACCACGCTATTCTTCAACTGCAAATAAAAGAATGGATTATAATGTCACCAGAGTATTTTTATATATATATATTAACGATGGAATAATTCCATTCATATAAAAATCATTTAACAACAAACATCGAATTAAGAAAGTTTTAATTGTTTACTTGTTGAAAAACAGTTTGCCAGATAATTCAGTAGTGTTGTAGGTCTAAGTGTTGTCAGCCCTTACCAGAGGAAGTGTGATGGGTTAGTGCTTAAGTGTGTACCGCCTGCCAAAATGTCAAATGCCATGTCTAAAATGCACAGGCAGACGTAGAAAAGAATTAACAGGACATATACAGCATCTTCGCGAGGAATGCATGACCTATATATAGCAGCCTAACTGAAATGACGGATTGTACATATCAGAGACTTTAGTTGCCAAATTCACAACTTCGCATCAGTCATCATGAAGAAGCATTAATTTGTTGTGATATATTTTTTTATATTTATGTATATGTTGGTAGAATTATGTATTATCTTTTTTTTTTTTTGTTTTATTCACCTCCGTATTTGGAAACCGAGGTTTCGGTAACACAAGAGTCCATTGTAGCGTAACTTGAGAAATTACGGGGAAGAAGGTTGTTTAAATAATTTTTCTTTTTTTAAATAAAGTTTAGGTAACCTTCCTCCGTGGTGACATGATATTAGGTATGATTACTATCAGAATCCTTACCACAATATGGGATAGAAGTAAGATTTTATTTATTCATGTTCCATAATAAAGAAATAAACTAGCTACAGGACAGAATGTTTATCTTTTTTTTTTGTTGACTAACCATTGTTCATATTTGTTTATTCAGGGTGAATGACAAATTCTTGCGTGAATGGTCTTTTCTATTTAACTATTGCATAGTGGGGGGGGGGGGTCCAAAGAGAGAAAAGCACTACAGCTGGAATTAAACCAAGAAGCTACTTAATACATCTCCATTTATTTTATGCTTCACAATCAATGCAACATTAGATTAAGGATTTTTTTTTATTGTTTCTTTTACTTGGTATATAATGAGTGTCTATTCATGTATGCTTATCATGGGAAGGGTTAGTGTAATAAATATAATTAATCGTTAATATGATAGGGTTACATACTTGACACACACATGTATATAATTATTTTTTTTTGTCAGAGTTTTTCAATTTTTATTTTTTATCTCGTTTGTAAACATTGTCAATTTTTAATTCTCATTAAGTGATCTCTAGTTTTTTCTTTTCCACTCATCAATCAATCACCATACATATGTGCACACACACATTTTCTTGTACATTGTAATACAGTAATATGATAAAATGAGTCTTCTACTTGATCTAAAACCCGTATAAACATATTATAATTTATATCTAAGATAAATTCATTGCTGAAGTTAGTTGATTGCAGCATTCTGCCTGGGTTCGAATTCTGAGGCATGGGTGGAATCCGGAAGAGGGGTGTGGTATGGATGAACTAATCTAAATTGTGTCTAAATTTAATGAGTAAAATAAAGAGCTAGCCTATTGGAAGTAAACATGATCATTGGTTAGTTGCATCATCACTCCATTATTGGCATCCTACCTGAAGACCCTAGGTCTGATCGTAGTTAGATGTTCTCCCCTCTTCTGGTGGAAAACCTGGACTGTCACAATACATTTGACTTTTATTTCATTTATTTATTTTACTTTTATTGATCTTTTCATATTTAACTCTTAACATTATATATTCATACCTTTATATTTTACATTATTATTATTCATTATATTAACATTCAATATGTATAATTTTCTTTAACCTATATTATTTTTTAATATTTTTATATCTACCTTCTACTTGTATTTCCAAATCTTAACTGCTAAATTCAAACTTTTAAATTTTACAGTTACACTAGAGTAGCTCCCTCTTTCTATTTTTAATATAACTAAATCCCTTTTTTTTTGTATTATGTCAAAAAATGTTTTCAGGCCCAAATCGCCATTTAATAGTGGCTTAATATTATTAATATAAATAATTTCTTTTGCTTTTTTATCCCTTCTATTATTTGTAAATTATATCATCTTTATGCAATCCTTTCCAAACTTATGTCCTGTTTCTAAGGTATCTAAATATGTGAATTTTTATTATATTTATGTTGTAATGGTCTTCTATATATTGAATTCTGTTTCTCTTATATAATTTACTTTTATATTATTAATTTGACGCTTTTTACAATTTCATGTATTCCATTTATTTCATTATCTGAAGTTTTATTATAATTATTAATGTACTTATTTTCTAAAATATTAATCATATTTTTCTTCTTTTTTTTAACTATTATAACATTTATTATAATATTAAATTTTTTTAATTAACTTTACTTATAACTTTATTTCAATTCTTAACTACACAGTTATTTTCTGTTTATACCTATATAATTCATTTTACCTATATTATTATTACTACTTTTTTTTCTTTATTATTATTTATATAATCTATCTTATTTTCCATTAACCTAATATTATCATTTATAAATTCTTTTATTAAATCTATTTGCTTTACATAATTTTGACTTGAACAATAATTTTCTGCTCTATGAATTCGAGAATGTATTGTATTTATTTTGTATTTGTATTTGAGTACCGATTATTATCTATATTACTTTTCTTATGAATTGATGTTTCAATCTACATTTCTCTTCTTCATATGACTTAATCAACTGTTATATATAGAGTCCGTAAAAATACACACTCTTATCAAACTTTTTAATCAACTTTATGTGTAAATATGTCAATATATTATTCTCTTCTTTTTCTACAGTAAATTTAATATTATTCATCTTATTAATATCCTCTATAAATAAACCGATCTGTCTTTGTGTTTTAATGAATATCAATAAACAATCATCTACATATCTCTTAATAAAGATTTGGTTATTAAATTAAATGATAATAATACCAAATTTTTAAAAGAATGTAGAAGATTAGATAGATATAAGACTAAAATTTATATGGATTAATAGTTATAGAAAAACAATAAGAAACAATCAAGTTTATAGAAGGATTAGAAAAGAGGATATTAAAAGTATTTATTAATAATAGTTATAGTATAAAACAATGGTTATATAGAGAGATTTTAAGTATTGAATCAATAACTAAGAAAAAACTTTTTTAGAGAATTATTTAGATTAAAAAAGGTATTTATAAATAAGAATACAGAAAAGGAATAATTATATGGATAAAATTTTTAATATGACATGTATAGAATTAACAGAAAAAGAAAAGAAATTTTTAAGTAAAGGGATTAAATATGTACTATATAGATATAATGGTAATAATGAGACAATATAATTGAGAACATTAAAAGAGAAAATAGCACAGAAAAGAGAATTACAAAATGTATTATCAGAATATAGGTAGGAATAAAATTATTAGTAATAGAGATAAAGTATGGATGGAAGATTTTAATATTGAAGTGGACAATATGATTTATAGAATAAAGAAGAAACAAAAATAAAGGAATTAATAGGGATGATGTTAAAATAAAGGATATTAAAGAAATAAAAGATAAATATATGGATAAAATAGTTATCACAAAGTCAGATAAAGTGAATAAATTGGTAATGATAAATGAAAATTATATAGATAAAATGAAGGTAGTATATTTGGGAGAATTAAAAAAGGTGATATTAAATTATTGACTTTTAGAGTATATACAATAATAAGAGACTTATAAAAAGGGGCATAATTGATTATAATACATTTGATTATTTAGGGATAAAATATTGTATAACAGGTAGAATTTATGGAGCACCTAAAATTTTTAAAGGTGTGCCATTAAGACCACTTATTAATGGTAGTAGTTCATATTATGATAAAGTATTTAAATGGTTGTCAAGTAAAGTGTTAAAGAAATATATTAATACTATCTGTAAATCATATATAAAAAATAGTAAAGTTCTAATAGGAAATTAAAAATGTAATAAATATAGTAATTATAATTTATATGAAAGGTATAATAATAAAGAAATAAATTAACCTATAAAATAATTAATGGAGATTATAGAAATATGTTGTAAAGAAATAACATTTTAATTTAATGATACGTTGTATAGACAAAAAGGTTTACTAATAGGAAGAGTATTAAGTGGAGTAATGAGTAATATTTATATGGAAAAATTGGAGGAGTTAATGTTAGTGAATGGTAATGCTCCAATCTTTATTAAAAGATATGTAGATGATTATTTATTGATATTTATTAAAACACAAAGTCAGATTTATTTATAGAGGATATTAATAAGATGGATGAAAATATTAAATTTACTGTAGAAAAAGAAGATAATAATATACTGATATTTAGATATAAAGTTATTTAAGTCATATGAAGAAAGGAAATGTAGGTTTGAAACATCAATTCATAAGAAAAGTAATATAGATAATAATTGGCACTCAAATATAAATACAAAATAAATACAATACATTCTAGAATTCATAGAGCAGTAAATTATTCTTCAAATAAAGATTATATTAAGCAAATAGATCTAATAAAAGAATTTATAAATGATAATATTAGGTTCATAGAAAGTATGATAGATTATATAAATAATAATAAAGAAGAAAATAATAATAATAATAATATAGATGAAATGAATTACATTGGTATAAAGCCAGGAAATAACTACGTAGTTAAGAATTTAAATAAAGTTATAGGTAAAATTAATAAAAAGAGGAAAAATATGATTAGTACTTTAGAAAATAAGTATATTAGTAATTATGATAAAACTTCAGATAATGAAATAAATGGAATATATGAAATTAATTGTAAAAAGTATAAAATTATTAATATAAAAGTAAATTATGTAGGAGAAACAATTCAATATATAGAAAGTCTATTACAACATAAATATAAAAACTGGTTGATATATTTATATCCATTAGAAGTGGCATGAATTTGGAAAGGATTGTATAAAGGTAAGATAAAGGGGACAGAAAAATAAAAGCTATTTATATTAATAATATTAAGCCAGTATTAAATAGAGATTTGGGCCTGAAAAAATTTTTTAAATAATAAAAGAAAAAATTACTTAGATAAAAACTAAAAAAAGGGAGCTGCTCTAGTATAACTATAAAATTTAAAAGTTTGAATTTAGCAGTTAAGCTTTGGAAATACAAGTAGAAGATATACATTAAAATTAATATAAAATGTAAAAGTATGACTATAATGTTGGAGTTATATATTGAGTTGGTATTTTTCTGCCAACTCATATTTATTACACATATATACGCACATATATTATTAAAATCGCGTGTATATTTTATAATAAAACATATTTTTACACTAAAAATAAATAATAAAACTTATTTTTGAAATGGAATTTTAAAAGTTTTGAAATCAATTAAATCAAAAAAAAAAAAAGAAGAAAGAAAACAAAACATAAGATCTTGCAAGTTTTTTTTATTATAAAAGTTCGTCTTTTGTTTTATTTCTAATTCTTAGAAATTCTTAAAAGATAAGAGGGGGGAAAAAGTACAGTATAGAATTTTTCTGCAATTAGCTCTATTGTTGAAACTTTGATAGTGAAGGTATTTTTGGGCTATCTATTATGCTCATCAGTTTGGAATGTTTCCTCAGGATTATAATTAACATTGAAAAAAACTATAAATTACGGGATTGGCTTGAACTCTTCAGCAATTTAAAACCTGGCAAGTAAAATTAAATAAAAAAGTATAGAGAATATGTGTAATGGCTAGAGGTTTCAGAACTTCCCTCTTTGGGGAACCTCTCTTTCCGTTACCACCTGGAACTGCCATTGGAAATGCCGACCTTGTATAGGGATATGTAGAGCTAGCCGAGGAAGTTGGATTAAGCTGGAAATCTAGGCCAAACTACGACAAGCATAAGGATGAAATACTTCTCCCACAGGTCCATCACTGATCGATAAGGGTACCTATAAACTTACTGAGTGAACTTTGATTTCATTTTGCATAATAGAAACATATTATTAAGTGTCTTAAATGTTTCAACAATAGAGTATGGGATTATTGCTGGGAATTTTATTATATGTTAAAGTAGTTAAAACAAGCGGAGAGGGAGTTAAACTCATATATTTTTTAAATATGTTTTTTAATATATATATATGCATTTTATTATAATTCATGTGTGAATCAGATTAGATTTTTCCTAATAAGGTTAACTTCTCGATCTTGAAAGATCAACATGGGAGGGAAGGATTTAGGCCAGTTGTATGTTCGACAATAAGCAACCCTTGAATCTTATGTTGGAACATGGTGCAGGGAAAATGGATGCCCTGACGACATGTCGTACATTGAGATTAGAATAAATTATTTAATGTTAGAAAGAGGAGTTCTGATTGTTGCCATTTGGTACGCTCTTATTAGTAAGTCACCCTTGGGTTCACACCAACTTGTTCAGGGTTTTTTGTTGTATATAGGACAAGTGGCAGTGCATGTTCCCTCAAGAAAAGAATATTAGTTAAATAATTTGTACCGAATAAAAAAAAAAGATACCGTTTGCGTTTAAATTTAAGCTTGTATTTGTTCTTTGCCAAAAAGATTCGAGTCAGCTTGGAATTTTTTTTAATTGGAAGTGAATATAATAGATCTATTAAATGTCATATTTGTGTGTCCCTGTTTAATCTGGTTTAGTTATTTAATTCAGTGTCCATTTAGCTGAAATAAATTCACGTAAGATTGCCTTTTAAAAATATATTTGGTGATTGCCGTTCGTAAATAAATAATTGACTGTGATTGTGGCAACCTTCACAATCTAGTCCTAAGCCAGAAATGCTTGATGGTGCCCTCGAACGGCACCGTATTTTCATAATCTTTGAAAATTTACGGACCAAGTCAAAATGTCATGGCACAATATTAAAATATTAATAAGAGTAAAATGAAAAATAAATGAAATAAAAATAATATATATATGATTAAAGAAGATATTAATTGGTGAATATAGAATTAAAAAAATGTCAAATGTATATTATATACAAAGGTAATAATTATATAGAGGGCAATATAAGGATACATATAGATATATAAATAATGATTATAAAATAGAATATATTGTAGCCTTTGGTTTTGACCAAAGATGACCAAGGGTGTAGCAGATGCCGTTCGTTAAAAAAGAAAAAAAATTTCTCGTAGAAGTCAATCAAATAAGAAAATTCATCAATAACAGTAATTTTAAAAATGGACAGAGTAATTGGAAAGTTTATAATGCTCATAAGATATAAGAATCGTATCTGGAAAATCTTGAGAAAGTTGATATATAAGTTGTTTTTGGGGATATGAAGATAATTTAGGAGTATCACACATTATACGCTTTAATCGTTAAAAATTAAATAGTGAGATCGACTGGTAATATTTATCTAGTAAAAAAAGGATTGATGTAAATTTAAAATCGTAAAGGTTTGGCATGTTTACTGCAATAGTCAATTTTCAGAGAAATAGCTCTAAATTTTTAAATATTACATGATGGTTCATTTTTTAAAATACTTCCATATTTCTCCATTCTTTTTTATTTCATAAATATATTTATATAAATAATGATACAATAAAAGACAACCCCCAAGATGCATTTTGTGCTGAATCAGCACTCATCAGTTGGACCAGGTCATTATCTCTCATATATATCTTTATTACATGAAGAGTATTTATGTAAAGCAAATTGTCTCATTTTTATTTTCAAGCGTCAATTTACTCCACTCTCAACTTTTACAATATCAACTTTTTGATAAATATGTTAGGTGGAATTTATAGGATTAGCTAGTAAGGTTAGGAAGTGTGTGTGAGTGTGGGTATATGTGGTCTACATGTATAATATTTTATTTATTGGGACAGTCATAAATGATTTTGTTTCATACAACATACCATTCGATAGCAAATTGAAAGAATGATAATTTTATGTTAGTTTTAAACAAACCGTAACAATATTGTCATAAATTTTAAATTCCGTCCATTTTTTTTTTTTTTTTAATAAAATTTTCTTTCAAGTTGTTATCCATTTTTTTTATAAGTCAAACCCGGGAAAATTTCAAGAAACCACATGATTATTAATGTTGTGAATAAATTAATAGTAAAACTATGTTTGATAACCAATCAAAAGTTTAATAGTCAGGTTAGAAGGTCAAAAGATTGAATCTGAAATGATTGACATTCGGAGGTTATAAAAATGGTCCACACATTTTGGGAGGGTCTTTTGGCATTATTCCATTCCTCTGAAATCACGTCTCCCAGTTCTTTTTAGTTTCACTTTGCTAATCTAAGGAATTTGTTTTTATACACTTTGAGGGTCAAGCTTCTGACTGAAATTTGATTATCTTCTGTAAGAATGTGTACATAAACAACTAAAATCAGGCGCACTTAATTCTTGAACCCCAAAGTTGATCGTGGATCAGATTTTCCGAACAGCCAATTTGGTATAACGACCATGTGGTAAACAAAGCATCTGCAGCCAGCTTACAAATTTTTTTCACATAAAATGCAGCCGAGAGGTCAGCACAGCTGTCTTGTAAGCAGTTGCTTGCAAACAATTGTTGTGGGTTCGCTTCCCGGCTGATGCTTTGACATATGAAAAAAAAAAAAATGCTGCAAATATCAATTTTTATTAATAATGTTTTTATTGTAACACTTATCTTGAAGAAGAGATGGAAGAAATAGTATTCAATAAAAAAAACTTTGAATGCAAATATTAAATATTAAAAGCAGTTATAAATTATGTTTCAAAAATTAAGCTAAGTGTCAGCAAAGTCATCTAAGTATCTTCATTGTAAAAGAAAGTCTGATTCTTTACATGAAAGAAATGAAAAAAAAAAGTTAAAAATACTAGTGCCCTAATGAGAATACAAAATTAAGTAAAATTGAAATGAAGTGAAAATGTTTGTATAAGATTTATAACTGATAGACCGAGTACCTATCCTGTGGAAATAATGGTATTTAAAATCCTATAAAAATTGGAACTATTGAAACAAGTAATATCGTGACTAATTTATTAAGCTCAGCCCTAGACTTTACAAACCTGTATCTGTAAATTGGAAATGCATTTGGTAGAAACATTTTTACCCGGATCCCAAAGGAAAATGGCAGTTGTTTTTATTAAAATATTAATTAGACAAATGGATGTGATAATATGGTGAAATAATCGGAGGATGCAAAAATAATGTGATTTCTGAAACTTATGGTCTTTAAAAAAAAATATAACATTTGGATTATATTTGCTCGCAATAATCCTAGTGTGTGTGGATGAACCTGTACAGCCCAAAGGAGGATGATCATCATCAATTATGAACTGTGCCCAAAAGGACTCATTAAGTATATTTTTATTTTTTATTTTATGGATAATTGATTGGTTATAGGTTAAAGTTATTTATGGAGTATATTCATTAAACATAGTATAAGTTATCCCAGTACAGATTGAGGCTAGAGTAAAAAAACAATATGCCTTTATATTATCATATTATTGTTAATATTGCTTAACCTTAATGCTATTATGAGATAAATGAAATATTTACGTAAAAGTATGGAATGTTTGTTTAAGCGGTTCACGAATATAATTTTATACTTTTAGTTAAGATTAATATTTAAATGCTTTTATTTTATTTTTGTATTCTGAAAGTTTAATATTGCTATGTCCTAGAGTCTGAGAGTTTTGAAATCAGTATATGGTAAATAAAATGAACGATGCACATTTCTCTTTTTTTTATTTTTAAATTTATGATAAAAACTTTATTAATAACATAAATATTTACAATTTATACAAGTAGTTAAACAAATAACCAAAACCCAAAGAATTTGAAATATTCCACTATTAAGACAGAAAGGCTCTGGGCCATTAAACAGTTAACTCCAACTTGAGGAGGTTGACCTGTAACAATGTAATAGGAGACTCTTAAGACATGAAGCAAATGCAACTCAAAAGGGTGAAGCATGTAACAAAATGTTTGATTAGCCTAAGGGATAAGCCACTCTGTAGAATTCCAACTTTTACTCAAAACAAATGTTTATCTGATAATCTCACATGGAGTTATTCCAGGGCCACCCCAGATTCGAGTCATTATCTTTCTTAGCAAGTATCTGACATTGATTGAAAAAAGTTTCCCAATCACTATAGAGTTTTCTCAGCCAGTTGAATTTTATCTTATATACCATATTGTCTTAAGGGTATGCACAGTTACCATTGCATTATGGGGGTTAAATTGACTAAATAGAAGTTTTAAATTGATGGTTGGTCTGTGCAACACTAGCTCTTATTTGTCCAAATGCCGAACATTCTTTGAATTGATGCTGGAAAGTTTCATCACCAGATTTGCATAGTAAACAGATCGGATCCAAGTTCATACATAGCCTTTCATTTAGAACCTTAGCTGTTGGAAACAAGCCATTCATCAGTTTGAAAACAAATTTCAAGTAGGATTGGGGTGCATATATAGATAGAGTGGAACTTTTTCAACACTTTTTTTTTTTTGCTATATCCAACCATGCAATGTCATGACTTTTAAAATGATTCCTTATATTTAATACCTTCCAAACTGGGCACATTCAGATCATCCTGGAGATCCCTATAAGCAATGAACAGGTCGGTTATAAAAGATCCTTCCTTACATCCAATTTCATTAAAGGAGCTAGCATGATGAATAAAAGGCCCAAGAAATTGACTTTTAAATAAGTTAATAAAATGTATTTGCCTTGATGTAAGATACATATAACCCTGAATCAATCAGACCAAGACCTCCATTTTCTATTGGCATTTGCAAGATTGATATTGGGATCCATCACATTTTTTATTTTATAATATTTAAAACTAAAATAGTTTGATTTATTATTTAGTCATATTAGACTTGCTAAATTATCTATCTGTTCATGCATCAGTAATATAGTTGTCTTTATGAGAGTTCAAACTGTGTTCTCTTATGATTATGTGTAGTTATAAGTGACCCTGGTGTGCTCAAGGTATGCAAAGATATCGCTACCTTGGAGGTCGAGATGGAGCATAGATTCTCTCATGGTGATAATATTAAGTATTTTAGCGTGTTCAGCAGATCGAGGATGTATTTATTCCCAGCTCCATTTAAATTTACTTCGTAAAATGTATATGGTTGTAGTAGTCATAGTGAGTTGTGCATGCCCATCTTCATATGTGTAGTGATGAGGTCCTAACATTTCATAGCCCTCAGCTAGAAGATGTGCTCATATTCATGTCACCACTAATTTGTTGTTATATGAATTTCCTTTCCCTACGGATATATATTTTTCGCTATGCTTGGTATGAAAGTTTTAAAATTTCGAAATGGGTCACTGTTTAAATTTTGAAGTATATCTACTTTAGGATACTTTAGATTTTGAAAGTATGGCTTGTGGAATTGATGAATAATGTTTAGCCGAGTTCTGCTTGCAATCATTTAGAACCGATAATGAAAATTTAAATTCGATTATTATTAATATTTTGGATAAGCAATGTGCATCATATCCAGCCTACAGCTGAAGCAAGTCACCGCAGGACTAATAAAATAGTTAAGTAATACTCATGTTGGGGACATAGCAAGCATTGAATGAATGTGACCTCTAAAATTGCCAATCATTCTAGAATTAATAGTTAAGGAAAGTAATATGCGGGTAAGCAATAATTCATATAGGTATTTAGAAGTATTCAGCAGACATTTAGGCAAAATATTGATTTATTAGATCCGTACCGTAGCCTTACTGGGTATATTTATCTAATGAATTAAAGTTAGCAGGTTAAATTTAATTATTAAGCATAGCTATTATAACAAGTGTTTTTGAAATTTGTTTCAAAAAAGTATTATCGATACAGCAAGAGATAGCTGGTCGAAATGTTTTATCTTATTATTGTTCCTTACTTTGTTCAAGTACTAAACAAGGTAGGTTTATAGCAAGAGGGGCATAGTTGTAAAAGTGCTAAGCACAGAAAATGAATCATCTTTCATAGCGGCAGTACATCCCTTGTAAATATATATATTGTTACTCAATAGTTATGATGGTTTGTGTTATATTGTTGATATTATTTCTCATTTATTTAATTAATAAACATTGTGTTAAGTTAAAATTTTGGTGTTGTGTCTTAATGTTTTTGGATATCCATAGCATCCAGAAATCCAATCATATGCGATTTTAAATAAAATATTTAATGTTTATTTCAGTACAGATACATTACGAAAATTTTGGTTTTTAAATTAATTAATTTGTTCTAAAATGAAATATTTTTAATAGACATTATTCACTTGTGTTGAAATTTTTCATGATTATTATGGCAAACATTTGGAAGATTTAATTTTAAAGTTAGTTATTATTTCCTAAATTTATTGTGCTACGACGAATATCTCTGGTGGACATAAATTCCCTTTTCCACTCTGAATATTCAAATGTGTTCCCAGTCAATAACAAGTTTAGTCAAAATTTAATGCAGTCAAAATATTTTATTATAATTCATTGTTTGGTAATTTATCAGGTTTATTATTAGTAGTAGTACTATTATTGGTTGATGAACAATAGATATTCGCTGGAATAGATCTAGCGAATATCTACTTGAATTACATTCACTGGGATAGCCCTTATTGATAGACAATAAATTTAGAATTACTCATAAAAGCTTCACATCCCAAATTTGAACCCTGAGATTTGAAGACTCTAAGGTTATAATATTTTAGATTATAAAATTTAGATTGTCAGATTTCAATTATAAAATAACTTACGCATTGGGGTCTGATGGATCATGGTGATAGTAAGATCGACTGAAATGAGATTATTAACTTCGCGGCTTTTTGAGCATGAGGGATAACATTGAGATGGTAAAGTTTGACGGCAGAGGTGTGATCGGAGAAAACGTATCATCAGCGGTAGATTAATTGTAGCTTTGATTGGGGGTTTATGTAAAGGGATACCGAAGTTGTTAACATGGTATAGTTGTGAGTTGAGAGGTTTCTCCCCCCTAGCGTAATAGTAATCAGTGGTGTGATTCTCGGTATTCTCTGCATAAATTTCCAAAGTATTTTATTTGCTAAATCTGAAATTTAACACAGCTGAAGTTGATGTGTGTGACTTATTTGCAGGTAGTCTATGTTCTTTGGGTAGTTGTAATTTGACTAGGTTGACTTAAGCTATATAATTCATGAAGAGAATTAACCCCAAATATTTAAAGTAAAAATTATTTCCAAATTTAATAAATACTTGCCTTGCGAATTCATAACTTGTAAATCTGTCACGGTATCGAGTTGGTTTGGCAACTATTTTTCCAAGGTTACAATTTGGCGTGCTGGCATATATTAGGTTTTTTCATTTCCCGAGCTTTTTCTCCATCTCTCTTTTTGCACAGTTAGAAATTTGATATCTTTACCCATCTCGCTCGTTTCTCATGGTTAGAATATATATATAATGGAAAATTATATGTTCATGTATTTGTATTGTGTTTGTTATAATTCTGAAGAAGATTACTGAGGCAATCGAAACTGTCAATAGTGAGTTATAAAAAAGCATTGTAAAAAGTAAAGAATATATATGATAATATTAAAGAAGATACTTTAATATACTGTAGTAATAAAAGTTTATAATTTTTGCATTATGCAAAAATCAAATTAAAATATCTGTATAATATATAATATTGATGTGCATATATTTTTTTTGCCCTATTATTTCACTTGGAGTTGTACAACAAAAGTGTTCATCTGCTTTAGTAACTCGTTGTTTCATGTTTTTTAAAACAAAATCTGAAATAAGAACATGATTAGAAACAAATTAGGATTTTTCAAATAATATTGGAAACATTCATATTACTTTATACATGAAGTTAGAGGCTCTTTAAGGTTTTTTTTTGGTTTTATTTAATGCTTATGTAAAAAGTTTCACAAGATATTTGTTTTATGACCCCAAAATAATTAATGAGCCAGAATTATGAACTTCGGAATCTATCTTTTGTTATAGCAGCCAGTCATAAACAAGTACAATGGGCCTGCCATAACCACTAATTCATTTAATCACATTTCATAAATAATTAAAAGGATTTTAGCAATTTTTAAGAAAGACCCCAAATTTTTGTTTTCTAGTTCATATTGCAACTTCTGTACATTATGATTTTTGCAAAATGTCTACTACTATTTGATAAATTTAATATTAATGTCACAATTTTTATGTGAAGATAGGTTCCTCAGAAAATGCTCACAAAAGAAATTGCACAAAAATATACTTACCTTGGAAAATGGGGGATATGTTCCAATAATTTTCAGAAATCGCACCAAAATAGACTTAACTTACCTTGAAAAATGGGGGATATGTTCCAATAATTTTCAGAAATCGCATAAAAGCAAAGCAACAAGGAATAATTACTTTAAAATCCGTATTAAAAAAATAAGGAAGTAAAGTATGACTAATGAAAAATTTCAAATATTTGAAAAAAATTAATACAAGACAAACTTTTTTTACTTTTTTTTTTATTAACTACAGTATTAATTTTACATTTTTTCATACATATTTTAATCATTAACGCTATTTGAGAGTATGCGTTTGTGAATCAGTGCAGCTTCTTAAACGAAGTCAAGAATCTCTCAGCAATTATGCTGTGTTAATGGTTTTCTGTTTTTATATTAAAAAAATGAGATCGCAATCAAAACAAAAAGATTATACATTATCATTAGAAAGATTATTTTCAGTTAAAAAAATCAGTAAAGTCTTCGTTGTTTATTTTAACAATCAAAAATTTTTTTATTCCTGTTATATGTAACAAAATACGTTTTAAAAGTTTAAAATTTTTGAATATTTATTGCGATATTTTTATATATAAGTATAAATCTATTATTATTATTTATTCATTAGTATAAGTAGGTTATTTACATAGAAGCTAAGATTCTAAATACAGTTTCAGGATATATTAACGTTATCTGCTAATATGTTATATTTTTGAAAAAAAAAAAGTATTTCAAGTCAAAATAAGTTATTAATAATTTAAATTTCTTGATATCTAATAAATATGGTGAAATATGGAAGATATTAAGAAGAAACATGAATCGCATAACTTCAAAATCGCATTAAAATAATCCGCATAAAACGAGACCCAGGTGTATATTAAATTTATAAATATTTCTAGTAATCTAACTTGAATTCTTTTTTTTTTAAATATTCCAAATATCTGAATGTACTTTATATTGTAACGGTCAGGTTTGTACATTTGCTCAACCGACTGAGAGTTCAAGCCAGAGAACCAAAAGCTGACCAAGTCGGGATAGTAATACCCTACGTCTGATCATACCTTAACTCTCACTCGTGCTTCCAAGTCAACCCATCGCAAATGACATGCCTGAGGTTACACTCGATATCTCTTTGATCGCGTTCCAGCAATAGCAAAGCAATAAAACATGAGACATTCCCCCCTTATTACATATTCTATTATATACCTTAACTAGTGATTCATAAGATAATGAGCAAGTAATGAGACTGAGACAAATTTATATTTCATAAATTTAATATAACAATAAATACTCAAGCATAGTAGGTTGTGTACAGCTAGCTCACACGCAGGTGAGTGGATTCTCAGGGTTATAAATAATAATACAAAGCAATGAATGCATGCTCAGAGTTATAAAACAATATTATTACAAAGCATTGAGTATGTTTTCTCAGGGTATAAAATGATATTACAAAGCAATAGACTCTTAGTAAGCTTATGTCACCTTTCATGTTGTAATTCATGCCATGTTTTATATGTTTGAAATCGGTTATAGTTAGCTAGAGTAATCGAGTTGATGGATAAATGCTAGATATTACTAATACGTTGAAGATTATATCATTGTTGCTAAGTTTAAAATATTATAATGACTAAGTTTAAGATTATATTATAAATATATTCAAAATCATATTATAGATATTTGCGTGATATAATATTGTTATACAGATAAACGCATTAACTCAGATTCTAGGTCGGATCAAAGCCGAAGTCACTTTCTAGGGAAACTGAACTGAGATGTGGTGGCAGGGGAACGTCAGATTCTAGTGCGTTGGAAACTATACTATCAGATAAGTGCGGCTCGAATGCATTCTTAATGGGGTTTATTACCTAGTAAACGGTTCCCTAACCGATCTGCTTGCTACAATGGAAGAGGCCTTTTTATTAAGAACAGAAGATTGGCTTATGAGCCCTTTGGAAACGCTTTGGTTTCGTTATACAAGAATAAATGTCACATTTGCCTAAACTTGCGAGGCGTGACTTGACAAAATACGAAGAACTGTCGCAGTGGCCTAAACTTTCGAGGCGTGCCTGGACGTGGAACAATCTTGAGATAGGCCATTATAGACATAGCAAGTAGATATGCATTTTTATGCAAATTAGCAATACATTCGCAACGCTAAATTAATATTTAATAAATTTAATTACGCCAAAATCTTAGCTTCTTCCGTGCTATTACCACCGGTCAGTTTTTAAATGAGCTTATTAAATTATGCGCTAAAGGCGATAATGAGAATCTGATTTAAGGTTTCTCTGCATAGCTACTTATCCTCTAATTAAACGAAGTTATAGCAAACTGGTTGTTAAATAATAAAATGTGAGTTATAAAATAGCTCACGCAAATTATTGATGTTTAAGTAAATTACACATCTTAAATAATTCGTCAAAATAGATCTTATTAATAATGAAAAATGAGTTTTAACTAACGAATGCAAATCTATATTCTAAATAGCTTGCGTGAAATATACTTTTTCAAATAACTGACAAGATACATATTTTAAATCACTTACGCAAATATAATTCTTAAATAACTTGGGCAAAATCTGCGTTTTAAATAGCATACGCAATATATACGTTTTAACTAACTTTAGTAAACATTTTCATTTTATATAATCTTTAGAAAAGATGCGTTTTAAATAATAGACGCTAAAGATACCTTTTAAATAACTTTAGCGAAACATTTTCATTTTCAATTAACTTGGGAAAAGATGTGTTTTAAATAATATACGCAAATATACATCTTTAAATAAGTTTATCAAAAGATATTAAATAATTTGAGAAAAGATGCGTTTCAAATAATATAAGCAAATATACATTTTTAAATAACTTTAGTAAAAGATTTTAAATAATTTGTTCGATTCACTCTATCACAAATATAATTCAGAAAAGAGTCTTAGCTATATTCTTTATATCGCAATATTGATATAATAAAAGTAATTGCTCACTCCCTTCCCCCAATAATTTATTAACACCACAGACTCCGTTCTGATAAAAACACAGCATAAATCAATAAACATGACCTTAAAATATAAGAATTGCATAAAATGATCGATAAGATAATAATTTAGACATAAAAATTTATAGTATGGTTTTATAGAAACTAGATGTGTGTGATTATTTAAATTATTAATGATCAATGCCTACTTAAAGTTATTAATGATCAAGCAAGAATTGAGGGTGTTCTAAGATTTAAACCATTTTACGATAAACATTTTAGTAGAACATTTAGAAATATTATAAATTATGTGATTTATTTAGCTAGCTTTCATTTAGTATACGTTTTAGTTAGGAAATGTAATATTTTGTAGAAAGGATTTACCGGAAAGTCTTTAAGGCCTTGTTCATTGCGCTTCTCTTTATATTCAGTCAGGCTGGGCTTCTCTTAGGTTTTAGTCTGGATGTAACTTCGTGAATTTATCTGTGGCAGCTTTCTCCATTTCTCTGATCAGGAACAATCTGGTCTCTCGGGTACATCTTTCTTACAGTGATGGGCATGGTGGAGGTTTTCTGTCATCGGTAGCCGCTCGTGGAAGAGCAAACGGCTGTCTCTGTGTCTTCTAGCCAACGGTCATTTTATAGCAGCTTGGATGATGGTTTTTTTTAGATTTAGCAGTCTAAACGGCAGGAACAGTTTTCTTAGTTAACTCGGGTCTTCGGAAATAAAATTTGGCAGCAAGCACAAATTTCTCAGCAACAGAAAAAAAATTTACACGGATGATGATAGATGATGGAAGAGGCTAGGTTAGAGAGTTGGTGGCTATTTTGGGCCCCTTTTTATGCTGTATTTTTGACAGAAGTAACCTCCTACTTTGAGTCATGCCACATCACAAGATGACTAGTTCAAACTAGCCTTTAACCAAATATCCAGTTAGTAAAATATTAAGTATATCTAAATCTGGACATGGAAAGGTTCTATTGTTTTAATTGACGTCAGTTTTAAAAGATATTTATTTTTAAGAGAATGGTCACAGGCAATTTGTATAGATTTTGTATAGATTTATGCCTGACTGAATATTATAATTGGTCTTGGTTATAATTTTTAAATAGGTCAAATTTTAGCCAAAGATTTATTTTTAGAATGAAGTGTTAAAACTGATAAAACTTTCTGCTTGTAATTTTAAGCAAACAAAAGAATTGAAATCTTGGAATTAGTCAAAATGAATACTGACTTAAATAATTATATTGAAAAATAAATAATATTATAAATTTAACTTATTATGCTGCTATATAGATAAATTAATTATACAGTTATGTTTATTTCAGTTTTAACAAATCTAATGGAATATGCTGTATATAAATATTTATAATTAGTAAGGACGATTATATACGCACATACTCGCAATATTATAAGCAAAGTTTTTAAAATTTAAGAAATACACGCCATCTGAGTACAACAAATATATACTATTATCAAAGATAATAGGTGAAACAGGTGTAACCGTTTCAATATATATAATCTGAACTTTACCTATTGCTAATTAATTCAGTGTTAATCAACCAACCTGAATTAAGCAACTCGTAAAAGGTCAACAAATAATATCGCTGAAATAATTAATTGTAAATGTAATTTATATTTGCTATATGTGATTTTTAGTATAGCATTAGCATGATATAATTTTATATACAAATGTATATTTAGTATTAGTTACAATTTATGGATTTAACCTATCTATGGGATGGGATGATGGCCAGGAATTATATATTATGGATATCATTGTCACTCATATGCAAAAACAAAACCATGATGATTGTGATAACTTCACAAACTAATCTATGAACCATAAATATGTTTACTTATTACATTCTGGTGTTTTGTCTGTTTATTGCAGACATCTTTTATTTTTTTTTATTTTTTTTTTGGAAAATTCAACACTTTGTTTATATATTGATCTTCATTATATTCTATTTAAGCTATTTTGTATTTTTTTAGGAGGATTTTTAAGAAAATCATTTTTTTCATAATTAACTACTTATGTATTCTATAATGTAAACTGCTATAAAAGTTCATTATAAAAAAATGTATTTGCAAATACGTTACTTATTATTCAGTCATTTTCTCCATTCAATAAAATTGTCTCGTTACAAATGTAGATTCATTATCATTTGAATTGAGCAGAAGAAAATAATTATGGTTAATGTTATAATCATGCCATTATATTGAATATTTTGGAAAAAATCTGAATGGCAAGTTTTTAATAGAAATCATATTTTATCTTAAGTTTAGAAGATGGTGTAGTTGATAACTTCATGTATATCCATTATATATTTATTTTAAGCAAGTTGATATAAAATTTTATTCAAAAAATTTTTCACTCTGATAAATGGTTTCATTTAGTTAGTGACCTTTATATTACTTATAATTTTCCATTGTGAAATATGGTCCAAATGAGAATTGTTAATTTTTATATTCAGTGTTTGGATGTAAATACAATAGTTCATTAGTTGAAAGAAAAAAAAACAATACAAGTGTGTTTTTAGAACTGTTTTTGTTTTTTAAAAAAAAAAAAAAAACTAAATTTATTTATTAAATTCGAAAATGTATCATATTTTATATATAATCTTAAAATTACATTAGTTTTTATTTCATAATTTTATAATTCCAATTGCAACAATATGACAAAATAAAATAAAATAATTGTTTATCGATATAACAAAAAAAAAAAAAAAGATCCTTAAGTGCCATATTTTTTTACAATAAATTTAAAATACTTAAAAAGAAAAAATGAACAGAAAAAAATAATGGACACATATTAATTAAAAAGGGAAAAGTCATTAAAAAGGTAAACAAATCATGTACTTGTAACTTCTGCATTTTTTGGATGATATTTTGTATATCAAAAACATTCTTCTCCCTTCTTGCATACTTCAGTACGAAGCACCATCATTAACCGTATGTCAGGACTAACTTAATATCAAAAAAATATTAAACGCATGCATTCTGAAAAGATTGAGATCATGATTTGCATGCACTCATAGTGCTCATACGATCGCCACACAAGCTGTGAATTACTATTTTTTTGTTTTGGAGCATTTTTAAATGAAAATGTTCTTCAACGATATTTATATTACATTATTAGGGAGTTCACTTCTTAATTTCTTACAATAAATTTGGCAGAATAATATCTGTCTTGCTGAATTCTGCAGCATATTGGAGTATATGTTACATGTTAACACCTACATTGGCTTTAGATTGCTGCAAGATATTTAAAGTCAATCAATATTTTCAAATTGTTTATCACCAAAAGCAAAAATTAAAGTTTTTTTTTTTACATCACTGATTAAATAAAATACCCTATTAATTACTAAACCAGTTTTATGGATTACATTTCAAATATTAAGAACATTCCATGGGTCATCTTTTAAATTTGTAAGAATAATATGAGTCAGTAGCATGTTCTAAACATCAAAATATTGTTTTTTGCTTTTAAATGGATTAAAGACTTCACAATTTAACATATCTTTGACTTTTATAAAACCACCCATAGTTGCAAGATCAGTAATATAAAACTCAGAATTATTTATGCTAATATGTTTTTATTTCAAAGACCAGATTTTTCATCTCCAGTAAAATAATTCATGAACTCTTACACTATCCTGTTGCAACTGGTTAATATGATTAAATTATGGTTAACAGCCAACTATTTCTAAATGTCTTACAATTTTTCAGTTAACTGAATCATATGTTGTAACTATGTCAAAGCCATATATGAATTAAACATTTTGCATGTATTTATTTATTTTTTGTTAATGTTTGTCTAAAACTATTCCCTGGTTTAAAACTTTATATCTATGATTAGAAACAATATACTTTATTAAAAATTCTTGAAACTACATTTGCTATAGTGGATAACAATGATTTTCACAAAAATTATTATGTCTTTTTGATCTATTTTTATTAATAAGGATCATAAAAGCATCCATAAGATTATTATTGACTCAGCCTTATGACTTCATACATTTTAAAAAAAATTGCAACAGTTTTGAAATTAACACATACCACTACCATATTTTAAAACTTCTTAAACAGTTTTTCAATTTTTAAACATTTGCAAACAGTTTTGTAAGTCAACATGATAAGTAAATCATTAAAAAAAATCATGAAGTCTTGAGATTATTATTTAAATATTTAAAATACTTTCATATTACGATAAAAAAAATTTAATGACATATTTTACTTATGTTAATTTCAATTTAAAAAAAAAACCCAATGTGACGATTATTTTCTTTGCACTTTTAATCTATCAGTCATTATTATGTCTTCTTGTCAATCAATGAATTATCCATTTGTTGCTTATGGAGATCCACATCTAGTCACTAATAAAAATTGTTAGACTAGTCATTATTCTTTTTAATGAACTCTAGGTATGACTTATCTATATTTTGAACATTGTCAATTTAAAAATTTCATGGGTAGAAGATATTAGTTTTAGCTCTTGTAGTGAGTTCAACGCCATGCAATTTTTTTTTATTCATTGATTTGCCATCTACCTGTGGCATTGCAGGCACTTATACCTATGAGTCTTAAAGAGTTCCTGATCAAGCACATTTTGTCATTTGATGCAACTATATTTTTAAAAAAAAAAATTTGTCTGTGTTAATATTACTACAATGTCAATTATTTCTTCTGTTTATATGAATTTTGTCGAGTATGACCTGCAAGGCATGTTATTATTATTTCAAGTTTCTTATACATTTTTAAGAGAGGTTCCGAAGAAGATTACCCAAATATATAGTCATTTGCATAGTTTTACTTTTGTCACAAACTCAATTTCAAAACACCTGGCTGCTAAACATTTCCATCATAGTTTTCTCATTGCTGAAGACTTATAATTTTCTACATACTCATAGATATTTCTATGCAAAAAGAAAATATTAAAGCCATATTGAAAGTAGATGAATATTTGGTTGCAAAAATGAACCATCACAATTATTGTGAAGAGATGGTTGTTGCCATGGTAGGCTGACAATGATCGAGCCATATCAATCCACTTGAAGACAGGTAGAAAAAGAATAAATAAAGATCACAATGAGATGGAAAAGTTAATAGATTTAACTGTCAGATGAACTAATATAAAATACAACACTTATTTATTCGCGATTAATTCACTTGATTGAAGTTCATCACACTTCCCTCAGCTGTGAATTCTTAACAAACTAGGAGAATGAATTTATCCCACATAAAAATGATTTTTTGTAATATGTAAACTTTAAATGAGTATAAAAAGTAGAAATAATTTTTAGTTATTTATTTTAAATACAATTATTATTAAACTAATAGAGCTAACTATTCACAGTGCCTTATTGAATTAGTTTGACATCAGTTTGCATAATGTACTGATATAATATTACATGTTATATATGTTAAAAAGTTAATTACTAAGACAATAAATATAAGAATAATTATGCAAATTAACATGAAAAATGAGAATTAAAAATAATTTTCAAAATTATTGCTGAAATGTTCACTCATAAACTTTAATTTTTTATCTTGTAAGCTTTTTTAATATTGAACTTTTGAGCATTACTTTTCTTACAAAACATTGATTTATAAACATATCACAAATATTTCTGTGAGAAGTAATTGCTATATAACATCAAATGTGAATATGCATGCATTATACTTATTTTTTCCAATTCACTTAACAAGTCACAAAACAAATGTAAGGAACTTTTTTTTTTATCTAATTAGAAGATATATTAAATTTAAGCGTAAACAGATAATATATAATATATAACGTGAAAGCTAAACACCTTCAAACAGATACGCTTTAAAAATGCTTAAGTGACAGCCAATCAGACGGAATAATGGCATCACATGGGACTCTAAATTCTAAAACACAAGCCAGAACTATTAGAAAAAGATGGGACCCATCTTAATCTATGCCTCAATTATATTTAAATAAGCCAGACTAAAGCATTTTGAACTAAGAGTGTGAAGCTTAAATACCTTCACATTTAATCCACTAAATATTATATATATAAATTAACAATGCGAAATCATCTGATTTACAACGAAGAAATATTTTTAAATCTAATATAATAATATATATAATATTTAGTGGATTAAATGTGAAGGTATTTAAGCTTCACACTCTTAGTTCAAAATGCTTTAGTCTGGCTTATTTAAATATAATTGAGGCATAAATTAAGATGGGTCCCATCTTTTTTTAATAGTTCTGGCTTGTGTTTTAGAGAGTCCTATGTGATGCCATTATTCCATCTGATTGGCTGTCACTTAAGCATTTTTAAAGTGTATCTGTTTGAAGGTGTTTAGCTTTCACGTTATTATTCTAATTAGAAGATATAAATAATACCTTTCAGTACATTTTCTTTTTTAAATATTTGTCAAAAGTATTAATAATATTTTATCAATAAATAAAATTTTTTTACCTTTATATTTATTATTGATTTGAGAATATATATATAATTTTATTATCATTACTTTTTTTTTTTTCATGTGTCATAGCATTTGCCAGGAAGCGAACCCGCTAACCCGGGACAACTGCTTGTAAAGGCAGCTGTGCTGACCTCTCGACCACCAATGCTTGCAAAATATGTTTTCAAAACGTATCTAAAATATTTTCCCATGAAAAGTCAGTTACATAATATTCATCCTGGTATATCAGCAATGATGTATTATTTCTTGACCTGTTTGGAATTAGTTTGATTTTCAGACAGTTTTATTTTCAATGAAATTCTAATATTGAATTATTTTCAACATATTCTAGTCTTGCTTGCTATATGGTGAAAAAAAAAGTAATTGAAAAGGACAATTATTTGATGTCCAAATCTAGACTAGACTTTCATGGTTTTCTTATTAATTGAAAGTAAAATTATATTTATGCATTCAATTTATTTATTATATATATAATGTAGAAAATTTTATTTGATTATAAATTTTTATTGAATGTAAAATTTTGGACAATAAAAATTGAGAAACATTTAGAAAATTGTATCTATTTTTCAAAAGATAATAGTTGAAAAATCATTTAAGATTTAAGTTATTTCTGTTAACATTATTTTTTGATTTCTACTTAATAATTTGATACAGAACATTATCAGTAGTTTTTAAATGAATTAATAATATATTTCAACAATTTTTTAGTATAAATATTTGCAAACAGCAATCTTTTCATTTGCTTTTGTAATATCAAAAGAAAAATAGCATTGCATTAGTGTAAACCAACTGATCTCAATCTTTTATTATTTGGGACCCATCTTTCCATATCAACTTTATTTGCATTCCACTCCCTCCTTCCCGCTCCCATCTTCCAATGAGTTTTTTGGAGCCCTAATATTTTAAATAAATAATATCAAAATATCTTAACCTATATTTAAGGGTGACATTTTATTTTTATGTTGATAGAATGTATCCTTTTTTTTTATATTTTGGTTTCAATAATTAGTTGTTGGTTTTTTTTTGCACTTCCTCTTTTATACCCCCCCCCCCACACACACACACTTCTCAGTTTATTCTGCAATTAAATTTTAGGAGTAAAATAGTAGCAGTATTCAACAGATGTTTGTGTATTTTATATATTGACATATAAATGAAAGTTACAATTTGATCTCTTACTTAGTGTTTATTTTATGTTCGAATATGATGTGTTAATTACTGTAAATGTCAAATCTTGCAGCCAATTAAGCCATTTAATTATTCTTGGAAAGTTAGCATTTGATATTTATTTCCAGAGACATTTCAAGATAGTATGGCAGAAAGATTACAAATTTTGCATAAAATAAGACTATCTTTCTAGTTTACTTTCACAGTTCTTTAATTAATTATAAAGAAGCAAACCTTTTGTTTTTACTGCATTTGCACAAAATATTTCTTACTGAATAATGTGATAAACATGCAAAATTTACAACCCTTGGCTCCTGCTGATTATTTTAAATACTGTACTTCAGTATTTTACACTTTCTGATGATATTAGCAGCTGTCTTTAATTGTAACAACTAATTTTGGAGCTAATGAAATCTAGTCAAGGTTTTCGCTGTTTAATGAATATTGTTATATCTTCTCAGATGCAATTTTCATGTTTTGTTTAGAGGTGCCGCTACTAATAATGGTCACTAAGATCCTCCCTCCTTTTTTTCCCAGCCAGCCTCATTTTCTCTATAATGACTCTCTGGCATTTCTTAAAAAGTTATTACCTTATCAGGGCAAATCACTTCATAGCTTAAATCACTTAATTTTATAAATATATTTTTATCAAAATCTGTTAAATTTATGCCAAAGTTGTTTAGCATTTACCTGTTGTTTTCATTCTTGGTTACTTTAATAAAACTTCAAAAGTTAGTGTTGTTTTTAAAATTGTTTTAGTAGTGCTGCTTCAAACTATATTCTTCAAGAATATTGATATTCTAATTTCATATTAAGCATGCAATTTTGTCATTTACTTGGCACAAAAATAAAAAAAGATATCATTTCTCTTAAAAAAGTTTCCACTTTTGAAAAGCATATCATTCCTTTTTTATTAATGTTTTAGATTAGTGATTGGATTTGAAAAAGTCTATTTGCACACTTTTTGTCTTCTTGCGTTGTTAGCCGAGAGGTATCGCAGCCGCCATGCAAGCAAGTAGTTGGTTGCAGACGGTTGTGGGTTCGCGTCCCGGCCGATGCTATGACATATGAAAAAATAAATAAATAAACAGCCTACAGAAATAATACAAATAGTTGGCATTAAGGATCAAAAATTATTATTGTAATATAAGCTTTCAATTAATGGAATTACTATATATAGAAATAATGAAATATCAGCAAATGATTAATTATCAAGTTATAATGTTATTAATGATCATGCATATAATACAAAATTTATAATTTTAATTACATTTATTTTCAAACTTCTTTTCTCTACTGACATTTTGGCGAATCTTCTTTGCATATATATTTTAAATTATTTTATTTGGAAGTAAAATGAATTTTGAACAGTATAATTAATTAAAAGCAGAAAAAATATTTAATTTTAAAAATTTCAGATCTCAACCCTAAAATAATAAATGATATTTTTGAAAATATTGAATGAATATGTAGATTTGGATTACATTTGTCTATGGTAAAGGGTGCAAGAACATAGCATGGTATGATGAAATAAATTGTTTCATTAATCTTTAGGAAGATTTTGTTAGAATTGATTAAATGATTTTATTAGAAATTTGAAGAATAAAGAAATTAAATTTTTTTTAAGATGAATGTTAAAACTTGTTACACATTATAGAGGTATAAGTAAAGATATTGCATATTTTCTGCTTTAATATTTAATTAAAGAAAAAATTCTTTGAGTTTACTAAGGATGGTGTTAGTAAGTTAATGTTATTAAACATTTATAAAATAGATTGTTTATTGATAGAAATAATGATAAACATATGCAGCATTGCAATGGCTAATATGTTTTTTTAATAAATAAGATTTATATATAAATGTGGTGATTTGTAGAATAGAAAAGTTAGGATAAGATTTGCAGTAATGAAGTGATAAAAGAGAATACATTTAGGTAAAAGTCTAATATTTTATTTAAGCATAATTTTTCATTCAATCTTAAATCCCTCTGGGGGGTGTCACATTAGATTTATCTAACTGCTTTAAAATCAGCATTTTTATTAATTTCCTAAAAGAAAGCAAAGAGGCAAAAAAATTACCTCTCTTTTTTTTAAAAAAAAAATGTAAACATTGTTTAAAAGTAGTAGACATTTTATTATTATACAGGTCCTAGAAAAATCAACTTTTAAATGTTAGTTGCTACTAAAAAATGAAACCATTGTTATCACAACAAAGATAAAACAAAATTAATTGCTATATATTTTTGTTTTTGATTATAAAAATACCAAGTCCAGCAGTATAGAATGCTTGAAAAATTAGATGTTTTCAGTCACAGATAAGAGTGATGGTTATGTTGGATAGCCATTATCATTTTCTGTCACATTGTCTATAGTAAAATTGAATTGAAATATTTGAAAAATATAATTATAATTCTAAGATATACTAGCAACTGTTCTAGCATTTTTTTTTATATTAGAAAAATTTTGCAATGATAAAAAATTATTTTAGTAAATTCAGATGAATTACAAAAAGATATTGAATTTTATTTATATATGTAATACATGTTATATAATGAGCTTGCAAATAGCTCTTAACAAGCTTTTCAGAATATCCCCAACCTGTTTCTGCTAATGGCTTCCTCACTGAGGTGCTAGGATATTCAAGCATTAGATTTAAAATACCAAGCCAAGCCCAGCACTTTATCTAATGGATAACTATTAAGTAGAAAATCTGAAAATTTTCAGACATCCATGTCTTCCAATCCTGCTATCTAACTTAAATAGCCATATGGGACTGAACCAAGTTCAGATAGACTATATATTAATAGCTTTAGCAATATAAAATTGCGAAAGCCTTAATAGCAAAAAATAAAATTACAAAGAAATCAAGTCATGTATCACATAATCTTAATTTAATAAGCTTGTATTACAAATGTTATATAATGAGCTTTCAAGTAGCTCTTAACAAGCTTTTCAGAATATCCTCAACTTCAGACTGGTTTCTGCTACTGGCTTCCTCAGTGAGGAACATATGGCTTGATTTCTTTGTAATTTTATTTTTTGCTATTAAGGCTTTGGTAATTTAAATTGCTAAAGCTATTAATATAGGGTGTATTTGAACTTGTTCAGTCCCATACAGCTATTTAAGTTAGATAACCAGATTGGAAGACATTGATGTCTGAAAATTTCAGATTTTTTAATTAATAGTTATCCATTAGATAAAGTGCTGGACTTGGCTTAGTATTTTAAGTATAATGCTTGAATATCCTTCCACCTTACTGAGAAAGCCAGTAGCAGAAACCGGTCTGAGATTGGGGATATTTTAGCTTGTTAAATTAGGTCATGTGACACATGACTTGATTTCTTTGTAATGTAATACATGTATATAACAAATTGTAAAGAATGTTGTTAAATTGTTGGGGGAAGGCAAAAAAAGTAAGGAATTGAACTTTCATTTAGAAGTATATTTATTAATTTAACCTGTTTTTTGTTTTTTTTAATTTGACACATATACTCATTTCATTTTATCTGTGTAATAAAATAATTGATGTTCTCTAATCAGTCGAATGGGGATTGTTCGGATTTATAGCCAGTCTTTTTAATGCATGAATATTATGTAACTCAGTCCACCTTCTTGATAGTTTTCTAAGCATTATGTCTTATATACTTTTCTAATAAATATGATTAAAATAGAACAATCTAGCTGTTTTTTATTTCAATTCCACAAAGTATCAATTTATAATAATCTGCAATGTTATATGGGGATTGCAATTATAAAGTGGTGGATTTTGTAATTCAAAGTCCACCGATTGTCACTTTTGGTGTTTGAATTTTTATGAATATTTCAGCAGTAAATCATTCAGTTACATATATAAACTGTAGTATGCTTTTGCCTTTTTTTTTTTGTTGAATGATTGAAGAAAATAAAAGCTGTTGCAATTTATTTTTATTTCTAATCTTTGCTTTCTATTTTTAGTCAGTTGTGCTTTTGATCATGTTTATTTATTTTCTTAGAAATTGCTTTAAAATTTTCAATTGTAGTCATGATGGTAATTAAAGTATTATACTGTTAGATATTAATAAGATTAATAATTTTTATAGATTGTATACGGTTGATTTCAGCCTAATTATATATTAAGAGAACTGAAATACCTTTTAAAAATTCTACTGTCCTTCTTAGTTTTAAATATTTTTTTGAGTAGAGCATAAATGCCAGATATGGGAATTATTGTATTGTGGAATAAAATAATGAAAGTTATTTATATTCTTAATTCATGTTTAAGATTTTAATATAGAAACTATATGATTGAACAGTATTATATAATAATTATACATTGACACATAAAAGCAAAAAATATTGATTGTTATGTTGGGTGTTTAATATTTTAATGTTATTAATTAATATAAATATTTTAAGATTTATATATTTTTAATGTTATTTTTTTTAGCCTCTAAAAGACCTGCCGACCACGATTGTGAAGAGGAAGAGGAGGAGGAAGATGAAGATGACATGGCATCACCTCCTAAAAAAGCTCGTAATGAAGAGAAAATAGATTTCAGAGTTTTATTACAGAGTAAGGTGAGAAATATTTATGTGAATTATGAATGTTTATCGTAACCTTATTTTTAATGTAAATAGTAAAATATAGAAAAGTGAAGCCTTAATTACAAATTTAGTAATAATAATTTTATTTTTTAAAAAAGGAACATTTATTATTTGTAATGCATTGGTATTGATATTTTCTTCCCTCACCCTAATTAATTTATCTTTCAATTTTATTTAGTTATAAATTAAAATCAGTATATATATATATTTTCTTAAATGATTCTTTCAATTTTGTGGTTTTTTTTTTTTTACTCTCCTGTGTTTTTTGAATGTGAGTCTGCAATGTCCATGTTTTTCTTTTTTCCCGCCATGCTAGAACGCAGGAGCCATTATAGGCAAAGGTGGCGTAAACATAAAACGTCTGAGAACAGAGGTGAGTGTTTAGTTTACATACTAGAAGTATACTAATATATTTGTGAAATTTATTTTAATTTGCTTCATATACATTTTTTTAACTGTCATTAATGTAAATCCATTTGTGAAAATATTAATAAATTTCTGTTGGTGGAATAATCAAAAGACCATTTTGAAATGTTTATTTTAAGTAAAAACTTTGTAGTTTAATCATTTGTTAACCTTTTTTTTTTTTTAATGATAAAAAAGATATTTTCAATAAATAAGATAGTGATATAAAGTACTGTGAAACCTTGATATATTGTTTTTCAAAGAAATTGCTATAATAAAGTGATAGTATATAAAGCATTAATAAAGTTATAGATAAAAAAAAAGTGTTTTGTGAATATTATTCACCATTTTAATAATTATTAAAATAAAATTTGAGTTATTTTTAAATACAATTCAAATATTAATAGTTCAAGTCATTCTACATTTAACATTTACAAAATGTTTGTATGTTTATAAAAAGAGCACACAAAATGGTTGTTCGGATCCATGACAATTTGTTCACATAGATAATAAAGAATGCTGTATATTGAGTGGATAATATATATAATTTAAAAAAAAAAAATCAAGTTTTTATATATATAATTAAAATAGGGTAATCACGTATTTACCTTGCTATGACGTCATGACGGTCAACATTGTTTCTATGCGCTGAATTTTATGTTTACAATGTGTCTCATTTTTTGACTGAAAATTAGAAAAGTCAGCGGTAGCGCTGGAATGATGTCATAGCAAGGTAAATACGTGGCTACTTAAAATATTTTAACACATATTGTATATATATAGAGAGAGAGAGAATGAGGCAGGAGAAATAGAATATTGTATTTATTTATACTATATAAACCTTTCAGATATGTAAATAAAAATAATAGATAATTTTTATTGTAATGAGCACAGAAACTTCCATTCTACAGTTGCTTTTATGATTGCACTTTTAAATATTTAAAAATCATTTGGAAAAGAATGCTTAAAAGATTTTTAGACTTTTTTCAAAAGAAATAACAGTAATAAAAGTTGTGTGAAAAATTTAAAAAAAACCATACTAAATAACTTTTTAAAACTCTCATTAAATTTTTTTAATCTTTTAGCTATGCAGTTTTATTTGAGTGCAATTGAGGAAAAAAAGCTATTTTCTTTTTAGAATGGGTCCTTTTAGCAATATATTTTCCATCTTTGGCATACTTTGATGAGCATTGAGCTTTCTTAGAAACTAAGTCTGATTTAAAGTATATATTAATCTAAAACCTTTTTTTAAAAAAATATTTCATAATTTTATAGAACTTGTAATGCTATGGTTGGTCATTTTCATTTGAAATTTTTATCAGAAAAATAAAAAAAAATTGTGAACAAAACTCTGGTCATCAGTAGTTACAAAAAGTATGAAACAATTTTTTATTTTGACAAGGCCCAATTCTGATGTGGCATTTTAATTGCCTTGCAACATTATTACTCTAAAAAGCAGTCTCAACTCATTTGCAAGATGAGCAGATTTCCAGCTATTATGTCTACTCTTTTGTTTTCGTTTATTTATGCATAACAACCAGTTGTTTATAATATGACATCAAATCTAGTATTCCAATACTTTAACATCTCTATGTATTGATAATAATCGATCTCAGTGAATTGGTACAGTGGTGTTGGTGATGGAATATTTTGCATGTCCATTGGACGCCAAGATCTTTTTCCTCATCTTCATTTTTTTTTTTTTCATCCATATATAGAACTTCTTATACTCATGTTGCTATCACTGTGAAAATAAATAGCTTGGCATTCTAAAACATGACTCAAAATTCATCCCATTCATTTACTCATCAGTGAAAAATGTTGATGCTATATTTGATCTAAATGTCATTTTTATCTAATATAAAAAAATATATTGTCCTTGTAATCTAATTTTCACAAGCTGAAAATCTAAAATTTTTCATTATATAGAAATCCTAATTATATATCAAAAATATATATATCTAAGCTGTTTTATATAATAGAGAAAAAAGTTTTATTGATACCATCTCGTGTATATAAAATAAAAAAATTGTCACGTATTATTTTACAATAAAAATTCTAATTACATATATAAAAAGAAAGTTTAAATTGAAAATTTTGTTATAAATTTTTACATGAAATATTTCAATAAAATTACTTTGTTATAGGAAAAAAGTAGTAACTTATGATTTATTATGTATTAATTGAACAAAAATTAATTTTTTAAAATACATAGTAGGAAAAACAACAGAACAAAGGATTTATATTTGGTTTTTAAATTTTAATAAGCTAGGATCCATCTCATCCAATCTAAATAGATTTATGGCTAGAATTTTACATTATTAAAAATGGCTAGAATTTTTGATAATATGAATAATTTATTAAAAAATACTAGATTTTTTTTTAACATGGAAAAATACCCTAGGTATAAAATTTAAAAAAATAATCCGTCCATGCTCTAATAATGTGCATCAAGATGTCAATAGGAAGTGAAAAATATGCACTAAAACTAAAGCAATTTCCAAAAGAAACAATGAGTTCTAAATACAAAAAAAAAAAGAGTAGTACTTTTAAATATATATATATATTACACAAATAACCTGCAACATATTCCTGTGAGAAGCAAACACTAAAATCTAAATTAATCACTTAGATTAAATGATCAACCTCTTACTTATAAGCAGCAAAGATCTTATGTGTATTGCAATCTACGTATGTACACAAAAAAAAATCAGCACAAATCTTTATAGTTTATAAATTAACATATAATTTCATTTTACATATCAAAGCAAGATTATTACAATAATCATTTTTAAATTTAGAAAAACTTTTTAAAAATGAAACAAAATCTACGTTTACAGCTTAGATAAAAAAATTAACTATTTATCTATATGCCACAAAGATCTTATGTGTATGTAATTACCAGTACAATGTTATTTAATATTTATATTGGATAAACTTTTTGGCATTGGTGAGATGAAAATTGGTGATAAAATGCAGAAGATATCTTGAGTAACAAAATAATAAAAAAATTTTTTTTATTTCTAATTTTTATTATATATATATATTTCAGTGATGATAGAATGAATCTGTGGATGATGATCTATGGATGTGGCATTTCCCATGTAATGTAGAACTACTGTGTCCACTTATTCATGAATTATATACTATCTAAAAGAAAAAAGTAATAATAGAAAATAAAAGCATTACGGTTAGTAAAAATAAATAGAAAAATGTAAGTTTTACAATGATAGATGTATTTATTTCTAATAGGCAACAACATTTTTTTTTGTTTTATAATAAGCCTTGCAAAAGTCTCACTACTCAGTTATTAACATGTACTCATTCTATTAATCTCTAAGTTGTTGTTATTTATGCATAAATGTAAAATTTCATATGAAATTGTTTCAAAACCTAATGATCACTTAATAATTCTCCCAAATTTAAAACAATTTTATAAAAAAATTTTTTTTTTTAAAATCTTGAAATAAAAATTGTTTATGTAATTTTGAAAGAAGAAAAAAGTCATTCTGAAGTCTGACATTCGTTTTTAAAGTAATCTCATTCATGAATAATGAAAAGAGAAAAACAAATCGAATAGAAATATATTTATTTAAAAAAAATTGATACAGTAAGTTTTATTATATTTTTTTTAAAGAAATGTGAATCCATTGCATATGTTAGTACATTATATGCATTGAAATTATCATTTTACTGTCTTTTACAACTATATTATTCTCTTTTTAAAGGTTATTTTTGTTGATAATCTTAATTTAGGTATATATTATAAATAATCTTTAACTAGTTCAGTTTTCAGGCACCATATTGAATTTTTTTAAAATCTGACCCAAGACACAATTTTCACAATAACTTCAGTTTTAATAATGTTAGAGCAAAAAAATAATAGAAACTAAAAAAACAAAGGAAAACAATAAGTCTAAGACAAATAGTAATAATCATTTAAAAAATAAGGAAAAAAAGAAATTTCAACATCCGACATAATTATTACTCTATTGTTTGTTCATAATTTATCATTAACTAAGTTTAAATTACATCTTCACTGATAATTTCTTTGTATTCCCCACAAAATTATTTTTCAAACCATATATAATATTTCTTATCTGAGATAATCCATAGCTTCAGAATCTCCAAAACAAGTCGCATATGAATTCTTTATTTTTATCTTGTACCCCAAAAGTTACCAAATTTCAAAGGCGCTATAATTATGAAAAAGATTAATCCTAATAAAAGATGCAAAACAAATCATTTCCAGAAGATAGATATGCAAAACTCTCTATACAGTAGTGCCACTCAGTGCCAGCCAGAGTATTCAATGGATGGAAAGCTAGATGGGGATTTTATGCACAAGCCCTCTGGCATCCATTGATTACTCTGGCTGGCACTGAGTGGCATTACCGTGTGGAGAGTTTTGCCTGTTTTAATAACAGTTATGTGCAAGCATAAGAAACGGTGATCATGTGATGTTTAGTGGTTTAAGGTAGATATGCATTTGTCATCATAGCAATTGGCTTCTTGTCTATCTAAAACTAGAAATTGTAGGCTACTGTCTGTATCACTGATAAAATGAGTTTCATCTCTTTATTTTAAATTTTTTTTGTGTACATCAGTGATGTTTATATTCTTTATGCACACCAATGATGCTATCTTGTTATATTTATTGTCCCGCAAATATATAATTTTTTTACATATAGCTCATTTGCTAGCTATAGGCTTGAAAATAATGTGATGCAAGATGTGGCAAAACTACTGACTCCACAGCATAGTAATCAAGGCATAGGCAAGAATCAGAATGATTCTTTGTCTGCATACAATTCCATGTAGTATATGCATAACCATTGTGGGTACTACTACACAAACATCATTTGAAATCTCTCTTTTATTGGGTTTAAGTGTTTGTATTTTTACATGGTAATATGCCCAATAAATTTTGTGAATGCTTTATCAACTGCAACCTTTCTGTATATTTGATTATGTTTTTAAAATTTACATTGCACTGCTCTATATATGTAAATCATTACTTGTTATACAATCTTTCTGTACATTTGATTATCAGATTTTAAAATTTACATTGTACTGCTCTATATATGTAAATCATTACTTGTTATACAACAGGCAAGAGTAAACACAAACACACCATATAAACATAATAAATTATTAATATCAAAGATACAAAATTATTGTATATATGAATAATAATTTATATACCATATAATAAAGCATAAATGATTTATATTATATTATAATTTATATATTACACACACTAAACGCAAATTAATAAATTATACAAATAAATTATATTAATAAATTTAAAATATTATTTAAAAAATCTACTTACAATATATATTCCGTGATTATGTTGATATCCCGTTATAGGCCTTGAATGCGAATGATCTGCGTATTTTTAATCCATTTTCATTATATAATCAGACCGTTTACAATTTTCTGCCCTCATCGCTTCATGTAAACTAGAAAATTGACCAAAATAGAAAAAAAATAAACCCGCCTGTTTAAAAAAAAATTCAAATTTCTTACCGATTTCAATCGAAAAGATGGCATTCAAAAGATATTTTTACGATGGATCGAATGCCTGTATTTCTGTTGATGTCATGCTTATAGTTTTTACGTAATTTAAAAAAAGAAAACGGAATTTCAACCAATGAGCTATGACGCACGACTGACACGCTGTTCTGAGCCAGATCGTTAAATTAAATTTGTATTATAACTTCGTTGATATCTATATTAAAGAGTATTTATATGTTTAAAATTGAACTGTTCATAAGGAGAGTAGAGTAATACATATTGTAAACAAAGCATGAATGATCCATTAAGTGTCTCTGAACAAAATAAGATGTAGATCCATTATAATTTTAAATAAATTTATGTTAAAATATGGTTTAATGTTAAATTAATAATATTGATTTGATATAATGCAATATATATTTAGCAGTAGTATTTTTTTAAAAAACCTTGTTTTAAATTTATAAGTAAAATATTTTCATTGATATAAGTAACTATAGCAGCTGATTTAATAAAAGCTGATCAATACATACTTAAAGCAACATTACTGTGAAAAAGCAATTGAGATTGAGAATGAAGCGATTATTGTTTAAACCTTGAGAATATTATTGCTTAATTATAAGTGAAACTTCAATTAACTGGGTTTTACGTTCCTAATTAAAATCTTAAATATAAAAGAATTTATTAGCAAGAAAATTCATAAAAATAGTTTTGTAAAATTATAAGATTATTTTAAATATTCGGTATATGTTTTAATTTTTTATGGAATAATTAAGAGTTGATGATTGGTTGATAGTATGTTAACTAATTACAATATTTGTATATAACTAATAGCATTTATATGTCATTTCAAATGAAAAAAGGAATTTATGTGGAGTAGATATCATGCTGACACTGACTGGTCAACGATTAATGCAATAAAACAAGAAAAAAATATTTATATAATGGCAATTCTGGTTTATGCAGGAACAATAAATATATCAAAGTTTCACTGTATTTACTTTGGCAAAATAATGGTATAAAACGATGACTTTTTCAACTCATTAGGCAATATAAATATATTTTTGCTGTATATATATATTTTAGATTTTTTTTTTGTCTTAATTGTATTATTGGAATGGATGTTTTATATTCTACTTTCACTTAATAATTTTTACATGTTTCGTTTTAACATTAATTCAATAAATGAAATTAGTCTAAAAGTATATATGAATAAATTTGCAAATAAGAAAAAATACCTAAGAAACAGAAAGAAATTGTCAAAAATAAAAAAACTTCATTTTAATCTGCAGAACTATGAAAATATTTTGGAACATATCAGTAGTTTCAATTTGTCTTTTTTAAAAAAAATAAAAAAATATCTAAATGAACATTAAATAATGAACATTTTTTAAAAAACAAAAATTGAACTTTATAAAAAAAAAACCCCCCAACAAAATATTGGCAGAATGGGGTTTTTATAGTAGGCAATTTTTTTTTTTTTTTTTAGTCTGATATTAACAGTTTAACTTCATTAATAATTTGCTCAACAGAGTTACAAATATTGAATAAAATTGAAATAAGAATGTCACCCTCTGTATTTAGTATCAGACATTCTATAATGTTATAATGCAGCTCAACCGTCCTAGTGATCTTTCAATTATGCTTAATATAACTTGTCTATATTTTTTAATTTTCATTAGCTGAGGACACTTTCAATTTGTTTGAATTTTTTTTATCTCCAATAGTTCCTGATGTCTAGATATTATAGTTAGAAATCATTTTTTAGTTACGTTTCATCTTTAGAAATTGGAATAGATTTCTTTTATTAATAACAGCCATTGATAATATGGCACCTTCAAATATCTGATGGGATATGCGTACATGGGGATAAAGTAGAAAAGTTTTCTATATTAAAATGGTTAAAATTAATTGGGAATTAAGACAAAGTATTTTTTTTTTACATTAACTATGATGTCTCCCTCAATCAATAAGCTCAACTAATTCCCTAAAATGTAACCCATAAATTAAGAATCTGCTAGAAAAAGAAATTGGGATACTTTTCTATGGGGGAATTATTTTACTTGTTATTTCAGATTCAAAATAAATATATCTGTTAAAAATCTATTTATCTACCTAAATGTAGTGTATTAAAAGTAAATTTCAGTTGTTTTGCTTTTGTTTTTTTACATGGAATAATTTTTTGTTTGAATGAAGCAAGTTAAAAAAAATTGTACATTTTAAAATTCATTTTTGGTCCACTTGTGCTGCTTTATCATGATTTTGTAATTTTATAGCCAATAAAAATTTGAGGTTTTTTTTTTTGCCGAGCTATTTTTTTTTTTAAATCAATGATCCTCTATTAGTTGAAGAAATATATAGTCGATTGCCATAGTTTTTATAACAAGAAATTAAATCCTGCCCCCCCCCCCTTTTAAATTTGTTTTTTATTTGAGATTAAGTCCTTATTATATTGGGTGTGTCAGAAATTTTGTTAAAAGCCAATTACAAAGATAGTGACCTAAAATTATGCATCTGGTATTTTCAACTTATTTTTAGTACACTTTGATCATATAATGTTGGTTATTTAATTATAATATTGCATGAAATAATCTCTTCCCCCTCCCTTTTTTTAAAATCAAAATTGTTTAAGATGATGATATGATTTGCATTGTATAGAATGACATTATTTTCAGAATGTCACTATGACTACATCCGTAACTTAAAAAGTCTTGCAAAATGGCAACCATTTAAAGAATATATATAGTCAATATTTAAAAAAAAAAGTTTTACAGGTTTTTAATAATTAATAAATCATTGATTCTTAATTGAAATTGTAAGTATAAATTAATGATGACTTCTATGGTGATTCTTTGAAGTTTGGGAGGGTAATCTGCTTAAATTTTTTTTATTGAGTTTTAAATATATCATATCAATCTCATATTATTATATGATAAATTCATAAAGGATGCAATTTTTTTTATTTGTAAAGTGCATTGATTAAATGTTTTTTTGTTATTTTTATTAGATTATACAGAATGTTTTTATTTTGTGTTTATTTATTTAAAATTTTTTTAAAGAGAACTTCGTTTAAACCAGAATAAAAAGTATTAAAATTATGCTGAAACAATAATATACATTTTTGTAATTTTTTATTAGAAACTATAATAACTCATTTCATTGTTTTTCCAAGGTACTGGAGAAAATTATATAAGAGAATCCTATTATAAATAAGATCAGATTTTTTTTTTATTTGAAACTTTTCACTCCTATTATTTGTGTAAAGTATGTTCATATTAGTTATACATATATAAAATAATTGTGGTAATATTGCCTAATATTGATTAGTTACAAATAGTTTTATCCTCTCATAGATGGACCATTTGAGGATTTGCAATAACAATTATCAATTTGTACCTATTACTTCAATAGTTCAAAAAAGGAGACGCATTGTTGTTATAAGACTACTGTTATCATAAATGAAATGTCTTCATTGTTAATGAAATGGCAAAATTCACACACACACCCAAAGCAAGATTTATTTATTATGTAATTAAAATAATTAGAAATATATTTTACTTAGTGGGTTTTTATTCAAAACTTTTCTAAATAGTATACAAAATTTGCAATATATTGAAAGTTAGTGTAATTATTATACTGTGATTTCATAAAAAAAATTAAAATGAGTATAAATTTTATTCAATATATGATTGAAAACAAATTATGTACAATATAAAATACGAAATAAGTTTAAAATATGTTAAACTTAACAACTGTGTGACATTGCCATAAAAACAATTTAATAGAATTTTTATTATATGTGTGGTAAAGGTGGCTTTGATTGCAGAAATAAATCTCTGTAAAAATGAAAAAGTTACAATTTTATTCAGCGCATAATTAAAAATGAATTATATTTGTATAAAGTAGTCAAATGCAATTAAAATAAATTGGACATAATTTATTTGCCTAAATTATTTAATACAGCTTCTAATAGAATTTCTATTATACATCTATCAAAGAAGTCTCATTGGAAACATTTTCTGCATATAAAAAAAATGGCAAAAAATAAGTTGCAATTTTATTCAGCACGATAGAGAAAATTTTTTTAAATATGAGATTCTTGATTTAACCCTCATTATCTGAGAATAAAACTATCCTAAATGAAATTTCTATTTATAGTGTGGAATTTAGTGTACTTGTAATTGATTTATTGTGAAAGAATGTAGATAATAAAATCATTAACTGGAAATAGTGTGATTGGAGGGGGGGGGGGCAATGTCAGCCTGTTCAGCAGCAATTTTGAATGGAATCTAGTGAGTCTTGTTAATATTTCTTCATACTTGAACATTTTATTTTTACAATTAAACCTTTTTTTATATATCATTGATAATTTTAATATTATTTATTATAAATATAAGCTTTTAAATGATAGACATTGTAAAAAGGTTAATATTTGATGTTTGCTATCAAAGTTATAACACAATATGATCTGCATTTGTGAAATGTTGTTTGCAAGGAAAGCCTTTATGTATATATTAGGTATTGCGGTCTAATGTCGCTAATTATTCAAAAATAATCTCTTGGAAAGATTTAAGTTTTCTAGAATATGGCAGATATATTTGTCAATTTTGATAAATTTACATTCTTAATTTTTTTTTTAACATATATAAATATTTGTAAATATGTATGTGATAATGCATTTGAAAAAAGACAAACTTCTCACTTAAAAAGTGCAATGATTCAGCACAATATATATTTAGGTGTAATTTTTTTTTGTCTTTTGATCTAGAATTTATATTTGAAAGTTAAATCGGATTTTAATGTTTTTCAAAGTTATGTTCTATAAAACTTGAACATGTCAAAGGTCTAGACAATTTTTGATAATGTAAATACTTGAAACATTTAAAATCATATTAAAAGTGCATTATTACATTATTTTATGTATATGCCCATTTAAGAGATATGATGGCCAATCTAAATTTTATTTGAAATTTATATATTATATGTTTAGAATATATGTATATAATTGGAATTAAAGAAGCTTCTTTATAATAATATTAGGTGTATCCTCTAGGAAATTTGTCTCTTAGAGTTGTTGGCAAGTTATATAAACAATATTTTTATTATTTTTTAAAAAAGGAATATCACAAAATCATCTTTTTATTAGAATTGCCTATTTATTATCTTTAGAAGTTCCATTTTCTGTTCTTCCTGTCTTAATATAAATTTGTTCATTAAAAAAAAAAGAGATTTTAAACAAGCTATAAATAGCCTGTTTAGCACATACAAAATTAGCAGAGTTATATAAATTTTAATTAGAAAAATACACCTGGGTCTCGTTTTTGCGGTAGATAGGTTCCTCAGAAAACGCGCACAAAAGAAATCACACAAAAATAGACTTAACTTACCTTGAAAAATGGGGGGTAGGTTACTGTAATTTTCAAAAATCACATAAAAGCAAAGCTACAACATAAAATTACTTTCAAATTCGCATAAAAAATAAAATAAAATATGACTAATAAAAAATTTCAAATTTGGAAAAAATTGATACAAGACAAACTTTTTTGCCTTTTTTTTTTATTAACTACAGTATTTAATTTTATTCAGAACAATATATTTTTATGCGTAATTTAAATTTTTTTCATACATGTACGGTATTTTAATCATTATCACTATTTGAGACATCAGATTTATCGTGATGTGATGTAGCTTCTCATTAAACGAAGTCAAGAGAAAATACAACTAAAACGTTTTCCAATCGCTGTTGATCCTTCCCATTTCGCTAAGCAATCTAAAATTGAAATTTTTGTTTCCAAAGAAATTCATTTTTTTGGGAGGGTAAACTAAAAGTTCAAAATAAAAATAAGAACTTAGACTCACGATAATAAAAAGACACCGACTCTCCACTGTTGGGCAAAATTTAATTAAAACTAACAACTAAAAATAATTATTATTTTTGTCTTTAATTTTCAATTCCGTTTAAAAATCAAATTTCATCGTTTCACATCACATTAATTTCAGATCATATTATGTAATTTGTAAGTTGTTAATTACAATTAAAAATCAGATTTTAATAGTCAAATTTAATTGTGCCCACCCCTGTTACTCACATTTTAAAAATAAACTTGTGGACACTAAATGATTAATTGATTACAAACTCTTTTTATAAAAAGCAAAAATAGAACGTGATTTAAAATGTAAAAATAACAACATACATAGTATAGGCATCTATGGGAAAATCCTGATTTTAAGTGAATTATGAACTTCTTTATTGCATAAAATCTATTACAGTACTATTATAAAGCGCTGAAAATATTGAAATTATTAGATGGAAGTCGACCTCCAATAATGCGCTATTACTTTAAATATGACGTGAGTGCGCGAAATTTATAATATTTAAAGTAATAGCGCATTATCGGAGCTCGACTTCTGATCTAATAATTTTTATCGCATAAAAGAAAACCGCATACAAAGATATTAAGAAGAAACATGAATTGCATTAAATAAATCCGCATAAAACAAGACCTGAGTGTATTGTAAAACTTCTACAGAATTGTACATTACTGTAAACATAATGATGTTTGGGTTTTAATCACAAAAATAATAATTATGATTGATTTCTTTTTTTTTCTTCTAAATAATGATACTTGGAGAAGGGAGAGGAGGTGACTTTGTAAAAGTAGAATGCCATTTTTGTGATTATTTGCAATTCTTCCAAATAAAAATCAATAATATAGATTTGTATTTGAATATATAAAATAAATATAAAAAAATTATATAAGAATTGTAATGCATGTCCAAAAAAAAAATTATCTAGAGGATAAAAATAATAAAATGAGACATCAAAGGCAATCTTATTTTTGTAATGTTCATCCATTAAGCAATTGCATATTTAGTTTTCTATAAGATTTTTCAATAAGTATAATTTGTGAAATAAACTTTCATTGTAGAAAAATATCTATTTTAAAACCTTTAAGCACACATTTGCATATATAAAAAAAAGTAATTTTTTTTTTATTATTATTATAAGAAATTTATTGTTAATTTATTGCTGCAATTATTACTATGTCTCAATTTAATTATATATGAAGAGAGGGATCCCAGAAAATAGTCATAAATGAATTGATTAACACTGGATCAAATTTTTATATGGATAATGTATATAACATTTAATTACTACTATAGTTTTATAAAACTTATTTTTATGGTAATTGAATGATTTATTGCTGAATGGATTGCCTGACTGAGCATCAGGAGTCTTTAGCTCTAGAATCCACAATTACCAATTTGCTAAATCACATAATTCTATATATTGATTATACACTTAATTAAGCAATGTATGAGTATTAATATTTTATTTTTTACTTATGTATTGAAAAATATAAAGACATCATTTAAATGAGCACATAGGTTAAAATTTTAAGCAGAAAAACAAAAATTTATAATAAAAATAATTTTAAGAATTTAAAAACAAAAATGTTATTTAATTACCTCCATTCAATTTTTTTTTTTTAAAGAAAAAGAAAAATATCGTTTCTCTCTTCCTAGCCCCTTGTAATTTTGGCAAATCCCAGTGTTACCTTCAAATTTGAAGCATGCATAGAAAATGAATTGCTTTCTCTAATATAATAATCTTTTATTATATTTTCAAATAACTGAAAATGATAAGATGTGGCAATATTTTACAGTTTTTTTTTTTATATTTTAAAATCGCTTATATATTTTTTTAATTGCTATATGCTTAACCAGACAAAGTTAAATAAACTGTTAAATGCTTTAACAGATAATACTTTTATTTTGTTAAAACTTTCATCCCCACACTTATGGAATAGAATAGCTTTCTGTAATAAAAAGTTCATTTCACCATTAAATTTTTTTTTTTTTAATCATTTTTAAATGGCAAGTTATGTCTATTATTCCTTAACTTTTGACACTTGTAATTTCACTTTTAAGCCTGAACATAACATTTTATTCTTAATTTCATAAGTTATGGTCATATTATAGTTATAGATAATATACTGCAACAATCATGCATATATATATATAATTATGATATTGAAAATGATTATTTTTTAAATCACTCTTACTATTTTTTAATTTGAACATTGTGAAAGTTTATTTTTTGAAGTCCATTTTATGAAAGCAGTATCTTTTATAACCTGGTTGAATGAAAAAGAACAATACCTATATTTTTTCTCTGCTATTCTATCTCCAGTGAGTTTTTTTATAATAAACAAAATTCTATAATACACATAAATATACAATATATATGTGTGTATGTGTAATTAAGCAGTAAAATAGAATTTTGAAAATATATATAAGTAATTTAGAAAAAATAATAAATTTTTAATAGTATCAAAATTGAAATTACATTTTATAATCAACACTATAAATTTCAATGCTGCAATTCATATATTTTAAATAAAACCATTGCTTAATTACAAAGTAAGCAATATGTAGAGTTAATTGTTTTTGAATTGAAGTTGTATTTATTTAGGTAGTTTAGTTTTGCTAATGTATGTGGCTAGTATAATAAAAATTTCATAAAAATATGTGTACATATAAATATCATGCAAATGGGGATTAACTGCTTATAAATGCATAAGTATTTGTATTCTTGAGTAGATGCCCTTCCCCCTCTTTTTTTTGTGAGCCCTTGAGTTTTAGTATTTTTTCACTTCATGTCTTTGGGAGATAATTATATATATATTAATTTTTTAAACTTAGATGTTGGTGGTTTATATCAAAGTTTATTAAAATAAATTAACAACAAATGCAAAAAAATCATTTTCAGTAAAATGCTTAAAGTTTTTAATAATGATATTAGCTAAAGTAATTATGAAAATTTATTATTTGCAATATGTGTTTGTAATAGTATTACTTAAAAAATATTTTGATTTAAATATATGGTCTTTTGTTTTAGCACCACCATTAATATAAGAATTTTTTATAAAAGAATAATTTCCATTTATTTACTTTGGATTTACATCACTTTTTTGTTTATAATTGTAAATTTCTTTTTTTATATATATATATAAATTTTTTGATTGAATCTGTAGAATTGATTCCTTGTAGTTTAAATTGAAATTTTAATGTGAATTGGTAAGTAATATATATATAGAAAGCACAAATATTCCAATTAAAAGCTAAAACTTACTTAAAAAAAAAAATTAACTTGTAGTAATATTCAATACTTTCAAAAAAATTGTTCTTAATAGGAAATTACTTTTTTTTTTTAAAGATGAATTTATTTGTTTACATAAATACACAAATTATTATATATTTTAATTAATTTTGAGATTGTATTAAAACAACTTAAAGAAAATGACAGTAAGTGAAAACATAAATTTAAAAATATTTTATTACATTTTCTGTGTAATTGCCTAATAAATGGATTGATATTCTTGGTAATTTAAGTATATATATAAATCCTAACAAAAACTTAGATCACTATGGAATTATGAGTGTACATATGCTAAATTTTTTTTTAAATATTTCAGTATAAGAAAGATTAAAATAAGAAAAATTAAAAAAAAAAAACTTAAGTAACTAAGAGATATAATTTAAAAAATTTTGTTTTTAAAAAAAAGATATACTATAAGATAATGATTATTCAAACCATTATCAATAATCTTCTTAAGAAAACATTGGCAATATTTATTCTACTTAGTATTACAAGTTAAAAATCAGTACATTATTTTTTTTATACAGTTGTAAAGTTAAATTGAAATTTATTCAAAAATTATCATAGGGCACTTGAAATTTTCATGACTGTTTGATAGATTTTATTTTAAATAAATTAATATAATCAAACTTTATTATAAAATGAATAGTAAATTAATATCTTATAATTAAATGGTTTTTATTGTTATATAGCACTAGTAGTTATTATTTGTCATTAGAGATGTTAAATATCTACATTACTGCAACATTTACTACCTTAGTAACAAATATTGTCAATTAAAAATGGCATAATTATTAATTGCTACTTTTATTAAGATTTTTAATAATATATCTGACAAAGGGGAGAAAAAAATAATGAAATTTTTATTTTTTGTGCAATTATAGTTTTCACATTTTTTTTTTCATTGTTTACTTAAAAAATGTCATTTGTAAATCAAAATAAATACAATTACACTATTTAAAAAAAAATATTTTGCTAATGTTTAGGAAGTATTTTATTAACTAATTATTTTTATAGTATGCATTTTTATATTTCAAAAATTAGTAATTAAAATATTTTAATATTAATTTAATTTCTATTTATGCTGAATTAATCTTAATTGCAAATAAACTAATTGTTTATTTTGATATATGTTTAATATCTGAATCATGTTTGATCCAAATTAATTCAGTAAAATATTTGCCATCAATATTTTGTTGCATAATTGTAATTGCTCTTTTGGTTTATGTGATATTTTATTTTTGATCAGAATTTAGTGTTAATTAGTTTGTGTAATTTGAATACATGAACTAAATTTTCAAATAGTAATACAACTAAATAATTTATCTGGAGATGAAGGAACTATTATTGCTTATTGTCTCATAACTAAGGTATTTTGTCTTTGCATATAACACCCACTTGTCTTTAATTAATTTTAATTATTGAGATCACAATCTTACTTTTTTTTAAAGATAATGAAACTTTTTTAAAAAATTTGTACATATTTTAATACAAATATTATATTTTTGTTAAACATTTTAAAATGATTTCAAGTAGCACTATTGCATATATGTGTACATTTTAATTATTATATGCAGCATATTCATTGTTCTGTATTCATTATAATGAAATGTGGAATTAAGACATTCATATTCATACCAAGATAATTAAAATGTGTTATTCCTTTTTCATAAATGACCTATCTGGAATCTGTCTTGGAATTAAGATAAAGAAAATCATCAATTTTTATTATCCGAATAAACACATTTTTAAATCTGTATGTGATCTCAGATTTGAGATATATTATTATTTTAAAAAAAAAAAAAAGATGGGAATTTATTGAGTTATATATATATATATTTAATGACTTATAATCACTTCTGCATTAATATAAAGTATACCTAATTTTGTTTTTGCATGATGGATTGATTTCTGAAAATTATGGTTAAAAAATACATTGTATATATGGAAGATTGGTTTCAGACCTTAAGAAATCAACAAAAATAATGGAATAAACTGTATAAAAAAATCTTGTTAGAATCTTATCTTTTTTGCATGCTATCAAATTTTGTTTCTTAAACATTGCACATAAATAAAAATTGAATTATAGAACCACAAATTTCATTGAAAAACAAAAAGTTAATGAAAATAATAATTGAACAACATATGCAATCTGAGTTGTACATAACAAGATTTTATTCACTATCACTTTTTGATAAATAAATGCATATGTTTGCACATGATTGCAATGTCATAGCTCTCATTAGAAGATGCAATATCACTGCAATTTTTAACTTAACCATCTATTAAGTTTCGACAAAATTAATAAATCTAATCTTGCTTAAATTTGTATTAACAATAACACCAACAAGGTACATGTTTTTTTTTTTAAAAAAAACCTAACATCAATAATGTCAAAATGCAAACAGAGCATCAACACAGACAAAGGTATTTCCCCTTTCAAAACAACATATTAAAATGCAGAAAGGCAAATTTTCCCATTTGCAGAAATATTGCTGAGAAAGGGAATTTTTTTGAAAAATAAAGAGATGAAAACTTTTTTATCAAGTGAAATGATAACAATATAAACTGTTTTTCTTAGTTTTTGATTGATTGTATTATTTTAAAATCGTTTAAAAAAAGTTTGTGCAAAATAGAATTAGGTGAAATTGACATTTTTCCTTATAAGTATAAAAACTAATGTAATATAAAAAATCTTTAAAAAAAATGTTTCAGTTATAACTGTTAAGAAATTATCTTTATGTTGCAATAACGATATGAGTGCAGAGCTAAATGTTATAAGGAAATATTGAATTGGTTTGAAATTATCAACAACAAATCTTTAAAATCTATGTGGTAACAATTTTTTTTTTTAATCTTATCATATTTTAAAAAATTCATAATAGAATTTAGACACTGACTTGAAGAAACTAGTTAAGTGAAGATTAAATAAATAAATAATGATATTGGCAGTTACTCAAGAAATCATGTGAAATGTAAGCATCTAAACTGACTTTTTTACATTTTTATATGAAAGTTGATCCAAGAGCTCTGTTGTGCACCACTTTATTACTATATTAAATGGCATAAAGCAAAGAGAAAATTTAAATGTGTATATTTATAATTACATATACACTATGTACATTTTTGTATTTGGTTTGATTATAATTATAAATAAATTTAAAATTTTATTCAAATTATTACAATATCTCAATTGCATAGTGCAAGAAATTGGGCAGAAAATACAGTATATATATAAATTGAATTTATCAAAAATAATAATTGTTAATCTAATGACAAATAATAATTGAATAAATAAATTAGTTTGTAAACACATTCATATCTATGTGTAACAGGAAATTTAAAAATCTTTTTCTTAAAACATATAAACATTTTTGTAAAGAAAAGGAAATTTTAAGCTTTTGATGTATGCGTTTGTATGTACTGAAAAATTATTTTAAAATTTTTTCATAGTTATTAAAGTTTTGCTTCCGTTCTTAAAATTTAATGTATTTATATTGCCAGTTATATTATAATTTCTGTTTTCACTTTACTGTTGACTTTTTATGATTGTCAATGAAAAAAAAAAAAAAATCTGCAAGTATTATTTTATTAGAATACAAATTTTTTGCAAACAGCTATTCCAAAATTTAGAAAGTATTTTAAAAACTGATTTGTATTTAAGCAAATAATTTGAGGAATCAGTAATATTTCAATGTTAGATCATTTTATGGACTTTCAAAAATATTCATATTTTGAAATAGCTGTGTATGTATTTCAATAACAATTTTAAATATTATATTTCAGAAGGTTTAGTAATTATATTTTCTGTTCATATATCTTTCCCTCTTTTTCACTTAATTTGTCTATTCTAAAGTAGTTTTACCTAACTTTTGTTCTGATTAAATTTCTTTTATTTTTATTTTCTTTAATTGTTCTAAAACTGAATCAATAAACTATCCTTTATTTTAATCTTTTGATCATAAAATTTTTTTTGCCATTTTTCATAATCTCTTAATATGTTAATTTGTTCTTATATTATCTACCACCATTTGTATGAATGCCTCTAAATAACAGATTTGTATTATATTCGCCTTTTGCCTTTCCCACAACAACAAACCCTATCTTTCTGAACACGATTGGCCATGTTACCACCACATGATATGCCCTGTTGAACGCTGGCCCACGTACCCACTATGCCATGCCCCTGATTCCCCTGTGGATTGTGATACCCCTGCAGTACAAAGCAAGTGTAACTGTGCCCGACAGCCATGGGCCCGAACGGTATGAACCCTCAACTCTCTAGTATACTCCATTTTTGTTTGCTTTATTTTATTTTATTTTAGTTATTTTTATTTTTATTTCCACAATGCAGCCCATTTATTTTAATGTTTTATTTCATAAGCTATTTATTTTTAATTTCTCAGCATCAGATCTATTGTGTAGGATACATTTCTGTAATGTCACTATGCATGGTTTGTGATGTTAAGTGTGTATTTAGGCAATCCCAGACTTCTTATTTTTAATTGGTATAATTTGTTATAATAGCATATAATATCAGTTTATTTATTTATTTATTTTAGTTCATATTTAATGTTTGAGTTTGATTTATTAATAGCTTGATGTTCTTTAATATGTTAGCACTTAATATTGCATTTCCGAGTTAATTTTTATGTTTGAAATTATTATTCCTCAAGTGCAGTCATTAAATTTATTTCAAAATCTTTATAAACAAGAGAGAAACAGTGGGCTTTATAATATATGCATATGTTTTTAAAATGCCCTTCCCCATCCCTCCCTTTTTTACAATTGGGAATATGTTCTTTAAAAATAAATCATGTATATATATATATGCTTAATTTTTGTTTTAAGTTTTTAGAATTAAAATAGTTGTATTTTATTTAGCTTAAATAAATTTATTACATATATATAATTATATGCATAAAAATTTATTTGGTTAGTTAATATGGTTTCATTAATTTTTTTTTTTTTTGTAAATAAAATGACTAGTATTTTTTCTTTTTATTTTATATACATACAATAGAGAGCCCTTTTAATAACAAATCCAAGTAAATTCTACCTTGCTATTAAAGTAGGACTTTGTTGATAATGATTTATATATACAAGACTAATTGATAATTGTCATAGGTATTTTTTTGTTAATGTTTACTTGAGATATTAATATATTGCAGGTATTCTCATTTACCACATTATTCATTTAATGTCATTTAAATATATGTGTTATTGAGAAGTTATAGAATAAACAATAAATATTTGCAGAATAATATGGAATCTCAAAAAAAAGTGCTGAGAATGATTTAAAATAAAATATTTTCTTTATATATTTTTTGTCTAAGTGAATGGTGATAAAAACTAGATTTTAATTTTAAAAAGTTAGGTTTTGATTCTTTATAGTATAATTTGCAATAGCAACACTTGAGTTAGCAGTTATAATGAAGTTGTAAATTTCTTAGATTTTTATTTTTAATTACAAGACAAACTTTCTAGCTAATAATTAGATTGATAGCAAGATGCATAAATTGTATTTGTATTTATAAATTGCACTATTTCCATCATCTAAAAGTATTGAATGCCTTTAGAAAAATTTAACTTTTCCAATTACATTCAACTGTTAGTAATAGACAACAGGTGTCTATGTGCTATTACTAACATTTAAATGTAATTGGAAAATTTGAAATAAATTTAATTTTTCTAAAGACATTCAATACTTTTTTGATAGTTCAACATATAAATACAACTAAAGTCCCATCTTCACAAACCTTCAGGTAAATGCATAAATTGTATATATTTAAATATTTGATGGGAAAATGTTACAGATTAGACTGTTTGTACATTGATCTCTTAATTGATAATAGTTATTTTATTCTGGTCGGAAATATGGACTGGCCATCCTCCCCCATACTACCCATTTTTAAAAAAGATTTTTATTCCAAATTTTATCTTTAATAATGAAGAAACTACGGGTTTTTGTTATAAACAATTTATATCACAATTGATTGTTTTCATGTATTGTACCGGTCGGAATTGTCTGTCCACATAACAAGATCTAGCATCTAGGCAAAAGTACCTAGAGTCCAATCATGTGCGAGATACATATGACATGAACAATCATGAACTCTGCCCTGTATGCCCAGATTCCAGATCTACTAGCTTATGAGCAACAAATCCGATGATACTAGAGTATTTAATTTACCACCAGCCGACATCGCACATCGGAGAAACAAAGAGACTCAGGAGAAAAATCAAGACAAATGCGTATATACATTTTAAAACCGACAAACACTTATGCTTAACTTTAGTGGGATCTTACATCATTCCACCAATCATGACATTTAAAAATTAACTAAATCAATTAACTAAAGAATGAGCAATGATCAGATGTTTAGTTTTAAATTTATATTTAATAACGAACAAATAGAAATAAAAAAATATATACATTTGAATTATATTAAAAGGTGATTAGCCTCGTATTACAAATAAGTTATTTTGTGCTTACTTGCACTTGAGCAAAAGTATTTACAAATAAGTTTGGAAGAATTTTGATGCAGCGTAATGACATTCAATTAATCTAGCGGATTTATAAAGTGTACAATTTTAATGATTCACCCGAATTACAAACGAAAACACCACCTTGACTGATCCCAGAATGGGTTACATAATTGTCGGTTGATTAACCGACCAAGCTATCATAAGTTTAATATATATAAGAAAATATAATTTTTAATAAAGATTTATTTACTGAACGTATGTGGAATTATTTCTCTAAATTATATATATAGAGTCGTCACGCGACACATCAAAAGTTATTTAAATTTATAAGATACGTTTAATTAGAACATAACATTAGATACAGATATTTATAGGCTTGAGCTTTTTGAAAAGAGGGATCTAATATGAAGTGACGCGGTGTTAGTATAATGGCCGAATATTTGCGGATCCAGTACTTTGAGGTGCTTTATCAGATTAATAGAAGAAACAGTCTAACCGACTTGCCACCCCACATTTTGTAGAATCGGTTGACAAAGGGTCCTCGGACGGAGATGCACTGGGCCGAACTTTGCCGGAATTTTCCCATGCATTGCGCGAGTATATCTATATGGTCCAGGGACATTCATCGCCCTGTTTGCGACCTGAAACGAAGAGGAGATGGCTCGGGTATTCCGACGCACGTCTTTAGATAAAGCTTAAAACACGAAGAGTGGCCTATGCTAACCGCTTTGGGACGGACTAATAACTAGTCAAATATCTGTAATTAAGCTTACAACCTATAATAATAACATCAAAGATAATGGTATGATCGTATTTATTAAACGAAGTTTAAAGATATTATTAGAAAAATATTTTAATACCAACAAAAGTTATAAATCCCCTCCCCCCTTTCATTCCACTTATTTAATAAAATTCCACATACGTATAACATAGTATACAATTAAGTCGAAGGTGTGCTTTAAGAAAAATATTTATATATATATATATGTTTAGACGGGTGAGAATAAAGACATAAAAAGTAATATATATAGTTAATATATTTGTTTGCATTAATATTGCACTCTTACGAAGATTATCAACATTGTATAAATCGTAAACTAATCAAAGGTGAAACTTTATTTGTCCCTCTGTTATTTATGCAAAAAGTATAATAATTAGAAAAACATTTTTTTAAAACAATCTTCTCCCAACCTAGCAAGTGTTATAGTTTTAAAAGTAAAAACAACCTAATTAATTAAGTGTCACTCCTATCTAATGCGAGGAGCTAAGGTAAAAATAACTATACTGGCGAGAGTGGGAGTTCATTGAAATATCATTTAGCATTTAAAATATATATATATTAGACAAAATATTAATAAAATAATTGCCGCATTAAATTAAAAATGAAAGAAATTACGAGGCTAATCAAAATGGTTATAGAATAAAATAGACTATAACGAAGTTACAAATAATTAATATTAAATTATTTCATATTTTAAAAGTTAAATCAGGAGAAAGTTCTGAATTCATAAAGGCGGCACTTTACAGCATTACCTTTGGAAAGCAGGTAGCAGATCACCGGTTGGTTTTCATAGTATAGCAGCAGGTTCGCGGATATTCATCATTAGTGGCAGGCTGGCTGGAGTTGAGTTGGTCTGGTCTTGGAGAAAAGATATTTCTTGAAAATTTGAGCGACGTAGATTCGTTTGGTGGATGCCTTACGAATCTACGTACTCTTCTTTTATGATTGAATTTTGGGTCCTATTTATATGACTTGTTTATCTAAGGAATGTTATTAAGTTGTAATACCTGCGGCTATAAAATAATATTGCAAAACAGTTTTTTTTTTAGTAAGGAATTTCTCCTTTATTAATCAGGTAGTGTAAAACAATGCAAACAGATTAGTATTTTTGAAACAATTGTTCTAAATCTATTTCTGACTCAGAAATAGATTTTACCAAACGATAAGTTTTGTTATTGAAATTTATTTAATTTTCTAGTAGAGATTATAATTTAATCATGCTAATTGATTCTGGTTTACCAAGCCGATTGCATTATTCCACTCGCCATTACATACATATTTTTAATACATAAAATTTTAAATATACATTTTCATATAACGTATACAAACCTAAATATTAATTTATACTTAATCCCCCATCACTTTTAATATATACATGTGATTTACGCACATATAAGACCTATTAAAATTATATGAAATATTATTGATTTATTTAATTTAAGATTATTAAATCTCTTGTTAACGTTTATTTTGACTACAATTTTTAAAAAAAAATTGGAACAAATAGGTGCGTATATTTACGTAGGACTGGGATTTGAATCCAGTTTGTTGGTGAGGGATAGAATAGGACTGTGAAACGTAATTTGAACCTCACATTCCGTTTCAGTATATTTATAAATATACAAAAATTATAAAGATCTGAATAGATAAAATTATTATATTACTAGTATCCCCCCCCCCCAAAAAAAAAAGTTGAGAGCAATCTGTGCAAATATTTATCCATGTATATATTTAAGCATACATCTGTAAAAATGGAATACTTAATGTATTCAGATGTGAAGTACATTTGCTCTTAAAAAATTGTAATTTATCAATATTATTTTTATTTAAGCATTTAGAAACAAATTATTGCTTGGGTTTTAATAATTTTTGATTTGCTTTGTTAGAGAAGAAATTTTAGCATTTTGCATGTCATTTGAGAACACATAAATGGATATTACATAAAGAATAAAATGGTTTATTAATTTTTGATTATTAGGAGATTATTCATTACAAATAAGATTTTGTATCTTAATTTAATTTTAATGTTACAGTGAATATAATAAATTTATTATTAAACCATCTTTTTTAATATATACCTATTACAATTTGCAATTGATGAATAACTGTATAATTAATAATTTTTAAAATGTTAATTTTTATTTTTTTTAATTTTACAGCAGTGATTATATTTTCTCAATTTTTTGGCCTTTCATTGTATAACATTGTGTAATGGAGCATACAGTACTTTATTTTTATATCATGTAAATAGAAATTATTGTGAAAATTGTATCTTTCACCAAATGCAAAAAAAAAAAAAAATCAGCATAGCATCTTTAAATAGTAGTTAATCAATTATTATAGTTAACAGACAAGTTTTTTTTTATTATTCTGGTTCTGTATCTAATTATTTAATAGTTAAATTAATATAATTAATTTTTCTTTTTAATGCAAATAAAATAGCAATGTAAATTAATTCAAATTTTTACTATCTGAATTTAAAAGTACTTTGAATTTTTTAAAAAGTATATATAAATATAGATATATGTTTGTTTTGACTATGATCCCAATTAGATGTTATGAACTTTATTCATATAGAAATTTTGCATTTGTTGCAACACAAATTCAATTACATTGTTTTTCTGAAACTAATTAAACACATAACAATACTATATAACTGAAATACTGTGAATCCTGCTATGAACAATCCAACATCTTATTCATTTCAAACAATTTTTCAAGTTAGCATGGGCTAAAATTTATTTAAGTAACATTTTTTTAAAATATAATCTTAAATGACTACATATTTTTAAAAAGGTTATACAAATTATACAAATAAAGAAAATTAAAAGGAATCGTAAAGAAAAATATAAACAAAAACTTTCAACTGTTTAATGTTATTAAAGTCCTAGAACTAACAATAATAGAAGAAAATGGAAGTGTGGTCATTATATAAATGGATTGTTATAAAGATTATCACAAGGGTGATATTTTTTTTATAATGATATACAGAAGTATTATTGTTACTTATAAATAATATTATGATTGTATTTAAACACCCACTGTTAGCTCATTATTTAATCAAGCTATAAAATATATAATAACTGAATTCTGAATTATAAACAATGACAGTGTAAGACTTAACATTTGGTTTTGGGGGAATATCTTTCAGCATTTTTGCCAAGCCCCATTATCACTAAACACAAATCAGAATAGACTTTAATCTCTTTCATATTAAGTAGATTTCATTTGCTTTATTTCAGAAAGTGCAAGTGGGCCTGTGAGTTTTGTAATATATGTTAAGTTCTTTGCTCAAAATTAAATTTAGGTAAATAGGCAGGATACTACTACCAAGGATAGCAGGTGACTATTATTGTTAGTTTGTTATTCCTTTATTATAATTTGTAAAGGTGTGTCTAAAATTTGGTATTACATCATGCAAAATGCTTTTTATATCATTACTATATTAAAATTATTTAATAGTTGGTTAAATTTGCAGCAGCATATGTGATAATATTTTTAATTTGGGGTGGGAGAGGGAGTATTATATTAAGTTGTTAGATACCTTGTTAATCCAAAAAGGCTAGAGAACCTAAAATGAATAACTATTGATATTGTATTAATTTTAGTTTTTATATATATATAGATACTGGGGAAATTTGGTTACGAAAAATTATTATATCAGATACAAAATTTAATTTGAATCTCAAGATGTCTTATTTTGATATCCATTAATTTTTTTTTGTTTATTAGCATTAAAATTATATTTCATTAAAAATGAAAATGGAATGATAGCAGTAACTCATTTGCAAGTTATATTTAATTATTTTGCAATTTTGTTATTAAAATCACAAATAGTATTTTCACATGATGCACACAAGTGCAAAAACAAATTACCTCACACTTATTTAGCCAAGACAAATAAATACTGGTTGTTGTTGTTGTTGTTTTTTTACAGAAATATTTTGTAAATGAAATGAGGCCATATATCTTTTTTTAAAATCGACAATATTGGGTTGATTTGCCTCTTTAATAGCTTTTTTAAAATTTAGTTTTTTGCAACATGTCTTTCAAATTAGCTTCAAAAGTCTTGTCAATTGTTTACACAAGTTTCATTTTATGCTTGTTTGTCATTTAAGAGATCATAAATAATACAATTTCATGATTCTTATCAAGAAATTATTTTTTTATACCAGTATTTTTTTTTTAAGCTAAAGACTCAGCTTTTTAAAAATCCTCATGAAACTTTAATTGGATACATTATTAAATTATTGAATTCAGGTAAAATGTTTTTTTTTTTTGTATATAAATTTTTGGTCTAAATTTATAAAATAGGCAAATGATCTTTTAGGATTACCATCTTTTATTAATTTTATGCAACCATTGTTTTTGCATAACAATTTATTGTAGATATTAATAGCAATAACAGTGCTTATTAGTGTTTCACAGAATGTTTAGAAAAATCTTTGTAATTAATATATCTAACACATGCAACAGTAAAAACTTATCTCTTGCAACCATGCACCTGTAGAGAGAATATTTTTGATTTTAGTTTTAAACAAACTGTCCTTCAAATCTGGCAAGTGTTTTTGATATTGACATGCACAGCAAAAATAAAACAAATCTTCTCTGAATACTGAAGAAATTATTTTTTTGCTTGCACTAAATATTTGTGAAGAAACAATAATATTATGGCTGCATTTATTAAACTATCCTATGGAATCCATTCATTAATGGCCTGAAAGAAGTAATTGTAATGTTAATTAGGGTTGTACAGATTAGTGGGCAAGTAATCGGTAATCAGCCATATCGGTCATTTTCCCAATTAATCTGTAACAGCCATTTGGGCAATTAATCGGCTTTGATAATTGACAATTTTTGTATTTTAATATCGTTGTTCAGTATAGGGTTGGTAATCAAAAATCAAAGATTTTTGTTATATATTTATTACATAAATGAAAATTAACAAACATTTTAATTCAAATTATTCCTTTTATATATTTTAATCCACTAGAAAATTATTCCTTTTAGTGTATCCTTTTAAAGAGTTATTTCTTTTTTAACCCGTATAAAATTTTCTTTTATTTTAACATATTAAAAATTTAATATTCAAAATTTAAAACTCTTAAATTGTAATGCAAAAACAGAGAGAATTTCTCCATTTTCAAAGCATAGCCTATTCCTTGTTGGTTCATAAATGTTACCTTCAGTGCTGAAAATTCTTTCACTTTTAATGGAAGATACTGGAGCACTTAAATATTTCATAGCTAGTTTTCTCAAATTAGGAAAAAGTTTTTTTGAACTTCACCACCACAACAATGGATCGCTATGTTTTTGTAAAAGGGGTAAATTTAAATAATTTTCTTATTCTTGATTGAAACATTTGTTCATTTGTTTTCTTTCATTTGGAAAACATGCTCTTCTTCATTCTTTCATTTACCAGAAGCTAATTCATCAAATAAATTGGAAAAACTTTAAAAATCTCCTCTATCTTGATCATCCTCAGAAGTAGAAGCTTCAAAATTTAACTCTTGAGATTTTGAATTATCAGCATCTTCTAAGCTATCAAATGTCTATCTTTTTATTTCCTTTACCACATCATCTTTTTTTAAATATCATTTTGTATCTTGGATCTAATAAAGTTGATAAGCATAAAGTCTTGTTTTCTATTTATGCTGAAAATGTTTTCTTCATTGAAACTTGTAACATCTATTGTGATATAAATTCCACTAAAAGAATTATTGCTCTTTGCTTTTGAAAAGAATAAAGTCAGAGTTTCTATTATGAAAATTATTAAAGATGATTTGGTTTCTTGCTGGCTTCCAGAGTAATTTTTTTAAATGATTTTAAAAATAGAACAACTTTACCAACGAAGAGACTCACTGATAAGGGCTAACAGGAATTTTATTGTCTATAACAGGGGTCGCCAACAAGTCGATCATGATCCACTGGTCGATTGCGAGGCCAATCTGGCAAGAGCTGACGGGTAATGAGTGAAACAAATTAAGTCAAGATTTTCAAGTTTTTTTGTTAGTTTTGTTTTTGTTCTAAATTTATTTTTAATTCTAGATAGGTGAAATCCACTAAATCATATCATTATTGAAAATAATATTTTTAATCTTGACTTAATGAATTAATAAGTATTGTTAATAATTACTCATGTTGCTTTAGCCCCCCCCCCCCACATGAGTTTTTTTGGCCCCTTAAATAATTATTTTTTACTAGGTAGATATATAAAAATAGTATGTATTTCATACCTTCCTCCACTTAGACTATGCTTATGACAATAAGTCGATCGCAACACATTTTTAAAATAAAAAGTAGATCTTACGAACACAAAAGTTGGCCACCCCTGGTCTAGAGCTTATGTGACAAGGGCTTTTTGCTGTTCCAAGTTTCTTTCCAACATGTAGTATGTAGAAACATCTTGAATTAAACTTGTCTTGCAAATCATTCAATTTGTTTAATGTTGAAGAAGAATGATTAAAATGGGTGACAATATTTCTATTAGCTGTGATTATAGTTTTCACAGCTTGTTGAGAAAATAAGCATTTGTTAAGTATCTGCTGCAATTTCCAGATACCATATGTGCTCCAGAAAGAAAGAATAACATCACTTGTCACGTTATACTATTTGAGAACATTATCTGATCACTGATTCGTATAGCTTTATGGGAATCTTCAAAGAGAATAATTCTCAAAACAGCTCTTTCTTGCTGAAACTGATCATTCAACTAGTAGCCTGTTAATCATTTTTTAAAAAAGAATTGTTTGTACTTGCTGACCAAATATCAATGGTTAGAGAAATATCTTTTGGATCATCAATAGATTTCTGAATTTTTGACTGAACTTTTTGAAATATATCAGGGATGATATTATCAGGAAAATATTTTCTTTTAGGAATATTGTAGTTAAAATAGGCTTTTTTTTTTTTAGTAATTTTTGAAATTCTAAATTAGACACAACAGAATATGATTGTATATCTACGGCTATCATTTCTCCAATCAAATTTTGAACTTCTTTGGATCATTGATTATTTATATCGCACAATTTTTTTTCTAATACTTGAGTAAAGCAGCCTGTTTTAGTGAATGTGTTTCTGTTGTTACTGATGAACATTCATCTTCTTTGGTTTCTTTTTTCATCTTTCCAGTTTCTTTTCAAGTCTTCATGATGATATTTTTTGAGATGATTTATTATGTTTATAGTTGTAAAAGTTTTATCATTTTTTCGACCTCTCAATATTAAAGCATTACATAAATTACACTTTGATGAAAACTTATCGTTTTGTCTATCTTAAAAAATTTCTACACAATACTGGAAGCCATGACATGTTGGGATTTGGGAAAAGTTTTAAAAAATAATAAATGAATCTGAAAAAAAAAGTAACTTGATATTAAAAATAATTTTATTGATATAAAATTTCATACATAATATTATTTAACTATTATTGTATTATTATTGATGGAAAAGAGATTTTATCATAAGTATATTTGCTTCTTTTGAAACGAAAAAGGATTACAGGTTCTTGATAAGGTGTTTTAAAATATAGTTTTAAATAAAATGTTTTATAAACAATGTATATGCTTTACAAAGAAAACTAAAAACTAGCTAATATGTCTTCCAACCAATTATTATTACAATAAAATAAATATCAGTATGACAACTGCACAACCTATTAATAATTCATCTGTAAACCATCAGTCATAGATAAGGATGGTTTAGACTCGGATAAATATAAAGATTATTAAATACATATTTAATAATACAATTAGGGTTTCCAGATGTCCTGATTTAGTGGGACATGTCCTTATTTGTCATAATTTTGTCCTGCATGCTCACACACACACACACACACATAGACTTATTAAAAAAAATTATGAAGCGTCCTGATTTTTTTTTATTTTATATTCTGGGTAAAAATCTGGCAACCTTAAATATTAATGATACTATAGGCTTACGAACTTAATTCGTTCCTAGCAACAGCTCACATCTTGAATCAATTTTCTCCATTGAATTAAATGTATATAGAATTAATTCATTCTGGTGATCAAAATATATATTTATTTAAGTTTTAAGCATATAACAACAAAAAATAAATTAAAAGAACCATAATTTTATAAATACTTTTATTATGTATATATAAAAATATTGCATTCATTTCTCCCACACAAATAATCTATCTAAAGACTGTTTAGTTTTTTTAGGCTCCCACAACATAATGGCACGCTGTGTTGTTGGTGTGAGAAAGCCCTCCAAAAAAATGGCTACCAGGCGTTTAACTATATCTAATAATCGGCCGATAATGTGTGGCCAGATAATTGGTAATCTGCCATTTGCTTATCAGTGCAGCCCTAATGTTAATGAACAATATTTGTACACAAGAAAATGCTTGACATTTTTTGTCTGAGAAAATATTTGCTGGCATAGATGTGTATAAACAAGTCACATTCCACTCAGATAATCATAGGCCTATTATATTTAAGTGATTAATATGCAATATATGATAGAATGTAGTCAGACATATCAGTAAATGTTTATTCATATATATTGAGCTAAAATATTGCTAATAATTATAATAATCAGAATTGATTCCATTTAACGTAAAGGCATTCAAGTAATCACACTGTTTTGGCTGAAATGGTTTTTTAATCTCTGCACACACCTATACATTTATATATTTACATAAATAGGAAAGTGAGTTTACTTCAATTTCAAGGGTTTCTTAGAATGAAAATAAAAAATACATTTTTTTAAATTGAGTTTGCAGCACATTCATTTTTACTTTCACTATTTCACTTATTTGAAGAAATTAATATCTCTTTCTATTACAACTATATAAATATAGGGGATTTGAACTCAGACTTTCAAGCAAGATTCAACTATCCACACTATCTCATAGTACTGATACACATGACCACACACATGCAGCAAAGATAAATAATCACCAATTTACATATTTTGTGCTAAACCAGCAGTCAACAGTTGGTCCAGACTACCATTTCCCATACACATATATATCAGTGCTCAGTTTATATTAAGATAGCAAATCCTTACACTTTAATGGACAGGCTTCAACCACCTCCAACTATTGAAAATCTGATGATATAATTTCCAAATCCCATGCTGTTGTCAATTTCAAATCTTACATATTAAGCCTCATCCCTCTTCTGTGTATTTAAATGAATACTGTCCTATATGTGAGGGGTCATGGTGACTTGAGGTCAACATGGGCATGACAACAATATTGGCATCAGCATGGGATTTGGGAATTCTATCATCAGATTTTCAATGGTATGGATGGCTGAAGAGTTGGAGGTTGGTGTGGGTTGAAGCTTGTCCATTAAAGTGTAAGGATTTGCTATGTTAATATAAACTGAGCATCAATTATATATATGTATGGGAGATGGTAGTCCGGCCAACTGATGAGTGCTGGTGTAGCACAAAATACACATATATTAGTGATTATTTATCTTTCCTGCATGTGATATGTGTATCAGTAGTATGAGATAGTGTGGATAGTAAAGGGGCTTGAAAGTCTTGAGTTCCAATTCCCTATATTTACAATTAGGCTCCAGGTATAAGCATGCCTGATATTTCAAATCTTATATCTATATAATAAATTAGCTATTTCTTTTAAGATAATATACTTTGTTCTGGTCAATTTGTGGAAAACTAAAACAATAATTACTGAAATCACTTTTTCTACATTAACTTTTATTCATAGTGATTTAACACAGTATGGATGTCCAAAAGAGTTGCAAAATATTAAAAATTCTCAAGTATAAAATATAGAAATTGTGTAAATATAATTATATGAAATTGAAATTTTAGAATATTTTTATTATAAAAATATTCATTATGATAAATTTTTATTATAACATTTTCAAATTGCTTCTACATTTAGGAATTGCTATTCACTTCTAAACAGTTGACAATTCATTAAAGGAAATTTATATTTAAAAATGGCAATATACATGCGCATTATGTTGTTTGCCTAGGAGAATATTTGTTTAAATTTATTTTTTTAGTTCCATTTAATTTGTAACATATAATAAAATGCATTTTGCAAATTTTTAGGGTACCTAGGTTTATTTTTAAAAATTTACCAGCTATTTATTAACTTCTAAAATTATGTGATTGAATAATGATAATAAAGTTGGTGAGCAAATCTCTTAACAAATTTTTGTTAGCGTGTTGGACGATTTTTTTAGAAATGAATTGATGTGTATTATATTCATTTTTGAAATATTTATTTAAAAAAATCCACTTTTATAAAACAAAACCTGAACAAGTTATATTATTTTGACATCTGGAAAAGAAAATTCTTGATAAAAACCGTCAACAATATAATATTTAATTTTCATCGAAAGTGATTTATTTTTAAAGAAGTTAAATAAAACTTATATATATATGCCTTGTTTTAATGAAAATTTGCAAATTTAAAAACAATTCTCTTGAAATTTAAAGACCAGCCAAAACCACAGCTGACATATCCAACCGATAAATGACAAATGTTGAATAAAACTACTTTAAATTCATATTTTAGAAATTATGGGCATATAATATAATTTTTTAGTATTTGGAAATTATAAGCTTGATTTGATCAGACTTTTGCATCTTTTGGATGATACTTCGTATTGCCAAACCACCCTTCCCCTCCCGACATAATGCACCACCGTATTTCAAATATTTTATGAAGGTAAATTAAAAAAAAAAAAATCCCTAATAAAATAAAGCACATTATTTTTACCAGCTTATAATTTCTAAAATATGAATTTAAAAGTACTTTCATTCAATATTTATACCATTTATCAGTTGGATGTATCGCCGATGGTTTTTAGATTTCAAAATGGTCGTGAGCGCATACTAAATCAGGACCCAAATTTGCATTACTTTTTTTTAATTTGAGTTTAATATTTTTATAATTATGTTTTGTATAAGCCTCTGCTACAACTTTGCTTTTTTTTAAGTAAATGTTTACATAATAAATATTTTTTTAAAAAAGTATACCTAGATGAAATTATTTTTGATATTTCCCCCTTTTTTAAATGTAGATTATATATTTAGATGCCTAAAAATAGATTTCTTTAATGTAAATTACATTGTAAAAATATCTGCAAAAGTTTTCTTTTATTTGAGATATGATAAATTAACATTCATTATTTCTAATAATTTAATGATTTTTGAGCATGTAATAGAGGTGCGTATTCTCAGGATTAAGCATATTTACGATTATTTTTAATTTTTAGAATTAAGAAAATAAATTTAGAAACACTTTTAACATGCATATGAACATTCTGGTGAATTGACTATAAATGAAATAAGAAAAATGAATTGATAAATTAATGGATGATATTGAAGAAAAAATTCAGTGTTGATTTTTAGAAGTATAACCAATAATAGATTTAATTTAAATGTGAATGTAAGAGATAAGGGAATTTCAAAGAAAAAATAGTCACATGAATAAAAGATTTAAATAGAAAGTGTATTTTATTAGTAAAGAAAGCAGTTGCATTGAAAAAAATAGTAGTAATATATACATTATTTATGTTAACAAAAGTTTTAATTGATGATGAAGTTCTCTCTAAATTAATAAAAGATATAAAAGATTTTGAGAGAATATGTGATTTACTACTCAAATGAATGCCAGTAAAAAAAAATTTAATAGCTAAATTCCACCAGAAAAATAATCTAATTCTTTGGATTTAGAAAAAATAGAAAAATAATAGTTGCAGTTGGAATAGAAAAGAAAATTTTTGTTATATTAATTTTTAAAAAAAATTATTTTCTTGGATATAGGAAAGTTTTATCCGTAAGTGTTTTAAAAATATTTTATAGGATTAGTACTAGCTACATTTCAGAAGTTTCTAGATGGAGGAACAAATACAATATTTTATGCAATGAGAATATATCGTGAAAAAAGACAGGAAGAAATTGAGTATTTGGGTTAGATTGTGGAAAAAAGTAATCTATGATATGTGGCTTGTGGTGTAAAATTATTTTTTTTTTTTTATTTCAGAAATTAATAAAATAATTTGTTTATTTTACAAGGTTTTTTTTTTAAAAAAAACAAAAACTTTCTGTACTTGTTTTTTATAATTAATATTGTATACATATTGTGGGGGAAGGAGGAGAAAATACGCAGAAGGAAATGATCAGATGACAAGATGTTTCTTGTATAGTATGGTTGTAAATTCTTTACTATGATGTCAAGAATTTGATATAGTTATCATTTGATCTTTTATTAACTTTGAATCTAAACTTAATTTCTAAATTGTTGACCTAAGTTGAGATTCTTGGGATATTTGTAATCATCTTTGAATTGGATATACTGAAAGTTAAATAGAACAATCACTGTCATTTGTACGTAAGCATATTATAATACCAAAGTATATTAAAAGAACTTAACATTTATAAAAAATAAAACGACTAATAAAAGTTATTAATACATAACATACTATATCTTTTTAATATATTCATTCCTTTTATTCTATCTATTAAAGCTACCATATATATACTCATGGCACTTCTTTTTTAGTGAACATTTTGAATGTTATACTTTTTTAGTGGAACTAAAATAAACTTTGTCAATGTTTTGAGACAAAAATAAAAAATGATAGAAATTTAAATAATGTAAATTTCTCATCACCAATTACTTAAAAATTTTATTCTTGACATGCCCCTTATATGAATTCAATAATTATAATTTATATAATCAAAGTAAGTTTGATTACATCATAACTTCAAGTAATTAATTCACTTTGCAAAAGAAACTCATTTGACTAAGAAATATGATTTCTTAAATCTCTTTTGTTACTAAGTAAATGATCACATTCTCATGTGTGTGTTGATATTTTAAATTGTTAAACATAAATGTATGCAAGAAAATAAAATGAATAATGATATTGTTTTATTTTATACCTTGTAATTGGAATTTTATGAATATTATCTGGAATAGTGTATAACACTTCTCATGAATAAAATTATATAACAAGTGCTATCAAATAAAATAATCATAATATATTGTTCTTATACTAATGTTATATTATTTATTGAAATAACTTCATTAGAGAATTAACATGTATGCTTATAAATTGCATAAAATAAAACATTACAGTTATGCACACATTGCAGCTCAGTCAAACAGTATTATTAGATGTTATTTCAACCTGTAGTATTAATTTTAATTGGTTATTGTCTGGTTATATCATAACTGAAATTTTATCCAAATCAATAGATGGAAAAATACTTATTTATTCAGTGTTTACTTATATATATATTTATACCTTTGATATATTCAACTATCTATTAATGAAAGAGGCAGATAGTGCCATAAATTCATGATAAATTCTACTTAAAATGATGTACCACTGCACTTTGCTGCAAACAAAAAAAAAAAGACAGAATTCAATTGGCCATTCATTAAATTAGAGCTAAACTTATTTTATTGTTCAAAGATGTCAATTGAATTTATTAGTCATTTATTTTTTGATAAATAATTTAAATATGTAATAATTATTGCATAGGAAAAGAATTAATCTAAAGCTAGATAGATATAATATTAATTCTTTTGGGTACTTATTACTTAGCCGTGTTTGGCCACTTGATGGCCTTGGTGCCAGGCAAAAATACCTACAAATGCCGTTTACGCAGCCTGACTTACGGCTAAGAAAACAGTTCTGTTTATCTCAGCCCTTTCAGGCCACTTGATGGCGTTGCACAGAAATATTATGGCCTGTTTTGTGGTTCGTGACACTTTATGCATTGTCTACCACATCGTCTGACGGTGTCTGGATTTCAAGTGGCCACAACTATGATATCTCCGTAGCAAAGTAATTTCATATTTACTTAAATCATGCAGTATGATTCACTAGGAATTCGCAAGAAAATATATGAAACAAATCAAATGGTCGCAGTGTGGCAAGCAAATTTTCAAATTGTGCCAGTTACCGATATCAGTCAGGCTCTTGTATTCAATTCCTAAAAAGAAAATATTAAAGATGTATATTTTTTTAAAAAGGTCGAGAGGTCAGCGACGGCCGCTTTACAAGCAGTTGTCCCGGGTTAGCGGGTTCGCTTCCTGGCTGATGCTATGACACATAAGAAAAAAAAAGGTTTTACTATATAGCCAAAAAAAAAGTCACCGTATTTTTTTAAAAAAGAAAACTAAAGTTGTTAAAAATCACGGCCCGGTAACATTGCATTGTATTGTTTTTGCCTGGCAATAATGCCATTAAGTGGCGAAGCCCAGCTAAGTAATAAGTACCTTCTTTGGTGTATTATTTTTGAAATATTTTTTTGTTTAAACTTTAGTTCATTGAAAGTGGACTTAGGAAAAACATTTCAAAGTCTCACTAATCAATACATTTAAAAAAAAAGGTAATAGTATGAATACTGAATCCTACCGTTTGATGGCGCTCTTTTTCACCCAATGCCCATCAATATACCGATTCATGGGCTGTCGGTTTTTTCTCTTTACAGAATACTACGGTAAAAAAAAATATTTTTTTTTGTACTTTCTATACATAAAACTCCTGGCTTTTTTTTTTGTTTGTGTTTTTAATAAACAAACACTTTGTTTTTACACATGGGTCTCATTTTAGTGCGATTTCGAAGTTATGCGATTCATGTTTCTTCTTAATATCTTTCTATTTCACTATATTTATTAGATATCAAGAAATTTAAATTATTAATAACTTATTTTGACTTGAAATACTTTTTTTTTCCCAAAAATATAACGTTATATTAGCAGCTAATGTGAATATGGCCTGAAGCTGTATTTAGAATCTTAGCTTCTATGTAAATAACCTACTTATACTAATGAGTAAATAATAATAATAGATTTATACGTAAGTATAAAAAAAAATTCAAAAATTTTAAACTTTTTAAACATATTTTGTTAGATATTAACAGAAATAAATATTTTTTTAGATTTTTAAAATAAATAATAACGAAGATTTTATTGATTTTATAAACTGAAAATAATATTTCTAATGATAATGTATAATCTTTTTGTTTTGATTGCGATCTCATTTTTTTAATATAGAAACAGAAAACCATTAATTCAGCACAAGACTAAAAGTGGCGCTAGTTGTACATCACATCACGAATTTGATTTTTTACCAGTTCACAAATGAACGCATATTGTCAAATAGTGGTAATGATTAAAATATGTATGAAAAAATGTAAAATTAAATATTGTAGTTAATAAAAAAAGTTTGTCTTGTATTAATTTTTTTCAAGTACACCTGGGTCTCTTTTTACGCGGACTTATTTAACACGATTTTGAAGTTACACAATTCGAGTTTCACCGGAAGTTGAACTCCGATATTGCGCTATTACTTTAAATAATAAATTTCGCGCACTTACGATATATTGAAAGTAATAGCACATTATTGAAATTCGACTTTCAACTTAGTAATTTCAATATTTTCAGTGCTTTATAATAGTAAGATTTTATGCAATAATGAAATTAAAATCATGATTTCCACATTTTATGTATACACACAATAAATTTTACAAGATTATAATGTAAATTTGTTCAAACATTGTGCATGTTAATTTTGCATTTTAAATCACATTCTATTTTTGCTTTTTAAAAAAGAACGTAATTTTATTTTTAAAAGGTGAGTAATAGCAGCGGGCACAATTAAAATTGGAAATTAAAGAGAAAAGTAAGAATTTAATTTTTAGTTGTTAGATTAATTACTAATTACGTTGTCACCAGAAAATCATTAATTAACACAACATGAGAGTGACGTTAGCGCTAGTTGTATTTCATCTTGTGAAGAAACTGATTTTTTTTATCAGTTTGCAAACGAACCTGTTTTCCGGAAAATAGCGATAATAATTAAAACGTGTATAAAAAATATAAATTCCTGTAAATTATGCATAAAAATATATTGTTTTGAATAAAATTAAATATTATAGTTAAAAAAAGTTTGTCTTGTATCAATTTTTTTCAAATTTGAAATTTTTTATTAGTCATATTTTATTTCCTTATTTTTTTTTTTTTTGCGTGAATTTTAAAGTAATTTTACGTTGGTGCTTAGCTTTTACGCGATTTTTGAAAAATCACAGTCCATATCCCCCCTTTTTCAAGGTAAGTTATGTCTATTTTTGCACGATTTCGTTTGCACGTGTTTTCTGAGGAACCTATCTATCACATAAAACGAGACCCAGGTGTATTTGAAATTTTTTATTAGTCATACTTTATTTCCTTATTTTTTTAATGCGAATTTTAAAATAATTTTTCCTTGTTACTTTGCTTTTATGAAAATTACAGAACTTGCCCCCCTCCCCCCATTTTTCAAGGTAATTTTATTTTTGTGCTCGTTTTCTGAAGAACCTATCTACTGCATAAAACGAGACCCAGGTGTACATGATGTGGGGGGGGGTGCTATTTTAAATTATCACCTTTTTTTATTTTGAGCTTTTTTTGTTGTTGTTGATTTTGAATTATTGATTTCTTTACATAATACTACAGTAAAAGAAATATTTTTTTTACCCCTTTCTATATATAAAACTCATGGGTTTTTTTACTTTTTAATAAACAAACACTTTGTTTTTAGATAGTAGAAGGGGGTTGGTTTACTTTTCAATTATCGCCTTTTTTTTTTTTTTAGGATTTTCCGCTTTTTTAATTAAAGGCCCTAATTAAACAATTCAGTTTTAATTAATAAACCAACAGTTTGTTTTTAAAGTGTGGGGGGGGGGGGTTGGTTTGAATTTTAATTCTCGTCTTTTAGTATCTTTTGCCGATGTACTGGAAACTTCGCATATTAATTTTAAATGTGTTCAAATATAGAATGCATAAATAAAGAGATAGATAAACAAAATATAGGAATTATTGGAGAGGAGTTGGTTTGCTTTTAAATTATTGACTTTTTTTCTTATCGACTTTTGATTGATTTTGAGTTGTTGTTTTTTTTTTTTTGTAGGGAAGCCTTATTAATCAATTCATTTTTAATAAACCAACAGTTGGTTTTTAGAGGGTGGAATGGGGTTGGTTTGATTTTTAATTATTGTCTTTTACTTTCTTATTATGAGGTTTTTTTTTTCAAAAAAAAAAAAAAAATATTTTACACTACCGAAACCTTTATGTGCTAGCGAAAAGTTATTCCTTTATTTTTGGGCTTTTTTCAAGAAGCCTTAATTAAACAGTTTGTTTTTAAAAAAACATTTTTCTTTTTTTTTAGGTGGGTGGGGAGTTATGGTTTGTTTGACTCCAATAGATGAGCCTCAAAGCTGCAAGTAATGGGATTTTGGAGCCGTTCCAACCAACTTCACTTACGCAGACCCCAGCTATGCTTGCAGGAATGGCAACGGAATTCCCCAGTTCCTGTAGTTGACTAAAAAACCATGCTCCTCGCCCTGCAAATCCATAGCTTTGCATCTGGCAGGAGATGTTTTCTTTCTGGAAAACACAACAGTGTCAACTGGTGTGACCGGCATTTCACCCCCCCCCCCCACCACCAATTTTGAACACTTGCCGGCAACATTTTACTGCTTGCACGGATTTACACGTGAACTCTGCTGAAAACTAACCTTTTCAGTTTGGGTGCAGTTGAAAATCGTAGGGAAGCGTGCATGACCACCTGGCAATTCTTAATATGTAATACTAAATCCATTACGCTTTCTCAAAATTTGTCCACAATGAATTTTTTGATAGTTTCGCATCCTTCAAATATGGTCACCATCAGATGAGACCATAGCGAGAGTTGAATTACGCTCATTTGAGGAATACTGTCGCAAGTTGATGGGCGTAGTATTTTTTTACATAATTGTAGAATACATGACCCTCTAGGCGGTCTGTTACGGTCTAAACAACACTGTTGCAGTGTTAGCCGTAAGTTAGGCTGCTAAAACACAGTATATTGATGTGCGTTGTGAAAAACGACGCCATCAAGCGGTCAGGTTCAGTATTCATACTATTACCAAAAAAAAAAAATCTGAGAGATCAAATGTGTCCTTATATTCCCAATCATTTTTCAGCGTTAATTAAAATTTGAAATATTTATTGATGGAAATGTTAATATAATAAAATAGAATTAGATTTTATTAAATTAATAACAGGTCAGTAGATAATGTTATGATTGTAGATAGGTTTTTATTTTATTGGAAAATCATTAGAAATAAATAACTAATAGAAGGTTTTTATAAAAAAAAATATATATATATTTTTTTTATGTTTCAAAGGTGCTCGATTCATTCTTAGTAAAGAAAACATTGTTTACACTTATTTATACCTTTTTTTTTTTTTTTTTTTTCAGTATTAATTAAATCATAGACACTGGCTACAACAAATCAATCAAAAAAAAAAAAAAAGAACCAAAAATTATTATTGAGGCAAGTGCATCATGCTATACCTTTGAAGATTGAGAATCTCTACCAGGTGTCTATATATACCTTGTATTCGGAAACTTTTCTATCCCTTTCTTATTGTTTCTAGCTTATTTCTAAAAGTAATTAGTGGTGGTCTTGATCTGTTTCCATAGACACATATGTATCTTGTGCACCATATAGCATAGAGAACAAAGATATTAGCATGCACATTCGAAAAAAGATCTTTATCAAATTCTTTAAACATATATTCTTAAATATGACTGGTATTTCTGACTTAATCTGGTCAAAACTGGAACAGGAGAAATAAATGTGAGATTGGGTTTCAGATGTTCTTTTACAAAGACCACAGTAATCATCTATTGATTGAATCTGTCTTATATTTGTAAAAAAAATTGGTAGATATTGCTTTTAAATTGATCTTAACCAGAAAATCAAGGAATAGGCTCAAGTGGCCAATATCTAAATTTGTGACAGTTGTTTATTGTATAGACTTTTTGTGAGTTTTTGTGGCTGGGGAAAGTAATAAATATTATTCCCAATATTGATATTTACCTTTTGGGGGAAATATAGACAAGATTTTGTATTTTTAGGACTAAGTTTTTAATGGCCTTTAAATATCCTGTAAGTGGAGGTGGTCTATTTGTAGGTTTGATTTTAAATGCTATTTCCAGGTAAGGAAACATCTTAGTACATCTTGATGATATTAAGTGATTTTTGTATTTATTGAATGTAGACCACTGATTGAGATTGATGAAATCCTTCTATCCCAGAGAATATTTCTCAGTAGTGTATGTCTATGGTTAATAAATTTCTTTGTAAATTTTATTATTGGTGTATAATTATCATTCTAGTTATATTTAGCATGTTGTATCATGAAACTTTGGCATATATAGAAAGAGAAGCTTTTGTTAGGGAATTAATTATATGTTCTATTTTATTTGTTAGTTGGTTTTGAATACTTGTTCTCATTTGTGTATGATTTAAGTAAAAAGGAAAACCTAAAAAAAAAAAGGCTGGGTTTTCCTTTAAAATGTTCTATAATATGGCGTCCTGTGTAAATTTGCCATGCACTTGATTTTTCCATATTAAACATGAGTTTGAATTTGTCACAGTATTGTTTTTACCAATTTTATTACAAGTGGGATTTGTTTTGTGGATGATAAGAAAATTGCAATATCATCCATGTAAGCAACATATTTAATACTGGTGTTTAAGTCTGGGATATATATGCCTGTCATTTCTTTTTCGATGGCTGCTAGTAAAGGGTTTATGTATACTAAGGAAAGAAGTGCGCTCAATGGTGAACCTTGAGGTATAGAACAATTGGGGATAATGGACAGTGATGTTCGTCCATTTATAGTTACATGTATCTCCCTGTTCTGAAACAAATTTGTCAAGATAAAAGTAAGCTTTAGGTATATTAGTTTCATTTGGATTGTTAATCAGAATGTCAATAGGAACTGTATCAAATGCAGATTTAATATCTAGCTGAATTACATCAGGACCATATATTTTCTTTATTCTAAACATGTCAATATTAGTTCTAAATATAATGGCTGCTTGATTAGTGTATGAACCCTTTTTTTTAAAATTGGCATTTAGAGAGAATAGGTAAAATGTATGGCTCCATTCTATCTTCTAGAACAGCCTCCAATACCTTGATCCCCAATGGACTCACTGAAATTGGTCTTAGTTTTTCCATAGTTGATATCTTTTTTTAAAAAAAAAAGAGGTACTAGTGATGTAGGATATGAATTTTTTATTGTGAATATTTCTTTCGATAGGAAATTTGCTAGGTAAATGGAGGTAAAGAAATTTAAATGTCGATATGCAAAGCGAGGCACCCCACGAAGGCCGTCGGGATGGCAAGATTCAATTATGGACTCCAGTTTCCTTTTAAATTCATTTGGGAAGAATTTAGCTTCTTTTGACTCACTGAAAGGTTTTTTTGCAAGGTTATAAGAGTTGCCAGATTGCAACCTATCCGTATAATACAAGTAGGCCATTTCCAGCATATAAATTCCACTAACTGTCCCTGTTTGTGTTTGGATGGCTGTTGGCACTCTGATTGAAGGAGGGTGACTCAAGGCCCATCTGATATAATTTTTAGACTATGTATGAATTTTTCCAATAAATATTTTCCTCTTCTTTATTTCCAGATATTCTTTGAGTGTTGATTCTGTTCCATTATATAAATTTTTAAGGTTTTTTTAATTTTTGTTGTTCATTTACTGAGGATAGAATCTGAATAATATTTTTGTAGATTTTTTTCTGTTAGTGCCAATAGGCCTGTTGATGATAGTGTGCCTCTGTTAATATGGTGAATCATGTTTGATAATATGCTATCCAGGTTGCGCTGGATCCATATCAATCTTACTCAATTTATTTAATTATATATAAATTTCTGAAAACATAAATTCAGGTCTTCTAGATGATAGTAATATTCTAATAGTATGTCCAGTGGATATTAATTTTTTATTATTGAAATCCAGATCAATTTTAGTAACAAGTGCAGCATGGTCTGAAAAGGGTGCATTTTTTATTTCAAGATTAATATGGTGATGAATTGATGGAGAATAAAACATGAAATCAATTACTAAAGAATGCCTTCCATTATTAAAGGAAATGGTACCACTTGGCAAAAGACCTTCCCCGCTCATCAGTGGGAAGGAAAAACCATGTAACCACTTTTTTAATATATTTTTCGGTGCTTGTCTTATAGCTAAAGATGTCGTTGGATGGCGCCATTTTCACGCTAAAACTATAAAATATGAACATTCACGGGCTGTTGATTTTAATAATTTTTCTGTGCTTTTTTGTAATGCGAAAATAAAAACAAAACAAAATCGTCTTTTTTAAATATTATTTTTTATTAACGTATACAATTTAAATAATAATAATAAATGTAAAATAAAATTACAATTTGATTCGTGTTTTTTATATCGTATACTTTTTAAATTGTGTTACGGCTTTTTTTTTATCAATTTTCTATCGGATATTTTTTTACTTGTGTTACGGCTTTTTTTTTATCAATTTTCTATTGGATATTTTTTTACTTGTGTTACGACTTTTTTTGTTGTTGTTTAACTAAAAAATAGTAATCGTAATAAAAGTAAAAGTTGTTACGGTTAGATTTAGGGTTAGTGTTCTGTTCGTAATGCTAAAATAAAAAAATTCAAAATCGTAACCGTACTCGGACAAAAGAAAGAAATTCAAACTTTTTTAAACAACAACAAACACATACAAATATCTTCTTTACTTATTAAACATGTTTATAATATTTGCTTTTTATGAAATTTACAAAAAAACCTGTATATTTGGACTTTTCTTACTGGATATTTTTTCATACTGCTCTTTTTTACTTCAAAAATATACAGACGTTAGAATCTTCTTTGTCTCGTGAAATGTTACTAACAGTACGTTACTTGACACATTACCTAATTGCAACTCAATAAAAACATAGATATTTAACATTTTCCCAAATAAAAGTTCAATACAGTACGTTGTAAAAAGTCTTATAATTATTGCTTTAAAAAAATCTGAACATTTCAATAGTTTAAAATAAAAAAAATCCAATGAAAACAACATTTCAATACAATTCAAATACAAACTCTCTCATCGAGCTATAATTATTTTATAAATTGTGCGAATTCGGAAACTATTTGCTGCTATGCAACATACATGCTGTACTGCGACGCGACATAGCGGCCTGCATTCTGTAGCACAACAAAAAAGTTGTATTATAGAAAACTCAGGTTCGAACGTGTCGGCCACAGAAACAGCATTTTTATGTGTTTTGGCGTGAAAACCGTGCCATAGGGCGGCATCTTTAGCTAAAAGATGATTACCTATTTTTCATATGACAAATTAAAATCACCCATAAATATATATGGGTAGGGAGAGGAGCCAAGTATGGAATTTAATGTGAGGATCAGCCTGTTCATTATTGTAGGTCAAAAATTATATAAAATATATATTTTTTTAATTCGTGATTAACTAGAGTAAATATTATACACAAGTTATTGAATGCTTCAACTTTTTTAATTTTATAAATCATGTTAAAAAGTATGTAGAATCAGTTTAAATTTTTTTTTGGAAAGAGAAAAAAGCAACAAATGAATAATAGTGAATTAATAAGAATTATTTAAATTCAAATATTTTTAAATCTTTATGAAATATTAAAATATATATCAGAAGAAATAAATTTAAAAATTTGTAGAAAATTAACCATACTATGCTTTATAGAAAACAAACTGTACATAGTATTATATTTCAATGCTATTTATAAACAGAAATGAAGCGAATGTGCCAAGAACATATTTAGGCATTGATGGATCTGTGTGACTAATTTACATTTAAAATTGATAACTGTTTAAATGTATATAATTTTTATATATGATATCATTATGTAGAACAAATTTTAAATTAAACATTTAAAAGTTGAGTATTTATTTTTTAATAACAGCAAAAAAAAAAAATAGTACAAGCACTAATTTATTTCTATTTTAAGTGCTTTTATTTTAACTTACTCTATCTGTGTTTCTGTTGGAATGTCCACACTTGAATTTTTAACAATGAAAAAAATCATTCCCAGTTAGAACTCTAACTCACATTCTTACACTTACCAGGAAAAATCCTTAGCAACTGAGCCAGTGGAAATATTATGTTTGTAGAATAAAATTATGTTAATATTGATTTAAATCATAATTAATTAAAAATAATTATAATTTCTTCTAATATCTGAATTATTCTTTTGAAATAATTATTATTTCATAAATATTTCGTTAAAAAAATAATAAATGTGCTAAAAAAGGTTAATTATATGTTTTCATTTTCAAAATCAAAACAAAGAAATAGAACCGTCAAAATTGTTGATAGCAGAAGCTCTCTTGTGGCAAGAAGAAACATAATAAGAGACTTCTGAAGACAATTATTTAAATTTGAAATTGTATTATTTATAATTAAAAAGTAAAAAATAAAATATTTAAATGTTGTTGTTTTTTTTTTTAAATAATGTTTTTATGTAAAGAGTAGAAAATAACAAAGTAACTGACTAAAAAACGTTGTTTCATAAAAGCATTTATGGCCATAAAAATCAAAAAGGCCTTTTAAAATTTTATGAAATGACAAACATGTTTTTAGGTTGAATACTTCATTATTTTCTACTTTTTAGTTAACTGTTTACATAAAAGCATTATTTAAATATATATATTTTATTTGAAGAAGTAAATGATTAAATGTTAATTTATGAATAGCATAATTTATGGCTTAACTCTTATTTGAAATCTTTTGAATGCATTTTGTCTTAGACCAAGTTGGATATGATTAAAAAAATGTGTGATTTTTTGGCAAAAATAATTCAACAAAACAAAATGTAGAGTAGCAAACACAATAAATAAATACTGTATACTTATTATTGAGACTATATATATGAAATTATTTGTTGTACATACAAATTTTATGGTAGATTGTTTATTTCTTGATAATATATTCAAGTTACTTATATTCACAATATATGTTATTTTGCTAAGATAATAATATATTGTATTGCCCAAAACATAAAAATCGAACAATAATGTTAAAATTTTAGTTGTGGATGTCTAAGAAAGAAGCATGTAATAGCTCTAAGGTTGTACTTTTTCTTTTACGAGATGAGTAAAAGAAATTTTAAAACATTAATTTAGGAATTATTGTAGTATTTTTTAAAGGTGTATGTTAATCAAGAATCTGATATATTTAATCAGCAATTACATAACTAATTTAGTTTTAATTTGTATTATTAGTCAGATCTCATATATTATTAAACATTACATTTTCTATTTGCTGTAGTCTTCAAATATCATAATACACACATTAAGTTTCATTTGTCTTTATCTCACTTTTCTATAGTCCCAAGTATGAAAAGTCATTTAAATTAATGCCTCCTCATGCAAATTTTTGTACTATTTCAAATTAACAAATATTTTATAAGTATTATATATTAAATATAAATGCAGTACCATATGCCATCTTATTTAACTATCTGATTCTATCTACTTCCTTAACATTCTTTAAACTTCAGCAATTATTAACCTTTTTTAAAAGCACAAAATCATAAAAACAAAAGTCAAAACTTAAATTTTTATGACAATTAGATTTATTAATTTAAAGTATTTATTTAAATAATTAATTTTTTTTTTAATGTTAAGATGTGTATATACATTAACATTTTATTACACTAAAAGGACATTTGCAGTTTTGCATGAATATTTGGAAGTTGCCAAAGAGATTTTATATTATTATACTTTGCTTATATCAGTAGCTTCTCATTCAGTTTAATAAATGTTTAAAAACAGTAATTAGTTCTTTTTTTCTTTTTTTTTTAAATCTAGTTTTGTTTACATTTTTTCTTATTGGCAAACTAGTACAAATTTCATTGAAACATTAATCTTTACATCAAACTTTTTTATTAGCTCCAAATGATTCAGTGAATATTAAAACAAGGAGCATATAATAAATCCTAGTTAATTATAATAAAAACAGTAGATAATATTGATACTTATATCTCTATTAGTATCTTTTTTTTAAATATTTATAAAATGAAGCACTAATTTACAATTCACAAGTTTGTTACTATGTATCTTATTTTTATTTCACTCTCGAGTTTATTAGCAGATTTTTCATTACTCTGAAATTTATTTACTTTTACTAATCTAGTAATGTATTGGACTACATTGCATTTATTAATTGAATCGCTAAATGATTTTTAGAAAAACTCTTAAACTTTATATTTTTAAAATATAGTCAACTGTTAATAACATAGGTATTATTAACAATTGAATTTATTTGAAAAAGTTTAATTTAAATTTTTAAAAAAATATTTCATGTATAACTAAATAAAAGGACACCAACCCAAAACTTTCATTTATACATATATATTATAATGTCAACTTTTTAATCTAATTTATTTTGCCAAATACTTTTACTTCCCACTTTTAAATAATTTATCATCAGTTGTTTCATAATTACACATTTCCCCTATTATCCCTTAAACTCAAATCTTTTTGCACCAGCATGCTAACCTTCAAATGAAAGTTATTATTTTAAATTTTCCTCTCTTTTGTGTAAATTATTGAAAATTCTTTCATGGACAGCATATTTAAAGTAATTAACGTATTGGTATTTTGGGAATCCATGATTTTGGAGTTGCTATTTTATGTTGTAATGATAATTAATGGTTTTTAAATATAGATAGATACAAACTCCCTTATTCTTTAAAGATTCACATAGTAATTAACATCATCTCTTACTCATTACTTTGAAAAAATTTGCATCTATTCATGAATGTTCTTTCATAATATGATGTAATAGGATATGCTGTCATTATTGAAAGCAATATATGTTTTATATGATAAAATAGCAATATTCACTACCAAGAAAGTACATTTTATTTATTATATGATGATTCCAATAAACTTTGATTACATACAGTACAAAAACCACAAAAATATATTGAAAAATATTTACATTACCATTACTAAAATATGATTTACATACTAGTTTTTATTTAACAAAATTGTAATAAATTTTAATATTATAATCACAAAATATAAACATTATTATCCCCCCCCCCCCAGTTTTATTATATAATTAAAAGAGAAAAAAATATTACATTAGCTGGAATATGGTTTTAATTTCTTTTTTATTTAATGTCTTCACAATAATAAACTGGCAAAGTGAATATATTAACATTTATGTGAATATTCTCACCATCAAGAAGTTTCATCATTACATAATTTTAAATTACTGATTATTTTATGGCCTATTTAAATGTTTTTAAAATTATTAATTTCAAGTTTATTCATTAATGGTGAATTTTGATATATGTTTTAAAATAAATAATTTTATTAGATTTAACCTATTAAATTTGGGATACTACCCACGCACCTCATATTGACTGTTTATAAAATTAATAAAATGCATCATTTTTGCAATAACTACATAGTGTTGAAATATGTTTCATAAAGCTAACATAGCCTAGAATATAATAACACTGGAAAATATATAATAATTATCATAATAGAAAAAATTAAAAAAGGAAAACAAATTTAGGCATGTTTACTAAGAATTATTAATTTTGACTTTATTGATAAATTATTTAAATATTAAAATAGTAATTTTGTTAGCAAGTTTTATAAATTCTTGGTAAAATTTTGTTTAAAATGATAGATCAGTCTTTCTGTGATAATAGCAAAATTTTCTGATTACGTTTTCAAGTCTTGATCTACCATACAGAATCTGTAGTTACAGTAGGCATGTAGAAATCACTACAATTTTATACCATAGGCATAATTTAAAATTTGTTTCTCATATTAACAAGTATCAATATATATATATTGTTATTTTAATATTAAAATAGGAATCTATAGTTTCAGTAGGCATGTAGAAATTGCTACAATTTTATACCCTAGACATAATTTAAAATTTGTTTTTCATATTAACAAGTATCAATATTGTTATTTTAATATAAATAAAATGTCTGTTAATTAAAACAAAATTGTAATCATAATAAACCTGCCTCAACTGCCATTAAATTAAAAAAACAAAAAGTGGAAGCAAACGTCATCAATTCAATTCCCATGAATCCTGTATTTAATGTTAGCAGCTTGTCTATTTATTAAATGCATTTTATTCCTATTTATAAAAATTACCTTCTTAATTTTTCTTTTATTATAGTTTCTCTCTTCATGAAGAATTTTCACACTTTCAAAATCAAATTTATATTTACATGTTTTTTTATGATTTTACTTTTTTTTTGTTATATGTGTGTAAAATGTAAGAATAATGGTGATTTAATGATTGCTTCAGTTTTCTTTGATCATAAAAAAAACACGTAAATTTGATTTTGAAATGTGAAAATTCTTCATGAAGAGAGAAACTATAATAAAAGAAAAATTAAGGTGGCAATTTTTATAAATAGGAATAAAATGCATTTAATAAACAGACAAGCTGCTAACATTAAAATACGGGATTCATGGGATTTGAATTGATGACATTTGTTTCCACTTTTTTTTTTCGAATTTAAAGGCAGTTGAGGCAGGTTTAAGAAATTAACCGAAAGTAGTTCTGCAAATTGAAAGACTGTTTATAATAGTTTATTACCATTAAAAGTAGTTGTTTGTTAGACATTCACGCTGAGTGATGGCATTGTTTTTCTTGAAAAAATATAACTTATGAACATTCCCAGGTCCTTTTTTTTATTTGAATTCCTTGGTTTTTTTTTTACTTGTTTTTTTTTTATTTACAAATAAATTAAACACAAATTTTATTTTATTTTTTTGTAAACATTTATTTTTATTAACATCAACAAAATAAATAAAATCAACATTTTTCCGGGGGGGGGGGGGTCTTTTTGTTTCTAAATATAAACTTAGTACTCTTATTATGGTTGTATTTTTGTTTTCCTATTTTTGTTTAAAAAATAAATCCTAAAGTTAGTAAGCTTTTTTTGGGGGGTTTCTTTTTTTTTTTTTTAATGTAAAACTTAGTACGCTTTTACGGTTGTATTTTTGGTTTTGCTTTTTTTTTTTTAAATAACATAAACAAATATAAAACTTGTTTAAATTTTTTTTTGGTTTCACTTTGTTTGTTTTTTTTTTAAAAAAAAAATCAACAAATTTAAAACTTATTAGGTTTTTTTTTTTGGTTCTGCTTGAAACGATATTATTTTATATATGTTTACTTTATAACCCACCTGCATGTGTTGTTCAATGCACTTATGTTTATTTAATCTATATTTAAGAATTAAAATATATTAAATTATAAACAATGTGTTGCTTATCATTTGTAGTCCATCATCCTGTTTCACCTACTATGTTCCATCATAGTTAGTATCTTTTCCAACAGTTCGAACCCTCACAGTCCACGTATATAATCAGAATAATTTATTTTGATATATAATAGCGGATATGTGCACACATTTAATGTCTGTATGCGTATAATGTATACGCAGATTTAAAGAAGCATTACAACTTTTTTAAATTAATAATATAAATTTGAAATATTCTCAGTTAAAAACTCTTTATTTTAAATGCATTGGTATATAAATTTCAATTCCTGGGATAGTCTCGCACACATATATAATAAAATGTTTACAAACTTAAACTCTTTTAAAAAAAAGTTATCTGTTTTTATAAAAAAGAAAAGTTGTCAATTCTTGAGAAATCATCTGTAAGCAATCAGCAACAACCGAAATCAACCTATCCTTAGGGTCTTATAGACATTGGCCCTGCTTATGTATTCCGTATTTAGTATATTCATTGCAATCTTTGAACAATAATTAGAAAACAATACATTTCTTAAGATAGCAATTAATGAAACTTGTGATTAAAATTTTAAATGTATTTTAAAAATAAAAACTTGCCTATTTCTTAAATTAAGTTCTAAAACTCTAAATGCTTGTTAAATAATAACTTAATATTTGTTTTATATATGTTTACTTTAATACCCACCTACGTGTGTCGTTCATTGCACTTATGTTTATTTAATCTAAGAATTTAAATATATTAAATTATAAACAATGTGTTGCTTATCATTTGTAGTTCATTCCAAATCTTAGTTAAATTTCTTAATACTAGTGTTAATTATTAGTGTATGCATCAACAAATTTCACATTTATTATGGTTTATTTTGGTATAAATAAATTTAAAAAACAAGCTGCATGCAGCTACAGTAATATATCAGACGTATAGCTTGAACAAAGTGGTCGTTAATTGCGAGGATCGAATGTCTAGGTTTTCCTGTGCCATATTTTCTTTGTCTTGTTGAGGTTATTGAGAATGTTATTTGACGCGTTACCTCCTTCAAAATTGTTCAGATATACCCTTTGACAAGGTTTTGCACCTTAAAACCTGATTACAGAAGTGTGTAAACCCTTCGATAATTATTGCTTGGTCAAATCATGCGATTTCAATATAAAAAAAATAAACTTTATTTACAATTAACGATTTATACATAATTACAATACCCTCACATGATACCATAAAAAAGTGTGAAGTGTGCGAATTCGCTGAAATAATTTACTGCGATGCGACAACGCGGCATGCAAAATGTAGTACAACAGAACTGTTGTATACATATAACTCATGGCCGCAAAAATACGTTCGGCCACGTAAGCGGTGTTTTTACGTGTTTTAGCGCAAGTGTGGGTGTCTAACCAACAATTAACCCCATTAAATTTATTATTTTTATTATGATTACAATATTATTATTTTAATATTAAAATGGAAATGTCAATCTTTTTGTGATAATGGCAAATTTTTTTTGCATTTTCAAATGTTGAATCTACCTTACATCATCTATAGATACAGTGGGCATTTTTCTAAGAAATAAATGCTCATTTCATAATAACATTAATAAATTATAATCTAAAAAAATAAATATACATAGGGATACACTTTTTATAAACATATATTTATAGTCTTCACACAAACATATTTATAGGTGGACTAATTTATAATTTAATTTTTATACTTGTATGTATTTATCAATTTCATTTTAAATATCCATCCGGATATAAATTTTCAGTCATTTACGTATATTTAAAGTACCTTCTGCTAGACACACTATTTCCACTATTTTATCAGATTTATGTTATGTTAGTGTTCAACAGAGAACATTGGATTTCCACCAACCAAGAGAACAAGCTGGATTTAAAAGTGTTTTTAGTACAGTAGATCATATTCAGGTATTGAGAGAAGTTATAGAAAGGACAAATGAATATGAGTTGCCATTATATTTTGGATTTGTAGATTATGAAAAGGCATTTGATTCTATAAACATTTCTTCAGTAATTAACGCATTGGATCATCAAGGTATAGATCCAGGATATTGTTATATTTTAAAGAATATTTATAAAATTGCAACAGCAATAATTAGATTACATAATGATATTAGGAAAATCAACATTGAGAAGGGTGTAAGACAGGGTGACTCCATATCTCCAAAACTTTTTACATCAGTGCTGCAAGAAGTATTTTGTGGATTAAAATGGGAAGCTAAAGGAGAGAAAATAAATGGAGATTACTTAAGTCATTTAGATTTTGCAGATGATGTAAATAATTTTTGCAAATAATGCTATAGAGCTGCAGGAAATGTTGCAGGAGTTATCAGATGAAAGTAAGAAAGTAGGCCTAAAGAAAAATGTTAAAAAGACTAAAGTAATATTTAATGGATTTTCTCAAAATATGAAAATAAAGATTGATTATGATGAGTTAGAAATACCTTGGTCAGATTATTAATACAGATAGAAACATAATGGATGAAATTAATCATAGAATTAAACTTGGTTGGAGTGCTTTTGGTAGAAATAACTTGGTACTAAAAGGAAATATGCCTGTGTGTTTGAAAAGGAAAGTTTTTAACGTGTTTTACCAGTTCTTACTTATGGATCTGAGACTTGGACACTTAATAGAAGAGCAATTCAGAGACTTCAGACCACTCAAAGAAGTATGGAACGAGACATGTTGGGAGTAACAAGAAGAGATCGAAAACACAATGTATGGGTAAGAGAATAAACAGGTATTACTAAAAGACTGAAATGGAGTTGGGCTGACATATTGCTAGGAGAGATGATAGTAGATGGACAATTGAAATCTTAAACTGGATTCCAAGAGAGTTGTAAAAGACCTAAGAAGAGACCACATGTGAAATGGATGGATGAAATAAAAAAGTGTGTAGGAGTGATGTGGAGGAGGGAAGCTAAAGATCAGAGAAGATTGATTGAACTTGGAGAGACCTTCATCCTGCAGTGCATTGATAATGGTTGATGATGATGAGTGTTCAAACACGATCTCATTCACATGCATTATATAAACTGGGCCCTTTGTTTTTGGATTTAAAATAGCAGTGGTGCAAATTAAAAAAAATATTTAATTATTTTATATGAATTTGTAATTAAAATGACATTGAATAATAATTTTTTTTTTTATGTTCAGTGTTCTCTGAAATGAAAATGTCTATCTGTGAAAATATATATTTGCAGAGGGAGGGAGGGGTAGGCTTTTTTTTTAACAAAAGAAATATAAGTTATGTAATAATGTTTTCAGTAACATTGATAAATTATAACTTGGAAAAGCAAATGTACATTAATAACCACACTTGTGCAATCTATACACTCAATGTATAATATATTAATGCACACAAACTTATATGTGGTCAGTTACTTCCATCCCCCATCCCTGTATTAAATAATTGTATTTTCTGAAGAAAAGTTAGGAAATCTATATAATGTAAATAATAATTACAAATACAATTGTTAATATTTTATTTACCCTGAATCTGTTTGATTTCTTTTTAAAGTTTTGTAGACTTCTCATAGTTTCTTTTTTCTTGTATGTGAAATTTAAAAAAATATCTACTGTTTTAAACTATCATAATAAAAATCAAATGTTTTATTAGATGATAACTTATTGCTTCCATAGTTAAAGCCTTTTTTTACTACATTTAAGAAAAAAATTAGAAAATATACATATATTAACTAAAGTGGGTGTGTGCGCACATGTTTTATTTTTAATTAAATATATTTATCACAACATTAATAGACTAATATTTACATTTTATAAAAAAGAATTTCAGTTAGAGAAACAAAAACACGGGAGGGGGCATTTCTAAAAATAAATTGACTACAAAATATTTAAAAATAAATTTTAAAATTACCCTAAGCAAAATACTTTTTTTTTTTTTACTTGTTTTATTTTAGGATAGCAAAATGTATTTGAATGAGAGATAAAATTCTTACATCATTTACACTGATATATAAAATGTTAAACAGTTAAAAAAATAATGATGTTGTCTTGTGCTTATTACACTGATAATTTTATTTTTTCATTGATTATTTTGATTCTCAGTATTAAACTTTTTCTAAATAAGATATTTAAAGTTTACAGTATATTTTATATCTGGATGACAACCTAATTTTTTTAACCCAAAACATTATAATTGTTTATTTTTAATATGATTTTTTTTTATTTTGATCAGTTTTGCACAGCTTATTCACCACCTGAAATGCTATATTGAAATTTTATTGCTTTTGATTTAAAGATACAAGTTTAGCAGAATTTGAGTTTACATGATACATAGATAAAATATATGTTGCTTTTAAAGTTAGCATTCCATGAAAAGAAATAAAAGTGAAATCATTATAAAATAAAAAACATTTTTAAAGTTATTAATTTTATATTCATAAAACGAAAAATTTTAAATAGGTATTTTTTTAACAGATTTATTATTTTTCTCTTAAATTATGATTAAAATGGTATATAAAAATGTTACCATTTAGAAGCTCATGTTGCTGATATTCAAAACATGAAAGTACTTTTAATATTTCATTCAATTTATTTATTTTCAAATGCTGTATAATATTTTTGCCTAAGAAAGCAAATTTAAAAAATATTCATACAGTATTTTTTTTTTTTTGCCTGAAATGATCATTAAGAATAACATTGATAAATTATAATAAGAGCAGATAATATTCATTAACTATGTATGTGAGTGATTACTTGCTCCGATCATTTTATTTTTTAAGATTATGATAATGTGGTAATTTTAAGTATCTACTATAAAATAATTTTAGAATAGTAATTCAAAATTAAAATATTTACTGTGACTGAAACTAACAATTAATTGTAAAATCGTCAGTGTTTTTTTCATTATTTAAGTCAAAATCGGTACTGGGGTGGGGGTTTAAAATAGTTTATGGGGGGGGGGGCAATTAAATGACTACTATCATTTAAAACTAACTGATGTACAGAGCACTCATAGAATTATTTTTTTCATGAATTTGAATTAGATTTGTTAAAGGAAACTACAAATATTTGAAATGATCAGTTTGGGTGAATAGTATAGATAATCAGTTAAATAATTGTCTACATGGCAAAAACAATTCACTCTCCAAAAGTCAGCACCAAAGTTCTGTTTGATGGTGAGTGTTTTTGCACTTTTTTTAAAAAAAAATCCTTTAGCTTATAATAGCTAGTTATCCATGGGTTTTTTTAAATGAGTAACTGGATATCTAGATCATATGGATTTGAACCAAAAAATAAATCAAAACTTGTTTGGCAATTGCTGTTGTCTTCATTTTTAAATTATCAAATGAACTCAAGTCAAGAACAATCATTATAGACTTCTAATTATACTTAGTCATTGTTTGGTATATATATATTTAAAATAAAATGCAGACATAATTTCAGAACTAATTTACTAACACAATATCTTATAGAAAATAATTACAAATTAAAAACAGTAATCAAATTTAATAATACAAATTTAGAAAATCTGTTAAGTGTTGAATATAACTGATTGAAATCCACTTAAACGTTTTTTTTGCAATTCAAGGCTTTGTTTTTGAGTCATTAAATTTTATCATAGATGATTATTTCTGCGAAAAATATATAAATCAATTTTCTGATTTGCAGGAATCATATTCCTATGGAAATGTTAATGTTTAATTGATGATCATCATATAGTTAAATTACCATTCTTTTATATAATGTCATGCAATGCACTTAAGCAAACAATGAATTGAATATCAAGTCGATAGAATGAATTTTTTTTTGCACTTGGTTTAAGATATAGCTTTGTGCTTTTGAATGATTTAAAGATAAACTATTTTATGTTGCATAAATTTAAAAATACTTTGGGAAGTATATTCTCTGTCATAAAATTGATGTTTTAGTAAAAACTTTTGCACTTTTCATAAAGTAATATTTATTATAGTATATGGATTTTTTTTTTTACATAGTTCATTAATTAAAAAAAAGGAACCTGCAGAGATAGATTCAGTAGTGAGCTTCATTAAGTTTTTCAATTCTGTCACTTAAACTATAGAATTGTCCGTCCTTAACTACGTTGTTTATAGTTTGTGTGTCCACGTTTATGGATAGGTTAGTGGTTGTTAAAATCTATTACTAAAACACAACAATTGTGGATTATTCTGAATCTGGTGATGAGACTTGGTGTTATATTGGAAATAATAAATTTATTTAGCTTTATTATGTTGGATCTGGAAAAATATTTTTTATACCATAATTCTTTGGTTGTAGATGCTTATTTGAACATTTAGAAAGGGAAATTTGATTCGAGGCTAATTGCTGTTTAGTGGGGGGGGGATATATCAACGGTCAGGGAGCCTTTGCAAAAGTATTAGCTTGAATGGGTCACTAATATTTTGCTTGGTAATAAGATGATTATAAGGAGTTCAGCAGGGAAACTTTTTCTCTGAACAAGTGCACAGTTATTCTCCAATATAATATGCTTGTACTATGGAAGTGTCCTTAAAATAATTACACCACAATCCACTTTTGTGCCAGTGCATTCCAAGAAGTCCTAAATAACATGGGATAGGATTGTTTCAATCTACTGCTAAAGGTTATATTTAAAATATGCTTCCCTGTTTAGATGAAAAATTGGTCATACTTGTATCAGCTGGATTAGGAATAAGACCCAATCTTTAAAAAGATTTTATTTTTTATTGAGAGACTTTATTATTTCTGGAAATATCTCTTTTGGAAAGTTAAAGCAATATCATCATAGTTGAATTTTCGCATAATATTTATTTTGAAGATCACTGATAAATATATATTTAATAAATTAGGTGAGAGAATTGAACTTTTGATAATGGGCTTTAATAATTTTTAAACAGATTAGTAAAGATAGGACAAATTTATATTTTATTGTTAAAGCCCTTTTCGATGTCGGTTGATAATGATAAAACTTATTTATGAGAATTTTTTTTACCTTAAACTCTATACTCTATAGACAGATGATTCTCAACTATTCTTGGTAATAAGGGTCACGCCATGCCAAGCGATCCAATATTTTAATAATTTTGAATATAAGCAATTTGGATTTTTTTCCAAATTTGACTTTTCAATTACTGTCAGATAATAATGAAAGTTTAAATTTTTATCTGGCGAATGTTAAAATTATTATCTGAAATTCAAAAATACCACAATTTTGTGTTCACATGCAATTACACATGTAATGATTACTCATGTTTTTTGGGCTTACATATTTTTTTAATTATAAGATGTTTTGATACAAATTTTAGACTTTAATTTTTCACACTTCTAAATTTTAGAAAAATTTTGAGAAGAAAAATACACTTAAAAATATATGTATCTTGGCATCATTTGTGAAAAAGATTCATTACAAGCTCACAAAAGAAACTTTTTTTAAAAACATAGATCAAAAATAATTGTAAAATGATGTTTGATTATTTTAGGCCTGCAAAAAAGGTCTTATGGAAAATAAGTGTCCAGACTATAATACATAAGCAAAAAAAAAAAAACTTAAGAATGGGAAATTCTAAACTACTGCTGTTCTGTACAAAAATATTTTGTTGAAAAATTGATTTTTTGAATTGAACTATAATCTACACACTGTGTCTTAAGCGGCTTAGGCTCACTGATATTGCAGTAAACAAAGGAAGCAAATCACCAAAACACTCTAAATGTTAAATAAAGAATCAAGAATAGAATGAATCCACCTATTCTTAGTAACTCTGATGTTTATAAGCATATCTTTGTCGACATTGTTTGTAATTTAGAGTGAAATTAATTTATCAACCAGATGGAATATGGCACTTAAGAGTTATTGAATTCATAATTATACAAGACTAGAGATAGCATCTCACTTTTAACACCTTGATTGTAATTAGTAAACAAGATTTAATATGTAAACTTTAAATTAAACATAGCTCAATGTATATGTAAACAAAGGGAGCAAATCCTTCTCTCACAGGCTATGACTTAAAAGCACTCTAAATGTTAAAAATCAAGAATAGAATGAATCCACCTATTTTTGATACTTTTGAGGTTTATAAGCATATCTTTGTCAACATGGTTGTTAATTTAGCTGATAAAATTAATTTAACTCTAAATTACCAACAAGGTTGACAAAGATATGCTTATAAACATCAGAGCTATCAAGAATAGATGGATTCATTCTATTCTAAATTTTTATTTAACACTTAGAGAGCTTTTAAGTCGTAGCCTGGGGGAGGAGGATTTGCTCCCTTTGATTATATATACATTGAGAGTTTTGATATTATAGTAGTGACTGATTGTAAATCTTGTTTAGTAAAAATAAGTATGATGGGCTGTAGATACAGTATGTCATTTTAATGAATGTGCTTCATATTACAGTATGGAATATGAAGTTTGAAGAACAAATAATAAACCATATTGTCTGTAAATACAGGATTTCTGTTAATATATACATTGGAAATATTTACCAGATTAAGAATTTGTGGAATTTTTGGGTGAATGGTTGTTGGTTCTGAAAAGATATTATATAGCCAAAAACAATGATCATTAAAATTTACCGGAGGACAGTGCCAAAAAAAAGGAAGCTAAAATGCCATGATTTTTCACTGTTTTTTTTTTCTTTTCTGATAATATAAAATTTAAATTACTTTTATTTCGGAAAAATTTATACCGAAGATTGAGTTTAATTCAATTTTAAAAAATTATTTTTCATAATGTGATCATAAAAGAACTTTGCAAAAAGCAATTCTCCAGCGATTCTATAAAGAGCAAATTGTGATATCTTTTTTAATAGTTACAAGGATTATGTCAATGTTGATTCCATGGAATTCTTTATCTTCGTTAAAAAGTGCACTGAAGAAATTGTTTAAAAGTATGTTTTAAATGTGAATCCATTATCTAATACTCAAAAATTCCATGTTTTTTTTTTTTTACCTGTAATAGATAAAGTATTACTGGCAAAGATATTTTCAGAGTGAGAAATTATATAATTTTTTTTCTTTAAGCTTAAGATGAGATTTGAAACAAATTTTTTAACTATATGTAATATGTGGCTACAATTATCATTGGTGACTTGGATAGTTTTGGGTAAGAATAGACAACTGAAGTAATACAAATGAAATTCCTTCATTATAAAAGTTTACTTCTTTAATGTACCAAGGGACTTTGATAAATGAACTTTTACGTGGTTATGTCCCAAATATTTATCTTGGTGCATTGACCACACTACATTTACAATGAAGAAATGAATATAGCAACTGTGCTTTTTCAAAATTATTTTGCGAAGAACAGTTGAGTATTTACATGGAATGATTTTTGAGGATGCTAGTATGCTTAAGGATACACAATTAAGATTTTTCTGTATCAAACATATTTTAGACAAGAGTTGTGTAGGAAAAAATGATAGTTATTAAATGAATGTTATATTGCAATGATTTTGTTGTCTTCCAAGGCACCCTATCCTAGTTAACTTATTAAACTTTACTTTTCTATAAAACTATCACACTACTATTTTTGTTTTAAAAAGGAAAGTTAGATATCTAAGTATTTAAATATTTGCATTAAAATTTCAAATTGTTATTCCAGTATTAAATTATTTTGTTTGTATATTTTTCAAAAATAATAAAAAAATTCTCCATAATGAAACTTGCCACATCATAACCATGTTTTTGTTTTGTTTTGTAAAAAAAAAGATATTTTAAATTTCTTTTTTAAAAATTGGGTGTAATAATTTTAACAAATGATCTTGAAAATAAAAATTTAATGATAATCTAAAACCTATGCACTATTTGGTACTTTTATTTCAATTCTACCATGAGTAATTAATTATTCCTGGAGTAATTACATGATTGCAAAATTATAATTGATATTGACCATAAGTTTTTGGAATAGTTTCTTTATAAATGTTCTCATTTTTGTAGATATACTTTTGCAACTATCAATCTTATGTATAAATGACTAAGCCTTTTGACTCTATTTTATAGTTTTCTATAGTCTATTCACTCATTCTTTTTTAGCCTCATTCAATGATTTCCATATCTTTAATAAACAAAAATTTATTTACAAGGAATGTTACTGATTTTAAGTTAACCTGGAAACAATTGCTTTTGATATCTATCCTTGTGGAATGGGCTCTTAGCAGCTGGGGCTCTTAGTAGCTGTAGTTATTAAATCTATTATAGCAAGAGATAATTGAATTCTATTAATATTTTGTTTGAGATATCTAGTTTGTAAAAAAAATTTTTAAATTCCATTTCTGAACAACTAAAAGAACATGAATTTCAAGAATGATTGAACTTGGTTTATTTTGGTTACTTGGGGGGGGGGGGGTCCAATATCAGATTAGCAAACAGAAGTAAAGCGTTTTTGTTAAAACAATGGCTCTGTTCTCCATCTGCCTAAATAGATGATTTCCCTTGCTTGGCATTGTAAATGCATGGTTAAATCTATTGTAAAAATTGGTAACTGCTTGATCTTCATTTATAATTCCCAATGGCTATTATGAGAATTGAAATCTCAACATTTGTAGAAGGTTTAGGAAAAACTTAGAGTTCATTTATATTAGATTTGTAAATATTGCATACTCAAAAAGTTAGACAGTTGATAGCAATATTGTCTTAAATATCTTCAACAGCAAATTGATTTTTTACAAGATAATTTGGGTCAAAGATAGTCGTGCCATGTTTAAACTGCATTATATTAATATTCAATGTAAATTCAGGAATTTTTAAAAAGTATGCTCTAATTAAAATAATGTTAATCCCTTGAAATGCAAGATCTGCTTTGTGCTAAACATTTACTTAGTAGAGGATTTTCACTTTCAATTTTGTTAATGGATTTTCTGAATGAAAGCATGCATAAGCAGATTACTTTTTGATAAACTCATATTGTTTCAAATAATATATAAAATGATTATCTGTAATAGTTCATGCTGCCACTAATCAAAAAATGAAAATGCTTGTATATTTTATTTTAATGCAAGATATAAAATAATTTTTCTTGTAGTCCAGCATTTGAAATAACTATTAGGTGATGCAATAATTTGCTCTAGACTGCTTATTAACTGCATATATGTGTGTAGATTATTTGCATAAACTATTTAAGGTAATAAAAATAAAATTGCTATTTACAGGGAAAAAAAATTGAAATAATTATCTATTGGAGGAATCTTTATAAATTTTCATATTTCACTAAAAGTAGAAGTTAAAATATTTACAGTATGTGGTTACTAATTTTTTAAGAATAAACACACAGTTACTCCATTATTAAATGTCAAAATCCAAGGGTGGAAAGCATGTTTTTTTTTTTTCAACATCAAGTGTTATTATATATTCAGAAATTAAAAAAATTATTTATTTGTATATCTGTCAAATACTTTCCACAATAATAAAATGTTGCAGATAATTAACAAAAAAGTATTAATTTTGTACTCTTACCAATTAAAAAAAAAAGATAATTATGAAATAAGTATAATAAAAGAAAATGCTATACAATTGCATACTTACACAACTCAAAACATAAACATTTCCTTTTTTTATACATCCAATACCATGTTAAACAAAAGAAGTATCATTAACAATAATCATATACAATTACCAATGTTCTTATAATTAAATTGTACTGTAATCAGCAATGTTAATCAAATTTATATGATAATAAACTATCATTATACTTGAAATGCCTTTGTAACCCCAGCAAAACATTGTAAAACTTATGTAACACATGTTTTGATCAATAAAGTATATTGTTGAAACATAAAGTTAATAAACATATTTAAGTTAAAAAAAAAGCTTTTCTCTTTAGCTTTATTGACAATATGTTAGTCAAAGTGAATAATGAGTTTTCCTTATAAATTCATCTTGTTACTGTGCAAATGCGGGGGTGGGTGGGATAGAAGTACTAACTAGAAGTTCCATCAGAAAAACTATCATTGCCTCCATAAGTATGAAAATTTAAAAAATATGTCGATTAGAAAGGCATCAGTAAAAAAGAAAAAAAAATTTTTGCAGCAATAAAATGTTTAACTGCCATCTTTGCAAAGATAAGAAAATGTTTTTTTTTTTTTTTTTGTTGCATCTATTACAATCCATGATAAACTATCAACTTAAATAAAACATGTAAGCATATAATAAATAACCATTGAAGTTTAAGTGATTAACAACAATAAAAAATAATAAGTTATAAATTAACAAAAGAACACAATCTCCTTGTTTTAAAAAACTGATAATTAAATGACAGAATTCAGTATTTAAGGAAGAGTAGCTTTGCATAATAAAAGTTATGATTGAGTATCTTGATGAATGGGAAGTTTCTACAGAATTAAAACCATCCAGCTTTTTTTAAATGTTAACTAAGTTAATATTGCTCATTTGAATAGATTTTTTAATTATTAACATCGAATGTAGCTGAAATGTAGATTAAAATGAAAAATGCTATCAGTACTTCATTTATAGAAAAGAGGGTAGGGGTGGATATATTACACTATGAGGAAAGATTTTGAATAAGAGGCCATACATTCTAATGCGTATGAAATGATTTGGAAAAAAAAAAATGCTTGCTTTTGTAGAATTAGTGAAAGAAGGCATGGCAGAAGTTGCTGATTCAGTTTTTCAAAAATTTAAAAATAAAAATAAAGTTAGTCTCAGCTAAAAATGTGATTCAGTTATCAGCAGGAATTGTGGATTAGAGAAATTGATATAATTGCCACTAATTTGAAAAGAGAATTCGCAAATGGTACTGGAAAATAAATTTTTTGTTTCTATTGGATTAAAGACATAACTAAAAACAATTTGTGTGAAGTTAGTGTTTAATGATTTTTTTATTTTTAAAAGAATTTTTTAACATTTTTGTCATTGCAGAAGCGCATCCAAGAAGAGAATATATTTTCATTTTTTAAAAATTATGTAATAGATAAAAAATTACTAATGCATAAGTTAACTTCAATAGTTATAGGTGTCATAACAGCATTGATTATTTTTATTGGCCTTATGTAGATAAGATTCTTTATTTGCTAAATTTGTCACTGTATCATATTTGAAGAAACAAAAATTATTAATTTAATAAGGTCAAGAGCAATGTAATTTAAATTATTTATAGAGATGAAGGTAGAGATTAGCTAATTAACATAGGATTTTTTGATAGATCTGTTGTCAAAATTTAATGAATTAAATCTAAAATTACAAGGGAGAAATTGCTTTTATGATTATTGCAGGAAATGCATTCAAATGTAAGCAGTACTAAAGCCCCATCTAATGAAAAAAATTATCATATTTCACAAATATAAAACATATTGTTAAGAATTTAAGTAAAGAAAATTTTACTGCTACATTATATGTAAAAATTATTGACTATTTGAAGAGTTCACACTATTTGAAGAGTTTTCTTTCAGACTTGAAGATTTTCTGACATTAAAACCTGTTGTACGATTCTTCATAAATGTATTTAATGTTAGTAAAATTGATGTATATGCTCTTAATTGCAACATATGTTCGAGCTTAATAATACAGAAGATCTGGAACATGATAAAATGTTATGGAATTTAACCAGTGAAAACAGTTATCCTATTTTTAAGAAATTGTGGGTTAAAAATGTCTTCATATTATGCCAATTCTCTGGTTTCAAATATGAAATACACCTGGGTCTCATTTTATGCGGTAGATAGGTTCCACAGAAAACCGGCATTAAAAAAAATCGCACAAAAATAGATTTAATTTACCTTGAAAAATGAGGGATAGGTGCTGTAATTTTCAGAATTCGCATAAAAGCAAAGCAACAAGGAAAAATTACTTTAAAATTCGCATTAAAAAAATAAGCAAATAAAGTATGACTAATAAAAAATTTCATATACACCTAGGTCTCGTTTTATGCGATAGATAGGTTCCACAGAAAACCCGCATTAAAAAAAAATCGCACAAAAATAGACTTAACTTATCTTGAAAAATGAGGGCTAGGGTCTGTATTTTTCAGAATTCGCATAAAAGCAAAGCAGTAAGGAAAAATTACTTTAAAATTTACATTAAAAAAATAAGCAAATAAAGTATGACTAATAAAAAATTTCAAATATTTGAAAAAAATTAATACGAGACAAACCTTTTTTTACTTTTTTTATTAACTACAGTATTTAATTTTATATTTTTCATACATTTTAATCATTACCGCTAGCGTTCGTTTGTAAACTGGTAAGAAATTAGATTCGATGTGATGTATTGTGGCTTCTCCTTAAACGAAGTCAAGAATCTTTCAGTAATTATGCCCAGAAAAACCTGTTAGCCACTTTATTTTTATTCGTGATGTGATGTACAACTAGCGCCACTTTTAGTCTTGTGCTGTATTAATGGTTTTCTGTTTCTATATTAAAAAAATGAGATCATAATCAAAACAAAAAGATTATACATTATCATTAGAAAGATTATTTTCAGTTTATAAAATCTTTGTTTTTTATTTTAAAAATCTAAAAAATTATTTATTTCTGTTATATATAACAAAATACGTTTTAAAAGTTTAAATTTTTTGAATATTTATTGCGATATTTTTATATGTAAGTATAAATCTATTATTATTATTTACTCATTAGTATAAATAGGTTATTTACATAGAAGCTAAGTTCTAAATGCAGCTTCGGGACATTTAACGTTAACTGCTAATATAACGTTAAATTTTTTGGAAAAAAAAAAAGTATTTCAAGTCAAAATAAGTTATTAATAATTTAAATTTCTTGATATCTAATAAATATACTGAAATATGAAAGATATTAAGAAGAAACATGAATCGCATAACTTCAAAATTCCATTAAAATAATCCGCATAAAAAGAGACCCAGGTGTATTTGAATCTCATATACTGAATCATTCATTGTATGTATTGTGTATCACATATGAATCTATGCATTAAGATTATGTATGCTCTAACAAAAATTTAAAATTTTAATATTTAATCCTAGATTTTTTTTAAAAAAAACTAGGTGCATATGATATGCACCTGCTGCAATTTTCAAATTTTATTGTACTTTTATAACAAAGACCCTAAATATAATCCTGATTATATTAATCAGTATAATGTTTTTTGATTTTCAAAAATCTTGATTAAAACTTTTCATATTTTTATATTTATATTGATTTTTGCCAAATTTATTTTCTATTTTTATACCTTAATGAATTAGTACCATTTGTGTTTTTTGTGACAATTTTAACAATATTCTTGCAAACCCACAATTTGTTTATTTTAGTATTTCCAAAAAGAGATTAAAAACCTTGATTTTTTTTTTTTTAATTGTTCATTAATCAAGAAAATTTTTGATGAATTTGTTTTTTTATTTTTATTTTATATATAAAATATAATTCATTATAATAAAAAAATTGAATAGTATGCAAATTTAATTTTAACATTTCTCTATTCATTAGCAGAATCTATCCAATGATTTTATAGAAATCATTTTTTAAATGATTCTAGTCTACACCCTTTTGTTATTTATGAATGATTTAATTAATACTTTTCTTATATTGATTTATTGTGTTTTCAGTGTTATTTCTATTTAAATCTTAAGATTTAAATAATATTTTTTAACCATATCTTGATAAGCATATGTTAAATTAATTGTCTAATAGTTTTTCATCATATTATTTTTTATTACCACTTTTTTCACTTTAGAAAATCTTAATTGATAATTTCTGTTTCACATTATTTATAGCTAATAAATTTTCTCCTAAGCTTGATTTATTTTTAAATGTTCCCCGAAGTCACTGCATTTGTTCTGAAAATTTAAAATCAATAATCATTTCTTTGGAATTATTTATAACTATTAATCATTATCTCATTTGTAGTTCATTTTTAATCTCCTAAAAATAGTTTTTTCACATATTAGGAATCTGGATGTTGCTTATATAAAAAAAATATTTTTAACTGCTGTGATTAGTTCAAAATGAGGTTGTTCTGGAAATAATTCCTCAAAACTTGTATTCAGTTTATAGATTATAATTTTGATAATTTTTATTTGGTATAACATCAGAAACATCATATTAGGAATGAAAGGTAAAAGATTATTTATATAAACTAACTAAAATTTGGTACAGGTTTTAAACTATAAAATTCTAATAAATGAAGTATCTAATGTGTGTTTTTTAAATATTTATTTAAATAATTAATATGATTGTGATTAATGTTATTTAGGAATTTAACACTTATTGTTGTTAGTTGATGATAATTATTTTATAAGCATTAATATCGGTTTTATTTATTGTTATTGTTGACTCATTATTGTTTAAATACATTTATCCAAAGAAATAGATATAATAGCTTTCTTTTTGATCTTCTAATAGCTAAATGTTTATAGTTAAATCGATTATAGTCACAACAGTAATTACAGCAATTATGAATGTTGACTAAAATTTGTTTTAACTATTATCACTTTCAGGATCTGCTATCTTAATATTTCTTACTTTTTGTCATACATAATAGATTATATAAATTTGAATCATAATATTTTGCAGTTATTGTTTATTATCTATTGATGAAGTTTTTGTCCGTTTTCCTGTGATTTATTTTTGAACATATTCTCATTATTCATAATAGGGCAAAATATATATCTCTAAACACACTTATTTCTTTTCATTTTTAGTATTGGTGGTGGTAATATTAATTTCTTTTAAGTCTTGATATACTTATAAGCCAATTCCTTTTCCCACCATGCTCTACTATAATATTTTGAATTTTATGTAACTTACCGCATATGTACATTTAGGAATTGTTTGATTTTTTTTTTTTTTTTTGACAAGAAAATTCTTCATGTAAATATAGATCTTAATTTGTTATTCATTTTGTGTGTGTGTGTGCACACACACCTAAACTTGTTGACAGTCAAATAATTGGACACCAAGTTAGGTTGTGTGTATGTACATATATGTGTTTGTAGGTAAGAGGGGATGTTAATCAACTTTTTTTTTTTTAACATTGAGTTTGATTTATTTTGCTTTTTAATATTGGGGGGGGGGGGTAGAGTCACTTAACCTGAGATAAACATTTATATTGATAAAGTGGCTGCAGTAATTTTTAATTTACTTAATCTTCTTACTAATTTTTCTTTTCACTGCTGTTAAAATTCCACTGACTGTCATTTCAGTGTTTTATTCTTTGTTTATTTTTTATTGTTTATTATTTTTTTTACTGTTTTTTTTTTTCTGTATACATTTATTTGTGTTTGTATATGTATATAAACTTGCATATGCACACACAATGAAACTAATAGTTCACAAAATTTTAAACATTTTAATAATATAATTCACGTATTATTTATACACCCCCTTTCCTCCCCACATAATTAGTTTTTTTTTTCCAGTATTACAGTTTTTTGCTCTGTGTATTTATATACTTAATAACTAATAAATTGCATTTATTATATTTTCAGAATCCTTACTATTACGGCTGATCTAGATACAGTTTGTAAAATGATGTTAGATATTATTCCTGTTTTGGAAGATGTAAGTTTTGATTTATAAATTGCCTAGATTTATTAACTTGATGAATATTTTTTATATTTTTCTGTATGATAATGGGAATGTTGAAGTATTTGTGGTTTTGTCAGGCAGTAGATTAGTCTCCACAATTGAGAACGTTAAAATTGCTGATTGAACTATTTGTTAAACTTTCAAGATTAGAATGAAAGCGTTATATGAAATTGTATAGATTGTCTCTTTATGTTTATCTTTTATTTTAACATAATTATTGTATTGATTAATAATTGTTGGTATTTTTTTTTATTTAGGCATAAATTTTTATAATCACATTTGTTTTTCTCATTTGATTTTTTTTTAAAAAAAATTATAAAATTAGCAAAAAAAAAAAAAACAAATATGATTTTTCCCTTTTCTAAAATACATTGAAAAATTTATTGTATATAAGGGTTATACATATTTTCAAATATTAATTGCATATGTAGATAATTACATTAAAATAAATAATATTTTAAGTCAATATAGCTATTTTTAAATTTCTGGCAAAAAACAAAATAGAAATTTTTGTTATAATATTTCAACAAAGTGTTTTTTAATCTATCTGAAATTTGATTCTCTGTATCCTTGGATTTGAAAATAATGTAATAACCAAATATATAATCAAAACTATAATCAATACAGTGATTAACAAATTTTTCAATAAAATCTTGATTGTTGCAAATTGAATTCTACTGCAATAGTTATACAATTTTGACTATTTTTTTTTTGTTGTTGTTATATAATTATATGATTCTTGGTGCATGTAGATAATGGATTTTATATAATGGATGATAGTTGTTCTGTCTTATCAACATTATTGAAATATGTATAAACAAAAATAAGTCATATTTTAAGCTTATTATATTAGAATATGTTTGATGTATAAAAGAATACTGACAAATATTAATGAAGTTTGTTTTGATCATATATAAATATGCAAGATATTTAAGTAAAAAAAAAAAAGTCATCAAGCAGTTTATAAAATATTTTGATAAAGTGCAAGTATATTCCCAAATTGATTATACTTCTTTTATTTTTTCATTCCTCAATTCTTCATAAAAGTTATTCAATTTCTCCTTTTTCTAATTGTCCAAGTAAGTCAAATAAAATGTAGATTGTCTTTTTTAGTTTTCATTTTTAAGAATTTCAAAATAACCTTATTAACTCTCTTGGAAATTTATTTTTGAACATATTTATATGATTCAATTGAAAATTTAATAATGCCAAACAGTAAGGGCATAATGGCAAACAAGTAATGCCTACCATAAAGAAACATTACTACTTTGGTTTTTTGTAATCAAAAGTTGAATTTTAGTGTTTAAAAATTTATTTTTGTTATTAAAACATATTTTTTATTGGAAGATGGCTTATATAAATTTGTCGAATATTTTTTTTGGTGCAAAACATTTTTACACTGAAGACTAAAATAAGGCCATTTGTTCTGATTATTTTTGTTTATTAATCTTTTTTTTAAAATTTTTTTGCAAAGTTGATATATTTTTAAAATTGTTTTTTGAAGTTATGATTTTAAGAGATATTGCCATAAATATAAATATTTAATAAAAATTATTTTTTCTTTATCAGCGAGACTAATTGCACACTGATTTGGTTAAAGATCTATTTAGCATTCCAATTCTCACAAATTTTATTTATTTTTTTTATTACTTATGACATTAATTAGTTCCAAAGGACTTTATCCTAACATGATGTATGACTATCACTTTTAAATAATTGTGTCTTTTTAACTACATTTTGAAATTCAACATTTTTTTCATCTTAAAATTTTTACATGATGATTTCTTGAGTGAAAAATCTACCATCACTTTTTCCTGAATCATAAATTACATAACAAACATCAATTGGAATCACATCACTTTTCTTTTTTGCCAAACGTGATTTCTATTTTCAGTTTCTTTACTAAGCAATATTTTTAATCTCATTTTCCCAATCTTTTCAATTAACATCCAAAGTATATAATTTTTCAACATATTTTTTATAAATGGCATAACATTTTCAGCTGCAACTGTTGCTTCACCATTGTATTTGTTTTTCCCCCATTTATATTTTTTTCATTCTATATGTTAACCTACAATGACTACAAGCAGTCTAATATACTGCTATCAATTTTCAAATGCTTCAATTTCATATTTTTTAAATTGAACAGGTTTACTAAGTATGTCTATTTTGCAAAAATAAAATTTGAAATGATATTTATATAAAACAAATACATTTCTTAGGAGTTGTATGAAATAGTATTTGTAGTCTGTACATGACTTAACAGCATTGTAGCCATATTTTTTTTCTTAATTACAAGTTTATTAATTTCATATTTCAGTTCTCTATATTAAGCTTCCTAAATACTTTACTTTGCATATATCAATATTTATGTTATATTTTTTCTCTCAACTATTGTATCATCATCTGACTCAATCTAATGTTGATTTTATTTGTATTGAAATTTAGTTTACAAGATCATATAACTCATATTTTATACAAATAAATTGTGTCTTTTCGATATCTATCTATCTATCTATATTTATTTATTTTTATTCCTTTTTTTTTTATTTCTTAAAAGTTAATCTCAATTCTATAAATTTTCCAGAATGACAAATGCACTTTTAATATTGTTCCAAATTTACTTTGAATCAGTATATAATCTATTTGAAATCTAGTCTTATAATTTGAAATGTTCAAAGTATATTTTAAAAATATTAGCCTGTAGATTACATTATTCGGTTGTTTTACAATAGCGTGTTGAAACTGCCGGAGGGCATTATTTCTGTGATAGCGCACAGAAATATGCCGTTTAGGCGGCCTGCCACCGCTAGCGAACGTTCTATTTCTAATGTGTAAGCCTAAAAATAGTCCGTTCGGTACGGGGTGGCTGCTAGTGTCTATTTCTACGCAAATGCACAGAAACATGACATTGAATCTGCCGCAGAAGCTATCGTATCAGCTTACAGCTCAGATTTGTGCTAAGCATTTTCGATGTGCGATCACATTTCACTTTTGGCTGCAATATTGGGTGAGGGTGTCTGGAATTCCGAGTGTCAAAACTATTTTAATATTCATTAAGACCACCTCCCCCTCTATCTGCCATCTTTTAGGAATGTCTACTAACAATTATCAGCAGAGTCTCATGCTTCTCTAGCCTCCATTTCCTGCTCAAAAAATTTGGCAAGTATAGGTTCAAGCGCGATTTGGATCAAATCATGCTCTAAGTCCCGTTTCTGCGAGAACAACGGCGAGCTTCATCAAATGGCTGAAATCGGAAACTTGCTGCGAATGTCAAAGATTCTCTGACTGCTGCTGCTGGGAGGGTTATCAAACCAAAGAGCTTTGAAGCTGCATGCGTGCTGTTCCTGAACAGCCCTAAAAGTTTGTTTTAATTGCCGTTATGTGGTTTTTGGTAATTACGGTAAAAAGTTGGTCAACCTTCGAGTTGGAGCGTTCCGTTCGCTTAGGAATTGTAACCATCCACCCCCTTCTCAAAGTTGGACCATTTGGTTGTAAATGTTTGATACCGTTAAACAGAAATCGATTTGGTATTTGTAATTTATTACAAAACAACAAAAATATAAAAAAGAAAAGCTGATTTTGTCGTAGAATACCCGACCACCGCCAAAAAAAATGTAAGTAATGAGAAGAATAAAAAGTAACTACTTTTTAAAATTCATTTCGATCGATGTACCCTTTTTTTTTTTGTTTTCGTTCCAAAAATTTTCTTTGATAGATAGTAGTTTTGGTTAAATGTGATCAACAAAATCAAAAACATACATATAAAAAAAAAGAATTCCTGCCCCCCCCCCCCCCAAAAAAATATAAGTAATAAAAAAAAAAGTACTTTTTTTAAATTCAATTTTTTTGATTTCTGCATATTTTTTTTTTTTGTTGTTGTTGCGTGTTCAAAAATTTATTTGATATTACTTTACTTTGAAATGTGATAATAAACAAACCTGGCGGCGGCCCCGGAAACATTATATTTAAAAGCCCGCCCTCCGACGGTTTTAACACGCTATTGTAAAACAACCCATTATTCTTTTAACTAATGTAATATATATATATTTAATTCATGTGCAAATGTTTAATATTTTAATATAATTTTTATGAGGATACATACTACAACGATATTTCAGATATTTGATTTACCTTGTCTGAAACATAAAAATAAAATCAAACACATCAAAAAACATAATATACAATACATATAAAGATATATAAAAAAAATTTGTAACTTAAAGTTAAAAAATATTACTAAATAAACTTGCCTTATTTACAAGACCTATTTCTATGTCATAATTTATCTCATCTTCAATCTTTTTGATTAATTTTATAAAAATTTCCTTTAATAGATTTAAAGTTTTAAATAGAGCTTAAGCCAATTTTTAAATAATAGTTTCCTATAAAATAGATTTGTTTTGTAGATATTATGGATTTTTTTTTTATATTTAAAATTTAAAAGAAAATCAAATAATTATATTTGAAAAGTATTACATTTTATATATTTCTTTGTGTGTTTTATATTATATATGTATATGTGTTTTTGGTATCTTTGACTTATTTTTTGTTTTAATTTTATTATTTCAGATAAATTTCTGAAATATTTTTATAGTTTAAGTTTTGTTAGAGAGTATAATAAATATTAATAACATTGTCATGTGGATCTTTGTCTATATTAAATTTAGTTAGTAATAAACAAATTTCAAAATGCAATATATATATAAATATTTTTAAAGCTAATTTGAAAAGAAAAATTCAATTTTTAGAGAATATATTTTATGCAAAATGTACTTAATATTTTGGATACAATCACTTAGGTCATAGTTGACCCTTTCCCGCAATCAGTTTTTTTTTTGCAAAAAACTATCAAAACTTCACCTAACTGCAATGTAACTATAATGTAACCTTAGCCACAAACTCTTTACAATCTGAGATAATATTTATAATGTGAACAGGACTTTCATCTTGCATAAAAAAGCATTCTCGAGTTTTCCATAAAATAATTTAGAAAGTGTTTTATATATGTTTCATATGCCCAAATCAGCAATGTGATTCCGTAACATTTGTAGATTTAATAATTTCAGCAAACTGAAAAATCATTATTACAATTAATCTTATGATCTTATTGCAGTTTCATAATATTATATCTAAAGAGATTTTTTCAGTATCATTGCTATGTTATGTTGATGAAGAATTACTATCTTAAGATTCATATAATAAATCTGGTATGATATTAGCCTATAATTTTAAATAATTACAATTATGATGAATACTTATAAGTTTGTAAATATAGCAACATTACATTGGAGGCAAGTATTTTTATCCATAATATTTAGGTTGATTAACATTCTAATGCTACTAATCTAAAAATTGCTAAAGATATTCTTCCATTACTAATTGATAAAGTAGATAGGTTTTTTAAAATAATTAATTAAAAAAAAATATATTGTTTGTATTCTGAAGATCATTTAAACAGGAAAGAATAAATAATTTCTGTAAATTTAATAGCCAAGAAGATAAAGTCTTTAAATTTTTATATGGTTTTGATTAGTTGAATTAGCAAATCCAGTTTTAAATGCTTTATGAAACTTCTTATAAACTGTCATAAAAATGGAAAACATTAGTTTTCATTTCAAATACCCCAAATTTTTTTTTTAACAATCACTAATGCTATCATATTAGTATGTAAAGTTTTTTCATATATTTTTGTTTTAACTCTCCAAGAATACAAACAATTGGTACACGTAGTAGCTTGACCATAATCCAACTGTAATATACATTTAAAAAGATTTTGGTAGTTGTAAAATACAAATTTACTAAATTACACATGACTTAATGGTAATATAAATAATATTGAATTACAAGTATAATATATATACTTAATCTAGATGTAATTAGTCGGGATTTGAACCCAGACTTTCAAGCTTCCTGTACTCATCCACTTTATCCAATATAACCGATATGATCACATACATGTGAAAAAGATAAACGATCTCATATTTTGGAGATAATTTATTTTTTCCACATGTATGTGGTTGTGTATTTCAGTTATATTGGATAGAGTGGATAACTGTAAGAAGCTTGAAAGTCTGGGTTCAAATTCCCTTTAATGATAATGTATGTATGTATTTTCTCAGCCCAAAGGAAGGGTTAGTAATTACAGTAGAACATTATGACTGAATATAACATTTGATCATTACCAATCATAATTTATCTATCTATATATTTGCTAACTTGTGATTGTGCTAACATGAATTTTGTGAAAATATCTTTAGTTGGCATGTTGCAAAAGCAAAATGGTACATTTTGCTATTAAGTCATGAAAAGCTATAACCATGAAAAAACACCTTCATTATCATAAAATAAAATAAATGTAAACACTTTTAAGATTATTTCATATTTTTTATAAATTACAAATTTTGATAAATATATTTTAAAATTATATAACAGCATGATACATCATTTAGCTAAGATAGTTCATAAAGCATTATGCTCTTAAATGATGTGAGAAATATCTTTTTTAATAATGAAAAAGTAATCTTGATTTTTGTATTAAAAGTAATATTGATAAATTAGATGTTGTAAAAACTAATATATATATATATTCTACTTGTAGCAATATTTTATTTGCACATGTGTACACATTATTTTTGCACAGGCAGCTAATTTGAAAAATGATTTTGAAAATTTTCCATACCACAAATACTAGAAGGAAAATACCTAATTTGAAATATTAATTTACCATGGATCTATATTTACTTATTCTTATAGAAGATGAAATAATGAATGGGGTGGGGGAGAGAGGGTCCTTTAAAAATTCGTTTTTAATGTTAAAATTTGTACCTCACCAGTATTAGAAAGTTCTTAAAAGAATGCTTAAAGTGCCATCTCAATCATATGTACATTATGTTGTATTCTGTATGTACTATTTTAAATAATATATATATCCCAGTAAAATATGGTCTACTAGAGAGCTTAAACAGATTGCATTAATTACAATACAGTGTAAAAATATTTGTATATAGTGTATACAAGTTGTAAATGTATAAGTTGGACAAAAGATAATGTAGAACCATTATTTTCTCAATAATTGTTTGCATTTTATGTGAGATGACTATAAAAGCATGACGTAGTAGAAAGAGTTTATACTCGTTATAATTTTTGCTGTTTATAATAATCTTAAGATATTTCATTTATTTTTGAAAATTACATTTTGGAATTTAATTATGGAATTTTACTTTGTAAATCAAAAAAAGTTATTTCATTTGGAAAACACCATTTTAATTTTGCCATTTTTAATATTCCATGGAACCAAAAGCTCAAGAAATTATGACAGAAAAATAATTTACTTTTTTATTAGTATTGTACAAAACTGTTGAGAAGCACTATGCACCCTTTCCCAAATTATTAGTAGATAGGTTGTAATTGTAATGGCTATATAAGGCTGCAGCAGTTATGTTGCAGATTACCAAGTGATTATATTATCATACAATATAGTAAATAAATATTAGATGAAAAATAATAATAATAAAAAAATAGGAATATGAATAATGAAAGTGGATACATATTTTGGAGAACAAACAATTCACACATATTCACCTGAGAATAATATAATGTTAATGTGTTCACTCATTCTCAGTTTATTATTGTAGTGTCTTTTTTATAACTATTTATTATAATTTTTATTAAAACTTTTTAATCATTTTTTGCATTACTCTATCCTTATTTTAAAAAACAATAACTTTGGTGCCATTTTTATGATTTTCTATTTTATTATCTGTTAACAGTTTAAAATATTGGATTCAAATGCATAGTAGTATTTTTTTTTTTTGAAATTTTGTTTATTATTGAAATTTTTGTAAATTTTTAAAAGAAGTTTGTTATACAATATTTGTAATTTTTGCGTGAATTTTTGTTTTTAATATATAACATTTAAATTGTATCATAGATATGTATCTTAAGTGCACTTAATTTAAAAATGCTGTTTTTAATCAGTTTATTTAAAAAATAATTTCTATAGGTGATAAATATATATATATTTGTGTGCTAAAAATCTATGTTAAGTGAAATTTTTTTTTCCAATGATTCAAGCAAGTGACCGGTGATAGCCTTGAACATGTTCAAAATAGCTGCGGACATATGTGGCTAGATGTATATATATATGAAAGTAGAATGTACATAATTATACTAGAAAAAGTATAGAGATCTTTCAGTAGCTCTACTTATGTCTCAAAAACTCCCAATTATATATATATATAACTTTTCTGTATGTAAATAATGAAAAGTTACTTTAATTTGTTTCTTCTTACTAATATTTTGATTTAAAAAAAAAAAAAAGATCTTTATATCTGAGTATTCAGAGGACTTATCTTTATTCTGTTATTTTGGTCACAACAAATAAAAAATAATACATATTTGCAATTATTATTCGAAAAATATTTCATTATATAAAACAAAAGCCCACCAATATACTGAGAAAATAGATCACATAATGAAATAAACTACATTCTAACACCTTGTTTGAGAATTAAACTTGTATTCTATCATGAATGATGGGCAGTCAATCTTCGTGGTTGATTGATTCTAGAAAAGTAATGTAAAGCAATGGTAATAAAATATCTTAATAAATATTAATCAGTTCCAGGCTGTAATAAAAATGCCAGATATTAACTTTAGTATATTAATATAAAAATCACATTAGTCAATGTGCAAATGTTATATGGTACACACACACGTAAATTTATTGTAGTATTCATTTAAAAACAACAGGTTTGAACACAAGTTATAAAAATCAATCACTGCAAAAAACTGTACAAATCAAGTTTTTATCTAGTTGAAATTCACACTTAATTTGATTTATTTTTTTGGCAGATATTTTGTGAAATGTACGGAAGTGGTAATATGGGGATATTTTGAATAACATAATATGATTATTACCAAATAATAAATAAAATATAGAAATGAATATGGATAAATGTAGAAACATGAGAATCATATGAAGCATTAACAATTATACTTATAAGCTGCATCACCAGCTCTTTTGATTGGATTTCAAAGAGATTCAATAGTCAATGCCAAACTTAGGGCATAAGATAACACTCATCTGGATGCACATTCTAAGTCTTAAAATATCAAAATAATGCTGGGATTTTGATATGGGCAGATCATCAATACTCTGGCCAATAGGGTAGTGTGTGTACAGGCCGACTATAAACTAAATGTTCTTTTAAAAATATATAAATACAATGAATAGACTTTAAAAGTGATACCTTTGTGCCACCCACAGAACTATCTGATGACACAAACATAAACCCCCACATATAAATAACCATTATTGCTCTAGAACTAATTTAATGTCATAAGATTTAAGGACAGAACAAGCAAAGTATAATCTTATGAACCTACTCTAATTTGAATAGTTTTACTGGGATAATTTAAAAATTCCCGAAACTGATAATGAACTAAAGTAGCACACATTGCCTATTTGTAGAACAGATAGCTGGAAGAATAAACACATTGCACTTTTTTTTTTTAATAAATTAAGAAAATTTAGAAGAAAAAAATAGTATGACAATTCCAAACAAATACATTTTTATAAAAAAAAAAAATATATTTCACATAATCAGTAATATTCACTTGTGGCTTTTACTAATTCAATTAATTATAAACAATTGATTTTTCCTTCACTGTTTAAAATTGTAAAACAACATTTCAAAGATAAAAAAAATTAAATTACCTTAATGAAAGAAAGTCCTATACAATTGCATTTTGGAGGTGCCTGGAGTGAACTCCTCCTAAATGGGGAAACCAAAGAAATGGACATAAGCTACCGAAGCATGTTTCATTCCTGAACCTGGCTCATATTAAGTCTTTCAAAACGAACGGGGTTCTGGAGCCATCAAACCAGGTCTTCTTTCGAAGAGAACACTTTCGCTGACAGGAACAGGACTTGCATCTGAACTGTGAGATGGTTTTGCACTTCTCCAGTCTCATCATTTCACTGCACACACATATCTTGGCATGTAGGAGTATGTTGTCCTGGAAAAATGTCACTGTGCCAACTTCTGTGGATGTTAGTTGGCACAATTTGAATGGCTCAGTTTTGCAGTCAGCCATTTTATTTGTCACGACGTCTTCTCATGCAAACGTGAACTGGTCGAAGTCTTGCTTAGACGTACCCTTTCCGAATTTTTTGAAGGTTCCACGTTGAGTAGGGAAGCGTTGCGACGGGATTACAACTTAAGAGGTGATAGTAGGTCAGATGACTTGTAAGCTAATTACTTCTGACATACATATTTGAAGAGTTGTGGGTACTGAAGTCCAGACACTCTTACACAATACCGTAGCGAACTTTGAACTGTAAGCACTGGGATAAAGTGTGTAACACGAAGCAGCAAGTCGGCCACCAGAACGGCATGCAAAATAGCCTCTTTCTGTGCTTTTGCAAAGAAATTAGGTCAGTGGCCATATAAACAGCATATTTATATGATTTTGCATATAAATAATGCCATTAAGTGGCTGACACAGTATCAATTAAATCAATATGAACAAAACAGTTGTACCTGGCCTTTACTAAAGGCTTTGGGGTTTTTGAATTGATTGCTTTAACAATTTTTTGTTAAGATTTAATGTAAATTAAATAAAAGATTTTTAATATGAGAATTGTCTTTGAGTGTGTCATTTTTGTAATATTTTTTTATTGAATATAATATAATTGTAATTTTTTTTTAATTGGTTGCTTTAACAGTTTGTTTTTTTTAAAATTTGATGTAAATACATTTTATTAAATATTGCTCAAAAACACGGAACGCCGAATTATGAATCTGCATTTGTGGCTGTTTCTATAGCTGGCTGAGAAACTTTACTGCAAAATATATATTATACCTTGGTAGTTAAAAGCAAATGTATGGATTTTCTCCCAGTGGTTTTTATTTAATGGCAGAACTACTTCATTCACATAAACCTAACAATTATGAATTTGACAAATGACATAACACAATTGCCAATCAGACAACTGAAAAAATACAGATTTTATATATATATGGTTTTATTCTACAAACTTAATATTTCTGTTGGCTCAGTTGCTAAGGATTTTTCCTGAGAAGAGTAAGGATGTGAGTTCGAGTTCTAAATGGGAATGTTTTCTTCATTGTTTAAAATTCAGAAATGTGGACATCCTGACAGAAACACTGACAAAAATGTGGACATATTGACAGAAACACAGACAGGACAAGTTAATATAAAAGTATTTGATACAAAATTAACAGTAGAGAAAAATATCTGAGAATATATTATCAGAAAACAAAAAAAGAATATAAATTTTAAAATAAGAATTTTGTTAATAAGTTTAATAAAATTTTGTATAAAATGATATATATAACACTATTCACCAATCATATTTCATGCTATTCTTGGGTGATAATGACTGGATTTTTTGATCATTTTCAAGCTATGATCTATCTAAGAAAACCAATGGTTAGAGTAATTTTTTTTTCTAAAAATAAAAAAATATCAGATTGTCTTCTTTGTTATTAAATAAATTTAATAATGTTAATAAATTATCTAAAAATTCAATTGTATAAAATACATATATTTAAACATGTAACTCAGTTTGAATTTAATTTCTTATATATATATAATGACAAATAACTGGAGAAAAATTTGAAATAATATGAGATGTTTTTTAGGTAATACTAAAAAATTATAATAATTTATGTCTATGCTTACTTGAATTTATCAGTTTCTTTCAAACTATTCATTTCATATATTTTCAGTTTTTTTTTTGTTAAAGTATCCTCTACAAAAAATTGTTTTAAAAAAAAAAAGTTATACAAATTAGACACGTAGTTTCATCCTTTTATTCAATATTGACTTGCCTTTCGTGTAAATCTCATATGCATGAATAGTATAATTTTTTTTTGTTTTATGTTGAAGAGCATGATGAGGTTTATGAAATTTGATTTTCGCTCTTAAATTATAAGTTGCAGACACAATGTTATTCATCACTCAAGAAAGTTTAGATATTTTTTTAAACTTACTATTAGCATTTTTTTATAGTTAAATTCTTAGAGGATGGCATTGATCAGTTTTATGTTTGCTTGATAACAGTTGTCAGTTGTTCCAGTTCTTCAGTTTTTTATTTGCCTGTGGCAAAGAATGTGATGTAAACAATTAGTACACTTTTTACAATTTACAATATGCCATAAGAGAAACATTAATTATATCAACTTTAAGGTATAATTTTTTTTAGTGCGCATTCGACAAATATGAAGTGATTTTATTCCCAATAAATCTACAACTTAGTCTAAAATATTGAAATTCTGGGATTTTGTTTTTATTGCTCACATTTTTTTTTTCAAATGTGAAGCTTTAAAAATCATGCTTTATTATTTGTAATTTTATTAGAAGTTTGAGTAGTAGAAATAACAGTTTGGCCACAATTGATGGATTTTTAGTTTAAGAGATTGTCACTGTACCAGATCTTGCAAGAGAATTTTAAAGTTTTAAAACTGATTATTTCTTGAATGGCAGATGTAGATTGAGATAGCAAAAATATTACTTTGACATTGCTACACAAATGAATAAAAATTTACAATTTTAGCATTTAGCATGATTTTAAAAATTTGTCTTGTAACTCTGGTTTTTTTCTCTCTTAGATTTCCAAATGATTGGTGGTGATGATTTGGAAATATTTTTTAGAACCCTAGGAATCTCACTCATGCCATAAACATTTTCATAATCTAATAATAATGTTATGCAATTTTTGATGTTTTAAATGCAAAGTTGTTTTTTTTTTCTTTTTGTCAAGTATAAGCACAAGGTGTCATTTCTAATTAAATGGCATCATGTCAACATAATTTTTTGGAGGGAAGCAGTCTTCTTCAATCAAAAGTTTTTATTTACATAGGAAAGTCTTAATTGCATCATACTTGCAATTTCATCTTGAATTAATTTATAATATAGTATAATAAAGTATAAGATGAATGTTAGATGTGACATTTTAAAATCAATCCCACATTTTTAAATGATTTATTTTGGAATTTTTCTAATTTCAAAACTTACAATTTATGAAGCAGAAAGAAAATTTTAGCATATTTTACAATTGTTTAATCATGATGATATTAAAATTTTAAATATACAGTTTGAAGAATGAAGATATTATGTATGTATGTATTTCTGCCTCATCAGTTTAGTTTTTCACATGCATTATTTTTTATTGCCAATCCCCCTCCCTCCAGTAGGAAATCATAATTGATATTTTTTGTTTTTACATTTGAAAATAAATTTTCTCTCAAGCTTGATTTATTTTTTAATTGTTCTCTAAATTTCTGCATTTATTCTTTGAAAATTGGTAAATGATTATTCAAAGATGGTTTATATAAGCCATATATATCTTTTTATGCTTATATTGTTTTAAAAACCAAATCTTTTAACTAAAATCATGCATTCTAATTGTATCATTTTTTTTTTTTTTGTGTGAAGTTTTATTTCTTAGGTCAAAACTAATTTATAGTGGGAATAATTATCCAAAATGTTTGCAGAAATTGTTTACAAGATATATATTTATGTATGTTTTGGTTCTGTTCTCATACTATTTCAACATCTATTTTTAATTTTTTATTATATTAGTGAAAAAAGTGGAGCTATTTCTGTATATCAGTTTTACCATGTAATATTCAGTATTTGTGATCATTATTGAACTTATAAGGAATTTGTCAAAGAAAAGTAGAGCACTGGTCTTTTATATGCAAAAACAAACTAATCATTTTTGAGAAGATATTAAAAAATGATTTAATAATAACTTTGTTTTTTGAAGTAACACACTTAAGAAAGTGTAATGTGTATAATTGCTAGAATGTGATTTTTAAAAAAAACTTTACATTACAATTAATTCACTTTTTTAAAAGAATGTTATTAATTAGACTGTTTGTAAATTAATAATGATTGTAGAAAATTGAATAAGAAATACTGATATGAATAATTAATTAAAACAAGTTTCTCGGGATAGGCTTGTATTACTTTGTCATAACAAAGTACCATATCTAAGTTCATAAGTAATGTTTCAAACAGGTGATTTCCATTTTCATTCAGTCAATTATACAATCATTAAATCTATGGCTATTATGTGGTTAGACAGATTCCTATTTTATTTTGGTTTGAATAGGATTATTATAAGGATGATCAGTATATAAATGATATATAACTTCGTCTTTGCTGCATGAAGCCTTATTATTATCCATTGGATTAATTTGCTGCTCGCATAGTTGGGGACAGAGTAAATATAGAAATGTATGTCGAGATGGAAATAGGGATAATGTTTATATGAAATATTTTCAAATATTGCTAAATGATATATTTTAATTCTAAAGGCAAGAGCTTTTGTTAAACATTGTCTTTTTTTGAAAATAGATATTAAAACTATATAGTGTATTTGTTAAAATTATTTTCTTATATTTCTATACATTATATCTTAAAATTAGAATATTAATATAAAAATATATTTTTCAAGGCATTTTCAAATATAGTAAAACTTTCGAATATTTGATTTTAGTTTTTATGCTTTTATTGATTTTGGAAAATTGATTTGCTTGTTTGTTAAACTTGATTTTTTTCAAGTTAGAACGAAATTTTAAAATTGAGATTTAACATATCTAAATTCTATAGATAAGTTACCAGCCTAATCTGTTTTAGACACTTATCTTTTCAGTATGTCAACTAGTTTGATAAATGTGGAACAGAGGGCGGGGAAAATATGAAAAATATTCAATAACTTCATGTATAGCAGTTAACAATTATTCTTAGAAATTTTAATTGTTTTAAATAAATCATCATGAGAGAGCAGTATAATTTTTTTTTCTTTCAGTTTAATATTTTTTTAACTAATTTAAAGTCTTAATGAATAAATCATATTTAGTATGTGTGTGTAATTATATATAAATAATAAATCAGTAACTAAGTTTTCTACTTAAAGTTGTTTGATAGATTTTTATTTTAAAACAATTGTTTTAAAAATGAGGGTAATTTAGAATTTTTTTTTTATTTAGCATAATATTTTACAATAAATATATATTTATCAAACAATTTTAAATAGAAAACTTAGTTACTGATTTATTATATGCATACTAAATAAAATATTTATATTAATAGTATATATATATTACTGCAGAAATATCAAAAAGACCTATACATATACTATATGTGTGATATGGATTTAAAGTGAAATTATATATATTAAGTGAAGTTGATTTACAGTATATACATAAGGGATATACATTTTAATTTACAGCAGAAATATCTAGTAATATATATATCAACTATAAATGTCCAGTCAATTTAAAGTACGACATAGTTTTATATTTTCATTTACTAAAAACTTAAAAACAATAGAGAGAATTTTTTTTATATATAAAATGCTTTTATTGACTGTGCACTAAAAAGAAATAAAATAATTGTTTCTTCAACCACAATTGGAATTTTTAAATTTAACTTTAAATAGAAGCATAGGGGATCCAGAAATTGATTATGTCAATCCCTATTGTGATTGAAGAAATTATATTTCTTTTTAGTGTACAGTCAGTCAAAGCATTTAATATACACCTGGGTCTCGTTTTACGCGATAGATAGGTTCCTCAGAAAACACACGCAAACGAAATCGCGCAAAAATAGACGTAACTTACATTGAAAAGGGGGGGGGTGCGGTCTGTGATTTTTCAAAATTTGCGTAAAAGCAAAGCACCAACGTAAAATTACTTTAAAATTCGCGCAAAAAAAAAAATAAGGAAATAAAATATGACTAATAAAAAATTTCAAATTTGAAAAAAATTGATACAAAACAAACTTTTTTTAACTATAATATTTAATTTTATTCAAAATAATATATTTTTATGCATAATTTACAGTACAATAATTTACATTTTTTTATACACGGTTTAATTATTATCGCTATTTGCCCAAAAACACGTTCGTTTGCAAACTAGTAAAAAATCAGATTCTCATGTGATGTGATGTATTTGGCTTCTCCTTAAACGAAGTCAAGAATATCTCAGTAATTATTCTCACAAAAGGAAATACAACTAGTGCCAATTCACTCTCATGTTGTGTTAATGGTTTTCTGTTGACGACGACGATGATTTTATTAATTGTTTATGAACTTAGACGTATGATAATAAAAAGACATTTATTCACCACTGCTGGGGAAAATTTAATTAAAATTAACAACTAAAAATTAAATTCTTATTTTTGACTTTAATTTTCAATTCCGTTTAAAAATCAAATTTCGTTTTAGATTACATTAATTTCAAGTCGCCCGTAAGTAATTTTTAAATTGTTAATTACAATTAAAAATCAATTTTAATTTTTAATTGTGCCCACTGCTATTACTGACCTTTTAAAAATAAACTTGTGGACACTAAATGTTCTTTTTTAAAAAGCAAAAACAGAATGTGATTTAAAATGCAAAATTAACACGCACAATGTTTGAACAAATTTACATTATAATCTTGCAAATTTTAATGTGTGTATACATAAAATATGGAAATCATGATTTTAATTTCATTATTGCATAAAATCTTACTATTATAAAGCACTGAAAATATTGAAATTACTAAGATGAAAGTAGAATTCCAATAATGTGCTATTACTTTCAATATAACGCAAGTGCGGGAAATTTAAAGTAATAGCGCATTATTGGAGGTCGACTTCCGGTGAAACACGAATCGAGTAACTTCAAAATCGTGTTAAATAAGTCCGCGTAAAAAGAGACCCAGGTGTATATATAAATTTATTCCTTATTATTTTAAAATAGGAAAATAAATTTTAATGTTGTAATTATTGTTAGTATTTATTATATTTAGCTATAAAAAGTATTATGCAAAATTTAAAAAACATGATAACTATAGTTTTGATACATGACTCTATCTCCTGATAAAAATTTAATCAATGGAAAGCATTAACAGAGAAAAACACCATAAGAACATAACTGTAAATCCAGCCAGTTTTAAAATAAGTTCTTATCCTGCATGGGATTCCTGACTAACTGTTAAAAGCAGGAGTCTGCAACCTTTTGGAGAGAGAGGGCCAGATTGCTATGTAGGGTCTTGAAGGAGGACCATGATATCAAATGTACTACAAATAAATTGTGTTTACCTTAGACTGCTCTGTCCAGAAAGCTGTTTTGGTCTGGATATTTAAAGAAAGCAAGGAAATAAATATAATTTTATTTAAGCAGGGTTACTTATTTTACTGTAAAAATAATAGTAAAACAACTACTTAAACACAACAAAAAAATTACAAATTTCTTACTAAACAAAATACAATTAGAAATGGCAAATTAATTAATGTGATACTTATTTCTGCTTATTGTTTGTTAACTTCTCCATATCAGGAGAAACGTTTGTTGATGCCAGAAGCAAAGTCATCATGCATGCAGTCTTGTTCTTAAACAACTCTTTGAATATTTTATTTTAAAAAGAATGTTTTTCACAAGCATGTGTACTTGCAAATAATGGATACTACCATTTTTGTATTATTTAAGATGTTTTTATATTTTCCGCTTGGCAAGAGATATTTCTTAAAGAAGTTAGCAATGGGCTCAAAATGAAATTTTGATTTCAAAAATTTGTCATATTGTAAGTCAATTAACTCCAACTGATATTTTTCTGCTACTTGTTCCATATCAACTTCATAAAGAGAACCAAATAATATAAATTGATCTTTATATTGCCGGAATTCTATAAAACAGGAGGAAAACTCACTTCTCAAATCCTGAATCAATAGAGCTCACAAAAAAGTGGTATTTTTCCTGTAGTTTTGGAGATTTAAAAAATGAGAGTACTTGCCTATCTGAAGTCGTGATTTCTACAGTCAAAGTTTTCTTTCAAAACAAAAATTTAACCAAGCATTTCAAATATAAGCGTGTTCCATCCTTCAACCTCAAGATTCAAATTGTTCATGTAGGTCATAATGTCTGCCATAAATTCTAACGACAATCCACTGTGGATCCTCAAAGCAAGAATTATCTTGGTCTTCACTCTTTAAAAACATAGCAATCTCTTCTCTCATTGCAGCATTTTTTCTCAGCTAAGCCATCGATCATTTGACAAATATATAAAAATCCTCATTCTCTGTTTCAATTTATTTTTGAAACTGAAAGTGATTTAGTCCTCTTGAAAGTGTTTTTATGACCACTGCCATGATACCCTTAAAATTCCATGACATTTCACATAATGAATCCTGATGAATAATGCAGTGAAGTTTGATTAGTTTGTGATCAATATCAATGTGTTCTTGAAACAATGAAACAAACCTCTTTTTCTCTCCAACTATTGCTGTTCTCCATCTGTGGTTACTCGCAATAAGTTTTGATAAATCAAGATTTATTTCAGAAATAGATTTTATAATGCTTCCCAAAATATCTTCTCCAGTGCTAGTGTCCTTCATAGGAATCAATTGTACAAATTCTTTCACAATATCAGTGTCGGTGTTACACCCCTCACAAACATTACAAGTTGGTAAGTATCCGTCATATCTGTGGTTTCATCAATGGCAGTGGAATAATATTCCAGATTTGTTAAAATGCTCTTTAAGCCACTTCTGACGTTTCCTGTCAGTTCTTCAATCATCATTACAGTTTTTGCTGATAAGCTTATTGCAGAAAATAATTCCTTTTTTACTAGATAAACAACATCCACTATTTCAACATGCATTCTTTGATGAATTCTCCATTTGTAAAAAGATTTCATCTTTTCTGCCATTAGTTATGACACCTCGTAGTTAGTGTGAGTGTTTTGGTCAATTTCTTCAACTTTTGTTGTGTGTTTTGGTCAATTTCTTCAACTTTTGTTGTGAAAAAGGATGACTGCTTTGTTAAATTATTTCTCAGCCATGCAACTTCATCTTCTCATGTTTTTCCAGTGAAGTTGTTGTAACGATTATGAGTAGTTTCATAGTGCTGTTTAATATTTGAAACTTTTTTCATGACAATGGTATCTTGACAAATCAAACAAATACATTTCCCAAAAGTACTCAATGAAAAAATAGCTAAATGTTCAACCTTTGTTAAAATTTTGGCATTCAAGATCTACTTTTCTTAATATCCATGGATTTGTTTTTTGCTCAGGAAAAGATACAGTAATGTGATGAGATTTAATAATTGTGAATAAATTTTTACTAAACGTTTACCCATACACTGATAACTAATCATTGGCCACTAGTTATCTAATCTCTGTATAATTGATGTCCTGTTGTTTAAACTGGAGGGCCGGACAAAAATCTCTTGCAGACCGGATGTGGCTTGTTGGCCTAGGGTTTCTGACCTCTGCATTAAAAAATGAATCAAAATAAAAACTTTTTTAAATATTAATTTTTGCAGAGAAGTTGTAAAAGCAATAGCAATTAATTTTTTTTTAAAATTTCACAATTTGTACAAAATAACCACAATGAGCCTTCATTCTACATGATTGATTGACTGTAAACAAATAACATGAACATTAAATTCCTGGATGGAAGTAAAAGTTTTATAATAAATGTTGATCTACAGTAATATGATATTATTAATATTGTGCTATATTGAACATGTATTTAAAAAACAGAAGTATGGATTAAATAAATATAAAAGTTATTAAGTTTTATGTGAAATAATAATAAGTAAATTGAAACAACATTACATGACTTAGTTCAGTATTACATGATATACTTTTCTGCTAACAAGAGCAGGCAGCCTCACCTATCTGAAATCTTCTATAAACTTAACAATCATTAGATGTCAGATGATATAGTGATTTAAAATATTTAATCTCACATCAGTTTGTGACTTTTGCTTTTTGATTGTATCAGTAACTTCATGTAACTTAGGTGCTAATTGGCTATCAAGTAATGATGGGCATTTGCTCTATATAAATAGTTTTACATTTATTAAATTAGGTCCGTTATTTGATAGATATAAATTTACTTAGATATATGAAGTAAATGTCCAAGGGTATTTGAGATATAATTAATAATTGACTCAGGTCAAGTAAATTGTGAAATAGGTTTATATTTTCTGATGCATTTGGTAATGGTTGTTTTTAGGTATAAAAAAAAAAAAAACTAGTTGCAGATTTAATTCAATGATAATAGTTGTACAAAGTTTTCAACAAAACAAATAGGTCTACATATGTATACCTTATGTATACCTTCACTTAAATTATATGAAATATACAAGCATAAATCTTAATAATCCTATAGTAAGCACAAACAAAATTTGTGTTTTACTAAATTCCAAAAGCCTTGCATTTTAACTGCAGAATTAATTGATGTTTATTTTCATAATAAATTGCAGATGAAATAATCCTATATTTGCATTTATGCCTTTTTTGTTTGCTTTAAGTAGAAGAATCTCTTGTTGAATTTATGGCTTAGTTTCTCAAAGTAAATACTTCTTATTTTTTTCAATATTTATGTACTTTACTGGGAATGATGTATCTTATTTTTGTTTTATCCGTTTATATCGTTTATGTGTTGCTACAGATATTATTGATAAAGAAAACAATGTCCATAGTGTTTATACAGCATAGTTTAAAATTGTCATATTTCATAAAAATAATAATTTTGTATTTTAAAATGAGGAATTCTCTTGTATTATATAATGTATAAAGGAGTCTCTTAATTTTGTTGTGCTTGTCAGAGTGAATTTTTAATAATTGTATTTGTTGTTAAATATATTCATATAAAGTAACATCTGGTTTGTAAGTTTAGTAAGAACAACAAAAGCTATATTTCTGCCATAAAGTAATAGTGTTACCTGTCCTTATGTTGTTGGGATTTTTTTTGGCATTATATATTTGTGAAACAAAATACAAGGCATCTTTGCTGAGGAAAGAACAGATTATAAAATTATAATTGCATTGAAATAAAAACAGTTATTATAATGGAAAGAAAGTTAAATCTAAAATGGGTTTTATTTAATTGAAACAGAAGGAAATATTGACAAAGATTTCAAATGAGATTGTATCTTTTTCAGATTGATTTTAATATTAAAATTTGGCAACCCTGCATATCTTAGAATGATATGACATATGTATGAATCCAAAAAAGTGTTATAAAGTTCTGGATTTTACAGACAATTTTGAGTTTTGTTTACATAAATTGCAAGTCAGTAGATAATCTCAAAATAACAAAATTGAAGTAGAATTAAATAAGCAATCATGATATACTATGAAAATGAATTAAACACATTGATTTTAATGTTAGTGGAGATTTATTTTGGGCATTTAAAAGTAGTTTAGAATATTTATCATTTTTTATATCTTTTAATTACATATCAAGTGGAATCAAGAACTAATTATAAGTCCAATATATAATAGTATTGCTAAACAATATTTTCTATTGAGTCTATTAAAAGATATAGTGAATAGTTCTTTTTTTTTAAAAAAAAAAGAAAAGAAAATTTGCAATATCCACAAACATTTGTACAAGTCAATTTTTCATTATTTTCAAGCCATAATTTCTTTTATTATTAAATGAACTTTCTGAAGTATTTTGACTTCCAAATTTCTGAAAATTAAAATTTTATTTAGTAGAAATATATTAAACTTAGCAAAATTTATATTGAAAATGAAAAAAAAAAATGGTTGAAAACAAAACCAAAAATTAAAAATATTCATCATGCAATTTTGAAGCATTAGCTTCTTTTACTTAGTAATAAAAAATTTTCAAAACTTCCAGCAATGTACTTATAATTATTAATCTTAATATTTTATATAAATTGTATATATGTGTTTATTCTTAGTATTATTTGATGATAACTTTGTATATTATTTTTTTTATATTTTTAACTCCATACATGATTTTTTTTTACGTGGAGTTTTTTATAAATTAGTATATATAAATATGCTTCAAGTTTATGAAAAATAAATACTATGCATATGGATAAAATGACAATTAGATCAAATGTGTATGAAAACCTGATTTAAGATTGGTTAACAAACACATGAATGTGGCCTTTACAAATGTTCAACCCAAGAAGCTATCTATTAATAATAGTATTACTGCAGGAAGGATATTTTCAAGAACTTACAATAATGCATTTTGAACGCATAAAATATTTACTACCATTATGTTAATAATAAAAGAAACATTGAATTATGGGAAAATCACATATTGCATACAAAAGAATCAAAATTCAAAAAAGAATGAAATGTAGTATGTCTGAAGGTTAAAGCCTAAATGTTTCACATAAATAGTCTTACAAAATATGATAATAGCTTATTTTTTAAACCATTTTTATTTTTATTTATGAACGTACAAGAACTGACAATTTAATTACCATAATGTGCTTTTAAAAAATATTGTAACAGGAACTGGGTTCAAACCCTGTTACAAGGGAGAGAGTAAATCAGGCTGTGTATGTATGTGTGGGTTTTGTTTCATGAATTGTGTGTTTGGAAAGGACCACGCAGCCTACACATATATAGTTACGTAAATAATAATAATAATAATAGTGGTGATGGGTTACTAATATTAATGTACCCATTTCCCCCTTTTTCTCTCACTTATTTTATTCTTATTTTGTGGCATACGTGTATACTGATGAATATTGTGTTGAAGAATGAATAAAATCAAGAGATTTTCAAATATTTTAAAATACGAAGGAAAAAAAAAGAAAGGAATTTCATTTACCTTCCACGAATCAATTAATCGAACGGACTGTATTGTTATTGAAACAGATATAATTAATAATTGGATGTTTCATTTAAATTAATAAGATTAATATATTATCAAGCTTCGAAACTTTGTGGAAATGATTTTTTGTGTTTAGCTAAAAGAAAAGAACAAGCGGAATGTCCATTAAAAAATTAAATTCTTGAGGATCCTATTGTCTAATTATCAAGGTGAACAACAAAGCGTAGTTAGAGGGAGTTTCCAAAAAATAGCAAAAGTTAAGACCAAGCTGCTAAGTGGTTTTTCTTTTGTTCGCGGGTTAAAAGACTTTTGTTAGAGATAAAAAAAAAAACAACTTGATTGAGAGCGAGGACATTTTGCTTTTTAGAGTTTTTTTTTCTGGCTGTTGAGATTATTGCAGAGAGAAGGCAGAAGGCAATAAGTGGCAAAAGGAAGAGATTTATAAAAATCATTTTGGACCAAAAAAAAAGATATAAAGGAAACTTCATGAAACGCATGGGGTAAAGTTCTCATCGTGCTGGGGGTCTATGTTAGACACCAGATCCTTCTGTACCTTTGAGGCCACGCAAGATATTAAGAGACAGATTGCCCTAAATATTATATAAAAAAAAAAGAAAGAAAACATACGACTAATGAATTCTATGACTGACATTTGCCACTCCACAGATCTGTTATGGAACGATGAACTTGTTAATTAGAATCCTGAATTAAAAGACCAAATGTAATGAAGGTAAAAGAATTGATAAACACAAAGAGTGCACTCAGAAATATTTATTTTAAATTCAGAAGACTCGTCAAAACAGCGGTAAATATTTGCTATTATTTTAAATCTTTAAATACACAAAAATCAAATAGTGTAATAACTTTATACGTATTTTGCTTCATAGATTTTATTCTTTAGCTATAACATCCTGTAAACACAATATTATGTCATATACATGTGTGTGCCACTTTATAATTTCTTCGAATAAACATCAATAGATTTTAAATTTAACAAAACTAACTTTATATTTTTTGTTTGTTTGTTTATTTGTCTCTTTTACATTTTATTATATATTTTTTTGTTTGGAATACGTATTGTATGTTTTGAAATAGATTCCATTATTACTTTCCTAAGAGTGCGTGTTGATATATGTTTAGTAATTCTAAGAAACAAATGTATTAGATCAAGGTAAGAAAGAGAAAGAGAGAGATTGTAATTCAGCTGCCGTTTTTTCTCTGGCGGATTACGCCACCACTCTTGAGCATAAGCTAGTATAAACCGGGCAAAAGCTTAAAATTTATTGAATTAATTTATTGTTAGCGAATTCCGCGATTCTTGTTAAATAGCAAGATTGGCGCTTGGGCTGTAGCCCATAAACGTGGACATTTGCGCAGTGAGAGAGTTAGTTAAGTTTGAGAGGGACCGAATTGGATTAATTTACGTACATCCATGTTTGTATTCAGCAGCCGAATCCTTTTCCCTCACCCTTTGGATGACCAAATATTAGGAAAACTTCACAAAAAGGGAAGGATGACTCGGAACATGGGGAAATTTCATATGGGAGGGGATAGTCGGAGCTATAAATACGATGAATGCATAGGCATGTCAATTCACCCTCTGGAAAGAAATGCACGATCAGAAGAAGTTAAATCTCAATAACTAGTTGATAATTAATAAATATAAAGGGAAAGTGTGTTTTAGTTACAATATATATGTGGAAATGTTCAATAGGAATTATTATCAGCTTCAAAATATTTGTCTTGGCCTTCCCATTCTGAAAATAGGCATTGGAATTCATTTCCTGTAATACTGTTGAGTAGTCATCTCATTTTGTTACTTATTTATATTAGAAATCTTTAATGTTCAATAGTGATTACTATCACTTTCAAAATACTCCTCTTTTGTATTTATTCTGTCTTAGATGGTGATCCCATTTCTGAAAGTAGGCCTGGAATTTGTTGCACAGGTATATTAAGAAATCTTTATCTTTTCAAGGCAGTTTTTAATTATAGAAATAGCCAGAAATCACAAGGAATTTTAAGTTAGATGAATAGATGGCATGATAATCAAGTAATCAGTTTTTGGTCTAGAAATCTCTAACTATTATGATCCACATGCCAGGCACAATTTAGGTTGTTGTTTTTTTTTAAACAAAATCTCAATATCTTCAGCACTTTTAAATAGTATTATTGGTCACTTCTTAGCTCCTGTTCAATAAATTCCTGATGGCTATTTCATTGCAATGAAAGAAACACAACCGTATAGACTTAAATTATGAGCATGATAGTTATACATTTTTTAAGGCACCATAACTTTCCATTACATGCTCTGATTATTTTGTTGCTTGGTCATATTGGAAGCACCAAGTTTCATTACCTGTAATTAGCTTTGAAAACATGATAGTTAAAGTAAGATTACTCACAATTTTGAGCCAATGCTGCTTCTGTTTATCCCACAACTATCAAAGACTAACTTTTGCAGAAATCTTCAATTCTTGAGTTAAAATTAGCCTATTTCTTAATTAATCGCATTTAATTGTCTATTGGACTATACACCTGGGTCTCATTTCACGCGATAGATAGGTTCCTCAGAAAACACGCGCAAAAGTAGACGTAACTTACATTGAAAAAGGGGGGATGCGGTCTGTGATTTTTCAAAATTCGCGTAAAAGCAAAGCACCAACGTAAAATAACTTTAAAATTCGCACAAAAAAAATAAATAAATAAGGAAATAAAATATGACTAATAAAAAATTTCAAATTTGAAAAAAATTGTTAAAAGATAAACTTTTTTTAACTATAATATTTAATTTTATTCAAAACAATATATTTTTATGCATAATTTACAGTAATTTATATTTTTTATACACATTTTAATTATTATTGCTATTTGCCGGTAAACAAGTTCATTTGCAAACTGATAAAAAAATCAGATTCTTCACAAGATGAAATACAACTAGCACCAACGTCACTCTCATGTTGTGTTAATTAATGGTTTTCTGGTGACAACGTAATTAGTAATTAATCTAACAACTAAAAATTAAATTCTTATTTTTGTCTTTAATTTTCAATTTTAATTGTGCCCACTGCTATTATGTTCTTTTTTAAAAAGCAAAAACAGAATGTGATTTAAAATGCAAAATTAACATGTACAATGTTTGAACAAATTTACATTATAATCTTGTAAAATTTAATGTGTGTATACATAAAATGTGGAAATCATGATTTTAATTTCATTATTGCATAAAATCTTACTATTATAAAGTACTGAAAATATTGAAATTACTAACATGAAAGTCGAATTCCAATAGTAATGTGCTATTACAGTACTTTCAATATAACATTAAGTGCACGAAATTTATTATTTAAAGTAATAGCGTATTGTCTGAGTTCAACTTACTTGAAACCTGAATCGCCTAACTTCAAAATCGTGTTAAATAAGTCCACGTAAAAAGAAACCCAGGTGTATTGTAATTTTTATTCTTAATATTAACATAAACCATTGTTTTCAATTGTCCACCTCTAAGACTATCCATCACATTTCACCCATCCTTGAATTGTTTATGTCACTTTCAATAATTGTAATGTTTCAGTCTCATTTTTTGAATTTTTAAAAATTTGATGTTTATTAACATCAAATTTATTATTACTGCTCAAAATTTAGATCACTCATTTTTAAGTCATAAGTGCATACACATTCTGTATTACCTTCCTAATAGTTAGTTAACAATGGACTTTGGTGATTTGAAATTTATTCAAGTATTAGTTCATTTACTTCAAACAAATCCACATATACTGTTTTTTGATCATTTATATTGAGAGTGACACTGTAAGGCCATTTTGGGAATTAAATTATCACTCCTTATATTATATACTTAACATTATCTTGTGCATATCAATTTGGTGATTATATATATATGGGAAAAATCGTGAAATATAAAGGACAATGAAGTGTTTCACATGCCTTTCAAATTATACAAATTGATATAATGGTGTCCAATTTGATGCCATAATATTTTACAAGTAAGAGGAAGCCATTGCTCATGTTATTGCTATAAATTAATATCTAGGGTAATACTAAAACAAATTTCCATAGTTATATATTAGGGCTGTAGCCCAACAAAAACTACCTTTTTTTTTTATTCAGTGCAAATGTATGTTACTGTTATAAAAATAAAATAAAAAAATTTAATGTGTAATATGTTTAGAAGAAAAAATTTTTAAATCTTTTATAGTACTGTATTTGTTATTCGTTTTTGGTAAATAAATACAAAAATAGTAGAATAGGTATATTGTAGGACATTATTTCTTTTCATAAATAAAATAACAATAAACCCTGTTATTCAAATAAAGTCTATAATTTGCACAGCATAGTATTAATAAATGTGTTTTTGAAGTACTGTAAATTATAAAGTATTGAATCATCAGCATTATATAAGATAAAAAATTTAAAAATTGCAGTTTTATTCAAAAGAAGTTGTTTAAAAGTGGCTTTTTTAAAAAAGCATGCAAAATGCTAATCCAGAAACCAAAGCTTCATAATAATGGTATTCTGCTTGTCTCACTAATTACATTATATTGTAAAACAGTAAGATATAGCTTTTATCATCACTTTTAAGTGACTGGAAAATAATTTACTATCTTTTTAAAACTTGTGTTTGGGGGGGGGGGGGTGTCTGTGAGTTTGAGCATTTATAATGTAAATTTTTACATTGATTGAATGACTTCTAACATTATGGATTCTCTGTTAAATTAGTGGTTTATCTTTATTCTTTTATGTAATTTGAAACTTGTCTTTATTTAAGCTTTTTTTTTTTTTTTTTTAAGCAATTGATTTTTATTCTTTGTAACTTTTGTTTTTGTAAAATACAATCTTGTATATTTGTTGCTTTAAAATAAATTCACGTATAAGTTAAACAAATATCATCAGACTTTTTTTAATTTATAATATAATGAATGAAGGTTGCTGATTTAGACTGATCATCATTTTGAATTTTAAGAAGCACCCAAAACCACTGCTGTCATATCGAAGTGATAAATGATATAGAATAATCCACACACAAGGCCACTTGGATGTGTCAGCGGTGCTTTTGGGCGGTTCTTGGAATTAAAAATGATGATGATCAATCTAAATCAGCAACCTTGACGGTGAGCGAATTCTAAATACTAAAAGTTTATAACCTCCGAAATTGCAAATTTTATTACAATAATGATGGCACAAAGCGCCGAAGTATGCGAGGGGCGGGATGCTTTTGACAATACAAGATATCGTCTAAAAAATGCAGAAGTGTGATCTAACCAAGCGATATAGTTTCTAAATACTAAAAGCTTATATTCTAAAATACAAATTTTATTATAATAATGACAGCGTGAAGTGCCGAAGTATGCAGGGAGGGGAAATGATTCTTCCAACGGTACAAATTATCGGCCAAAAAATGCAGAAGTGTGATGTAACCAAGCTTATAATTATGAAATATTAAAAAGCTTATTACTTCTAAAATATGAATTTTATTACAATATATGCCTATAACCAAATGCTGAATAAATGTAAAATCAATCAAACAAGCTTATAATTTCAAAATACTAAAAGCTTATAGCTTCCAAGAATACAAATTTTAATTACAATAATGATTGTACAAAACGCCAAAGTATGTAGGGATTAGGGATGTTTTCGACAATACAAAATATTGTCCAAAAAATGCAGAAGTGTGATCTAAACTAAGCTTATAATTTCTAAATACTAAAAGCTTATAACTTTAAAATATGAATTTTATTACAATACATGCCTGTAATCACATACTAAAATAAAGCATATTAATTTTATAATTAATCAGATTTTTTCTTACCAGAAATGATGATGTGTGGTTCCTTTGTTACATATAGTTAGAGAAAAAAATGGAGATAAGAAAAAATAGCGCTTGTGATTTTGTAACGAATGATCTTATCGCGACCGTGTGTGGATTATTCAATGTCATTTATCATCTGGATGTGTCAGGATTGGTTTTGTGCAGTCCTTAAGAATTCAAAATGGCTGTGAATGTACTCTAAATCGATAGAATGAAGTTAGTAGTTTCCCCTTGTATGAAGTTAATATTATTATCAAACTGTACTCCAGTGACATATTGTAAGTTTGCGGTATGTTTAAAATGTTTCCAGAGAATGTGCAGACAAACTTAATTGATAAAATTTGGCCACAGATCTCGTGAAGGCATTATTGTAAAGATATTACAAACTTAGAATAATATAACATACCATGTGTAGTATGAAAGTTCAAATCTAAAAAAAAGTGGGAGATAATACATTCAGTATGAAAAAAGTCAAAAAATATTACAATAATAAATAAAAACAAGTAGCTAGGATAACAAAATTAAATTCTTTAGTTTTTGTTAAAAAATTTGTTTCTGAATATAAAATATTTGTTAAAGTTTTGCTTGAGTTATTTTTTTTTTTTTAGCATTTCATCATTTACAGTAAATAAAATTATATGTATTGCTAGTTTGTTTTTGTTTTTTTCTGAACATACTATGCATAAAATTTGCATTTGTGTTGTAATAGCTTAATGTTTTTTACACTGGAATCTATGGGCAATGAATTTTATATTTCCAATATGAATTCTAGTGAAGTCTTTATTCATTCATTGTTCCCTCAAACATTCTTTTTCTATTATCTCCCCTCTCTTCTCATCATGTTTATTGAAAATAATGTTTTAATTGTAAATCAGAAGATTATTGATTATAGCAACAAAAAAAACAGTTTGTTGCAATTATTGCATAGAAATAATGGGAGACTATTCTTAGTATATCCATAATGATTCAGCTATATAAAGAACAATATTTGATGTTTGGACATTAAATATAAAAAAATTTCATAAAAAATTTTGATATTTAATATACTAAACCTCTACTGCCTGTGTTTGCAGTAACAGAATGCTGTACCTACTCCAGTAGGGGGGTGGGGTGCGATGTCATGCTGTATTAAAGTCACAACTTTCTGTTTTTATTTAATATTGTAATGTATTATCTTTGTGTACAAATTTATACTTCTTGTATTGTTAAAAATTTGATTTTTCAGTAGCAATTCCCTCCCACACATACATAACATGGGCAGTAGATCTAATATATTGGTACCAAAATTCTATTGGGTTTATATCATAATTAAAGAACTTTCATAGACAGCTTTTCTATTTATATATTGATCAGTATTTTCAGGACAAAGGTAAGTTCAAGTATAGAACTCATGTATTTGAAAAATTTATTTAAAGAATTATTAAACTTAATAGAAAACACTACTTTGATTATAATTCTATATATAGCGAAATGTATCCTGTTTTTGTAGTATCCTCACAAATTTTACTTAAATTTCTTTTCATTGATTGTTATTTAATTTAGAAAAAAATCATGCATTTTGTGTGATAATAGAATGAATTAATTATGAACAGGTACTTAAGCTAAAATAGTGTTAAATTATGTAGGAATTTTGTGATGATATTGTTAAAGTGCTTTCATTGAAAGATAAAATAACTACAGGATTTCTCCACCCCAATTTTATAAGAATACAATTGTATAAATACATTAAGCATTTCTAGAGATTAATTATCACAACTTTTATGTGACTTTGTTTAAGTCCATTTTTTTTCCCTCCACATCACAGATATTTGCAAAATAGATAATTAGTTATCAAAAACAAAAATGTCTAGCTGATTGGATTAAAAAGTTAGATAAAAATTAAATCTAATATCAGCACAAAAAATTACATAAAAACTAAAAAATAGTTCTTGCCGTTGAGAAAAAGAGTTTGCATTTTAAACAAAACATTCTTACCTGATATATAAGAATTTACTTGAAGGACAATACATTAATATGTTTAAATTAAGTCATATCAGGAAAAAAAGGCTAATTGTGGTAACAGAATAATTCATTTGCTATTGGGCAGCAAATTTTTAGAGTTAATGTTTCTTAATAAATAGGAAGTACAAAATTCTATTTTATTTAAAATAAAAGTTCCTTTTCACCTTAACAAAGGAAATAAAATTGTATTCTATGCAATGTTTATTTGTTTATATATATTCCATTGTATATATATACATACATTTTCCAATTATAACAAAAGTAATAGGGGTCAAATAAGTATAAAATTAATTACAAAATCTGCACTGAATTTTTATAGCTTAGTTTATAACAGATGGCTTCCTATAATTTAATTTTTTGATAATTATGTTGAATTTCTTGATGAATATAAATTTTAATATAATTGTATCATAGTCATGTGTACATGCTGTATTATATATATGTTGTAAATGCTTATGCTATATATCTGTGGTCTTCAACCCTTGGTCCGCGCTTTGGCTTTGCCGGGCCACAGAAGTTTTTTGGCAGGAAAGTTTGTAATAACAAAATAATAAGAGTTTAAACTTTTAATTAATATAAACAATTTTTATTTATTTTGTCATCTCATTTTTACCCTATTTAAAAAAAAACAAACAACGAAAACAAAATCTAATCAATCTATACATGAATTAATTTGTTTTTTTAGTTATCACAGATGTTTATGGGGGGGGGGGGGTAGAATTAAATTCTTTATTACTTTTCTAAAAAATTAAAAAAAAAAGGTTTTTTATTATACAAACTCCATATATATATAATTTCATCTTGTATATTTAACATTGTTGTTTTGATCAGTTACAACAATTATGCTCATCTAAGGCTAAGCAGTTTACATCTTTAAGAAAATTTATCTATAGACTTCTGCCAGTCCATGAAACCTTATTCCTATTTTTGCCGGTCTGCGAAATTTTATCCTTATTTTTACTGGTCCGCAGGTGTGAAAAGGTTGAAGACCACTGCTGTATATTATGTGTTAAAAATGCATGATTTTCTATGTCCATGCCCAAAATTTGGAACCAAGTATCAGGAATATTGGCAGTTGGGGTTATAGTACCTATGAAAGTTGAAAAAAAGAGGGTTTTTTTTTTATTTATTAGTAGTAATGTAAACTATTAAATACAAAATTATTAATTAGAAGAATTTGAACCTAGGTTTTCAGTCTATATTCTCACTCCATTTCAAACAATCGATATATATTACCACATAGATGTGGAAAAAGATATATTATCCCAATTTACATATTTCATGCAGAACCAATACTCATCAGTTGAACAGATCATAACATTTCACACACATATACAATCAGTAGTCGGCTTATATTAAGATAGATATTGCTTAAATTTTAATTGACATGCTTCAATTTTCTTACCCTTCTAATAATTCAACTATCAATTTCATATCATATGCTTTATAAAATCATTTTCAGTACGCCCTAACAAAGAAAACAAGTTTAATGCATCACAGCCATAAAGTTTTGGCCAAAGCTGTGAAATTACTTAACTCCAATTAAGAAATTGTATGTACTAATTCTAGCACCTTCAGTTTTATATTTTAATCAATTTTTTTTTTTTTGTCTTATGATAGATTTGTGTTCAAAATATATAGTGTTATGATATTAAAATGTGGATTTCAAATTTTCTGATTATTTTTTTTATTGTTTTACATAATTATTAGCATGTTGGCGACATCTTACATAAAGTTTAATATTGCTTGGAAAATTTATGGAAATCAGATTTTTTACATTCATTTTTTTTTTTTTTTTGATATGCTAAATTGTTTTAGTGATTTTATGTAGGAAAATATCAAAAATTTATTCAAACCTCACAGTTTCAGTAATCTACTGTTTGGAAACAATATTTAAAAAGTTCAAAATTCATGAATTTTTTTTATATGTTTATCTGTATGAATGGCAATGCACACTTATTAATCTTTGCTATTGCACAAAAAAGCACTCATTGCCTTTCTAAAGGAAACTAATTACAGCTTTCTGCAGTTTAATACAGTGACAGTTCTCAAACTTTTTATGAACATCTGAATAATAAACTATTTGATTATTTATACATACTTTAAGGAAAATAATTTATTTAATAGTGAAAGTCTTATGCTAAAATTGGTTGGATATTCAACATGAATAAATCATCAACTTGTGAGGTATTAAAAAATGTTAGTGCTTGGACTAATTGAGCTTATGTGCTAATAGTTTTACTCTCAATATTAATAAATATTTAATAAAAACTGAAAAATCATTGAATTTGTGATTGGAAAATATGAATTGAAAAAATTGTTCTCATAAACATACCGTGTTTGATCTGTCCAAAGTCTTTAGTGATGGATCTGTTGTAAATAATGTCACCAAGTCATTTATTGTAAATAAGTGTACAAATTCAGAAATCAATGTGAATTTAAAAATACCAAAACTCATCATGTATATACTCATCTAGGTTATTTGCATCTTTCAATATCTGAATGAAAGATCGAAACCAAATAACTGTTGAAAAGTTTTTAGATAACTTCATATATTGAATTGTATTTATATATTGAACTATTTCCATCATCTAGTCCAATATATAAATATATTGAGTGATATGCATTACAGGGTTGTACACTACTATGCAATAAATTAATATGTAACACATTTTATCTTAAATTATCACTTTGAAAAAGTTAATTTTAGAAACACAGAAAATTTAAACAAATTCTCACAATAATTCATATCATTTTTGAGATATAAAATTTACATTAATTTATCTTAAAAGTTTAATTATTATTATTTTTTTATGGGCTTGTTTTTTTTTTTTTTTTTGAAAATTTTAGGGATAAAAATACAGAGTTTACCATAAAATTTAAATAAAATCAAAAATAATAATAGTTAAAAGAGTATTAGTATCAGTTTGTTTCAAAATGGAATGCTTTGCCAGATTTTAAGCAGAAACATCAGGATTAGTACAATGGGGAAAATTTAGAAGAAACAAAGTATAAGATTACATTAATTAAAAAGCTTTTGAACCATTATTGATATACATCTCTATGAACAATGAGAGAAAGCGTAAAATTGAAACCAGTAATAATTTAAAACACTAAGTTTCTATAAAAAAAATTCATGACAATTGCTGTGGGTTTTTTTTTTATTTTTGCTATAAACTTTTTTAATATTACTTGAAATGGCATTAACATTCCATTGAAATAATATATTAAAAGCACAATAAAGTTTTAAATAACAACAACACAATTTTAACTATATAATGTTTCCTAATTTATTTTTAGAGCATTTTATGTATTATATGATTTGTTTTTGTAGTTTGTATAATGAAGAAAATTAATTTTGTTTTTGCTACCAATTAAAATTTGATTATATGGTTTAAACCATTTGAAATGATGACAGCATTTTAATAGTTATTTCAAAAATATTATATAGCAATAAAGTAAAAAAAAAAAAAAGATATTTTAGATAATGTACTTTTTTACATTTATTTTTGTAGTACTTTATCAATGTGATCAAATAATATTTAAAATTATGTAATGCTGTAAACTTGTAATTTTTTTTTTCCTGTAGTGATAAATCGTCATATTTACAACAAAAGATGTTGCTTTAAATGAGTTTACATTTCTATTATAATTACATAATACAGTAATAAATAATAATTTAACTTATGTATTGCATACATTTACAATTTGTTTTGTGGTATAATTTTATTATGGAATCAAATTTCTTGTAATTATCCAATGAATTCTTTTTTTGGCATGAATCTTGCTAATTTATTAATAATATCATGTCATTACTTTTGTATTATAAAAGGGCCATCATTTTTTAAAGTCTTTGCGTATGATGTTCTTGAAATTTCTCTTATAACAATATGTTTCAGTATATAATAGATAAGCATGAAGTTATTTTTATCATCCATTATATGCATAAAGTTTTTTTGTTGTAAAAATGGTACTGTGATATTATTTTGTGTTTGAATATTGTTTTGGACCATGTAAGTTCAAGTAGCAGAACTGGTAGAATTGGAATTCAAGGAACTTGAGCTCCAGAATCCACCAATCTATCACTTAACTAAATGATGCTTGATATTTAAATAATGATTATTTCAAGTTGTTGAATATAATTGGATTTTTTTTTTTTTTTTATAATCATGTTTGAATGAAATGTGCTTATTATTTGCATGCAAGAATGGGGGGGGGGGCATTTTAAAACAAATTTAAAGTAAATTTGACTACTGACACATTATATCGACTTTTTCCCCCCCTTTTGATTGAACAGTTTATCTAAACATTCATTTTACTTACTTCAAAAGTATCTATCAATTCATTTAAAATTTTGGTACATGATTTTTTTTCTCTCTCTTTGAAACATTGTTTATTCAGAAACAAATTTGCTAAACTGACTTTACTACTGCTGTTGGAAGTGATGTAAAATTAAATTTCTTAAATTATTGTTTTATATGGTCATATAGAAGTTTGAGCATTTTTTAAATGTATATGTATGAGAAAGTAAAATTATTTACAAATGATTTAGAAAATACAAGTGTAAAAAAATAATAATAATAATGCAAATTGAATTCATTAATTTGTTCTAGAAATTATTGGGCTGTTAATGTAGCAATAATTTAGGCAAGACTAGTAAAATAAATTAAAAAAGAAACTTTGTTATCAAGAATTTAAAAGAAAAATTTTTTTTTTACTATCACCTTGATGTATGTTTATTGAAAATTTGGTATTAATTTAAAGTGCACTATATCCTTTTTACATAGCTGGGGAATTCATCAAACTATAAATGAAAATACTAAGCAATAAATGAAACATGTAACGGGAGTATGGTTTTTTGTGTGTATGTGTTGTGTTTGCAAACAAAAATAATGTGTATTAGGTGTACTTTTATTTAAACAATACTACACTTAATAAATGGTGAAAAACTCATTAAATTTTAATGAACAAACAGTAGAATAAAAATTGTAAAATTTTAATGAGCAAATAGAAATTTTTTTCCCCTTTAAACATGAACAATATGAATGAAATTGATGACAGTACAAGTGTAACAATTTTTTTTTTTTAACATTGGCATTATGCAACATGGATAGTTGATTGTTTTTAGTACTCTGTCGCATTGTATTTCAAATGCCCACCAAATCAGACTCACTATTTGTCCTCCAACTTGGACAGAGATGCCATACCAGAAGTTGAACGAATCCATTACTGTTGTTGAAGATTTGCCACTCTATTTGATGACTGTGATCACAGACAAGTCTATCACAAGGAAGAGAACTCCAAAATTTTACAGAGGCTCAATCTGCTACTTTATTTGGTTGCTGATGTCATTGTAGTGAGAGAACAGATTACTTTTCAGATCTAATAGGTTATTTGGCAGAGCAGATCTCTCCTACTACACATGTTCTTTTGTGAATCATAGATGACCCGTACTTGGGAGAAAACATTCCACAGTCCATCTCAGTGAGCAGATCGTACTGCCATAGGAATGCCAATATATCTTCACCGATGACAAATTGTTTGTAGAACTCCTTCAGGAGTATATTGAAATTGATATATATATATATATGGAAGTTGCAAAATGATGAACATAAGATTTTTTTTTTGTCTGCTTATAGGTCATGGGGGTTTAACCCGATCTTATCTGTCATGTCGATCATTAACAACCTAAAGATAAAGAAAAAATTCCTACTATTTACATACTTAATGTTCATATTATTTAGACAAAAAACAGAAAAAGTAAATGATTTATCACTATTTACATATTTATTGTCCATATTATTTAATGAAAAAACTGGAAGAAAAAAAAAGATCTGTCTTTATTCTCTTACTATTTTCAGTGATGATTCGCTTACTTCCTCCAGGTATGTAAAAAAAATGCTTAGAACTGTATACTAAATTAGTGCTGAAATTTTTTTTACATATTATCAGGATAAATTTACAAATTATAAAATTTAATTTTTTTTAATTCTGGTGTATTTTAAATATGAAAGAAGAAAAAGTGTTGAATCTGGAGATGCTGAAGTATTTTAATTTGGACAACTAAATAGATATTTATATTATGGAGAAATCACAAAATCATTTATGCAATATGAATTTTTATTAATATAGTTGCAAACTCTATACATTTTGGGGCTACTTAGTGCAAGCTATAGTAATCAATGGATGCTAGAAGGCAGTTGCATAAAATCTCTATATTAAGTAAGTAAAAAGTGGCTGGTGGAAGTTTGCATTAAATTAGTTTGCAGTGCTCTCAGTTCTAAGATTTCTCACTGATGAAAGCCACAAATTAGAAACTAGTCTGAAGATATTGGATAAATAGGCACTAGATAGAGATATTATATACAATACCTTATAGCAGCCATTGATTAATATGATTTGTACTGAGTGGCAATAATGTATGGAGGGTTTGCTTATTGCATTAATAACTTTTATAAGCTTAAGAAACTGTGATCATGTGATGTTTGAAGGGTTTCACTTTTAATAATATTTTGCGGTACTTGGGTTGAACAATTTTATTTTTTTTTTAAAAAAAAAACAAAAACAAATATCAATTGTAAAAATTATCTAAATTGACTTAAAAAATTTCATAAATGGATTAATGGAAGTCGGACATTCATTTTTTGTTCTTGTGTATTTTTAAATATAAATTTGATGTTATTTTTTAAATAAAATGTGTCTATTTATTATTATACCTCAAAAATAAATTTTACTTTTAGTGGGTTGGGTAACATATTTTCTTTACTTATTTCATAATTATGCAATGTGAAAAGTTTTTTAAATAACATAAACAAATGTAAAACTTATTACTATTTTTTTTTTTTGTTTTCACTTTTGTTTTTTTTTTAAAAAAAAAAAACATCAACAAATTTAAAACTTATTAGGTTTTTTTTTTTTGTTGGTTCCGCTTGAAACGGTATTATTTAGCCATCATCCCGTTTCATCTACTATGTTCCATCATAGTTAGTATCTTTTCCAACAGTTCGAACCCTCACAGTCCACATATATAATCAGAATAATTTATTTTGATATGTAATAGCATATATGTGCACACATTTAATATACATTAATGTCTGTATCCGTATAATGTATACACAGTTATAAATTTAAAATTAATAAAATGATGTATTTAAATTAAGTTGTGTGAACATTATTATATGTGTATAACCACTTACATATATATGCGAGAGAAGCCATAATGCAATAGATTTAAAGAAGCATTACAACTCTTAATTTTATAATATAAATTTGAAATATTCTCAGTTAAAATTTTTTTATTTAAATGCATTGGTATATAAATTTCAATTCCTGGTATAGTCTCACACACATATATAATAAAATGTTTACAAATTTAAACTTTTAAAAAAAAGTTATCTGTTTTCATAAAGAAAAAAAGTTGTCAATTCTTGGGGAAACCATCTGTAAGCAATCAGCAACAACCGAAATCAACATATCCTTAGGGTCTTATAGACATTGGCCTCGCTTATGTATTCCCTATTTAGTATATTCATTGCAACCTTTGAACAATAATTAGAAAACAATAAATTTCTTAAGATAGCAATTAATGAAACTTGGGATTAAAATTTTAAAAATAAAAACTTGCTTATTTCTTGAATTAAATTCTAAAACTATTAAATGCTTGTTAAATAATAACTTATTCAGTTATTATTCTATTATGTGCTAATATTTGTTTTATATATGTTTACATTATAAGCCACCTGCGTGTGTCGTTCAATGCACTTACGTTTATTTAATCTATATTTAAGAATTAAAATATATTAAATTATAAACAATGTGTTGCGTATCATTCGTAGTCCATTCCAAATCTTAGTTAAATTCCTTAATACTAGCGTTAATTATCAATGTATGCATCAACAAATTTCACATTTATTACGATACTTTTTTTGGTATAAATAAATTTAAAAAAACAAGCTGTTCGCGGCTACAGTAATATATCAGACGTATAGGTTGAACAAAGTGGTTGTTAATTGCGAGAATCGAATGTCTAGGTTTTTCTGCGCCATGTTCTTTGTCTTGTTGAAGTTATCGAGAATGTGTCATTTGACACGTTACCTCCTTCAAAGTATTGTTCAGACATACCCTTTGACAAGCTTTTGCACCTTAAAACTTGACTACAGAAGTGTGTAAACCTTCCAATAATTATTGCTTGGTCAAATCGTGGGATTTCAATAAAAAAAAATTAAACTTTATTTACAATTAACGATTTATACATAATTGTAAGACTCACACGACACCGTAAAAAAGTGTGAAGTCTGCGAATTCACCGAAATAATTTTCTGCGATGCGACAACGCGGCCTGCAATGTGTAATACAACAGAATTGTTGTATACATGTAACACAAGGCTGCGAAAATACGTTCGGCCGCATAAAGGGCGTTTTATGTGTTTTAGCACATAAATCGCTCCATCATGCGGCATGAATGTCTAACCGACAACTACCAATATTTAATTGAGACTGCAATCCTTTAAACTTTATATAAATATAATATATATATTTAGAAAGAGTGTATTGCTGCTGTTATTTTTAAAATTTATTGATATGATTTAAAGGAAGACATCAATGAATAAATTTTAAAAAAAATTGCTTATTACTCTACAAAAAAATTAAAATTAGAAATGACTAGAGGCTTTTTATTTTTCTTTTCTTTTGGAATTTGGCTATTTGTATTTCTGTTTAGTGCTAATTTGTGTTATAATAAATGAAATTTCTATTTCTGTGATGGAAATTTTATGATAAATTTCATTTAGCTAAGTACCCTTCATATTATTTTATTGTAACAATCTGTCTAAAATTTTCCATTCCTTTTTTTTTTTTTTTATTAAGCTTTTCACAATTTTTTACAATGAAGTCAATAAAAATAATAGCTTGTATAGGCATAAAGCAGGAATTACAAAGTTAGAAGACATAATAACAAAATCATTTTAATTGTAGGACATATAGAAATTTATAACAGCTGTTATCAAAGTGAAATAAATTAAATCCAAGATTAAGAGTAAAATTAAATTTAAAATGAAATTAGAATATTACTGTGATTACAATCTGATTAGCAAAGTACAGTATTTAAAAAAAAACAAACACAAAAATAATCTGATAACATACTGTAGATAACTAGGAAATTTTTTTTTTAAATATTTACAATTTTAAACATTTGTGAAATATTCTTCGCAAAAAAAAAAATATACAACAACAACATTCAGATTATCCTTTTTTTCTTCTTCTACCATTTAAAATACTTATCTGACAAGCAATCAGATGTTATGATGACTGTCTGAATAATGATCAAACCGTAAACACAAGACAGAATTTTACAAGAAAAGGGCGGCCCACCATTTTCTTTACTTGTCTTTCTAGACTTGCTTAGATATATAGAAAGACAAGTAAAGAAAAGGGTGGACCGCCCTTTTCTTGTAAAATTCGCTGTCTTGTGTTTACGGTTTGATCTTATTCAGACAGCTATCATAACATCTGATTGGCTGTCACATAAGTATTATAATAAGCGCGAAAGGTTTGAATTCTTTCTATTTAATTTCAACTAACTATCTGCACTTTATATAAAAAAATATTCTACCATTTAAATACAAAATATTTTGCAATTAAATTTACAATTATACATACATGTCCATGAAAGAAATTTCATCTGCTTTAAATAATTCATTAACGAGAACTAATTGTAGTCATTATGTCTTTTCTTCAGGCCCATCCTAATTTTTTTTCACCAAAATATTGAATAATAGATATTGAATCTGTTAAAGAAATAGTTCAAACATTTTTTTTTTATAAATTAGGCAATATAATTTTCAATGACACATTAGTAAATATTAAAAAAAAACTCGCATTTTTTAAAAGACCTGTGCAAAATCTGGATTGCCTTTCTATTTTTTTATGGTTGTAACATGATTTATTAAGGTGTTTTCACATTCCCAAATATATATATATATCATAAATAATAATTGGCTTTTTGTTTTGCTGGATTTTTTTCCAATGAATAATTTTTTGGGGGGTTGTTTGTTTTATTTTGACTATTTGATGAGCTTTGTTAATATTGCATGATAAAAAAACAAAATATTTTTAACTATGTTACTGTAGTTCTCTATATCATTGATATTTGGTCCTAAGCATTGCTGCAGATGACAGCAAATTGTATATTATGTGTATTACTTCTCTGTGTTACTATATGTATAAGCTTAATTATAATTATACATTTTAAAAAAATTCAGTAAGTATTTATACATTAATAAGCCTAATTGCCATGAGTTATTATTATTTATAGCTTATACAGTTTGGTATTTGATAAAAATGAGCATAACATTATTTTAAAGGCATTTATCATTATTAATAATATAAATTTATGCTATACATAAAATGTATTTACATATATATAAAACTATATTCACACTTTCAACTTTATTTAGTAGCAAATTATAAGATTTTAAAATTAAAACATTTTTTTTTATAGTTTTTGTATGAATTCATTTATGAAAATAGATTAAATTTATAAATAAATGTTTCATTGGCATTATCTTGAGTGAAATTTTGCTTCCAACAATTAATAGAAATTAAGCATTATTTATGACTTAAAAATTTTGATTAGATATTTTATCGGTTGCAAATCTTTGCTGCACTATAGAAATCAATTTACTATTGATGTCAGAAATAGATACAATTGGAGGTTTATATATGATGTTGCCAGAGTGGGATATATTTAATTTTTTCCCCCTCACATAGTTCCCTAATATACTACAAAAAAAAAAAAACAGATTATGAAGTACCTTTAGATATAGAATCATTAGGAATCTATGTGATGAAACAATTTTTAGTCTTATTTTATTTACTCTCTTTTCAGGTAAGAAAAAAAACAACTTTAGTTTATATATAATGGCAATTTCTTGAATAGAGTTATTTTGGTTATTTCTTAAATATGCAATGTAGACATTATTATGCTGTTTTGCCAATGACACTTGTTCAGTCTATTTCTGCACATTCTACATAGGATGTGGAATGGGTAATTGGTGTGAATTATATTTGATTTTGTAAGTATGCATAATTACATTTATATTACATCCAGTCTTTTTATGTTCAAACTATAATAAAATTAATATATTATTTCTAGTAAGATGCTTGTACATTTTTAAATTGCAGCTTTGTAAGAAAACATAAGAATGAAGTTTTTTTCTTTTTTTTAAAATAAAATTTAAAAAGTCAACTTTTGATTAGGACATTTGTTTCCTTTGATGTATGAAATTTGTCGTTTTAGAATCTCAAAAGTATTATCTTTAGATTATTTAATTTTTTTAAATTTAATCACAATTGAAAAACTTCTAGTACACATTAAAAATGTAAAGATTGGTCCACAGGAGAATATGTTGTGTGATAAAAAATACATGTATATTTTTAATGTGCTCATTCTAAACTATTTATGAACACAACAGAGCCATCAAATCACAATTACTATAAGTAGTAACTGCATATAGTTACTGTTTCTAACTTTTATTAGTTATTAATTTCTTTATCATACTTTATTGTTGTCTGCTTTTTTGCCATTGCTTTGTTTGATAGGTTTTATTAGTAAAACTGTTGCTCTTAAATTTATTGGAATAAAGAGAAAAACCTGTTTTTTGACATAGATGATTTAAATTTTTGATTTTTATTGGTGTGGTTATATGGCCACTACTTTTTTTTTTTTTAATTAGCTCAAATGCCTTTTCCATGCTTTGTGATGTGTTCAGTTATTTTATGTATAGATGTTTTGATTTATTAATAGTTTGATATTACCAATGGTTTATTTTATGCAAATATAATTCATTTAATATTTTTTGTCAAGGTTTTAGATTTTTTTTCATGAAACAGATTTAATTCATTTTGATAAATTTTATCAATCTATATGTGTTTCTGTTTGGATATATTTTGTATTTCCAAATTTTAATTCATAAATCAAACAGAAAGACATATAGATTGACAAGATATATAATACTAACGATCAAATTAATGGTTTTCATTCATTTGTAGGATCATGTCTACACTGATAATTTTTTTACTACTTTGAAATAGCAATATATGGATTGTAGCTTTAAAGGAGAAAAAAATGCAGTGGAACAAATCACTACAAAACTGTTGGCTTCTGGTATGAATGTTGTGCTGGAAAGCAGTAGTATTGTGAGAATAAAAATCTGGGAAAAGGGAAATGTTTTAAGTACATCATTATTATTTATAAAAATAATCTGATGGGATAAAATGGACTGCTGTTTCTGGTAATGATTTTTGTTACTGAAGAACTGTACTGTTTAATATCATCAGATTCTTGAAAATTGTTTAATGATATTGGAAATTATTTATACAAGAATTAAATGCATTTATGTAATTCTTTGTGCACTTACTGCTTGCAGTGCAAAATTCGAATGGGATAGTTTATTGTCTAATTTGTAGGGCTTTTATTTTTTAAAGAAACCATGCAAGTCATGAAATGCTGTACGTAAGATTTAAAAGCAAATCAAAAGAAAGGATTTATTTTAGAATGTAAGACTGTTTTAGTTTCTAAATTTGTAAAATATTTTATGTAACATGAAAAAATATTATAGTGAATATGATTTTTGTTTCAACAAAAAAACTTAACAATTTATTCTGACAAAAAGATTTGGACATATTTGTTCTACTCCAAATTACTTTTATAGAAAGATCAAATTACTTTAGGAAGGTAAAAACACAAAAATTTTAGAAGAGGTATGTTTTGTAAATCTAGTACTTTTTTATGTTCAGTTAGCCATAATATGAAAAAAGAAATTAGAAATTGTCATATTACAATACAAAATATTTTAATAATAAAAGTATTGTATAATATATATGGCGCAGCTACCCGTGCATCCTAGAAAAAATATGGCAGCTAAATATGTGAATGTGATTAATGTAAAAAAGAAAAATTCTTCTATGGGAAATGCAGCAGAATAATTACTTTTAGCACTACAGTTAGTTTTTAATTTTACTTTATAGAGTAAATAATTTGTATTGTAGGTTTTTTTTTTTAAAAAATCAGTTTCATCTTGTTGTATTTAACAAAGATATGAATAAATTTTGTAAAACTGTATTGTTCTTCAGAAATTATTAGCTGTCCTAATGTTAAAATATTTTAGTATCACATTCATTCCATATTGAAAACATTTCCAGATTTTATATATATTTTTCAACATGAAAATACTTTATTTTATATAGTCCAATATTGAATTTATATTACATATTTTCAATGGTCTCCCTAACATAATTTAAATAAGCCTTTACATCAGTCTTGAGCAAGAAATCAGAAAACTTTAAAAAACTTGTCATTGAAAAATGAACTAAATGTTTTTTTGTTTTTTTTAGATAGAAGCATTTTTTTGATGTTTTACAATCATTTTATTTTTGTCATTATTTAAATGTAAGAAGATCCCTTATCTTGAATTCTGTTATTTAAGTTATAATTACTCTTAAATTCTAGCCATTATCATTTTCTGGGGGTTTTTTTTTTTATATACACCTGGGTCTTTTTTTACGCGGACTTATTTAACACGATTTTGAAGTTATGTGATTCGTGTTTCACCGGAAGTCGATTTCCGATAATGCGCTATTACTTTAAATAATAAATTCCGCGCACTTACGTTATATTGAAAGTAATAGCACATTATTGGAATTCGACTTTCATCTTAGTAATTTCAATATTTTCAGTGCTTTATAATAGTAAGATTTTATGCAATAATGAAATTAAAATCATGATTTCCACATTTTATATATACACATATTAAATTTTACAAGATTATAATGTAAATTTGTTCAAACATTGTGCGTGTTAATTTTGCATTTTAAATCACATTCTGTTTTTGCTTTTTAAAAAAGAACATAATCAATTATTATTTTCTTATTAATGACACTAATCATTAACGTGCTCTTAAATTCCAACGAGAGTTAAATGGTTGTATGTCTGGATGTCGTGAGCTTCGTAAACAATTAATAAAATCATCGTCTCAAAGATTAATTACTAATTACGTTGTCACCAGAAAATCATAATAATTAAAACGTGTATAAAAAAATGTAAATTACTGTACTGTAAATTATGCATAAAATATATTATTTTGAATAAAATTAAATATTATAGTTAAAAAAAGTTTGTCTTGTATCAATTTTTTTCAAATTTGAAATTTTTTATTAGTCATATTTTATTTCCTTATTTTTTTACACGCGAATTTTAAAGTAATTTTATGTTGGTGCTTTGCTTTTACGCGAATTTTGAAAAATCACAGACCGCACCCCCCCCCCTTTTCAATGTAAGTTACATCTGTTTTTGCGCAATTTTGTTTGCGCTTGTTTTCTGAGGAACCTATATCGTGTAAAACGAGACCCAGGTATAGTGTATACTTCATGAGTAATCATGTCCTGTTTAGAATTTATTATTGTCATGCTATAAATTTGGGCTGCTTTTATGATTACAATTTTTAATATATTAAGATGAAACTGACAAATGCTTAAAAAAAACTTATATACGTAGAAATAGAAAGTAAAATGAAATTACAGTATATATATTTATAGAACTATGTATTAAGTGTTTTTCAGTCCTTTTTTTAATTTTATTTAGTATTGTTAAGTATTTATAAATTAGTTAAATATGAAATGTAATGTTTTATTTTGATTTTTTTTCTTTCACTGATAGTATCAGCAGTATAGGGATCTGAGTTTCTATTGTGAAATTCGGATGCTAATCCACCAAAGTCAAGCTGGCTGCATTATTGGTAGAGCTGGATTTAAAATCAAGGAACTTCGAGAAGTAAGCTAATACAAAACTTCATTTTATATAAAAATAAATATTTTTAATTTATTCATGGTTTTAATATTTTGTACATATTCTCGTGGAAAATATAAACATTTATTTATGTTTGTGAAATTTTATTTAGTACCTTTTTTCCTTTTATAGTATTCAATCTTTTACATACGCATCATTGCCATTATTTTGCATTAGGAATAATAATTTATACTATTTATTCCTAAGCTATATATTGTAAGCTTGAGTAATTAATGGATGTGATAATGGCACATCTAAATCCTGATTAGTTTTCTACTATAGACCTTAATCAATGATTGATGAATGTATTGAATAATTGAATTCAATAACTGCTGTAGCATCATAATCTATAGCCCATTACTAGAGCTTAAAAAGTAAATTAGGAAAGATAGTCAAAATATTTATTATTAAAAAAAAAACATTAAATTTCATGCATAATACTTGAAATATTATGAAAGAACCTGAAATAATTTTTTAAAAACAAAATTTAAATATATTAAGAAATTGTCATTTTCAATCCTTACTATCAACTGCAGTTCAAAGACGGTTTTCATATAATGATTTTTGGGAAACAAATATCTAGATTTTGACCTTATACAGTTTAAAAAAAGGTATAACAGTCACAAAGGTGTCCCAAATATTATTAAATTTAAAAGGATTTGGATAATAAAACAATTGAATATTAAATTCCAAAATCAAATTATAATAAATATTCAGCAGTTTTAAAAAATATATAATATTTAAAAGTGATATAGCTTATAATGTTTTTATTACTATAATACTTTTTGGCAATTATTTACAGACCAAAGCTTAAAGGAAAAATGGCTGAGTGTGCAGTCAGAAACTGGATCTTTTTGTCACCAAAATATCAATTGCAAATTTTATTTGATATAAGAAGGATTAGTCATGTTGATAAATGTAAAAAAAAAATTGCTTTAAGCAGTTTAGCATAATAATTGAATAGTGGGGTTAGGAGTAAATATTTCAGTATCTAATTTTGAATGATATAAATAAAATTAAAAAAAACTGGATTGTCAGAATGGAATTGTTAAATGCCTGATCTACCATTAATCTCTCAAGCAACTAACTAAACAATTTTTTTATTTATTGTCTAAATTTCTAGGTATCTCAATATGTGTCTTAATGACAAAAGCCAATTTAATAATGAAAATATGTAATCATCAATAAATTTTTGACTAAATTATAATCTTTCAGTCCTATTAAATGTTATCTGAAAATGAAAATAAGTAACTTCATTCTTAAAGCTGTTGATATATTATGTATCAAGGACTTATATGAGCAATATATCAATAGCAAACATTAATAAACACTATGGGGTTCATGATCTAAGTTGTTATCATACAACACATTAAGGACATCAACAAAAAACAATAATCTGGAATTGGATGATGGTAAGTTGTTTAATCATTTCATAAAAGTCAAGTCATTCAGCAGAAAATGTATTGTCACCTCTGTTTAATATCAAGTTTCCCAATTATTAGCCATTGAATTTGGTAAAATTGGAAAAAATATTATACAGGTGAGATGGGGACTGGCATATCTTAATACAGGAAATCAAATATGTAGACCTCAAATAATATACAATGATTCATCAATGATGATGAGTCCCAAAATCCAATTATGGTCCACTTGGAAATCTATCCATCTTATTTATAAAAATATTAGAAATATGTTGATTGATGAACCATTAATAAATACTAGCATTAAATTCCTTTATGGTAGTTTTCCAACTATAATATTCTCAACAAATTTTATAGATAATCTTTTGACATAACATGTAAGTTATGTGGGCTAGAAAAAACTTTCATATACATTAATGAGTGTTGTACTTTTTTTTAGTAACATAAGATCAAATGTAATACTTTACAAATGCCACTAAACAAGATATTAACATCAGGCTTCCTGATCGGTCACAAAAAAACAGTAAGGGCTGCATTATCTTTGTTAAGATTCATGTGGGTAGTAAAATACAAAGCTATCTTTCAAACTAACAGTTCCTTGAATTTTGTAGAGATTTAAAATAGTGCCAAAAAAATTAAGAATTAAAATATGGCTGCAAAAAAATTATAATGCATGGGATCCTTTATGATTTAAGCAAAATGTTGAGTTCATTAACACACAAACCATAAAATAACTTGTCTTCTAATGCAATAAAATACTATATGCCATTTACTGTAAGGTTTAATAAGTAATAACAGATGCTAAGTGATTATGCTTATTAAATCCTTATTCTATGCTATCCTATCCAATATTCACAGACTGGTTTCAAGTTAATGTTTCATCAGTGAGGAGCTAGTGCACTTGGACCTTGAGTATCTAATGCACCCTCTTCCACTATCTATTGTTTAACTCTTTATACTATCAAGCGGTCAGCTCAAACTAAAAAACATAAATGATTTCAATCTAAGCCAATTTTCTTGTATACTCATATAGACTTAAAATTACTTTCAATATATTATGATGTCCTTAGGTTTTTAATAATCATGAGCACCTTTGATCAGGATTTGGTATAAACCAATAAAATATGACTCCATTACATAGTTGTTAAAAAAACTAAGTACAATAATGTATAGAAACTGAAGTGATATTTTATAACTATATGACTGGAAACAAGTTGATTTAGATTGAAAACATATTTTTTTTAGTTTGAGCTAATAGCTTAATAGTATAGCAGTTAAATAATAGATGCTGGAAGGAAAGGTGCATTAGATCGTGAAAGGCCAGATTCAAGATCCAAAACTCATTGATGAAAACCATTAGCATGAAACTAATATGACAGCTCAGGATAAGGATTTAATAAGCATAACCATCAGGCATCTATCATTACTTACTAAAACTTACAATAAGTGGCATAGAGATAGTGAGAAATTATGCTGCTATAATAGTAATATGTAAGCTAAAGTCATGTGATATAGAAATTCTTGTGAGATATATTAGTGTTTTAATCATTGTAACATGTTAAATGATATTATTTAATTTATGACATATAAGTTAATATTGTATAATGTATATAATGAAATAAACTCTGTTTTTAAAAGCATGCTATTTTGATCTATGTTTATCAACAAAACTTGGAGATATTATACACTATATACATTTGTACACGATGGAGGTCTGGAATAAAATTTAGTGTAGTTGTGACTCCACTGTTCCTTTTTTTAAATGCATATGACTTTTTGTTCTTTTTATAAACATAATGAATGCGTAGTAAGTAAGTAACTAAAACTACAATTAAAATGTTTTTAACATTTTCCATAAACAAATTGATTTTTTTTTTTTTTTGTTCCTGGACATTATTAAAAATTATAAAATTTTATTGAAAATTGCTTTAAAGTATAAAATTGGTGTTTCTAGCAATTTTGCCAAGCATAAAAGAAATAGTCCAAATGCATCCTGCAAACAATACAATGTTAAATCTACTTACAAAGTGGGCAAAAAAGGAGCCATTTATTTAAAAAAAAAAGAAAAAATAATTGGCTTTTTTGAAGTAATAAAAAGTAGAAAACATCCATATAGAGAGGCAAAAAATACAGTGAAATTTATTATTATTACTCTTTGAGATATGATCAAATTAATATGTAGCCATTGTTTGTCTACAAGGTTGAAAAAATTAATAGAATTTATATTGATGTTGTAATCTGAAATTACATGATGGATTAGATTGAACTGTAAGTAAGACTGCCGATAAAGTGGTGTTTTATTCCCTATGAAATAAACCAGTAATTGATCTCCTCATATAAAGATCTTGAAACCAGATAAAAGCAGATATATTTTTTCATCCAATTGATTGCATTGAGAAAGAGAGTAGTGTTACTTGTAACTTTATTGCAGTGAGTCTAATAACTCTGATTTGTTATGGATTCTTATAGTATGAACATTTGGAAATTTACTTTTTATATGTAAATATATATTTTAAAAAAAAATTTTTTTGCAATTTTAATTTGTTGGCCAAGGTTTTAAATTAATATATATATATAGAAAATATTTTCTATAATGTGTGAGTGTTTAAACATAATTTACAAGTCTGTTCAGTAAACATTATTATAAACAATGTGGATTATTATCCATTAATTTATTCCCTTCACTAAAAATCTTGAAATAAAATGTGGCAGTTGCATTGTACAATATTAAAATTATTTACATTTAATGTTTAAATCTTGTAGTAGTGTGGGAGATTTCTAATGGGAATCAGTAATAACAATAAGTTAAGAATATTGTATTCTTAATTAACAAATTAGGTGAAGCTCTGGATCAAAAAGTATAATTATTTTTTCTAATGACACTGAAGATTAACTGAAAAGTTACAGACAATCAATCCTCAATGAAAGTAATCTGATAAATGACTTTTTTTTTTTTTGCATAAGTTAGAGAATTATGAACTTTTCTTGCTGAGTCTTATTAAAAAGTATGGATTTATCTATTGGCTTTTATAAATAGAGCACAATCTTTATTATGTTTGGCTATTTGCAATAGCATATAGTTACTCATTATTATAATACTCATTTATTATTAAAGTTTTATTTTTTATTTACTATGGGTTTCAGAGAATAGTTTTTTTAAAAATAAAATAAATAGCACACTGAAAGCAAGTTACCTTGGCTTTACAAAGTTTGACTTACGTATGTAATAAATCAAAAATTCTTAACATGAAGTGATTTTGAATAATTTTTCTATTAAGAGACCAAATAACACAAATGCATATCTATTTATTTTTTTAAGAAATAATTTATTTTACTAAAATTGATCCCAATTCTTTTGGCAATATTGGTCATAATATTTTCTAAAATTTTGTGCTATAACTTAGTCTTTTATATATATATTATTATATTTTCATTCTATATTATAATGTCTTAATTTAAGTTATGAATTGAAAAAAAAATAGGCAAGTAATTATTTGAAATTTTTTTCTGCCTGAATTTTATAAGTTAGCAAACAAACCAATATATAATAAATTTTTTTTATTGATATTAACTTGTTTCATATTGTTCACACTTGTTTATTTAAGAGTTAATATATATTTATATGATTTTTTTTTTTTTACAGCAAACCGGAGCCAATATAAAAGTGTATGGAGAGGTTTGTCCACGATCTACAGAGCGTGTTGTTCAAATTTCTGGACAACCCAAAATTGTTATTGATTGTATTCGACAAATTTACGAATTACTTTTTCAGGTAAAGTCATGTTTTTTGCTTATAATTCTAATATTAAATGATGATATCATAATTGTTTGATGCGGGATATTTGTATAATTACTTACTGAAAAATTTTGGGTTAATATTTTATTTATTTAAATGTGAAAATAACACTTTGTTGGAAAAGTATATTAAATGTGTTAAAATTTTTTTTTTTTTTTGAAACATACAATATAACCTTTTTGGGAAACTCGATTATATAGTATAATAAATACTTCCTTACTTCCCCATTCTTTTTAAATTCACTTAAATAAAGATATAATAAAAGACAAATGACTTCCAAGATGCATTTCGTGCTGAATCAGCACTAATCAGTTGGCCCGGGTTAGTATCTCTCACATATATCTTTATTATATAAAAGTATTTTAAGAGATTGATTGGAGAAGTATTTCCAAGGAAAATTTTTCTTATTGGTACAGTCAATGCTTCAAATGCCATGCTAGTCATGCTACTATAAATTCATGCTATAAAATTTGATCAGTAAGATCTTGGGATTTGTTGGCCATTTTTAATAGTCTGAGTGTCTATTGGCATTATTATCATCTGTTAATGCTCTATAATAGCTTATGATTGAGCTGATATTGCTGAATTATATAAGTTGCGATACTGTGAACATACCAACCTATTATATGTAATTCATTGAGCAAGTACATTCATCTGAAGTGTTTTTATACCAATAAGAATTTACATTAAGTCTAAGCCTCTTCACTTTTTGAATACACTATAACATTACTGAACTTTCAATTGCGTTGTTATTTGATATTTTTTTCAAATCCTGTTTCCTCTATTTTTTTGCATCTTATCAGCCAATTTTTTCTTAATTTTTTTATTTATTTATTTTTAAAAAAAGATAAATTGTTAATTATAGAATTTCTACTCTAATTTTTTAACTTTTATTTGTAGTTGTATAAAACTTAATAAGTTTAAGTGTTTTGCAGTTTTTGCTTGAATTAGAATTTATTTAAAATATGATGACAGTATTTTTAATAATTGCATTATGAACTTCATTTTATGCTGTTATTTTTTTAGTCTCCTCGGAAAGGTGTAAATAATCCATATGATGCTCGCAATTTTGATGAATTTTATGCACATGAATATGGTGGTTTTACATCAGATGGATCAAATGGTCGAAGAGATGATCGTGGTATGAGAAAACGTGGTGGCATGGGCCCAAGAATGAGGTATTTTATATAAATGAGTAGTGTCTTCAAAAAAAAATTATTGTATTTTTTTTTTTTTGTTATAATGCTCTTATATAAACAGGCTTTAAAGTTTTGAGCACATATTCTATATGTGTTTTCATATATTGAATTATTTATGATAGTTATTGACATTCAATGAATGCTTTAGAAAAGTATTATTTATTTATTTTTCACATGTATCTTGTTTCTTTTTGTCCCTCCAATTATTGATTGGTTTTAATTAATTTTAAATAGCTTTCAATTATAAAGTCTGGTAACTGGAAATTAATTTGTTTTGGGCTTTTATATTCTGGTGGTTGTATCAGATTAAAATCTAAGGAAAAACATTGTGAATGTTGTTTTACTAAATAATCAAAGTGGAAAAACATTCACACTTTGTAATTTTTTCTTTAATGGGGGGGGGGGGGATCATCATGGTTAATAGTCATAAACAAGTCTATGCAAAACAAAAAATGCATAACATTTTTTATTTATTTATAATAAATTGTTTTTATGATCTCAAAGTTCACAATCTTGACACACACTACCCCAGTATTAAAGCATAATGGAGAGTTATCTACCCCATACTACTCAATGACATATCTTAAATTGTTCAAGTTGATTAAAATAATTGACGCAAAATGCTAGAAAGAATCACAGAATGAACATTATCCTCAGAATCAAACTCCATTAATATTGGTGTGTCATTAATACTGTTTCAGGCTTTGAGGGCTAAGTCAGTGCTTTCAATCCTTTTGTGTTTTTGCTTTACTCTTTGGATGTTTTAGAATGAACTTTCTCATTTTCTATTTGCCCCATATAATTGCAATATCTTCAAATTGGATGTTGGTGTTAATGCCTATTTCATCTGAAACAAGCTTTTATTTTTAGCTGTTTTTAATTATATTTGCTGGATATTCCTTATTGAGTAATTGACTTAGATTTCATGCTAATCAATATACTGGGGTTAGCCTTCTTTAATGTTTCTGCTCTAGATTCACCAAGGATGCCTGGTGAACCACAGAGTTGAAGACTGTGCTCGAGATAAGTAACAAGCTTTGGTCCTTGATTCCCCTGATGAAATTTTTTTGGTGCCTCATAGCATTGTGACCTATGAAAAAATCTAGCTTTTTAACTTTTTCTTCTGAACTTAGATTCAAATTGTATCTCTGTATTGTAAGGATTTGGAACAGATGTCGGCCATTAGCAGAGAGATTGCTTTATTAAAATCTGGCTCAGTTGGAAGCGTAGAAGCTGACTGAGATATAAAGTCCCATATGTTGCATCTTCACACACATTGATAAATGTTGCTAATTTTAACCCTGAGTTTTTGATTTGGTTTACCTTGAGGATGAAGAGAACTCCACCTATACTGGCATATTGGCCACTAATAATGATAGCTACTATTGAAATGCAATTTTGTTGAGTGCTATATGACAACTCTTTAATAGTGATGAAGATCTTAACCCATGTGGTACTGTTCTAATTTTTTTGTGAATACATTTTGCTGCCAAAAAATAATGTTTTCCAAGTAATAAATAATTGAGAGGCAACTATGGTACAACCCAAAGTATTTATTTACAAGAATATATTTACAACAGCTATAAGTGTTTGCTGACAATGATGGGCAAGATTACAAAAGCCTAGTAGTTAATCAACTGTTTGCCACCAGCAATTTCTCTTTCTGAACTTGGAACATGCCTGAATGCATTTTGCAAATATTAGGTAATTTAGATTTGTGAATTGTTGTTCTGAAGGTGATTTTGTGCCATACTTGGCTTCAATTTTTATAGCCAACTTCCCTATCTTATTGTAAATAATCTGATTTACATCGTTTCGGCAAGTCTATTATTGAAGGTAAGCTTAGCAAAACTATAATATTGCTGGTTCACATTAATTTGTAAAAATATAAATTTCTGTTTTTCTATGTTTAAATGCTTTCAGTTTTTAGAGTTGTCATTTTAAATGTGTGTGATTTATTCTTTTTTTTTTTTGATGATTTCAAATCGTCTTGAGAGTTCTAAATAATGGTTAAAGTAAAGTTGACAAAGCAAGGTTTTATCTTAAATTTAGATTCTTCATTGAGACTCTTGGCAAGTTTTAAATTATTTACTGGAAAATACACTAATTTAAATTTAGAATAGTTTACATTTTGTAATTGTTATTCATATATAAATGACACATTAAAAAAAAAATCCATTAAATCAACAGTGTTCTTTATAAATAAATAGTCCCCATGATTTGGAAATTGCTGACGAATTTATAAAATATAGGAAAAGACTGTTAAAACAAAACTATGCAGTCTCATCAAAAGTTATGGTCAGTTGTATTTGACTTGTCACTTGTAGAAAGGATTTGTAAAAATATTTCGGTCATTGCTAGTGAAATTGTCAAGATTATTTGTCAGACTTCTAAATTCATGTATTTGTATTGTGTTTGTTATAGTTCTGAAGAAGATTGCTAGGGCAATCAAAACTGTCAATAGTGGGTTGTAAAAAATAAAGAACATAGATGATATTAATATTAAAAATATATAAATATTTTATTAGAAATGGAATTACAAACCTATCATCAAATCTCAACTCAATAAAAGCAGTATATAAGAATTTGTCCATGATTTTTTAAAACTGGAAAAGACCTAAAGTTACTAAAAAAAAAATTCATGATCTAAAGCCAAACTGGTTGGCAAGATTATTCAGTAACATTATTAATACAAAAAATTAATGTCACTATTATATGTTCTTCAATATATTGTAAAGAATCATATTAACATGATTTATGTCAGGAGTCCCCAACCTTTTTGCACTTAAGAGCACATTCTATAATACCGGCCAGGTAGCGGGCACCATTTATTTTTTTCAACCAGGTGGTAAACACCATTTATTTTTTCAATGTTAATTTATACACATAATGTACAAAAAAATATTTATTTCAAAAATAAAATTTTAACATATAATTAACGTTTATATTTTTATGCTGTAAAAGTATAGTATGCTCTACAATTTGATTACAATATAATACAATAATTTATAAGAAATTTTAAAAATTAAATTTATTTGTATCAGATAAATAATTTTTTATCATGTTCGGATAGCAACAGGCACACGTAAAATGGTCTGCGGGGGCGCCATGGTGCGCGTGGGCATAGGGTTGGGTACCCCTGATTTATGTCAACAATTGATAGTTTTACTTAATTTACATCAGAAAAAAGTTATTATGGACAAGTTATATCTTATATTGATCTGATTTCAATTTATTTCTCTGGAAAAGTGTGCCCCCCCCCCCCCCAAAGAATCTTATTATTGAACACAGGAAAATCTTTAATTTTCTTGACAAAATTATCTTCAATAGATTCCAAACATTATTAAATGGTAATCATAGTAGTTAAAAAAAAATTTACAGAAAGATCTTCATAATTTTCAGATGTCTTTTTATATTTATTTTTTATCTATCCTGATGACATTGTTGTGATTTCACAAAAGATATCCCTTTCAAAAGTATAGAAATTTGCGATGTGTATATAAAAAATTTGGAAATCTAATCATTATATGATCTGCATCAATTAGATCAAAATACAGTCCTATCCCATATTACTTATAACTTAATTATGAATTATAGCTTAATTTATTTATCAAAGATTAGATCAAATTACCTCCTTAATGTTATTTATGTTATTCATTATTAATTGTTACTAACATCTATTAAGATTCACCACTATTAATTAAATAACAATTTTTTACCTTTTCACACCTATTTCATCACAATAACTATCGTTTAATTTACTAATTATTTTGTACAATAAATATATACTCAATCTTTACTGTTTTCAACAAAGATATGGGCTAAATGGGATGGATTTTTTTCCCCAAGGAGAAGTTGGCAGTCAATTGATCTTTGATACTTTTGTGCATGTTTAGGGTAAATTTATATTCAGGCAAAATATTATATTCATTAATTCATTTGAAAAACTTTTATTCGTAATTATATAATAATATATTTTAAGTTTTGGTATGTATATTTGAGAAAATAAGAGTACAGTTAGTGATAGTTGGGTTAATGTTTGAACGAAGTCTGTTAAAAATAATTGTTTTTTTTCTTTCTTTTAAATGTCTATTGTGTAATTAAAATAAATTTCTCATAGAGAAAAATTCTAAATGTCCATAATTTTAAAGAAAAATAGAATATATAAAAAACTTAGTTATTAGTTGATTTTTATATCAGAAAAATGAGCTTCTTTGAAACATTTTTGATGAATGAAAGAAAAATATGTTTTATTTTGTTCATTGATCAGCTTTTAAAATTAAACCATTGAAAGTTTGCCTATTCTGAATTACTGTACATTAATCAATAATTTTATTTAACTGCCAATGGGTTGAATTTTCTCCTTGCCAAAGAAAATTTTAAACGTCTTTCAAATACGATGCAATTCAACAAAACATACTTTTCACTTGTGATTCTATGCATTTTAACGGCTTCAGTGGCGGTAGGATGATAGCCGCTAACGGCAGTTGATTCGTCGAAATTTTGTTTTTTTTTTAAAATTGCGGGAAAACTAAACATGATGTTTACAAAAATTCCAGCATTCTCTGCTGTTCGAGGTTTTTTTTTTTAAATGGCGTATTGCACGTTAAAATCTGACGAAATTTGGATTTTTTATTAATAGGTTCATTTAATCTTTTTGCTCAATTTACTAGATTGCACAAAGAAGACAAAGGCACAATTTTTCTATTGGCAAGACTGTAATAAAATGGATTTAAAATGTCTATGATTCAAGGCCTTCATCCCCATAAAAACAATATCATAAGTATTTAATTTTAATGTTTTTTATTATTTGCATAGTATTATTTTAATTTTTATTATTATTAGATAAATTATAATTTATTAATATGTTTGCGTTTGTATTAGTTTGTGCAGTGTACAAATTATATTTGTATTCAAATATAACATAGTGGTTTGTGTGCAATGTAATTTTGGGGCTCTGGTCCAAGTTTGAGACAAATTTGATTCTCAAAATGTTTAATAATTTATTAGTGGGTTTATATTTGTATTAGTGTGTTTGTGCTTGCACTTGCATATCTGTGTTTATATAACAAGTAATGATTTTTATATTGTGCATTTTTTATTAGTCCACTCTATTCTAAAATAAAAAAATTTTGTATAATTTTAAATTTTACAAATCCAATAATATTTACTTATTAAACTAAAAAAAAAAAAGAAGACAATAATGACATATTAGATCAGAGGGTTTGAACTTGGGTTTAATTAATGGAAATTTACAAAGGATCTGATAGGTAAAACAATTAACTTAAGATACATATAAATAATAACCTATAGAGTCATATATGCAGATAGATGAACAATTGATATCATTTAGTGCTTAAAACCAGTGAAGTTCAAATTGTATCTTGTAAACATGATGCGTTCGAGACCAATAATTATTGTTTGTGTGTATTTTGATTTTAAAAAATAGAAATTGTTATAGTCAAATCATTGTGTTATGCGTAAAAGTAGGTAAATATTTATCAATTTTACAAAAAAAACTAATCTAAAATTAAAAAAAAAAAAAATTAATTGTATCTTTATTTAATTTCTAAAAAGTAGTATATCTTAATATTTAAAAAAAGAACGAAAACTCGTTTTAAAAATAAACCAAAAATTTGCAAGTAAATTCTTCTAACTGAAAGGGGGGAAAATATCAACCAATCAACTAGTGTCAAGCAATCTTTTACTATAAAATTAAAGAAAAAAAAAAGAGGGAAAAGACTGAAAGAAGAAAAAAATTTTTTTTTCTTGTTATATAAAAAAAATTCATAAAATATTATTTATAAACAGAAAAAGTAATGAATTTTAACTCTGCATCTATATATTGGATATAATTATAAGCTTCATGTTTAAAATAATGGAATAACTTAATTGGTTTCTACTGGGCAAATCTACAGTCAATAATTCCTAATAATCTCTTGGAAGTTATTATCATGAGGAAATAATCGGAGATGAATAATATGTGCATATTAAAAGAATATCAACAAATATACTCACTGGAAGAGAACGATAATTGTGCCGTGTTTAAAATGAATTTCAGTGATAAACAAAAGGAAATAGGTGAACACAGTAAATACTCAGCAAGGACAAATAAAGAAAGGTAAATCTCTGGGAAACCGCTAAGTATACATTTTTAAAAGTCAATAGAACTAAATTAATAATAGCTGAAAAGTGTTCATTGCCATTAAAGCTACATATAAAATACTGATTGTAATAAGTTTGATTTGAGAAGTAATTAACTCTGAACAATACCAGTGGGAATGTTACTTTCGATAGAATTTTAAAAGAAAAATATTGAATGATATATATTTGATTGAAAACATGAGCGTGCTGTAGTAGAGATGGAAATATCTGTCATATAGAATGGATAAGGCAAGCCATAAAGAATTGTCTTATTACTAAACAAAAGGAATGACTACTGTTGCAATAACCCAATGCCTTGCGAATCTTGGAATAAGCAGTCTTCAGAGAAAGAAGAAAAAATAAAAGTGATAATCAGTTTATGCAGTGTGGAACGATCAAAATGCTAGGAAAATTTAAATTTTCTTATGGGAAATATAAAGATATTAATTTTGTTTTTCTTGCAAACATCCAGAATTATAACAATCTTTTCTCAATTGTTTTATATTGTTACTTTATCACTAGGTATACAACTTTATTACAATTATTATTTTGAAGTTTGAAATAAAAGACTATGAATTTGAAAAAAAGGAAGAATGATTGTTTAATAAAAAAACTGGATGTGTGATATATAAGCATATACATAAAAGTAAATATCCCATAATTCTATGGGAGAGTATTAATTTTGTTTCATTATAAACACCCCGAATATTAATTTTACATTGTTTTATTATTATTATAGTATGTTTGTATACATCTTTATTATAACAGTTATTTTAAATTACTTGTTAATGGAAATGTTTATTGTAATGATTTGTAAATAAGGTTATTAAAATTATTGTTTTGAAAGTTTACTTAAGTTCTAAACGTTGCATTACTTTTCTGGACTCATTGTCACAACATCACATGAACTCAAAATGTACAGGTTGAAATTAAAATGAGAAATCAATTCAGTTTAGAGCAGTCTAACAGTTTACTTAGTACACATCTCTTAATAGAGATTTTTACTTGCTACATGCTGCCTTGATTCCATAGGTCATTGATGACATTGCCAATTATTAAGGTATGTCTATTAATATGAAATTAAATGATAAATTAATTATTAGTGAAAGTATTAGTGTTAATTACAGTTTTGTTAGCAATATTATTGTAATAATAAGTATTAAAGAATATAAAGACAAAACTTGATTACAGATTTAAATTATAAGCCTTTCTTAATTTGTGCACTACCCATTGAAATCCATAACACACCCCTCTTGATATTCCATAGGCAGTATGAAGAATTGATAAAATCAATGATTATCCTGAGATCTCCGTATTGTAAAATTATTCTTATGATTATTGCCAATCTTAATTATCAAAATAATAGCAATCAAAGTTTATCTACAATTATATAACCGATTAGTTTAATATGTGATTGAATTAAAACTTAATAGTTATAGGTATGATATACTATAGATATTATGTTAGTCATAAGAGTATGTAGATACTTAATGAGGAGTATCTGGGAATTCTCATACCATTGAACAAATATTTTGTATTCGTTTAATGTTAAGGGAATATGATCTGTTTATAGGTAAACAAGTCTCACATTAATTATATTTAAAATATGTCTTATTTTAGAAATGTTTAATCATGTAGAAGTAACTTGGGATAAATAATAGCCTTATCTAAATTCAATTATTATAGTTAAAGAAAATGGTTGGGAAATAGTAAATCTGTTAATACCTAACCAGAATCCAAGTAGGGCTTAATGTAGGGGATTGACACCTCTGCTTAGGGTCGTACCGCCTACAGACAGACCACAATCTTTAAAATTAAAGTATTATAGAGCAGTGCAATGTAAATTTTAACACTGATTATTAGATATGCAGAAAGGTTGCAGTTGATAAAGCAATCACACAATTTACTGGGCATAATACCATGTGAAAATATAAACTCTTAAAATCAATAAAGATAGGTTTCAAGTGGTGTGTGTGGTGATAGCCAAAATGGTTATGTATACTACATGGAATTGTATGCAGGCAAAGAATCAAATCTTGATTCTTGCCTATGCTGTGGAATCGGTAGTTTTGCTACATCTTGCATCACTTTATTTTCAAGTCTATAGCTAGCAAATGAGCTATATGCAAATAAATTATATCTCTGTAGGACAATAAATATAACAAGATATCATCATTGGTATGCACAAAGAATATAGACATCACTGGTGTACACAAAAAATATAAAATGAAGAGATGAAACTCATTTTGTCATTGATGCAAACAGTAGCCTTCAATTTCTAGTTTTGGATAGACAAGAAGCCAATTGCTATGATGACACATGCATATCCAACTCTGGAAATGATTTATTTTGCATCTTTTTCTTATACACTACACGCCTTGAGATTTGTTAACTTTTGGGGTACAAGATAAAAATAAATTCTTACGTGATTATTTTTTGTAGATTCTGAAGCTATGGATTATTTCATGTAAGAAGTATTATATATGGTTTGAATGAGAATTTTGTGAGGAATACAAAGAAATTATCAATGAAGATGTAATTTAAATTTAATTAATAATAAATTAAAAATTATAATTAAACAATAAAGTAATTATTATTTCAGATGTTGAAATTTTTTTTAATGGTAATCACTGTTTGTCTTCACATTATTGTTTTCCTTAGTTTTTCTGTCAATATATAGCATTTTGCTCTAACATTATTAAAACTGAAGTTATTGTGAAAATTGTGTTTCAAGTTAGTTTTTTTTTTCAATATGGTGCCAAGGATCCTGATATAGTTAAAATATTGAATGATCACTAATATAAATAAGATCTGATTATAATGGGCTTCGTAGGTGTATATTATATAATTTTGAAACCCATTATAACCAGACCAATTTTGATACTAAATATAATATGATTAGTAGAATCAAGTCAGCACACAGAATAACATTGTAACATAGGTTCGGCATGACATCACTAAAAAGTTACTAACCCCCGATATAAAACATCTGCAGGTAGTTGTTTAGTACTAACATATTTCTCTGGTAAATATTGTACACTTTTTTGGAAGAAAAATATCCTCACTAAATCTTCTCAGCCAAAAAATTATCATAAGTAATGTATTTTTGTGAGGCTCCAAATAATTTTTTTTTTTTTTTTTAAATTAAATAATAAAAGCCATTTGTATTTGATTTTTCTAGACTGCTACTGGAATCTCACCAATTGATTCTGGACTACTCATGGATATTGCATTTACTGCTTCTGAAATGAAATTTAAAAGCTTACTTATAATTATGGCAAACACAAATCATGATCCACATAAGCTTTTTTTTTTTTCTATGTATTTTTTTTTTTTTTTTATTACTATGATTATATTAATTTACAAATGGCATATATATCTAAGTTTTTAATTTCTATTTAAAGTCTTACTTTCCTAAAGTTTTTTGATTTTTTTTTTTTTTTTATACATATATTTGACATTTTAGTTTTGGATTTAAATTTGATTATATAAAAATTGAAATATAATGTCAGTTGTGAATTTAAGAATCTCCCAATGATTTTCTTCTAATGCCTGAAATAAAGTGTTAAGTTGTTAATCTGTAACCTTTAAAACATATCTACTATGCTTGTGTTTTATTTCAGACAAGGCGGTATGAATAGAAATTTTAATCGTGGAGGTGGTATAATGAGACTTGGTGATAGGGATGATAAGCGTGATGGTAGAAGTGGTTTGGGCCGAAATCGTGGATTTGGGTAAGAATTATATCTTGATGGTTTATCAAATATTCTTATAAATAAATATTATAAACAATAATAATCAGCCGTTAAGCTAAAATGTACATGCGCTTTGTGGATTTTAACTATAAATGAATACTATGTTTTTTAAATTGTTGAATGTAGAAAATTCTTGATCTATATTAAAATTTCTATCTTATCTAAGCTGTAAATCATCTAGTCGATTATAATTGGAATGGAGTAAAGTAGAGTATGGTTATAGTTTATTCAAGAGCTGAAGAAGTTTTTGTATACTTTTATGTCAAATATTTCTAGTTTTCCATTCCTGCAAATAATTACAGACACTAGATAATTATTATAAGAAAGCACCAATAACAAACATCAACTTTGAGATGGTGAACATATTGATGATTAATAATAAACGGAAAATTTACACAGACTGGATCTATCCAAATATTTTTGAGATTAGTTCTATTGGTATATCACCAAAATTTATAGGGTAACAGAACCATTTACCAACCAGAATAGTTCTATGTCTTCATACAAGTCATTATTTGATTTCATCATTAATTATTAGAATGTAAAGCAGGTGATAGTATGTTGCTAGGGCTTATGAGCTTCTCTAATGGTCATCTTAGTGTGGAATGTTATTTATTACCAAAGCCACTTTAATAACATATATTTACTTCTTGATCATTTCCCATTAAGTATGTTTAAATTTGTGTTGTACAATATGAACAAACATCTTTCAAATATTTTGTAGTGCCATGGAATTAGGTAAACATTTAATCACAATATGAACAAGCATCCCTTGAAACATTTTATAATTGCTATGGAATTAGGTAAATATTCAGTTATCACTAGTTTTTAGAATGTATGTCTGCTAAAAAGAGTTTGCTTTTAACTGAAAGACTTCTTGATTCATCTCTTGGTCTTGAAGTAACTACTAAGGACAAATTTTAATAATGTCAAATCCATGCTTTTTTAAAATTTCTTTTAGCAAACAATGAGTGGACCCCTCACTAAATGTGTACAAAACTATATTCTTAAATAATTTCATTGTTGTTGTTTTTTTTTTTTTTGGAACTTGGGTGCAATAGTACCTCGGATGTTAATTATTTTTTGTTTTTGGATGGGTATACACATTTGGTATTTTATTTTTCCTTTTAATGAGCCAATTAGCAAAAAGAAAATATGAATTGGAATCTAAAGAAATACAATGCAACAGTTGATAATAGAAGGCACAACATGCAAAAATTCATCAGGTTATAGACATAAACTGTCTTGATGGCTGTTTGCCTCATTGACAATATATGACTTAGAAGAAAGATTGCAAGAATGTGAAGAAGTGTAGTAAATAATGAGTAATTTTAAGTTAATACAGAACTAATAGAACAAACTTTAAATGTTCCCATTCATAGATATGGCTATATATTAATTACATAATTGATTATTTTACTATAAAAGTTTGAACACTAGAATTACAAGTGGAGTGGGATTCTTTGTTTAATAAAAAATGAAGAATGATTATATATCGGACAGAATAACAGGATTAGTTATTTTTACTTAATAGAAGATTCCAAATGTATACTCCAGTGGAAGGCTGTCATATAGATGAACCTAATGCTTTTAAACAGGCTAAACAATATTTAAAATTGTCATGTGCTACTTTGATACTAGAATTGAAAAACTTTGCTATATTGGAAGTTTGTGAAGTAACAAAAATGTGGTGGGGGGGTGGTGGTTTCAAATGAAGACTTTGATACAAAAGTTATTATGAAAGACAATGTTAACTTTAATGTTCAATCTACAAATCATTTTAAAAATATTAAAAGATTTTGATGGTGTTTCAGGCATAACAAGATTAATAAAAAGTTGACATGTTACTAAAATAGCTAAGCATTGTAGCATGAACAGCCTTGTAGCAATTTACTAAAAAAAAATTTTTTTTACTGGAGACTTGCTTGGAAAAGATAATTAAAAATAATTTAGAATTTTATAAAAGAGCAAAAAAAATATTAATCAAAACTTCACAAGAATGCTATAGAAAAATGATTCATTGATGTAATACAATGTTGTAATATTGAAGTCATTTTACTAATAAGAAAGAAAAAAACTGCTTTCTTATTTAAAAAAATTATATAAAGTGTGTTGAAGAATTCCTCAAAAAGTTATATAGTAATCAACACTACTCAGACAGTATATTTATAAATTTTTTACATTTGTAACAGTGAGGGATGCCATTAAATCAATGAAAAATGAAATGAAAATTTTTTATTGTTAATTTAAAAGTTAGTTAGACCAGTAAAGAAATAAAAAAATTGTTGGCAAAACTATATATCAAATGTCTAAATCATAAGGATGCATCATGTGATCCCAAAGAACACAATAATGATATTGATATTTTAAGAAGTGTGAAAAAGTATTAGTTATTATAAATTTATTTATTAGTCTTCTATCTATTCTTGTATAATCTACTTATTAAGTTTATTTAAATAATTAAATTGTTAATTACTCAGAAGTTAATGTAATATTTTAAAAAAGAATAAATAAATAATTGGTAGATTTGTATTAAATATAGATAATGTTTAGTATAATGTATATACTTCTTTTTTCCAGAAGTCTAAGTAGTGGGCGTTTTGGAGGTGGAGGTGGCTTCGGTGGATTGAGTGGTGGGCTTGGAATAAGTTCGGGTAGTCTTCTAGGAAGTGGAGGGTTTGGAATGAGCTCTCAAAATTTTGCCCAAGATGTAAGTATTTGAAATATGAGATTTATAAAACTTATGGGGGCTGGGGAGCATTTGTATAATATCGATTTAAATAACTAAAAACAAACATTACAATTCAGGTTGTATTCACTATTTTTTTATAATCTGCATAAATTTGAAACTAATTGTCTAGCTGTTTAGATCAACCAATGTTGCCTAGCAAAAATGTATACAAAGAATATAATTTCTTGCTGCTTGCATCAATAAAAATATTGGCTAGATAAGAAATTTAAGTTATAATGTGTTTATCATTAGTCAGTGCATGAGTAAAAAAAAAAAAAAAAAGAAAGAAATTGTAATTCTACACTAAAAGTTTTTTCTTAATATAAAAAGATTAGTAAAAAATGACTAAGTTTCTATATCATAATGTCAATATAGACAAGACATCAAAAATACATAATCAAAAAATATAATATGAATTGATTTGTAGCTTTGTACAACAACTGAAAAACATTTGCAGCTATACAGAAGAAGTTCATTTTCAAAAAAAAAAAAGTTTGAAAAAAATTATGGCAATACTTTTAATATAATATTGATATAATCTATTATAGTAAATCATCTCATTCATAACATATTCTTTAATGGAGAAATTCAATGTATCCATAAAACATGTGAATATGTATTAATTTGCAATTTTGTATGACATGTGAAATTTAAAAAAATGTGATTCTATTATAAAAGTTTTTCAAATAAAATACAGTAACATTTTAAATCTTCAATTTAGTGTAGTAAAATATGTTTGTGGAATATTGTTAAAAAGCCATTCTTTTTTATTCGTTTTCTATTTTCAATTCTATAAATAAATAATGGACTTGAATGTTTTTAAAACATTTCTCTTTACAGTCATTTTTACAATTAATAAAAACAATGCAACTTTTCTTACAGTATAGTATCAAATTTCTTTTAATTTTTTTAAAGAATATCTGCTAATAAATTGCATTTAAACTTTATTAATACATTATGTTTAATTTTTAAACATTGATAATTATTCTTACAATATACAGGTTTGTGATTGCCTGAAGGTTTGTTATATATTGGTCTATTTTTGTCATATAGTTAGTTAAAAATTCAATTTTTATTGATATCTTTTTGAATATATTTAATTATTACCCAATTAATATGGAATACATTTAATGTTATTATTTTTCTTTCTTCAGTTACAAATTGATTTGACAGTGATAGTTTATATTTGAATGCTTTCCATTCGTATCTGAAAATTTTTTCAACGTGCACCTGACTTTAATCCAAGGATTTCAAAATAGCAATGTGTACACTTTTAAAAAGTTATTCTGCATAAACTATTTCCCCACCTATCTTGAGGAGAAAGGAATTTAGCAGAATAACATTATTGGTCTTGGAGTGGTACTTTGGAGAAGTATGACATTCATTCCAACGGTTTTTTAATGGATTTGGAATTGTATTCTCATAAGAAGAAAAAAAAAAAACATCACAATCAATCTTATCTCACTATAATTTTTTTTTTGAAAAAATTTAAAAAAATTGATGTATTATGAAATCAATATGGACCAATAATGCTCTGAAATGAGACTGCGTACCAAGCTATAGCCTCTGAGTGATATGCAATGCAATTATTATTTGGCAATGACCAGCATTTGCGAATTAGAAACTTCATTGTTCAAAAATTTCTCAGAAAGCATAGAATGTGTTGCCCTCCCCCCCCCAACCCACCCACACATACACACAATAAATAAAATAGAACAATGCTCATAATATATTTTTAGAATTAACTGAAGGCACTTTTAAGAACTTTCATTAAATTATGCTAGTAATTTTATCTAATCCTTCTAGTTCGTTTTTTTTTTTTAAATTCATGGTAATGCTTAATAGATAGAATTTAGCATTATTTTAAATTAAGCATTTATGATATTTTTTTTTAAAAAAAAAGGGTTTCCAGAGATTGAACTATTGAAGGAAAATATAAAAAAAATTATGAAAAAATACAATTTATAGTCGTGTTCTATGATAAAAAGTTTGACATTCCTTATGTATCATTCTATATCTGTAAGAAATGAATCCTTGAATATTTTGATTACTGTAGTTATATTCAGTAATAAGATTCAACTTAATATTTTGTCTATATAAATCTTAGAATTTGTTATTTAAAAAAAGAAAAATAGTTTAAATGTTACATATACTTAGAAAATTGTGAACAATAACACTTTCATTAAATTAAGGACTAGGTAGATATGTGTTTTGTTGTAGTTTGCTTTAAAGATTTTGCTTAAATAGACAAAATAAATAGAATATGGAAATAAATATAACATATTACATATATGTTTTATTATCCTTATTGATCATGATGTAGATGAATAAGATCAAATGAATCTGATAATTCTACTTTATTGCAAATTGAGGTTAAAGAAGAATTGCTACACTAACAGGGTTGTGTTAATAGACTCAAAGTTTAAGCTATATAGAAGATATTTGAGGAGATTGGCTGATCAAGACAATTGTTAAAAAAAACAGCATTTATTTAAAACACATAAAATGCATTCATATAAAGTTCAATTCTTAAAGAAATTGAGCAAATGTGATCCAACTGACAAGTCAAATTGATTGGCCACACAACAATAAGCTTGGAAAGGAAAATTACAGACCACTTTTTTTATATATTGATTTCATCCATACTGCTAAACAAGAACGCTTTTGAGGATACAATGTGACATTAAGATGAATCACATATTAATAGAAATGCCTGCTTGCATTTTCTATTATTTTCATCAAATTTCGTAGCAATAATTTTCTGGTTGTTCAGTAAAACATCAAAAGAAACTACATAACCAGCAAGGAATTTCTGATATCACTATTTGAAATATGCAGAAAAATGTAATAATGTTGGGCGGTTACTTTAGTGACATTATTGTATCTCGTTATTCCTAATATGATTGACGATAAAAATCTAATTTATATATTGGGAATAATAAAAGCTGTCTTGTGCATATTTTGGAAATAGAAACCTCTGATCTTCCTTCCCATCACAATCTTTGATATTCAACTTTTGGAATACTCTGAATATTATTTTTATTTTAAGATTATTATTGAAAAGTTAGAAAATGAAGCAAGCAAATAGGAATAATGATTAAATAGTAAACATATTTTTGTATGTATAAGGAAATTATCCTTATGCTTCATTTTTAATCATGAAAAATGGTAATAATCTAAATATATTGATATCAGTGAATTCTCAGTTCATCGTTTTTCAAGGGACCAAAGATATATAAAACCAAATAAACTTAAGTTTATAAAAATTGTGGATAAGAAGGAAATTAATGATTATTTGAAGTAAATATAATTTAACCATAAGCCTTAATTAAATAAAATTTAGTTATGAATCAAATTATTCTGCATATATTTTAGTAAAATATGTGTATGTACTTAAAATACAGTATAAATCTTATCTAATTATTAATTTACTATAAAAAAATAGGAATATATATATGTTTGCTCATAAAAATTTTAATTTCTCTCTTATTTCTGAAAATATTAAAACTTAGGATTAAAATAAATCCATCATGAACTGACTCTGAATTATAAAAATGAAAAGTAAGAAAGACTATATGAATAATATAATAAAAAATTATATAGATAAATATTTTATTAGGGTGGTAATATTGATATATGCATATTTGTAAGAAATAAATAATTAGGGATTGTATACGATGTAAAATTTTGATAAGCCTAGTTTTGCTTTGGGGATACAAAGTAACTCATATTTGTGATTTAAATTTATATTTTGCTCTAAAAATGTTGCTTTATTGCAGCTAGTATAATCTTTATTATAGTGTGTGTGTATGTATATGTGTATAAATTGATTGTAATCTTGAAATTTTTGAATAAAATATTTTGCTTGTTCTAATTGTTTTAGAATAATTTTGGTGGTCAGATGTTTTCAGGAGGGGGCCAGAGCAATACAACAACTCAAGTCACCATTCCAAAAGATGTAAAAGTTTTAAATAATGTTTTTTTTTTTTAATGAATTTTTTTGTTTAAAATTGTTCATTTATTTTCTAATATTTTCATTTTTTTTTTTTTTAATGATTGCAGTTGGCTGGTTCCATAATTGGAAAAGCAGGTTCACGTATTCGCTCAATTCGCCAAGAATCTGGAGCAAGCATCATCATTGATGAAGCTTTAGCAGGTTCAAATGAGCGTATTATTACAATTAGTGGGTCACCAAACCAAATCCAAATGGCCCAATATCTTCTGCAACAAAGGTAATTTTGTTTTATTATAATTACAAGTTTTCAGATTATTAATATTTATTATCATGCGTGTAAAGGGCATGCACTTTTATAATATTTATATTAAAATGCTTTTAAATATTGTAAAATTATTATTTTTTTGATAACAAGACTTTACACATTAAAAAAATTCTCTGATTTAAGTCTTTGAATTGATATTGTGTGGATATTTTGTCATTTACAGATTTGGTTATCATAGTTTTTGATATTACTTCCAATAGATAAGATCATTTAATGTAGGTAAGAAAACATTATTCTTTGTTGACAATTTGATAATTAATTCAGCATATAACACATTGTTCATAAAAAGCATTACATAATATATTCAATTAGTGTGGGGATCTGTTTGGCATTACCATCTAGATTTCCTATTGTTGCTATACAAATTTTCTTTTCCATCTTATTCAACTATTTAAAACTTCTGATGGATTGCTTCATTTTTAACTTTAAGGCATTAATTGTAATACTTATTTTTACAGTGTTATTTTAGAAGTATTAATCATTTTTTGGCATTTTGTATTTTAATTATTTTAAATCTTGATCTTTAAGAATTAATATAGTGCCCAATAATGTTGACATTTGTGTTTAAATTATATCTATGGTTCCAATTTAATCTTATCAATCAGTTTAGCACTTGTCAACTTTTTGGTCATTCCTTTTTAGAATATATTGAATATTTTATAGTTGCCTTTTATATCGATTTTGGTAATAGTTTTTTTTTTTTTTTTTTTAGACCACACTAGTTTGTTAAACCACTTTTTCTAGATGTCTTCTAATAAATTTTGAAAATACTAGTTTCATCTTTTTCTGATAAGTCATTAGTTTTTCCATTTAATTTTGTGGAATGACAATAATTGTGAGAAAATTCATAAATATCAATCCTGAAAATAATATATGTGATATTTATTAAAGAGTGAAGATATAAGTAATTTCTGCATTTTTAAAATAAACATAATCTTTCATTAAATACAAAAAGAGAAAAAAAAGATTCAGTATTGGTTTTTTCAAATGATCTCTATAAAGATGTAAATATGAATATATAATTTTTGTAGTTCGATATTTAAATTGTTTCACTTATCAATTTTTTATTAGATGAAATTATAATTTGTATTATATAAAAACTAGTTATATATTGTGCATTGAATAAACATCTGTAACATGAAAGAAACAATCTTCTATACAAAATTTGAAGAATATTGAGACTCATTGTCTGGAAGACTAGTGATTTTGTTGTTCTGTAAATGAGTAACAAGAAATCACTATCTTCCGACAATGTGTTATCATCATCATCTGAATCAAGTTTCACTCGTTAAGTGTAATATTAATTTACAACTGTTTTATTACAATAAGTCATAAAGTCATCTTTCTTTTGATTCATAGTAATTAAATTAGTCTTTTTCTGTTTATTTTTTTAAGTATTGTATCTGAATGAAAATAATATATATTTTTCTTTACTTTCAGTATTAATATTTTTGAAGTTGACCTACATAGTATTATTGGGAAAAAAAATTTAGGGGCCATGTATATGTGATAACCTAAAATTTAAATAACAAAATGTAAATGCACCCCCATCCCTTATTAATGCAAATTTCTATTATCAAAATTTGTTTATTTATTATATAATCATGTGAGATAAAATGTCTAGTTACTGAAGTGACACAGACAGTGTACAATACATTCTTTTTTCACCCCTATCTCATTCATTTGAAGCCATCTAGTAATTTTTTACTGATGAGGATATTAAGTTGTTTGAATGCATTGAAAGATGATTTGGCTAACAAGTTTGATTCAATGACTTATATAATAATTGTGGTTATATTATTGTGTGCAAGGAGCAAATTTACTCTGTTGCCTAGACTTGGCTAAGAATTTGGTTTTTTGTTTTTTTCAAAAAGTCGCTAATTTTTTTTCCCCAAAATAATTAATACAATGAAACTTCTCATCCATCACTTATCAAGAAATTGAATGAATATTTGTTTATAACTTACGTTTTTGCTATTGTTAGCTCTTTTAGAAGAAGACTCAGACACAAACTTCTCATTTTAAAAAACATGTAGCAAATTGATAAAAGATTGGGAATGGGAGATAGATATATGTCCAAATCACCTTACTGCTGAATAAAAGATTAAGAGAATACAAGATTGAGAGGAGTGAATTTATTTATTTATTTTGCTGTTCATGGGTCAGCTTATGGTTAACTATTTATGGCAGTGAGCTTACTGTGATTAAAATTAATTTAGTATGTAGAACATTCAAATACAAGTACAGGTTGTCTTTCGATAGCCAGTCACGGCCGTTTGACGGTGTTGTTTATGTGTAAAAACACAAAAATGCTGTTTCCGTAGCCGTAATTACGAGTAATACAACCCCTTTGTTGTATTACCCATTTTAGGCCGTAATACAACACTTTTGTTGTATTACCCATTTATGCCACTATATGGCAATTGCATACTAGTGTGTTTCGCGATAGTTTATGCAAATTTGCACAATTGAGTATTGGCTATTGTATTATGGTGTTTGGATTTCAAGTGGCCACAAGTTTTGATATCTCCATAGCAGAGTAATTTCATTTCTATTTAAATCACGTAGTCTGAGTCACTAAAAATTGTCAGACCGTCTCCACTCTTGCCTACACAACTTGGAATTTGAAAAACAATGGGATTGGGTAGGGCCCAACACGCTTTGGCCGAGCTCATGCGAAAACTCACGCTTTCGCGATAAATTATATGATACAAATCAAATGGGCACACATTGTGCCACTTACCAATGTCAGTCAGGCTCCTGCAACTGAAGGTATTCGATTGTTAAAAATAAACTATTAAAGAGATAGTAGGAAAAAATAAAAGGATCAAAAAATTGTCTGTAGTAGCAAGGGCAAAATAGAAATCGCGTAATACAAATCACCGTATAGCCAAAAAAAGAAGTGGCCATGTTTTCAATCTGAAAAAGAAAACGAAAGGTGTAGAAGTCTGAAGTTTTGATGTTATAGTAATTTTTTTGTGGCGGTCTGTTGAAAGGATCCAAAAATGTAATTAATAGGGAAAATTTTTTTTACAAAATGGCAAAATAGACATCGCATAATAGAAATAAAGGCAAAAAAAGAGAAAAAAATCGCCATATAGTCATCGTCTTTAACTAAAAAAATACAACGAAAGTTAAAAAAGTCAAAAGTTTTGATCTTATTTTAATGTTTTTGTGGGGAATGTGTTGAGAAATACTTTGTCTTCACTGAGACAAAAGTTATTTTTGGTTTGTTTTTCTTTTTAAAAAAAGGTCATAACCAAAATTGCTTTTAAAAATTAAAAGTTTTAGTATATTAGCGGTATACAAATAAAGTCAAAAGAAATATCGCCTCATAGGTCAAAAAAAAAAAAAGAAACCGAAAGTTGAAAAAGTCAAAAATTTTGGTGTTATTTTAATGGGGGGGGGGGTGAGAAATATTTTGTCTTCACTGAGACAAAAGATAGAGACAAAAAAGGTCATAATAATTTGTCAGCGGTATACAAATAAAGCCTAAAAAAATACCACCTTATAGGCAAAAAAAAAGTGGCTGTATTTTTAAACCAGAAAATGAAAGTTGTTGAAAAAGTCAAAATTTTTGATCTTATTTTAATTAACACTTTTGGTCCAAAACGCCATATTGAATTTTTTAAAATATTGATCTAAGACACAATTTTCACAATAAACTTCAGTTTTAATTATGTTAGAGCAAAAAAATTACATTAATAGAAACTAGAAAAACTAAGGCAAACAATAAGCATAAGATAAATAGTGATAACTATATAAAAAATAAAAAAAAAGAAATTTTCACATCCAAAATAATTATTATTTTATTGTTTGTTCATAATTTGGAAATTAACATTAACTAAAATTCAAATTACATCTTCAATGATAATTTCTTTGTATTCCTCACAAAATTATCTTTCTAAACATGTATAACATGTCTTACCTGAGATAATCCATAGCTTCACAATCTCCAAAAGAAGTCTGATATGAATTCTTCATTTTTATCTTGTACCCCAAAAGTTCCAAATGTCAAAGGCATCTATAAAGAAAAAGATTTATCCTAATAAAAGATACAAAAGAAATCATCATAGCAATTGACTTCTTGTCTATCTAAAACTAGAAATTGTAGGCTACTGTCTATATTACTGATAAAATGAGTTTCATCTCTTCATTTTATATTTTTTGTGTACATCAGTGATGTTTATATTCTTTATGCCCACAAATAATGTTTATATTCTTTATGCACAGAAGTGATGCTATCTTGTTATATTTATTGTATCACATAGATATAATTTATTTGCATATAGTCCATTTGTTAGCTATAGACTTGAAAATAATGTGATGAAACATATAGCAAAACCAGAGTGACTCCAAAGCATGAGTATCAAGACATAAACAAGAATCAGAATTTGATTATTTGCCTGCTTATGCAATCTTTCTACACATTTGATTATTGGTTTTGTAATTCATTATTTCTAAACACAAACATATTATATAAATGTAATTATAAATAATAAATTATTAAACTTTTTGAAAATCATTATTTTTATAAAATAAGTGGATTAGAACTTTAGAAAATTACGGTGGATATGAATTCTATATGAGCATAAATAAATATATAATTTATATTAACAAACACTAACTACAAACTAAAATTAATAAAAAAGATAATTTTTTAAAAAAAAAAAAAATTTGAAATATTATTAAAAAAATTAAAATTTTATACTTACGAATTATTACGTTGAATCTCTATTGTAGGCCTTGTTTGTGAATAACACCCGATAAATGTTGACTTGCAGCCTGTAAACCATTTTCTGTCTTTTATCGCTTCATGATAATTACAAAAGTTATCAAAAAAACAAAAAAAAATTAAATACTCTGCTTGATTAAACCTGCTGCAAAAAATCCAAATTTCAAGGATTTTTTTGAGGTAGACATCTTTGGAAAGCCACGTCATTGAACTATCAAATGCCCGTATTTTGGTTAACTTCATGCTTATATTTTTTACATCAGTAAAGAAAGAAAACACGTCAGCCGATGCGCGGCTAACCCGCTCAAAGAGCCGAACCAGTAAATGGGGGGGTAGTGGGTTGAGAAATACTTTGTCTTCACTGAGACAAAAGATAGAGATGAAAGTTATTTTTTGTTTTTATTTGTAAAAAAAGGTAATAACAATTGATTTTAAAAATGGAAATTAAAGCCAAAAAAAGTCGTCGTATAGCCAAAAAAAAAACCCTAAAAATGAAATCTTAAAGACTGAATAAGTAAAAAAAACTCTAAAAACGAAATATTAAAGACGGAGTAAAAAAAAATAAAAGGATCCCAAAACGTCACCGTATTTAAAAAATCGTCTGATAACATTATATTTTATTGTTTTAACACATAAACAACGCTGTCAAGTGGCCGTGACCAGCTATCAAAAGACAACCCTAGTATAATATCTATACTGAACTTAATGTAATTAGAAGGGATTTGAACTCAGACTTTCAAGATGCCTACAACTATCTATTCCATCATATTATATAACGGATACACATTACCACATACATGTGAAAAAGATAAGTGATCACCAGTATATGTATTTCCTGCTGAACCAGCACTCATCATCTCCCATGCATATATATAAACAGTGCTCTGTGTATGTCAGGGGTGGCCAAACATTTAGATGTTGGGGACTACTTTGTTGGTGAAACTGTACCTGAGAGCTACTACATTTTTTTTTTCAGGGCTTCGAACTGGAAATTGAGAAAAACTTTGCTGGAATGAAAAAAAAATAACGGTTCGTTATGAATTGATGGTTTTCATTTTTAGTAAGGGCTTTTTAGGTATTCACTAATATTGGTGACGTTTTTAGAAGATACTTACGAACTAATAGAATTTTTTTTCTATAAGATACTGTAACAGTCCTTGTTTCCGCATGGGAGAGGGGAGTCACATCTTACCAGTAATAACATTCAATCATCAAAAGTCTAATTCATCAGGAAAAAGATTGTGCGGTAAAGATTCTATTTTTATGAACAAAGATGGCTTGTTAATTCTTTTTTTTTTTTTTAAGACATTATAATTACTACTGCTTTTAAGAAATCATTAACAAAAATTATGAGAGAAGCTTAATAAACCCCACGAGGAGAAATCACAAATAATGCTTGAATCCATTGACTAACCATTGTTTTCCACTATAAATTTCTCTGTAAACATTAAACAATAAGAATAACAAAAATGAAAAGATAAAAAAAGTATTATTTAGAAAAATCATCATAAACTCTTTATTTTTTATCGTAGAGAAATGAAAATTACATTGTCTGAAAGGAAAATGGATGCTGAATCGAATGATGCAAAGTACTCGTGTGTAGTGTGTATGATTTTTACATCGTTGTAAGTTGAAGCCGAGAATCACTAATTAGAAAATCCAAGCCCGACTTACTTATATTTTTTATATTCAAATCAGCTTTGAATTTATCACTATAATTTGTCAATGCGGTCTACTTTGCAGCAACATCTTGGCCACGCCTGCTGTATATTATTAAGGAAGCAAATCTTCAAACCTTAATGGACAGCTTCAATCTTCTCCACTCTTCCACTTCTTCAACCATCCCTATTATTGAAAATCTGATGATGGAAGACTCAAAGTTCTTATTGATGTCAATCTTATTGTTATCTCCATGTTGACTTTCAGCCTGTATTCTGCCCATCCCTCTTCTAGTATTTAAATGAACATATTATGGTCCTATACATGAGGGGCCAAATCAATAAGGGCTTTGAGCATTCCATTATCAGATTTTTAATGATATGGATAACTGAAAAGTTGGAGAGTTCAGAATATTTAACCCTGTCCATTAAAATTTGAAGGAGCATTGATTATGTATGTGTATGGGAGATGATGAGCACTGATTCAGCACGAAATACATTATTGGAGATCATTTATCTTTTTCACATGTATGTGGTCATGTGTATCAGTTATATAAGGAGTGGATCGCTGTAGGGAGTTTGAAAGTCTGAATTCAAATCCAGTATAGACAATATACTTGTATTTAAATATTACATATTAAATTCTGTTTATCCCTCTTCCATGTATTTAAATGTTAAGATACTATATGTGAGGGGTCAGAGTAACTTGACATAAGTATGACAATAAGATTTGCATGAATGGCTTTGAATGTTCTTTCAATAGATTTTCAATGATATGGTTGGCTGAAGAGTTGAAGGGTGGAGAAGATTTAAGCCTGTCCATTAAAGTTTGAAGATTTGCTATATTAATATAAACTGAGCACTGATTATATATATATGTGTGTGGGGAAATGATGTTCTAAACCAACTGGTTCACTATGAAATATGTATATTGGAGATCATTTATCTTTTTCACATATATGTAGTCATGTATCAGTTGTACAAGATAGAGTGGATAGCTGTAGGGAGCTTGAATGTCGTGAGTTCAAATCCCCTCTAATTATATAGAACATTGTAAAATATATCTCCAATAATATTGGAAAATTAATATTTATTGATAGAACATTAATCTAAAACCACAAACTTGTATCTTTCAAAGCCATCATTACATCCATAATTATACATTACAATTTTTATGTCCACATTTATTTTTCTGATACTTTTAAAAATTGTGCTGATTGAAAATTCATTATACTTGCAACATATATTATTCACACATGGAACATTCTGTTTTCAAAATAAACGGTACTCATCGTTTAGACAGGCCAACCGCTTGGTTGCGTTATTTCTCTGCAAAAGCACCCAAATATGTAGTTTGGTGACGTTATTTCTCTGCAAAAGCACAGAAATATTCCATTATTGACTTGATTTCCATGTGAATAACAGCGGCTACATACATATGCTGTTCTGCATTAAAACTTTAATGCAATATGACTTGAGGATAGCTGTACTTTAAATTACCGTAACTCTTTAAATATTGTCTTTCAAATAATCATCTTAGATGTAAAGTGATGCAGTATTGTATAGTAAAAATTGTTATCCTGTCCACATGCTTCCCTACACATTTTTGAAGGGTGAAAAAATTCGGAAAATGTATTTGAGAATAAAGTTGATGTGCGATAACGTGTTGACGCACGTTTTGCACGAGAGTCTCTCTGATACTAAAAATATGGGTGAATTCATTAAGCTGCATTTAAAGTTTTGGCAATTGCCTGCGACCAAAAACATTCTGACACATTGCAAAATCTGTGTTTGTGTAGCAAGAATGAAACAGCAGGGTTCGCAGTTCAGGTGCAAGTCTGCCTCGTGTAGATGTAAATATTTGATCCGCAAGCAAACCTGGTTTGACGGCTCAAGAATACCATTACCAAATAATGTTAGATTGTAATTAGTTTTCTGGTTTGAAAATGAGTTTAAAAGTAATTTAAAAATAAAATGATCACATTTTACCAAATAATGTTCGATCATTAAATTTTTAAAATTAGTTTTCAAAATGTAAAAAAATTGCACTCCAAAAAAATGGTTTGAAAATGAGTTTAATACCGTTACCAAATAATGTTCGATCGTAATTAGTTTTCAAAATGTAAAAAAATTACAATCCAAAAAATGGTTTGAAAATGAGTTTAAAAGTCATTTAAAAATGAAATGATATCATTTTACCAAATAATGTTCGATCGTAAATTGTTTTAAATTAGTTTGCAAAATGTCGGCCCAGAATAGTTATAATAGTGTGTTTTTAACAGATAAGAACACCACCATGCGGCTGGCTTGTCTAAACGATGAGTACCAAACTTAGCAGTAGCTTCTAATTTCTGTACATGATTATGCCAACTATCTCTATATGGTAGACATATTTTCAAATATAATGTGTTGCTCACTTAAAAAAGTTGATTTTATTTCTTGCTATGTGAATAATATATATTAATTTCTAAATGTGTACAAGATTAAAATTTAAAAAATGAAATGTAATTCTGTTCTAAAATTTATTTTAAAACAAATTAGAATAGAATCATAATGGCAATAGCTTTTAAAATTCACATAAAATTAAATCGGCTGTCTCTATGTAGAAAAGAATCTACATATATAGTTCTTTTTTGTGAAAAAGTTGATGTGTTAAAAAATATTAGTTTTTTAATATGAATTTTTCCCCACATATATAAAAAAAATTTAAATAATGAATTCATTATTTTTCTATAAATTTTTAAAAAAAATAATATTCTGTAATAAATTATGCTAATACATTACATTTAATGTTGTTTATTTAAATATTTAATTTTTTTTAATTAATGATCTAAGTGGTTCTCTTTTTATCCACTCTGTTTTACATAAAAGCCACAATTTGTGTATATGCATACAAAAGTGGATCAACTTTTATTACAGTATCAAATTTCTGTGTAACAAATGCAATATAAAATTTCATTATGTAAGTAATTATAAATAAACATAAATTTGTTTATTTTTTATTTAATTTAAGCAATATTCACTAATAAGTTACATTTAAAATTATGATAATACATAATTTTTAATTTATAAGCATTTTTAATGTTATAATTACAGATACAAGTTTGATAAACTTTGTTCAAATTCATCAAATTTCCGATGTGGGTCAATAATTAGATGTTTCAGAATAATTGCATTAATATATATTTAATATTTACATATTCTTAAGTTGCCTGAAGTTGTGCTGAAAAAAGTATATGTTGAGACTATAAAAGTGTGCATAATTAATTTATTACCATATGACCCTTTTTTATCCCTGGCAAAATTATTAATTTGCATGATTAAGAAACCAATTTATATATATATTTAAAACACAGAAGTGCACATATGTAAAGCTATTAATAAATATAAGTAAATATGCATGCAAATATGATTTTAATATTTACTTATGTAAAGAGTTCTTTTTGGTTGTGATTAATGACTTTCAGAAATGAATTATTGATAAAAACTAGAAGATGAGTTTCTCTTACAAACAATAGTAAGAATTTTAATTGAAATTGTTCATTAAAATTATGATACCTAATTTTATGAACATAATATAATGATATGCAATGATAGTTTTATGAAATCAATGAAAAGTTGCTTAGAAAATGGTGAACTTTTTTTTGTAATATTTCCAATAACTAGCATAATTATGTCTTAATGTAAAAATAAAACAGCCATCAAATAACCTATTGTAAAATAAAAATTTGTGGAAGCAGTTTTTTTTATCATGATCACCAACTACCCAATGATGAAGATTTTAGTTCTTTCTATTTTATTTTATTTTCTAATTAAAAATAGCTAGAAATTATAAATGATGCACTTTTATTTTCAAATGAAAATAAATATATCTCCATTTCATTCACTTGGCAGTATGATGACTGTGTTTTTATGTTTAGATATCATTGATGAAATACTAATTATATAATTCTTTATATATATATATAATACTATGCTAATCTTCTTCCAGCATTTCATGCATGAGCTTGTCTGTTCCTCCTTTCTAATGAAGCTGGGGAAACTCATTCTTGTATTAGCAAATATGATTTGTGTTTTTGGTCTGTTTTATGTATGCATTGCACATGAAAAAATTGTGTGGAAATAATTTATAAAAGAAATGATAATTTCTAATTATTTTGTAAAGAAAAATATCAAATTCTTTTAAGCTACTTGAAAGGTTTTAATTAAATCAGATCTGATGTAAAGCAACTAAATTGTAGTAGTTTTCTAAAGTCTCGATTTGCAAATAAATTTTTTTGTTTTATGAATTAGTATTAATTCCACTTATTGGATTAAATTATCTGACATTTATCAGTGACATTAAATTTAGTTAGAGATAGAAAATTGCAAATAAAATATATTATTTGATTGCAAGTCTCTATGATATTAAAAATGGTTTTAATACTCATACAATATATGGATAACTTGTTAGGGAGGAACTATTCCATTTAAAATTCCCAAGGGACATAATATCGGAGTTGGGTTTTTCACATACAATTTATTATTTTCATAATGTCTTGAAATTACTTTATTCAAATATAATATATATATATTGCTATAAAAATAACATAACATAGAATGCAATAAATATGAAGAAAATGTAGTTGCTATTATAAAATAAAATTTAAATTTATTAATTTTATATTTATTTATAAATTGCAAATTTTAAAGGATAAATCATAAAATTAAACTTCTAACAACAGGTTGATTATATTCCTCACAAAGTTACAATTAAAATTGTGGGTACAAAGTCTTAGCTATGCTATTTCATGCCATGACTATATTAAAAATAAGCACATTCTCTCATATTCTTGCTTTAAAAAAAGCATATTTGTTATATCTAAGATATATTACTTTCTCCAACAAATCAAAAAAAAACCCACACATTTGAGGATAAAGTATTGCATGTGCAAAGCAATTTAAAGTTTTTATAAAGTCATCAATTTTCATTATTGAAAAAAGAGAAACATATTATAAAAGATAATTTAATACAGGATCAAATGATGTTTAACATGATTTTTTATGTTTTTCTTAGTTTTTTCACATATTGAAAGGGAAGATCATGCTCTAAAAAAAGATAATTTGAGTTCTATGGGATTAAAAATGTAAGTAGCATTTAGTGAATAGTATAGAAGTATATAAAGAAATTGGCATTTATTTAATTATATGATTATAAAACATGGAATTTAGGTAAAACAAATGAGAATAAAAGCAGAATATTTTCAAAAATATAATTATTTTTCTATGAACATTATCCCTCTGTTTATAGTTTTCTTGCATAAAATATGCTGTAGGCAGTTTTTAAAATTTAATGCATAACTTTTGCTTGTTTTTATTTAAATAAGATAAAAATAAATAAATAAGGAAAATAGGTGCATATATAGAATAATTTAAAGAAGACTATTTTCTTACTATGCAGTAGTTTAAGTTATACCTTAGTTTGCATTCTTATTTAGGATATAACTTACTATTTAATAATTGAATTTTTTTGTTGTTGTTTTTTTATAGTTATAATTAATAGGAAACTGGAATATTGTATACATCACTTTATTTTGTTACACAATATTAGTGATAATATACACATGTGTATATATAATAGTATATAAGTAGTTTATACTACTTGCAAACTTAGCTAGCACACTTTTTTTAATAGTAGATTATTTTTTAAAAGAAGGAAGGACATGAGAGAAAAAAATGAAAACATATTAAAATTTCAAAATATGTACAGAATCAGTAACTATTGGACTATAGTCTTTGGTGGTGGTTTTTTTTAATATTATAGAACAATGTAATTCTTGCTTTATATAAAACTTTAAATATTATTTTAAAATTGTTCTTCGAACAAAATCCATTTTAAGAAAAAAAATTTTAGTAAAAATTTCACTTAAAAGCAAATAATGGAGAAGAAATGGCAACATGGTGTTACTTTGTTATTAAAAATTTAATCTATTTCTTGTGCATAACAAATTTATTTAAATTAAAATAATGTATAAAAATGGAATAAAAAAAACCCCTTCAGTCAAAACAATAAACATCAAATGAAAATTATTTGACAAAAATCTAAGTTGGTCTAGTTCCTTTTTTAATAATTCAAAAATTCCAGATTTTTTTAAAAAAAAAATCAAGTTTTTAAATTGTTTAATAAGTAAGTACTTTATAGCAGTTTAACATAGCATTTTATGAATACTCATAACATTTTTTAATTTTTTTTTCTTTTTGACAAACTTTAACATTGTTATACAAAATATTAGATTTTTAAAAATATGAAATAAAAATTGTTAAAATAAATCATTTTATTCTTGACACTTTGTCTGAGCTCACACAAAAGATCATTTGAAAATGTACTTTGTAGTTTTCATCAATGAAACAATTTCTTTCAAAATTAACTTTTTTTTTTTAAGAATACCTGTATTATTTTATAAAGCATTATCAAATTTATCTTTTTGTCTCATTAAATATTGTTTAACTGATTTTTCAAAAAGTCAAATTTGCTATCATGTTATAAGTAATCATTTTTATAAAGTGGGTTGTTGTAATTATTATCTTCTGTTAATAAGCGAGTAATGTTTTTAATTACATAAATTTGATCAAAATTGACTTATATCGTCAAAGATTATTTTTTGATATATCACTTCTAAAAAATTGTGCATATGTATATAGGGAGAGCTATATAATTTATCACTTCATTTTTCAATTTATTTTCATAATGATTTTTTTTTTTTTAAATACAACATTCATTTATAATAGTGATATTACTGTTATTTTTATTATGATAATAGTTTTAGCATAGCGAAGAATGTCAACTCGAGAGCTAAAGTTTTAGGTCAATATTCAAGAAATAAGGAAAATAAAAAATTAGTTTGTTTTGGTCGTTTGAATGCAATTGTGGATTTTGATATTTGATGAATGTCACTTGACATCATATGATTATTGTTATTCTTTAATATATATATCATCATCAACCATTATCAATCCACTGCAGGATGATGGTCTCCAAGTTCATTCCATCTCCGATTTTTAGCTTCTCTTCTCCACAACACTCCTGCATATTTTTTTATTTCATCCATCCATCTCACATGTGGTCTCTTTCTGAGACTTTTACAATCTCTTGGAATCCGTTTTAAGATTTCAATTGTCCATTTATTATCATCTCTTCTAGCAATATGTCCAGCCCAACTCCACTTCAGTCTTTTAATATTTTCAATGAGGTCAGAAACACCTGTTTGTTCTCTTACCCATATATTGCATTTTCGATTTCTTCTTGTTACTCCCAACATGCATCTCTCCATACTTCTTTGAGTGGTCTGAAATCTCTATATTGTTCTTCCTATTAAGTGTCCAAGTCTCAGATCCATAAGTAAGAATTGGTAAAACACATTTATTAAAAACCTTCCTTTTCAAACATATAGGCATATTTCCTTTTAGTATCAAATTATTTCTATCAAAAGCACTCCAACCAAGTTTATTTCTATGATTAATTTCATCCATTTATGTTTCCATCTGTATTAATAATCTGACCAAGATATTTGTAGCTGTTAACTTCCTCTAACTCGTCATAATCAATCTTTATTTTCATATTTTAAGAAAATCCATTGAAATTTACTCGAGTCTTTTTAACATTTATCTTTAGTCCTACTTTCATCTGATAACTCCTGCAGCTCTAAAGCATTATTTGCAAAAACAATTACATCATCTGCAAAATCTAAATCACTTAGATAATCTCCATTTACTTTCACTCCTTTAGCTTCCCATTTTAATCCACAAAATACTTCTTGCAGCACTGCTGTAAAATTTTTTGGAGATATAGAGTCACCCTGTCTTACACCCTTCTCAATAATGATTTTCCTAGTATCATTGTGTAATCTAATTGTTGCGGTTGCATTAATCACTGAAGAAATGTTTATAGAATCAAATGCTTTTTCATAATCTACAAATCCAAAGCATAATGGCAACTTAAATTCATTTGTCCTTTCTATAATTTCTCTCAATACCTGGATTTGATCTACTATATTAAAACCACTTTCAAATACAGCTTGTTTTCTTGGTTGGTAGAAATCCAATGTTCTCCGTAGACAAGTTGTAATTATCTTAGTAAAAATTTTGTATAAAACTGCTAAAAGCCTGATAGGTCTGTAATTTCTAATATCTTCTTTATCACCTTTTTAAAATATTAATACTGCATTCTTCCAATCATCTAATACATCTTTATCATTTAGACATTTGGTATATAATTTTGCTAAAAAAAAATTCTATTTCTTCACCTGCTTCTTTTAATATATCAATTATAATTCCATCATTACCTGGAGCCTTTCCTTTCTTCATAAATTTAATTGCATGTCTCATTTCTTCATTTAAAATTCTGGGCAATTCAGAAGATGTAATAGATATAGGAGATACTTGTTCTTTATTACTATATAATTCTGATAGAAGTCTTCTACCCATTTCATGATGTCATCTCTCTTTTTAGTAATACACCTGGGTCTCTTTTTACGCGGATTTATTTAACGCGATTTTGAAGTTATGCGATTCACGTTTCTCCGGAAGTCAAACTCCGATAATGCGCTATTACTTTAAATAATAAATTTTGCGCACTTATGTCATATTGAAAGTAATAGCACATTATTAGAATTTGACTTTCATCTTAGTAATTTCAATATTTTCAGTGCTTTATAATAATAAGATTTTATGCAACAATGAAATTAAAATCATGATTTCCACATTTTATGTATACACACATTAAATTTTACAAGATTATAATGTAAATTTGTTCAAACATTGTGCGTGTTAATTTTGCATTTTAAATCACATTCTGTTTTTGCTTTTTAAAAAAGAACGTAATCAATTATTAATCATTTAGTGTCCGCAAGTTTATTTTTAAAAGGTGAGTAATAGCAGTGGGCACAATTAAAATTGAAAATTAAAAAATTAAAGACAAAAATAAGAATTTAATTTTTAGTTGTTAGATTAATTACTAATTACGTTGTCACCAGAAAACCATTAACACAACGTCAGAGTGACGTTGGCACTAGTTGTATTTTCCCTTGTGAAGAATCTGATTTTTTTACCAGTTTGCAAACGAACCTGTTTATCGGCAAATAGTGATAATAATTAAAACGTGTATTAAAAAAATGTAAATTATACATAAAAATATATTGTTTTGAATAAAATTAAATATTATAGTTCAAAAAAGTTTGTCTTGTATCGATTTTTTTCAAATTTGAAATTTTTTATTAGCCATATTTTATTTCCTTATTTTTTTTTTGCGCGAATTTTAAAGTAATTTTACGTTGGTGTTTGGTTTTACGCGATTTTTGAAAAATCGCAGTCCGTATCCCCCCTTTTTCAAGGTAAGTTACGTCTATATATCATTTTCAACTCTTTTCCACATCATTTTTGTATATTTTCATACTTCTTCTTTTTTTCATAAATTCTCTAGTCTCAGTAGAAATTTTATTGGTCAATTGCTGCTTCTTTCTACCAGCTATCTTTGTTGCAGTTTTTAAAAGTGTATCAGTTATTTTTTTATTAATTTCATTCAAATCTGAATCATGTTCAAATCTACTAATACTTGAAACCGATTGTAAGTTTTTATTTAAATTCATTAGAATGTTTCTGAAGATTTGGAATATCAACTGTAAATATTGTTTTTCTTAACAATTTTTGTCTCTTTATTTTTGCATTAACTCATATCTTAATAATCGATGATCATTTCCTGTGTTAAATTTATTAAGAACATTACAATCTTGAAATATGTATTTTTTGTTAGTCAAAATATAATCCAATTCTGCATTACCTTTATTTGGGATGCTTCCATGTCCATTTCCTATAACATTTTTCTCAAAAAAAGAATTCATTATATAAAGTTTTTAAACTTTTTCTTCAAACTCCACAAGTCTATGTCCTCTATCATTTCTATTACCATAACCAAAATTATCTACAGCACCTTATTTGTTTACCAATTCTAACATTAAAGTCTCCCATAACAATTTTAAAATGTTGTTTACTCTGATCAAAAGCCTTTTGTACATCCATATAAAAATCTACTATTTCATCACTATGAGTACTTGTTGGCACATAAACCTGAATTATCTGCATTTGGTATCTGCTATTAAGTTGTATAGCTAATCTTGCCACTCTGTCCGATACACCATCAATCTCCCCAATGTTGTTCTTCCACTTTATTTATAATGAATCCTACTCCACTTGTATTTCCAATATTTGTGTCTCTATAGTAGGGTACATGTCCACTTTTTAAATCAATTGTCTCTTCACCTTCTAATTCTTGCAATCTTCCTTCACTTAAAAATGATCTGCACTTGTAAGTATCTAAATAAAAAGTCGTCATCAAATGGCAGCCTGGGTCCACAATCAGGATTCTTAGCACTCTCCTCTGCCTTTGGCCACCAACTACTGCCTTTGTTGGTGAATTTACAGTCTCCTGGAAATATTTTGTCTGTCATGATTGTATTTATCTATTGGAAAAATATTTATCATTTACTCATACATTCATTCTGCCATATCAGGCAACTGAGAAGAAGGACCATGGTGTTTCTTGATCTTAAACTCGGAGGTAAAAAGCCAATAAATTCGTCATGCTGGCTAATGCGTGGTGGTGAGCCCATGTTCGTATACTAAATGAATAATTACATATTAATAACAACTGCAACGACCTTGCTCGATTCCCTTAAGGCCTCCAAGAGGAATCAAAGGGTCTCCTTTCAGTTAATGGGAAACTCCTTTCTGCAGCCTAATATATATAGTTATATTTAAACATCTTATAAAAGTTTGTTGTAGTGGACCAATTGAACTCTAATAATAGAGCAGCTTAAGTCTATAGCTTTGTCAAATTAAAACGTAATATAATTGAATAATATTCCTCTTTCACTATAGTTAAGGATAGATTGTTAGTTTTTCCTTGCAGTAAAATTTCTGCCTTGTAATATTTATTTATATAATCAATGCTATATAATCAAGTGAAATGTACTTAGAATGTAAGAGATTAAAATTTACTCACTCTTAATTGCTAGAGTTTTTTTTCTTTTTTGGTAGATCAATGTAATAAACTTTGAAAGACAAAAGAGAAACACACATACAAACTAATTAAGGATATAAATAAAATGTTATTTAAGCAAAAATTTTGTTCTTATTAAAAAAAAACTAATTACTCCCTAAATTATTTGGTATTCAACATAAATTAGGTGGTCAGAATTGACTAAACCGCATTTTGTAATAATGATTTCATGCAGATTTGGTTTTTTGGGGGATTAAATATTGTTACATAATAAATCAAATAGTTTCATAGTTAAACATTAAATTACATAGTGTTAAATGTATACTTTATTTTAATTTTTTTTTTTTTTTTTTTAGTGTGCGGGAACATTCGGGAAAATATTGATAGGCTGTGTTTCATACATATTTTTTTTTTGTTTGTTTAACTTCTGAATGACACCAAGTACTATCTGTTATACAAGATTTTCTATAAAATTTATGTGTAAAGAAAAATATATTTACTTGTGTCTGTAATTTTTTTCTTTTTGTTTTAAACTATTAAATAGATATTTGTCATTGCATATGTTTCCAGTTCCAAAACTATTTTTAAACAAACTGTTTTGTTTGTGGGGAGGGGAATTCTTTTTAAATAGTTCCCTGTGACAAAAGATATAGGCTGTTCCTTTATGTGTATATACATACACACACACTAATTCTCCTCCCCTTTTCTAAAAATTATTTTGTTTTATATTCATTTTTGATTGATCTACAAATTGGAATAGAAAGTATTTTTGTAAATTTAAATATATTGTAAGTGAATAAAAGTTGAAGTGGGACGGATAGATTTTTGAAAATTATTTGTTGGTTTTTTTAAAGGTTCATTTTGAAATTTAATATAACTTTTTTTTCCCCAATATATGTTTATTCATAAATATGAAATTGTATGAAAAGTATTGTGATGTTTTCGCTTAAAATAAATTTGTAATGTGGTGTGAATATTTCTGTTCATTTTTTTCCCTTTCCTAACAGCAATGTTTGAGCTGTTAAGTTATCGAAGGAATGGTGCTAATAAATTTATTAAAAAAGAGAAGTAATAGGTGTTTTCATTCATTCAGATGTTTCAAAAATTATATTTATTGATTTTATTCCTTCGATTTTTTTTTAGCAGTGCAATATATGTGTTTTGTTTTCATTTTTTCCTCATTCCATATTTTGTTACGTAAAAGAAAAACATTAACTGAATTTTATTAGTTTTTAGATTTTTTTTATTGTTATTATTATTTTAAAAAAAAAAAGCACTACACTCACACAAAAAAGATCCGTGTGTGTGTATATATGTAGATATATACTTACATATAAAAACAATTTGGAATATTTTTAAAAAATGGTATTCCTCGGTTTACTTTTAACATATAAATTATATGTAAATATAAAATTAAGATTGTAAAGCAATAGTGCTATGAATTGTTGAATTTTTCAAAGAAAAATGTTTCATTTGTGCTCGATATTCAATTAAATAATAACTAGTCAAATATGAATGTCATGATAAGTTGAATTTTTCATTTTTAAAAGAAAAATTTCAAGCACAAATGAAATGGCCAAAAATATTATGAAGAGAAAGTAAAGATATAAAAAAAAGTTAATAAAAGTTTAACCAATTGTTAAATTACAGGGGTTTACTTTGAGTAGTGTTAAAAAGGCATGCATGATTAATTTGTGAAGTTAGTATGAGAGAGAACGTTTTGTGAGATTGTCAAGTACAAACACTACATTTTAACTTTAAACTGAGTTATACTTAAAATAATAATAATAATAAAATATGTTTAATTAAATGAATCAAATTGTTGCCTGAATTACTGTTAAAATGGTATTTGTTTAACTGTTTAAAAAATTAAAAACATTTGTAACAAAAAAAAAAAAAATAAATAAATATTTTTTCTTTATATTTTTATGGTATGTATCTCGAATTGGAAGAGTATTCTGTTAAACTCTCCAGATTTATTTGTGTAATGAAATTTTAGAATGGTAATAAAATTCTTTAAAATATAAGTTGATTTTTTTTTCACTTGATTTACACATTGTATATGTGTGTATGTTATGTATATATGAAAGTAGTTAATACTGCATAAAATCAGAATATAAAAAAATAGGAAAGTTGTCTAATATTTTATCTAGCTTGACTTTGGGAGAAGGGGATGTATAGAGATCATGTCTGAAAAAAATAAATATAAAAACATTTGTTCAATGGTGAGAGGAAAGATTATGGAAGAAATTGTAAAAATTCAGAGACTTCAGATTATGGATAAAGAAATAATATTGGAAGATATTCTAAGAAAAAAATAATATCTTTAAAATCATAACATTTTACATATGAATTGCTTTAGGTGGTAAAGCAATTTTATCTTAAATTATTTAATTTATAATAAATATATTAAGAATGTAGTGTACATTCTGAAATTGGCATAGACTAATTAAATTTAATAATCATTAATATGAAGATAAGTTTCAAAGTTAATGGAAGTTATAAGTCAAAAAAAACATTAGAGAAAAAAAATCAATTTCTTTGCATAAGATTAGCCAATAATAGAATATTATATGATATATAAATTCAAATGTAAAGTGAGAAATATTCAAGGAAAATGTAAAAAAAAGTTCCAACAAAATTAAGAATAGGAATATAAAGAGATGTAATGCATGTTGAAGAACATTGTTATTCTGTATAAAACATTAAAGGGCACTTAATCCTTAATAACTTTTATTTTAATATGAGTTAAGATTTTATTCAGATATTATTTTTTACTTGATTTTTAAATGGATTGATACAGTATTATCATCAGGTTGGTTTTTTTCTTCTTTAAATTAAGAAAAATCATCCTGGTGATATTTGAAACTTAGAATATGAATTCCAAAGAAAAAGGTTTAATCCATGGGCAACAGCAGAATGGAAAGTTAGTAGTAAAGAGATTAAGCATTAATATGTGTGATTTTTCTGATAGAAATCTCTTTACTAATGAAATAGATTGAATCATAAAAGCTTAACTGAAATGAAGAATGGTAAATTAATCAAAATCTATTTAATTAAAATGATGGAAAACTGGGGGGGGGGGGGTGAATTAATTCAATAATGATTGAAATGTAATTATGATTCTGAAAGTAATAAATGTTTCTAAAAAAATTATGTATATTTTTAGAACAAAACTAAGATATTTTATAAAATAGTGAACTTACAAATATCTATTTTTGAAATAAAATATATTTTTATTATATTAGGTGTGTAACTGAAGAACATTACAAATATTCTACTAATTCTCTCAAATGACTTAACACATTTCATTACATCTGACTTCTATTATAATTTTTATTTAATCAATGTCCTTGTTATTTTTTGGTTTTCACTCAAAATATTTTGCTATTAAACCAAATTACCTATATTTTAATTTAATTTGTTACACATCTCATTTCATTAAACTTTCTATACATATTATATAGAATTTGTACTTTACCATTTTGATTATCTTTGCATTAACTTGAGCTTTTTTTCCCTTGATACTATTTGTGAGTGTTTTTTTATATATAAAATATTTTTCACCCTTCATTTAAGTTTATATTGTTATTATTTGTAAATTTATCTTTCTCTTGTTTTTCTATATAACAAATTTAAAACATTTTATCTATGTTTTTTAAATTTTTTATTTTAAAACAAAAACAGCTTCAATTCTTTCACTAATAAATTACTATCTGAATTCATATCAGCTCTAAAATGTGGACTTGTTTTCATAATGCTATTCTGAACTAATATATACCTAATTGGAATCATCATCATCTGGAGCTATGTATAAATCATGTTATGATTTTTTTCTTATAACTATGTACACATTAATTATATAGTTACAGAAATTTACTAGCATATCTTTTTCCTGATAGCTCTATTTAATTTGAAATTCATTTTCAATTACTTTTTGTTTTTTCATTATTTTAAATATAGTTTTGACACTAATATTAGCTGTCATTTAGATATGTAGCATGATTCCATTATGAAATTTAAGGCAATTTAGACTTATGTGGCCGATTTTGTCATAGTCATTAATATACCAAAAATTATACTTCCATTCAGAACTTATTTAAAATTCATATTACATTTTGGGGGGGCATACTATTGTCATATCTCAAATTGGAATGCTTTGTCCACTATTATTATATTGCTATCCATAATAGGCAATTGATCTTATGATTAATTTTTCTTATATCATGTTACTTTCTGCCTAAATAGATTCAGTGGCTGTGTTATTTCTGAATTTAATTATTTTCCTAATCTTTAAATTTTACTTACCCCCCCTCCCCCCATAATGTTTTTACATTATCGATATCAATATAAGTTAAATATCGCTTTCAAGTGTGTTTTATTAGACTTAATATTTGGAATTAAGTAGATTATTTTTCAAATTTAAATAAGACGTAAAAAACCCAAATGGTAGTCTTTGTTCTAAAGGATGAACAATTATAAAATTAAAAACTTGCAGAGACTCCAGATTAGTCTTCATAATTAGACAATTGCAAATGTTTACTTACAGAATGAAAGTGGTATTTACTGAATTTGAATTTTTATATATATTTTTTATTATATCTGAGTATTAATAAAGATCTTATGATTACAATAGTGCAAGATGTAACATTACTTTTTATCATTAACATTCAATATATATCATGTTTGGCATTTATATCAATAGGTTAGCAGTTCCTGGTTTGAACTATGGGCCTTTAATATAGCCGTCTATCACAAATTTTTTGAAGTTATCAAAAACGTACTAAATTTAAAAATTTATCAAAAATAAAATTGGAATGGGTTGATGTAATCAATTCCAATGTACAGAAACTTGCAAAGAAAACCCTAGTATTAATAAAAAAAACTAACGAATCTATGTCAGATGTGACAACTTTTTCTAAGCAATGAGCAGCAAAACAAATTGACTATATTAAACAAAAATTTCACAAAACATATTTAGAACAAAGTATGATTAAAAATTCATGTAACTTATTAAACAACAAAAATTTATGAATTTTAATTAGGAGCAGATGTATGAAATATTGCAGAGATGATTATATATCAATCTTCAACTTGTGGCTTTGGAAAAAAAGTTGTTCACAATTTTGAAATTTTTCCAGAAAAGCCATTCAAACAATTTTTTTAACATAAGCAGTATTAAATCTATTTGCAAAAGTTAAAACTGGCTTCTTTAGATTTGAAGTCATGAACTTTTAGAATTGTTTTTTCAAGCCATTTGACTCGTCAATATAATTAATGTATTCAAGAATTTTGAAATTGCCTAATGTAGAGAAAAGGAATACATCATATTCTAAATTGATTGCAATTCATGAATTTAATTCCTTTCGCAAATATCATTAGTATCATTTAAGTTTATGGTAATGTCTGTAAGAAATGAAAGTTAAGCCATATATTCTTCAACTCCGGGACAAATTTGTGTTTCATTTCCAAAAAGTTATATTCTTAATTCTCTGAGATTTATGCATTATATATATATATTTAACAACGTATAAATATTTGAAAATTCAGACTTGGCACATAATTTTTTTGATGAATTATGCAAGGAAATGTTGAAACATTAATGACGTCATAAAGTGGATTTATTAAGAAATAAAATTTTAAAAAATAAATTATCAATTTTTCTTGTGCTGGTATGTGTACATGTGAATATTGCTATTAGCTTTTTAGAATTCTTATACGTCATTTACAATTAATGGAAATAATTTTGAAAAAATCATTTTAGAGAATATTTATTTAGAGCATATCATATTTCATATAAATTTAATAGTATCCCAAAAGTTATATGTGTATGTGAATTTAGAGATGAAAAAAATTAATACACTGACTGTAAAATATAGTTACTCATTTAAACTAATCATTAACGAGTATATTAATCTAAGCCAGTGCTTCTTAAACTTTTTTCATTCATGACCCCTTTTTATCATAGAGATTTTTTCGCGACCCCAGATATTAAGTATAAAATATAGAAATATTCCCATAATTTATTTCTTTGGTAAACAATATACATATGAAAATAAATAGTATACAAAAATTAAAGAAAGAAAATCACATTTTAATGAGACGGGTATACTTGTTTTTTGCTGCATAACGAATTAAATCTTGGTGAAATATTTGATACTGCTGGATGTAAAGCATCTTCAATGTTTTTCAGCATTGAACGATATATCACATAAGTATGTGGTGCTGAATGGCAGAAGGACATTTAATGCCATTTCAGAAATTGTGGGAAATTCAGTCCTAGCTCCGATCCAGAATTCAGTCAAGGATTTTTGTGGAAAGTCAAGTTTTAAGTTTGAGTCACTCGATAGCTCAGCAAATTTCTCCTGCACTTTATATGGCATGTGATTAATCTCATTAATGACAATCAAAAATGGTCTTTGAATCCAAGATAACTTTGAAATTTAAATTCGATATAAAATATTTGCAAAACTTTCTAGGGTTTTTAAGTGATCTATAATAATTTTTGCAATTATTTTTTTCAATTATAAAATTGTCGATAGTCTAAAACATTTCCAATGAATCATTTTCCACCCTATTCTTCCAAATGTTGATCTTTTTAATAAAACTTACGATTTTATCATTCAAAGTAAAAATATTGCTATTTTTTCCTTGAAAAGACAAGATCATTTAGCTTTTCAAAAATATCAGACAAATAGCACAGCTTTGATAGCCATAAGTCATTTTGAAAAAGAGCAAGTAGATCAGATTTTTGTTTTGTTAAAAATACAATAATTTCTTTTAATAATCTTCAACTTCGCCCTCTTGACATCCATCTTACTTCTGCGTGTAATAAATTTTTGTATTCAGAGTCCATGTCTTTACAAAGATTTGAAAAACAGCTGTTAAGGGCACAGCTTTTAATAAAATTTATAATTTTGACAGCATTCTGAAGCACATTGTTCAATTCTGTTGCTAATTTTTTTGCTGCAAGGGCCTCTCGATGGATCGGGCGGTGTGTAAAAGTTAAATGATTATTACCAGAAGCTTTAAAAAATGATTTAAAACCAATATTTTCACCAGTCATTGCTTACTCCAAAGCAATTTTTCCATTCTAAACCTTCAGTTTTAAAAAAATTTGCCTACTTTATTATATATGTCTTCCCCTCTTGTATGTTCTTCCAAAGAACAACAAAATAACAATTCTTCCTCAATGTTTTTTTGAAATATCAGGAGTTTCGTCCAACTGAATTGTAAATATTGGGCTTTCTTTAAGTCTAGTAATAAGTTGCTCAAATTAATCATTGCTAATTTCAGAAATTCTATTAGTGACAATGTCATTTGACAAAGGAATTTTCCGAATTTCATCACCATATTTACTTTCATGAAGTATTTCTACCATTTTAATAGGAAATATAAGATCTCCAATGGTGTATGACTTTATTTTTAGCAATCGGATATGAAACTTCATATGATGTGAGTAAATATTTTTCATTAACAGTTATAAATTTCTCAAAATATTGTTTATCTTTATTTGAAGTTTTTAACAGTCGTTCGAAATATTCTTTTGGTTTATTGACGAAGAATGCTTGGATTCAAAATGCCTTTAATTTTGATGGTTTCATACTTTCCATAGACAAAACATTATTGCAAATTAAACAAAAAGGTTGTTCATTACCATCGCAATTGTTGAAAGTAAAGCCAAATTGGAGGAATGTATCATTTTCTTTTTCGCATCTTAGATGCCTCTTTCTGATTAAGAGATTCTGCTTGAAGAGACTTTGTAGCATTGCCATCTGCATCATTACCTTTGGTACTCAAGTTCAACCATTTATCCATGGATAAAAGTATTTTTATCTTAAAATAACTACTTATTAGTTAGCAGAAACACCAAGTGGCAGCAGTGTTTTTTGTTTAATTATACAAAGGATATTTACTCCCGTATGTTCTATTTTTTAATATCCCCATATGTTTTATTTTTTAATATTTAAAAAATATGAAATCAATTATAAATTACCTGTTTTTTACTTGTTAATAAATGACAATATGTTTCAAATAAAAATAAATTTTTATAACTAATAGGATGATATATTTTGAATAAAAGTGAGAAAAAAAAGTATACAAGCATTTTTATATATAAAAAATAACATCTTTCATAATATTTATTCAAATAAATACTAACCTTAGTCGAGTAAAACAGTAAAATACAATATTGTATTGTTCTTGCGACGTAGACACTTGTTGAAATGAAACCGAAACAAATAACTTGACCGGAAATGCATTATATAATCACAGTGGCGTCAACCTTATTCTAGACACTATAGCATATATTTTCATTCTGAAATAACATACTGAAATTGCCATGCGACACCACTATTATGATGCATTTAGTGTTATTTTGCAATATGTAAATATAATTTACAGTTCAACTTGGCCATCATTATTTTATAATTGTGCTTTATAGAAAACATAATATATTAAAGATAATGAAGGGATTGTGACTAATATTGCTTTAAATTTTTGTGACCCCAACCATTCGCTTCGTGACCAACAGTTTTAAGAAACGCTGATCTAAGTAATTGTTTAATATTGCAAGCAAAATTATTAAATGTTTCATATGTGATTAAAAGCAAAGTAAAATTAAATTTTGTATATGATTAAGAGCAATGTAAAAATTAGTTGTGAAAGTAAATAAGTCTGTGCTATTGGTATCAAAAGTATTTCAGAAAAATTAAATTTCATTATGTGAAGTTGAACAAACTTATACAATTATTTAATTTGTGTTGAGGTGGATATAAGCTAATTAAATCTTATCAGATTAAAGGTTTATATTGATCCTATCGAATGTAAAACTCCAAAAAAAAAGATGATCTCTAGAAAATAGTTAAGAAATCATTAAAGGACCTCAGGGAATTGGCCCCTAGATGAATGAGCTGATCAGAAAACTAACTTCTAGTCTGAAGATTTAAGTGTTGTATATACAATGAAATGATAATATTGAGAAATAAGTATTTAAATATAAAATACTAGATTTGTTAATTTCTGTTTGATATATATTATAATGATAGGAAAAGAACAGGACATTCACGTGGTGGCACAACAATTGTAATGGTATAAATAGTATACATTTAATTATGATATTAATAAATAAATATTCCCATGTTTGGGAATTGCCCAAAATTATATCGTGAGCAAAATCATTCACATGGCCTCACAGTGGCACAATTGTAAATGTATAAATAGTATACATTTAACTATGATAGTAATTTCTTTCACTATTAATAACTATGTAAAACTTAATACGCTTGATGCATATAGTGAAATTAAGTCTTTTAATTGAAATAATTCTTCATCACTGCTTAGCGTTTTCAGCGATTCTCCATAATGATAGTCTAATAATTTATGTTTGTTCAGATAGTCCATCTTTTTGAAATAGAAAAGCATGTATCTTCTGTTTATTGCGTTTACATATCTTGCTGTAATGAATAGAATTGGTCAACACAAATATTTCTACAAAAGAGTATTGAGCAAGAATGAAGGCAGCTCAGTGTCAGAAGGCATCTAATATATGAATTTGAACCTACAAATCCTATAATCTACTGAAAGGAATGATGTTAAAAGGAAGATTAAGGGGGCATGGTTTATAGCGAGAGATGTAAACGCAATAAACAAAAGATACGTGTTTCTATTTCGAAAAGATGGACTATCTGAACGAACTTGCATAAATTATTACAGTTAAAGGTTATAATTATGGAGAGAGAATCTCTGAAAGTACTAAGCCATGATGAATTATTTCAATTAAAAGAATTTTAATTTCACTATATGCATCAAGCGTATTAAGTTTTATGATAGTAATAAATAAATGCTGCTATCCCCATGTTTGGGGATTGCCCAAAATTATATGACAAAATCAGTATAGATCTACTCTGCTACCTACATTCGATTTTATCTTTAAGCACTGCTTCGACATCATGAAAAAATATTGGGGTGATTGTTTGATAAATGGAAAATTCTTTGGATTTGGAAATCTCTTAATAATATTACTAGTAATTTATAAATTCAACGTGAAATCTAAAACTTCATTACTTATCATTTTTCAGATTTTTTTTTTTTTTTTTGGAAGTTATAGTATTTGGTTTTTTTCAATTTTTTATTTGGTTTTGAGAAAATGGGAAATTAGTGTAAGGGAGGGGGATATGGTCAATTGTATGTTTTCAAGGCTGATTTTGATTTCCTATATTATCTAATTTGACTTTTCTGAATTAATTTATAATTTCAAACAACCACTTATTTGAAATTGACAAATTTGGAAATTTTATTCTTTATCCTTAATTTTTTTTTCTTATTGGCTTTTTAAAAAGCGAGTGGAGAGGGACTACAAACAATCCTAGAAGTGATGAAATCAAGAACTATCAACTACATTCAGTACAAATTCCAAATAAAAATAAACCAGCTGGCTTTGAAACAACAAAAATTAATGGAAGGTTAAAATGAAATTTATTTCTTTGGATTCCAACTTCTTGATCATTGTTTTCTTTTTTACTTCACAAAAATCTGCCCAAATAGCTATTACCATTTTGTACAGACCAAATAATTTGACATGGTTGGACAATGCAAAATCGCTCTAAACTCCCCTTTAACTTCATACAGAACTAGAGGTTCAAATAAAGTATGTAAGGCAGTTAGTCCATTTTTAAAAAGTGAAAGAAAATAAAACGAACAAGTCCAAGTATAAGGTTTCCATTTCTTTTTCAAATAAAAATATTTTAATATCAATAAAGACCAGAAAGTTTATTTTTAAATTAATTTCTAAAACGAAAAAGTGCTTTAGGAAGCTGGAAATGTTTCCTTTTTATCTTTTAGTTTTCTGTTGTATTTTTGAACTATTTACAAATTAGATTTTAGATATGTAAAGTATATTCAACTTTAAATTTATCAAATAGTTATCCCAGAATTATTTCATGATGTAAACGTTTTAAAGAAAAAATTTATATAGGTAGCAGAGTAGATTGGTACCAACAAAATCTATTAATTGAAAATTGATTATAATTCATCTCAACCTGCAATCATTTCTAGATTATGAGCATTATGAAAGTTAAGGGTGATCATCCATTGCATCCTCATCCTATTTCTCCCTACTTTATTACATTAATCTTATACTCAACTACAAATCGAGACAAATATTGAATTTGTGGTGATAATAATAAAGAACATGATGAACTAATGTTATAATCCCATCGTACTATCTATCATTCACAGATCATTAAACCGAAAATAAATAAAATTGAGAGACCAAGGAACACAAAGACATTTTTATTGCAGTACATACATACATGAGTAAAATATAATGCTAATTAAATTAACAATGAAGCTGTCATCAAATTAGTAAACATAATTTTCTTTATTTACACCTTTATTTCCCTCTGCAAAAACAAATAAATCATTTATAGGAGTGATGAATAAATCCACATACACTGCTAAAATTTATTCACGTGTAAAGTGAAGTGATGATATTCGCAAATCAATAACATACACTTTCTATCATGCATACCAATTCTCTTTGTATCTGATTATCATATAGAATTTATGTCGATTTATTAAATGATTAATTTACAAACAAATTTTATATAGTTATATCAAAATAATATTAATCTTAAAAAAAAAATTAAATTAACATTGGCTGAATATATCTTAAATAGATGAAATATTTGCTATGTTTATCATTTAATTTCATTTTTAAACATGAGTGTGTTTCACACTTATTTTTGGTTAATTTTATTCCTTTTAAAGCAGAAAACATTTGTCTCACCATACACTTTTTACTTTGCTGTTATATAAAATATCCTCTACATCCTTTCTACGTAACAAAAATAAAGTTATTATGCTAAGAACATATGATGTCATATAGATAAAATATTTGTTTTTAAAACTTATACAGTATATATGATAATATATTTGCTTAATACACATATAAAATTTGAGATCTTGTTCTAATTCAAGTTTATACCCAAATTATAAAGCAGTGACAAGAAAAATCTTTACAAAGATATATTATAAAAATGTCTGCTCAGTTTCATGAACAAAGTCTAAGTATTTTAAAAAGTGATATTTAGAAGCATGTATTTTATCTTACATTTATTTAGACCATAAACAATATTCAAACACATAGTTATCTAAATATCTATGATTATTCTTAATTCTATCTTTTGAAGATTTACATATATTGAAGTTTGTGTATATGAAGTCAATAAAAATATTTTCTGTAAATGTCATTATTTAAATTGAGTATGTTTTTCTTAAAAAAGTTAATTATTAAACAAAATATATGAACCACTTGCTTGAATGTCTTAACTTTTTCCGCAATATTATTTTGACAAAACAAAATAATATTCACTGCATTATGCCATTTTTTTAAAAAGTGTACCAATAAATTGTTTAATCTGTTTTACAAGATATATAATTGTTGACTAAGATAATCACTATTTAGATTAGTGTCTCCAACTATTTCACATTTTGTTTCCATTTTATAATGATTATGAAATAAACTATTAGGCTGAGATATATAAATTTAAGTTAATCGAGTTCCATAAAAGCTGATGAGAGAAAATCTGTCCCCTTTCCTATAATTTAGTCTTCCATTTTGTTCATGTGTTCCAAAATAAATAAGTTATAAGTTTTTGGAAACCAACCAGTTCTAAAGTCTAAATTATTCTCTATTTCCTTCCTGCCTTTTCCATGTTATAGTATTAAATTCAAGAAAATTTTCCAGCATTTGCAGTAGTTTTTTTAAATAATCAGAACATTTTGTTTTTTTTTAATGTTTATTAACAAGATTAATCGCCAATAATATTAATATACTTTTTTATAATAAAACAAATGAATATATGTTTTTGTGTGATATTTGCTTACATTTATTTCAATTGTATACTCCCATACTTATGATCACGTTATCTATCCATTACTATGAGAAAATTATATTTTATGTTTTCTTTCATTTGTTAAATTTTATTCTTTATACAAATTGTCATCTTAAACTAACTGCCACAATTTATCTCAAGTCCATTGAAATTATTTCCTTTACACTAATGCCCAATTGTTTATCTTGTTCTCTTTATTTCCTATATTAATCTTTCTTGGTTTGCCTTTAAATATCTTTTACCACACATTTTATTGTTATAAAAACTTTACCATCATCTAATATTAATGTCATTACACAAGTTGATTTAATATGCATTGTCCATTAAAATGATCCCCATGTGATATTTACACAGTATGTTGAATGACTCTAAGATACCCAACTTATGCTTTTAAATGTTGAATTTAACATCTCTGTAATATGATTTATAGTTTAAGTTTATAACTAACAAATTCTGTGGAAAAACTAAGAATATGCCAATAAGTGAGTAATATTTATTATCTTTGGAAAACTTATAAAGTGCTATTCCAAGCATTAGAAATATTTCCCCTCTTTCAGTCTCGTTATCATTAATAATGTTACTTTATTTCTATCAATAATTCCTTAACTCATTTTTGTGTATTTATGTCTATTTCTTCACCTTCTTGAAATATGCTGTCATATCTTAATACTTTTATATAACATATACTTCTCATTTCATCACATTTTCTCTCATGTTTTACTTCTACTCTAACTTGGGTTTTATCTTTCATCTCTTCCACTATATGTTGTTAATCTGCTAATGCTTGTCAGTTTTCTGAATCTATTACTATCATTTATTTCTTTTCGATTGCTTTGAGTTGTTTGAATCTCATATGGCTTAACTAATTTACATTCTATCTCTATTAATCGTGATTACTTCTCTTGACAGTTCTTGAATTTTCTGCTGTTACTACGAATTTAGTTTCTATTTCATTGTTTCTCTTTGTATTTCCTCTGAAATATTTTCTACTATATCTACTTCAAGTTTAGATTTATCAACTTTTAGCCTAAAATTAATTTTATTTATAATTCTGCCAACTTGTGGAAACTTCCCTTCCAATTTTGCAGTTTGTATGTTCATTCTTTGACTTACACTAGTGAAGTTTACATCACATCTTTCACTATTTTCTTTTCTAAAACTTGGGTATTAAACGTTGTTTTCTTTCATTTTTTTTATTATATTATTTTCATTTTTAATAAACTCATTTTAAACTAACTGCCACAATTTATTCAAATGACAGGCAGTCTATGTGTATATATTGTTGAGTATATTAAGCCTACATAATATATTCTTTATTATTTGTTAAATCCTATTTGATATATATTCAGATGCAAAGAGTACATACATTACTGACTATATTAAACATATAATTGCAAATTATTTAACAAATGGGAACATTGTTATATAAATGAAATTAAAACCACCGCCAAGATGTATTAAAGTGCAACAGTCAGTAAGACCAGTTCTGCAGACTGAAAGAAAACGATAGCAAACTTGTCCAAATTATTACTTAGCAATTTTTTGTGCCGTGTTTAGCCATGTTTCATGTATTTTATTGTATTTACTCTAATTAGTATTTAAAAGATTAAGAATAAAGAAACAATTGGTGCAGAATCGATTCAAATTATGCGGAAAACAAATAGACTGCCTTATTAAAAATTGGCAATATAACAATTAGAAACATTGTCAAAGTGGGAAAGTAGCATTATTAAGTTTGATATGAGCAATGCTGCCAAATAACTGATACACTAAACACAGAATTTTTTTAAATTGGATATAATTGTGGCCAATAAACATAAGATAGCAGTCCTGCTTTTCAGGAAGGAGAGTTATAGAAATAGTAAATAAACTATGGGAAATTTATCAGATGATAAACCTCAGGAAATAAAGAAACTGAATGATTATTTTAATCTTCATCTTTCTCATTACATAGTTCTGCATCTAAGAAATAAATGACAAGGGAGAAAAATTAAAGAATGCTAAGAGATTTTACACTAGAAAAATTCTCATTGATCGGCTGCTTTGAGGCATATCAGATGAGTGAACAATTTTACCGAGTTTTTTAACTTGACATAAAATGATCATTAAGAAAGAAATGGTTTATGAGCTAATATTAGAACAAGCTTTTCAAAATAAAGCAAATGGTAGTTAAAGTTTATAAATGATGAAAAAGCCACTTATTATTGCTTTGAGGAATCACACTGAAAAATTACAAATGGAGAAACAATGCTTTAAATATGAAATTAAAGGGCATATACCTGGAAAATTTGACAATGAGGACACAATTTAAAACCAGTTGCAAAATTCAGGCAGAAAGCTATTAAGCTCTTCATGAACATGTATGTTATTGAATCAGAGTAGCCTATATTAAAATTGCAAATCTGTGGTAAAAATGTTAGCATGGAAATACATTAGATCAGAAATAATAATGTTCAATCAAATGCACTGTCACTGACTACTAAAATTCTAATAGAGAAAATGAATATGAAAAATCAAAATATGAACTGACATATGCTGAAATTAGTTTGCCAAGTAAAGATGTCAGTAAAATATGAAAATATTTCTATTATTATAGATAACAAAACAAAAAAATGATTTAAAGCAATCTGAATTCACAGAAGCATTATGAATAAAATTTTGTTAGAGCACAAAGTCCAACATAAATATCTGGCTCTATTTAAGAAATGATATTTGTGCTAATTTGAATAGCATACAAAGTTCCTAAAGCAAAAGTTGAAAAAAAAATTAGGAATTGATCGCCAAGGACATGTTTATGTCAATCAGATTGAACTATATCTTCAATAAACATAACCAAATATTTCTTTACATTTTTATATCATAATTTTCATTACATATTTAATTAATTCATTTCAAAATTTTAACCACATATACTTTATACATAGTTTAATAAATCAGCATCACCAACTATTATCAATCTACTGCAGGGTGAAGGTCTCTCCAAGTTCAATCCATCTCCGATCTCTAGCATCTCTTCTCCACATCACCCCTGCACGCTTTCTTATTTCATCCATCGATCTCACATGTGGTCTCTTTCTGGGTCTTTTACAATCTCTTGGAATCCAGTTTAAGATTTCAATTGTCCATCTATTATCATCTCTTCTAGCAATATATCCAGCCCAACTCCACTTCAGTCTTTTAATTTTTTCAATGAGGTCAGTAACACCTGTTTGTTCTCTTATCCATATATTGCGTTTTCGATCTCTTCTTGTTACTCCCAACATGCATTTCTCCATACTTCTTTAAGTGGTCTGAAGTCTCTATTGCTCTTCTATTAAGTGTCCAAGTCTCAGATCCATAAGTAAAAACTGCTAAAACATATTTATTAAAAACCTTCCTTTTCAAACACATAGGCATATTTCCTTTTAGTATCAAGTTATCTCTACCAAGTTTAATTCTATGATTAATTTCATCCATTATGTTTCCATCTGTATTAATAATCTGACCAAGGTATTTGTAACTGTTAACTTCTAACTCGTAATCAATCTTTATTTTCATATTTTGAGAAAACCCATTAAACATTACTTTAGTCTTTTTAACATTTATCTTTAGTCCTATTTTCATCTGATAACTCTTGCAACATTTCCAGCAACTCTAAGGCATTATTTGCACAAACAACTACATAATCTGCAAAATCTAAATGACTTAAATAATCTCCATTTACTTTCACACCTTTAGCTTCCCATTTTAATCCACAAAATACTTCTTGCAGCACTGCTGAAAAAAGTTTTGGATATGGAGTCACCCTGTCTTACATCCTTCTCAATGTTGACTTTCCTAGTATCATTATGTAATCTAATTGTTGCTGTTGCATTTTTATAAATATTCTTTAAAATATGGCAATATACCTGGATATGATCTGCTGTACTAAAACCACTTTTAAATCCAGCTTGTTCTCTTGGTTGGTGGAAATCCAATGTTCTCTGTAGACGAGTTGTAATTATCTTGGTAAAAAATTTGTATAAAACTGATAAAAGGCTGATAGGTCTGTAATTTCTAATATCTTCTTTATCAGCTGTATTAAATATTAATATTAATACTGCATTCTTCTAATCATTTAATACATCTTTATCATTTAGACATTTGATATATAACTTTGCTAAAAAAAAATTTCTATTTCTTCACCTGCTTCTTTTAATATATCAATTATAATTCCTTCATTAACTGGAGCTTTTCCTTTCTTCATAAATTTAATTGCATGTCTCACTTCATTTAAAATTCTGGGCAATTTCGATTTAATAATAGATATAGGAGGTACTTGTTCTTTATTACTATATAACTCTTGATAGAAGTCTTCTACCGCTTTTTAGTAAAGCATCCTTTTTTCTTATTGCAGATATACATTTCATACCAATACCAAAATGTTGTTTTACACTCTTAAGACTTTTATTTTCTTCTACAGCTTTCCTTGCTAGTTCACAGTTATACTTTATTATATCATTTTCCAACTCTTTTCCACACTATTTTACAAAATTTGAGATATTCAATCCTTTTTAATGCATCATTTTTGTATATCTTCATATTCTTTCTTTTCTTCATAAATTCTCTAGCCTCAATAGAAATTTTATTGGTCAATTGCTGCCTTTTTCTACAAGCTATCTTTGTTGCAGTTTTTAAAAGTTTATTTTATTTTCATATTAATTTCAATCAAATCTGAATCATGTTCAAAATCTACTAAGATTTGTAAGTTCTAATTTAAATTCATTAGGTTTCTGAAGATTAGGAATATCAACTGTAAATATTGTTTTTCTTAATAATTTTTGTCTCTCTAGTTTTGCATTAATACGTATCTTACTAATGGATGATCACTTCCTGTGTTAAATGTATTAAGAACATTAAAATCTTGAAATATGTATTCTCTGTTAGTCAAAATATAATCCAATTCTGCTATACCTTCATTTGGATGCTTCCATGTCCATTTCCTTTTAACATTTCTCTTTAAAAAAAAGAACTCATAATATAACATTTTTATTTTTCTGCAAACTCCACAAGTCTATTACCATAACCAAAATTACCTACAGCACTTTCATTTGTTTACCAATTCAAGTATTAAAGTCTCCCATAACAATTTTAAAATGTTGTTTACTTTGATCAAAAGCCTTTTGTACATTCATAATCTTTTACTATTTCATCACTATGAGAACTTGTTGGGGCATAAACCTGAATTATCTGCATTTGATATCTGCTATATTAATCTTGCCATTCTGTCCAATATACCATCAATCTCCACAATGTTATTCTTCCACTTTTTATTTAAAATAAATCCTACTCCACTTGCATTTCCAATAATTGTGCCTTTATAGTAGAGTACATGTCCACTTTTTAAATCAATTGTCTCTTCATCTTTTCTTTTAACTTCACAAAGTCCAGTAATGTCCCATTTAATATAACACAGTTCTTCTTCTAAACCTTGCAATCTTCTTTCACTTGAAAGTGATCTGCAGTTGCAAGTACCTAAATAAAAAGTCATCATCAAATGGCAGCCTGGGTCTACAATCAGGGGAATCTTAGCATCCTCCACCTTTGTCCACCAACCGCTGTCATGGTTGGTGATTTTACAGCCTCTTGTGAATAAGGGCCATGATTTATTTTTGTGTCATGATTGTATATATCTCTTGGAAAAATATTTATCATTTACACATACATTCATTTTGCACTATCAGGCAACTGAGAAGAAAGACCATGGTGTTTCTTGATCTTAAACTCAGAGGTAAAAAGCCAATAAACTCACCACACCGGCTGTGTGTTGGTGAGCAGCCCATCCATGTCCATATACTATATGAATAATCACATAGTAATAACAGCTGCAATGACACGAACATATGGAGTGGACATTAGGATTTTGCCCTGCTCGGTTCCTTTAAGGTCTCCAAGAGAAATCAAAGATTCACCTTTCATTTAATAGCAAACTCCTTTCTGCAACCAGTTTAATACATATATTTTATTTTAAATGTTATATTTTGAACTTCAAATATTTGTTAAAATAATCACAATTAAATGTATTCAGCAATTTTTACTAAAAAGTAAATCTATTTGATTTCTTTTTAAAAATGCAATTCTGTCAGTAGTGATTTTGACAAGATATTCTTCAATACGCACTTCAAAATGCAGGAAATAAAATAACTTCCAAAAACTTCAATGATTTGATTTTCATTTTTAAAATTTTAATAACTCTTTTGAGACTCTCTTACCATTTTGATTAATTTTCCAACCCCACATCCAGTTTGCATATTAAGTTTCAATGCAATTTTAACAATTGCATTGCATCACTAACACAACTTTATATTTTTAGCCCTACATTTTCATCATAAATTTTTATCATATATTGACATTCTTAGTGTAGAAATTAAAAAAGAAAAAGTAAATCTATAGATAGATTTACTTTTTATTTTTTAATTTCTACACTAAGAATGTCAATATGTCTATTTGGCAACATACATTTTGTAATTCTACAAAAACGAACCAAGTGTCATATGATCACATTTCAAGTACATATCTTTAAATTGTTAACTAAACGACTTTTTTGGCCACAACTAAAACAATTTCTTAAACCACTAAACATCACATGATCACTATTCTTTATGCTTATGCAAACTTTACACAGAGGCTAAACTCTCCATACAGTAGCGACACTTAGTGCAAGCCAAAGTAATCAATGGATGCAAGAAGGTTTGTGCATAGATAGGGATTTTATGTATAAACCTTCTTGCATTCATTGATTACTCTGGCTTGCACTGAGTAGCATTACTGTATGGAGAGTTTAGCCTCTGTGTAGAACAATTTACATATCTAAATTTATTTTCATTTTAGGATTGATAACAATTTTACTTTCTTTTACAGGCTTCTTCATTTGAAAGCGCTTAACTTTAAAATAAATTTCTTTTATTATAAAACAAACTTGTTCTGCTGTTAAATGTTTCAATATTTCTATATAATTATTTATTTTGCAAAGTAAAGTACAGTTTTGATATTTTTGTTTTGTTCTAATGTCAATTCATGTGTTGTCTTCCTTTCTAATAACCCCTTTTGTAATCAGATTCATAGTGTAAAACTTTTTCATGTAAAGTTATTTATGTTAATAAATTGCTTTAATAAAGCTTCTGAAAAACTAAGTACTTTTGGCTTTGTAATGTAGTTAAAAATTTCTATTTTTCTGGATATAATATATTTTCTAAAATATAAGCAAGAGATGTAGGTCTGGTTTAAAATATGCATTTAACATATCAGTTAGTGACTCACTAAGGTAAGTTGTCTAGCTGTTAAAGCTTACATAACTCATTTACTACAAACATGATTTTTTTATCTGCTTTGACATAACAATATAGGAATGACAGTACTATTTCATCAACCAATATCTTTATTTTAAAAATTTATCTACAATATCCCTGTATAATAGCCATTTTATTTGATCCTAAAATCCAATGATGAAATATTAGCAACAAATAATCAATAAGGATGAATGTATAATCAATTTAAAACAGTGACAAACTCCATATACCATGTTTCTCCGAAAATAAAACCTAACCAGAAAATAAGCCCTAGCATAATTTTTTTAGGATGTTTGTAATATATGTCCAACCCTGAAAATAAGCCTTAAGAAAGAAAATACTATACAAACATTATTTCACTATCTCACAAATGCATTTCAATGAAATCACAGAAGAGCCGCTCTGGCAATGTAAAAAAGCTCAAAGATCATCCAATTGTAACTAATTAGAATGCAGACACAATGCACATTTGAATCTCTGGTGATAGAAAAATATATACTATATTCAAATGCATTAATTTTTTTTTTCTTTTAAAACTAAAATTAACCAGCTTACATTTTGAAATTACTAGCTCTATTATTATATACATTGTGTGTTATAACAGACTTGCTTACAATTATACCCTCGTATGAAATAAATGATTTCAAAATCCTGCAATTTTTTTGCCATGTATATCATAATTCTTCAATTACCATTTTGAATAAATGTAGTTTCTTATACATAAATAAATGTAGACTTAAAACTTATTAGTAAATAAATGTAGACTTGTGCATGAAAAAAATAAGGCATTTCCTGAAAATAAGTCCTAGGGTGTGTTTTGAAGCAAAAATTAATATAAGACAATCTTATTTTCAAGAAAAGATGGTAGTAGTGCCACCCACTTAGTGAGGAGCTTTGGATCTGAGAGAAATGCATCTAGATCATAGGATCTGATGCAATCCTCCAGCAGCCTTTTTTTTATACTTTTTTTAATTATAATGCTATGAGTTCAAAATGAAAATAGATATTTTAACCCAAGCTCATTCACTTGTATAGTCATATAGATCTGAACCTAGTTCAATATCAGTACATTTTGGTGTCCTTGATTCTTAAATAACCAGTCATCATTATCCCATAGAAAGGAATTGTATTAAACATGATTGCCATTGCCTGTGCTTACACAGCCTCTTAAAACTGACAAAATTTCCATACAGTAGTGCCACCCAGATCAAGCCATAGCAAACAATGTATGCAAGTTAATTAAAATAGTAAAAGGTGACTGCTGGAAGATTGAATTAGGTCCTAAGATCTAGATGCAGTGCTTTCAGATCCATGGTTCCTCTCTGATGAAAGTCACAAGCTAGAAACTAGTCTGAGGATATTGGATGAGTCGCACCAGATAGAGATTTTATGCACAAACCTTGCATCCATTGATTATTATGGCTTGCACTGAGTGGCACTAGTTTGTCACTGTGTAAGCATAGAAATGGTGGTCATCGATTTATGATTTTTTTTACTACCAATTTCACTGCTTTTGTCAAACTGCATATATCTACCTATATCTGCATGGGTATGATGTTTTCAAAACATCATTTGAATGCCAAATTTGTGAAGATATATTAAAAAAGATAAAACATAACTCAGTGCTCATAGAATATGAACAATTTCTCCACTAGTAATAAAGGCTACATAATATTACAGCCACATTTTTTGCTTTGAGAGAATATCAACACTCATATTACTAGTACAGATTAATCCAAGACTTTTATTTACATATTCATTTATCTACCAATAGTGAATAATTAGATGGATCTGGTATGGGCAGACACTGTAAAAGAAAAATTTTAAGTCTGCTTTTGTCGTAAAAAAGTCTTCAATGTTCATTTGATTGGAATTGACCCCATATTATGACATGCTCTGCAGATGCATTTATAGAAGGCTATCTAGAAAATTTAAAGATTCATAAAAATAATAAAGATCTTTAATAATGATCCTGCCACCTTTATTATATTCAGAATGATTCAATGTGATAAAAAATATTTTTCATTGAGAGCTTCAGTCAGTTCCTCTGCCAGAGTTGAGCTGGATTGGTCAGTGACTGTCACTCTTGCTCCAATTTATCTATGTGCTTGTGTTGCACCCCCTAGTCTGTCCGAACTTCATATGATAAGGGGCCTATACAAGGGGAGCCCCTCCCAGTGGTTCGTGCAAAAACTGCATCATCTGGTTGAAATTCATGTATTCTCTGCTGTGCATTTGGTGTGGCTCTTGGGCTCTATCCGAATGTATAAAATCTAAGCATGTACAAAAGATGTCTGTTGCAAGCATCTCAGCTGGGCTTAATCCTGTGGCTGCAGATGGTGTGACATGATGTGTTAACAGGTATTGAGCTAGATGCTGCCTCCAACTTCCACATATATCATATCTCAGATTCTCTTTTACTGACTGTACAGCCCTCTCTACAAGACCATTACTTGCAGAGTGGTAGGGTGCGACCATGTGTGTTGGACTCCATTACTGATGAAGGTTGAGAATTCCGACGACGTGAATTGTGGTCCGCTATTGGATACCACACATTTTGGTATTCCATGGGTGGAAAATAGTTCTTGCAGTGCCACAACAGTTGCATTTGAAGTTGTCGTTTGCATTCTCTGCACCTCTATCCACTTTGTGTATGCATCCACAACAATGAGGAGCACCTGTCCATCAATGGGGCCTGGGCCAAGTGCAATCGAGACCATGATGTTGATGGTGACTTCCAGGGGTGTATCGGAGCACGGGGACACGCATGCCTTATGACATGGCAATGCATGCATTGTCCCACAAGGTGTTCTATGTCTTGGTCCACCGATGGGACCATACATATGACCTTGCCAATGCCTTAGTTCTTATGATGCCTGAGTGACCCATGTGAAGCTCATTTAGGATGAATTTCTGGAGTAATGAAGGTATGATGACACGGGATCCCCATAGCAGACAGTTCTTGGGTGTGGAGAGTAAAATTATTAAAAAAAGGTTGTAGTTTTATGGCTGTGGCTTTGTTTGGCCAGGTGGTGAGAATATAGTTTTTACTGTTGCTAACAAAAAGTCCTTGCATGTCGCTTGTGCCACCTGTTCTGCCATCACAGGGGGAAACTCTAATTTTTCCAAAAACAGGACACCACTGATTTTAGGGCCTTCAGTTGATGGCAGTGGGCATCTGCTCAATGCATCTGCATTTGCAATCTTCCTTTCTGGTCTGTACTCTAGCTTAAAAGAATAGGCATTTAGTGTGTGTGTCCATCTTTGCATTCTGGGTGATAAGATTATGGGTGTTAGTTTATCTGAGATAAATAAGCCTAACAGTGGCTGATGGTCTGTATTTTGAATTTGATTCCAAATAGAAAGTGATGGAAATGTTTAACTCTGAATATTATCACCAAAGCTTCCCTGTCAATTTGTGTGTAGTTCCTTTCAGCTTTAGATAAGGTGCGTGAGGTGAAAGCAACCGGGGCAGTTGATACATTGGGCAATCGTGTACTTAGTACTACTCCCACCCCACATGGTGAAGTGTCACATGTAAGCTGGACCTCCTGGTTAGGATAAAACGGCATCAATATACTATCAAATGTTAATGCTTCCTTAAGTTTTTTAAATGTCTTTTCATGTCTCATCCAGGTCCATGTGAAGTTTGTTTGTAGTAAGTGATGTAGGGGTTTGACTATGGTTGCTCAGCCCGGAAGGAAATTATTATAGAAGTTTAAGAGTCCTAGAAATGCCTTTAGTTCTCTTTTGTTCATCGGGGATTAGGCATTTCTAATTGCATCCACTTTTCTTGGTGATGGGTGTTTACTCTAAACACGTTGTTTGCCCTCAATCTGCTGTATGTCAGCCTTTCCAACACCGTGTGTAATTTTGAATGTCACTCATCAGCGTAGCAGAGATTAAGATATCGTCGAATAACGGATAAACTCCAGGATGTCTCCCAGCAGGTTGTCTATGAGACATTGAAATATCCCAAGTGCCACACAGATTCGATATTGTAAGCGTTTCACACGAAAAGCTCCTCGATGAGTGATGATGGCTTGTATGTTGGCTGATGCCTCATTGACTGGGAGTTGAAGGTAAACCTTGGCCAAATCTATTTTTGAGAAAATAGCTAGGTGGAAGAGATGTCAAAAGGTGGTGGACTGCAGGTATCGGGTATGGGTGGTTCTGGGGGCCTTGTTGATGGTCATCTTGTAGTCACTGCATAATCTCACTTCTATAGGTTTGAGGATTGGTACCACTGGTGTTGTCCATATTGGGTTGTTCTCTGGCTCGATTCCTTACTGGAGCAGTATCTCTAATGCAAGATTCACCTTATTTTTCATGGCAAGTGGTAATGGCCAGGCTCTTGGTCTAATTGGAGGATAAGTTGGATCCACTGGCAGTGAAATGGCCGGTCCCTTATAAGTACCTATTGATGAGTTGAATACTTGTGGATACTTGCTAATGACATCTTGGATAGATGGTTCAGTGATACTATGAACTCCTGGTAGTGTAATACCCAAAGGTCTAAACTATTCATGTCCTAATAGACTTGTGCATGGGCTCTCTATTACCAACAATCATAAGTGTCATGTGTCCTTGCCCTTTAAATGCTATTGCATGATGATGAAAGTCTCTTAGTGTGATATCAACTGGTTCTAATTTAGGTATCAGTACCTTACAAACATCTGTGAATGTATCATATAACATTATAGAATATTGTGACCCTGAGTCGACCTCCATTTTGCATTTTTTGCTGTATATATTTGTGATAACTTTATGGGTCGAGCCATTCTGGTACACTTTGTAGAGGTGATCTATGACTTCATCTTCCAATTCAGTCACTGTCATGCACTGGTTAGGCATTCTCAGAGTATTTTGTTGCTTTACTCAGCAAACGCTGTAGGTGTCCCATTCTCTGACAGAAATGGCATTTGGTTCTTTTAAAAGGACATTCTGCTCGGTTGTGCTGACAACCGCATCCATCACAAGGAGTGGTTCCTGACCAAGGGGTATCATTGTTTCTTTTGTACGCTGGTTTTTGAGGGGGTGGTAATGACTCCAGAGGGTTATTACGGTGAACTGTTGGTCTGTTTCATTGAATAACGTCTATGGTTGGCATAACACCTGCCTCTACGGCCAAGCTATGCTAAACAGCCATTTCCAAAGTTAAGCTTTCTTCCGTTAGTGGTTTGCATTGTGTTGCCTCATCGTGAAGTCCATGGATGATTTGGTCCCGAAGATGCTCTGTAAGTGAACGCCAAATTCACAACCCTCTGTCAGATTTCTGAGGTCTGCCAAGAATGTGCTTACACTTCCTCCCTCTCATTGCCAATGGCAATGTAATTGAAAACTCTGGTATATGATGGATGGCTGGAGGTTAAAATACTGTTTTAGGATTTTAATGATGTCTTGGTATGACTTTTCCTGAGGCAATGCCAGAGATATAAGGGAGCACAGGATACTTAATGTTTTTAGACCATACGCAGCAAGGAGAGTTACATGCCTCCTATCGTCAGAATTTATTAGCTTCATAAAAAAAATCCATTTGTGACGCATATATATCCCATAGGTGTGGTGAGTCAATGTCGAATGACACTAGAGAGCCGATAATAGCTATTACATGGTATAATAAATTGAGAATTCCAAAATTTGTCTGAAAGTTTGCATACATTTTCTGATCCTTTTTTTTTAATTGAGAAAGAAATGCATGACAATTTATGACATAATAATAATTGCACATTTACGTACACTAGTTGCCTTATGTCTTGTATATTTTTTTATACAGCATTGATCTCTTGCTTGCACGTTCATTTAAATATCTCATCCTTGTCGCCAAAATTATGTTATGTCTACATCCATTCAATTACAAATACTACTCAGTTGTTTTACACTACAACATTTTATTAGTACAATACTTAATTATATTGTACCGTTTATTTATATGGTATAAATATATTGGCATCCAGTAAGATATTTAAAAGCTAAAAAAAAAAAAAGTAAATTTAGCGATCTTTTAAAAGAAAAACATTTTTAGATTTTTTCTGATTAGTATAATTTATTTTTTAAAAAAAACGTACAATGAAAGTTAAAATTGCCGTTCGTATTTTTTTTATGTAATTAAAAATAAAACTTAAATTGGAAAGAATAAATGACATGCAGATTACTGATCCAGATAAATCAAAAGAATTTCAAAAATAAAAAGATTGCAAGTAGAAAAGTAAAAATTCCAAAAGTAAAAAGATTACAATTAGAAAAATCTTTTTAATAATTAAAGATGGCAGAATTATGTTAAAAAAAAAAAAAAACTTTGTAACTTAAATTTAAGAGAAAGTGTAGAAGATTATTATCTTATATGCTGATAAAAGAACAAACAAAAGATATGCGCAGAAGTTTCAAAACTGGATCGGGGTATAAAAGGAGGAGGACAACCTCGATCTAAGTCTTCTCTATACCTTCTAGTTATATGTCTGAAAGCTGGAGGTTTCTGCGAGCATAACCTGTGGCAGTAATAGACATCTGCACAGGTATGCCACTTGCAGTACCCAGTCGTCAAGCAAGCAATGGAAATGGGCCTTGTGAAGACCGCTTTCTGCAATAAAAGGGTCATGACAACCATGCCTTTTCTCCATGAGCATAATCTGTGGCAGTAATATATGTCTGTACAGGTACGCCACTTGCAGTACCCAGTCATCAAGCAAGCAATGGAAATGGGCCTTGTGAAGACTGCTTTTTGCAATAAAAGGGTCACAACAGCCATGCTTTTTCTCCAGTTATAGAACAGAACAATAATGGAAGACGCCGGCAGGAGAGACTGATGGAAATTTTTAGGAGCTCGGGATCCCAAAAACACACCCCAACTTACCAGTAAGTTAAGAGTAACTTTTCTTAATTGTGACAAAGTTTGCAAACAATTTGAAAAATTGATATCAAAATAATCCCGATCAAGACTTCAAATTTTATTCTTCAAGAGACTCTTGTGTACCCAAGAACTATAATCATTGAACTGTTTTTTTATTATTAATTAATTCATATCTAGATTAGTGTGTGTGTCATCTTTCCAATTAATTAAATCATATTTTTTTTGTTTTTTATTATTTATATTTTAATTTGTTAAAATAAAAATCTTTATTTCTAATTCCCCTATTCATTGTATGTTATTAATGATTATTAATAAATTTATTAAAGTTAATTATGATTTGAAAATATAATTTACCTTGCTAACGCTGTACCGAAACTCAATCCTCCAGAATTTCTAGATAATTTCGTCGTAGCTAAATAAATAAAAAAGGGATGTTTGCCAGTGCTGGAATTCTGGCCCTTTCAAATAAATTAAAAGCTGGCTTACTTGATCCCATTATTTTAGTAGCTACATTAGTTAAAAGTGTGTTGTGTGACCAGGAAAAATAATTGCATCCATTAAATCTTACTGAATTGTCTGACGAATGAATTTAATAGATAGGACGTAATTTGGTCACTGAGTACAAGTAGTTAACTCATTTAAAACACTAAATAAGTAGTGGACATTACAATGCCGCCCAACTCGTGGCTTGGATGATAACCACGTCCTAAGATAGGAGTAAAATAATAAAATTTTAAAAATAGTTTTAAAAAATAAAAACGAGCTAGCCAAACCAGATTATACAGTTAAAATATATATATTTTAAATATGTATAGAAAAACCGAGTAGAGACTTAAAATTTAAGAATAAAATTAGTTTAAACACCCATTTTATTCTCATCTTCCGGCGGTGGTGGTATTGTACCATTTGTTTATACGGTACAAATATATTGGCATCCAGTAAGATATTTAAAAGCTAAAAAAAAAAAGTAAATTTAGCAATCTTTTAAAAGAAAAACATTTTTAGATTTTTTCTGATTAGTATAATTTATTTTTTAAAAAAAATGTACAATGAAAGTTAAAATTGTCGTTCGTATTTTTTTTTTATGTAATTAAAAATAAAAGTTAAATTGGAAAGAATAAATGACATGCAGATTACTGATCCAGATAAATCAAAAGAATTTCAAAAATAAAAAGATTGCAAGTAGAAAAGTAAAAATTCCAAAAGTAAAAAGATTACAATTAGAAAAATCTTTTTAATAATTAAAGATGGCAGAATTATGCTAAAAAAAAAAAATAACTTTGTAACTTAAATTTAAGAGAAAGTGTAGAAGATTATTATCTTATATGCTGATAAAAGAACAAACAAAAGATATGCACAGAAGTTTCAAAACTGGATCGGGGTATAAAAGGAGGAGGACAACCTCGATCTAAGTCTTCTCTATATCTTCTAGTTATATGTCTGAAAGCTGGAGGTTTCCGCGAGCATAACCTGTGGCAGTAATAGACATCTGCACAGGTATGCCACTTGCAGTACCCAGTTGTCAAGCAAGCAATGGAGACGACCGCTTTTTGCAATAAAAGGGTCATGACAACCATGCCTTTTCTCCATGAGCATAACCTGTGGCAGTAATATATGTCTGCACAGGTACGCCACTTGCAGTACCCAGTTGTCAAGCAAGCAATGGAAATGGGCCTTGTGAAGACTGCTTTTTGCAATAAAAGGGGCACGACAGCCATGCCTTTTCTCCGGTTATAGAATGGAACAATAATGGAAGACGCCGGCAGGAGAGACCGATGGAAATTTTTAGGAGCTCGGGATCCCAAAAACACACACCAACTTACCGGTAAGTTAAGAGTAACTTTTCTTAATTGTGACAAAGTTTGCAAACAATTCGAAAAATTGATATCAAAATTATCTCGATCAAGACTTCAAATTTTATTCTTCAAGAGACTCTTGTGTACCCAAGAACTATAACCATTGAACTGTTTTTTATTATTAATTAATTCATATCTAGATTAGTGTGTGTGTCATCTTTCCAATTAATTAAATCATAATGTTTTTTGTTTTTTATTATTTATATTTTAATTTGTTAAAATAAAAATCTTTATTTCTAATACCCCTATTCATTGTATGTTATTAATGATTATTAATAAATTTATTAAAGTTAATTATGATTTGAAAATATAATTTACCTTGCTAACGCTGTACCGAAACTCAATCCTCCAGAGTTTCTAGATAATTTCGTAGTAGCTAAATAAATAAAAAAGGGATGTTTGCCAGTGAATTCTAATATAGAATTCTGGCGCCTTTCAAATAAATTAAAAGCTGGCTTACTTGATCCCATTATTTTAGTAGCTACATTAGTTAAAAGGGTGTTGTGTGACCAGGAAAAATAATTGTGTCCATTGAATCTTACTGAATTGTCTGACGAAACAAATTTAATAGATAGGACGTAATTTGGTCACTGAGTACGAGTAATTAACTCGTTTAAAACACTAAATAAGTAGTGGACATTACAATATTTCAATATGTGGATGTATGGACCTTCGTTATAGCAATTTAAATAAGTAAGTCCAACAAACGCGTTGACGCCATTACTAAAAGTCTGTGACTGAAGCATGTTCATCCCGCAGCTAACCTTTGTGATGTCTTGTAAACCCAATACATAACATTAAATTAGGGATTTGCTAAAATTTACCTCCATACTTGTATTTATAAATGTAAATGTACAGATGTGTTTAACATTTTATTTTATAACACATTAATTTTCCTTTTTTCTGCAATATCTGATTAAGAAATGTATATATATATATATATATTTGTAACTGATGAAAAATATGTTAAAGCTTCTCCTAAAGGTGCCTAACACAATCTTAGTTTAATTAGTAATAATAATAATAATTCCTTAAATGTAAACAGAATATTTATGTCTACTTTAAATATTCGGAAAACACCATAAATGTGTATAATAATACTATCTCAGGGTTATGAAATTAAAATATAACTGTGTATGTGTAAATAGGAATAAACTAATCTAATAACATTTATGTATGACTAGAATATTTTGCTCTAGGTTTTCAAAATACATATACCAAATCTAATGTTATCTCAGAGTTTAAAATATTTAAGTGTAATAAATAAGACTTAAAATTGTATTATTCATTTATAAATTTTTATCATCTATATGGCAAAATAACAAAGGGTATTTTATTGTATCTAAATCATATCTTACAATAACTAAGTATGAATATTTAAATCATATGTTAGGATTAGCAAATAATATTAACAAAGTTACTTCTAAAATCAGTGTATCCTTAAATAAACATAATATATCATGTGACCATAAATTATCAATTGGATATTGAATGCAAAAAATAAAAGATGAACATCAGATAATTTAGTAAATATAAGATAAATTTATTTACAATGAAAAAAAAATGAAATAATAAAAATATAATTATAATAAATTAAGTTCTCATCAAAGTCTACATCTAAAAATCTCCAACAAATTATAAACATAAGAAGCTTATCCCAATCTATACTGTTCTAAAACAAAATGTATTTGTGTATCTAGACATATTGTGGAATAATCAATTCATTAGATAAGGTTGTTAAGCATGTCTTAAATAAAACTCAAGTATTAACTAATGTAAAACAATGTTTCATTTGATTTCTCTTTGTTATTATAAAATCAGTCTCTTAAAATGGATATCTCTAATTTATAATTTTTATTCGTTTTTCCCAAGATATAATCAAATATTTATCCTCTGTATTCAGGCCATCTAAATATGTGGCATTATCAATTTTCTTGACTCCTACAGGTTAGATATATAAATCACCAGGTCTCCCCCCTATTATATAATTATACTATACAATAACAAATATTTCTGTCCTTTGAGAAGTACATGTGGCATTACAAAATATATGCATACCCATGGTAATATTTATAAATAAATGTTATAACAGTAGTTATTAGTAGCTTCTCTCTAATAAATAATACATTATTATGTGTAAAATTTCATACCCATGAACATAATATGTCTACAAAACATTTTGATATTTTTAATATATCTATAAAACTTAAGGGTAACTTTCCTTAAAAAAAGAAATACTTTCAAGCAACATAAATATAGCCTTTTACGTAGACTATTTTAGATACCTTATTATAGTTAAACATAACAAAGAGAAAAATCCTTTTTTTTACCAAAGACTCCCCTAATAAAATATAGAAAATATATAAAACAATATCTTTAACTATTAATTATAATAATTTTAATAATGTCTCTCCAAACAAGTAACATGCCTGTCATCAATATTAAAATTACAATCATATAATTAAAATCATACTACCTGTATATTCCTGTTTAATCTTGCCTTACTCTTGTAAGAACATTCTTTTATTTGAAAACAAGGAAAATAGATAATAATAATACACAGTAAATAAAAACATTATGTTATGCATAGTTCATTAAAAGTCTTAGATTTCACAAAGACACATATTTTAGAAATTTTATCCAAGCAAAGTTTTTTTAAAACATTTTGAAGAATTGGCTTAAATCCTTTGGTTCTAAAATGGAAATCCTATAGGACGATATGAGCACTTATCCTTGGAAAATGGAAAGATAATGACAGAATTTTATGCTTTTGAATGACTCCATTAGTGTAGTAAATTTTAACTATTAAGTGAAATCAAAACAATTTGTTTTCCTCCATTTCTAAATGAGTTTTAGTATACAATTAGTAACTTTCCCTGGAAGTAAAATTCACAATATTTAAAAAAAAAAAAATTTAAGATAAAATTTCACTTTCGAAAAAACTTGGTTAAATAACAAAATATCTAGTATGCAGGTGTTTTCATAGTAATTATTTCTTAATATTTGCTTTAATCACCATAGCAGATGAGTAATTGAAACGTCAGCATTCCTGGAGTAGTTTAAAATTTTCCATTTTGAGAAAAATATTTAAATTACATTTGTTTATGTATTTTAACCTTATGAAGATATTCTAATGTTCTGATTATTCATTTATTTGCCCAAAGAATGGGACAAATGATTTGTAAAGTCTACTCTTTCATCATCAAAAATGACAAGACCAATATGGTTAAATTAAATATTGGCTCAGTGCAGTTTAATCAGTAGATGACTAGAAATGGAAAAAAGATTCCTCTTGTATATGTACATTTATAGATTTTTATCATGTGATTGATTTTGTCATCTTTACTCAAATTTTATGCAAACTTCCTAACTCTTCTAGTTTTTTAAGTGAAAGTTTTCTTCATTTTCTATAGATACCATATTTTTGCAGAAGATTATAAAGTCTTTGAAGAAATTATCGCTCTCATCCATCACAATAAAACCATTTTAAAATTACAAAAAATAATTTAAAGTACATTTAAATAAAATATTATGTATTTCAAATATAAGCCAATAAACATCACATGATGGAGAGTTTTGCCTGTTTTAGTTCAAATATATTAAAACTTTACGTGAGATTTTGTTAGACAATTGAGGAAGATTTCAGGTATAAGAGGCAAGATTTAGTAGGTGGAGGTTCGGTTTTGTTAATTATTGCATGTATTTCGGAGCAGTTTGGTAGAATGGGGTTCGTCTTCCTTTTAATGAAATAATTTAGAAACTTAGAAAGCGTATTTTCAAAAAGTCTGTCGGAGTAATTTTATTTGAAGAGTTAAATATAGTTAGTCTTCTTTTATATGAAATAAATTATAAACAGTAAAAAGCGTATTGTCTAAAAAGTCTGTCTAAGTTAATTTTTTTGAAGAGTTAAATACAGTTCGTCTTTGTTATGAAATAATTTATAGAAAATAGTAAATAACATTTTATTTGCTTTTAGATTTTTTTAAAGAAGTTAGTATTCAAATTTAGTCTGGTGCGAAAATGGGAATAGTTAACAAAGAAGTGAGTGAGTCACAGATGATGATGAAGATGTTGATGAAGTTGGTAATAGAAATGAAGGAGGATTTGAGTGAATTCAAGAAAAGTCAGCAAGCAATGATGGCAGAGTTTAAAGCGGAAATAAAGGAAGAAATTAAGCAGGGCCAACAGGCAATGAAGGAAGAAATTAGTGAAATTAAGCAGGGCCAGCAGGCAATGAAGGAAGAAATGATTAGGGAAATGAAAGAAATGAGACGAGAAATGATGGGAGAAGTAGAAGAAAGTCAGGAAGTAGAAAAAAATAGACGTCATAAAAGATATAGAAATTGAAGTAGCACAGGATAGTGTTAAAAGGATAAGGTGGAAATAAAGTTAGAAACAAACAAAGATTGGTTACAAGCAGAAAGTGTGGCGAAAAATTTAGTAAATGTAAATAAAGCAATAGAAGAAAGTTATAAGGTAAAAACAGAAAAGCAGGTAGAAGAGTTTCCGCGTGAAACTAAAAATAAATTGGTTTCAGTAACTGTTTGTGTTGAATATGAGTTTGAAAAGAATTAATAAAAAGATTAAGAAATATGATTTTAAGGTTGAAATAGAAGCCATATATAAAAGGATCTTAGGTCAAACAGTCAAAAAGTTCGTAGACGATAAATTCTTTCCGTATACTAATGCTGATAGTATGAGTAGTAAAAGGGGACACTTAGTAGAAAGGTGTTTTGCTCGGCAAAACAGTTTTCCGTTATATGAGATAGAAAACAAAATAGAACGTGAAAAAGACAAGAGAAAATTATATAAGCTAAGAAAATATAAGAGAGGGAAAGGAACTTATTTCAATAAGTTAGTAAACGGAGTAAAAGAACCACCGGACAAAAATTAAGGGTTCAGCATTTAGCAATCGGACGGATTGTTTTTAATAAAAATAAAAAAAAAGGATTTTGTTAAAGAATTATGAGAATGGAGAAAGGTTTTGATTAAAATGAAATATTGTTTTGTTTTTCATGAGTGCGAGGCAAACGTTCGGCCGAATTTCTAAGAATGTTTTTAAAATGTTTATAGTTTAAAAAAAAAAAGTTACAGGAATTTTTTTTTTTTTGATCACGTTTTGAGGCAGTTGAACCGAATTGAAATACGTTTCAATGGTGTTATTACCAAAAATATTTATTAAGCTTTTAATTTTCATTAAACGTTTAATGTTTAAATTTTATTAAGAATATGTGTATCAAAATACACAAGCGTTTATATGTAAAACGCTTCATTTCAATGTTTATCGATTTATTTTAAAATAGTTTTCATATACCGCTTGTTTTTACTTTAAATCAATTAATTAAAAAACAAGCAACCTAGCTAATTACATTCCTGTGGCTTTTATTTTAATAGCGGAGATTTGATTTTTATGTAGTTGGTTTTCATTTCAATAATCCCTGGGTAGAATTCTTAGATAGATTGAGCTGGAGATTAATATTTGCCCTGCCTTAGGCTTAGAAATTGGACAACAAGGAAAGTGTTTCGCGGGAAATGGAGCGAGATATAAATAGCCCCGAAATTTGGAGAGTTAGTTATTCAATATTCTTAAATAGACAAACTGCTTCTCAAGGAAAGTTTATATCAGTTCGGACATTTAAATTCTTAAGGGAAATTAGCTGTTATTAAACCATTTCGCTTGCAACAAGATGACAAATATTATACGTGTTATCAAAACCCGAATGGCTTGCTAAATCAACAAAAGACGGATCCCTGACTTCCAAATTTGCTCCAGTAATGCCTTAAACACCTACAAGAAGCCAGAACCTCGTTACATCTACCTTGCCATGGTCGAAGAACCTGAAAATGAACTTAAGTAAAAATGCGCACTCTACGTGAACATTGCTTTTACCGAAAGGTAACTATTTTTTTTATTCTTCCCAGGGTAAATTAATTCTCATTAAATCTCCGCTCAATCTAATCGTAAATGTGTATTCCTAATTTATATAGCCTCATATTTAATATTTGCTGTGTTTTCTAATATTTTGTCGTGGGTCTTGGAATCTTAGTTTTAAGATTCCAAGTTACTGTCAATTTTTGTTTATTGGAGAGTGACAAGTGAGTTTTCTATTTTTATGTAAGATTTTTATAAATGCTTTGGCAGTCGTGCCTTTTAAATGCTTACCTGTAATTATGTTAATATTCAATAATTAATTTTAAACTCTATGTTTTCCCTATTGCTAAACCTCCAAAATATTTTGGCTGACGACTTTATTGTCTAATTTTCCGCAGGTAGGGATTTCGTTTCTGATATCTCTGAAGGCGGAAATTAGAATTGTTTTTCTTTGTAATTTTATAAGTTGTCAGCAGGAAGATAATATTTATCCCTTTTTAAATTACAGGTGCGCAATACTTTCGTTCTGCTAGAGTATTTAAACTTTTAATATTTCGTACTCGTTCACTCTCCGATAAATTTCTGTTTGTATTTATTATGTGCTTTAAATTTATCAGAGCGTGTACTCAGAATTTGTTTGTAAGTTTATTTTCTTTAAATGCTGGGGCAGACGTAACTGTTTTTCTAATTATTTACTTGTCCCTTATTGAGACTTTAATTATTAATTTTAAAGTAATTTTCGCCAATCGTTTGGCTGGGATTCACCAATTTTGATTGTTTTACTCCATTTCAATCATATTTTTCGGTTGTTCTTGAGGTGGATCAATCACCGTTATTTTAAACGTAGTAATAGGTGCAGCTCATACCAATATAAGGACATTCAGGGTCTGACCAAATTTTGGATCTTGAAAAGCTCATCGGCACTGGTAACTTTGATCTATTTCAAGGATGTATTGTTTAAGTATCTGAGGATGAGAACCAATGTTTGAGTGAATCCTCTGCTGAATGAAATTTGCTTCCTCCCTTTTAAATTTGTTTATTAGAGAATCAGTAGATCTGCCAGAGCATCACATTTAGTCTTTCTGGTACACACCTGAGCTAATCATATTTGTTAACTTATAAACTTTTCTTATAAGTTAATTTTCTCTTAATAAAATTTTATTAAATATGTTTAAATTTAATTTGGCTGACGTTTGTCTTTGTGCTTTTGTCTCAATTGTCTAAACAATTTAAGATCTCTTGTTTCTCCCCGAGTCTAGTCGGTGCAAACCATCATCATCATCTATTCTGATCACAGTAAACAAATTTTCCAGATACATAGTGATCCGGTGGCGCCCTCTGTGTAGATTGATAGACGAAATTAAAAACTTTCGTCGGGCACATAATAGATTATAATAACTAAATATTTAAATTATAAATATGAAAATAAATCATTTTTATTTTATTCATTTACAATGTTCTCAGCATAAATTGCATTTTAGTAAAATATTTTTTTCTAAATCGTTTAAGATAACACCCCATTAAATTTAAAATATATCAGAGAAACACTACCATAAATCATTTTGCCATTATGTATTCACTAATTTAATTATCGCCTTTTTTTACCCTATTTAAACTAATTTATTCACATGTTTACAATATTATGTATTTTATTAATGTATTGTCCCTTTTAAAAGTTAACTTTGTGCGTATGTGTACTCTTAAAATTAAATAGGAATCTGCGATTTTTTTAAATTGCTACAAAAATGTTAAAATCTAAAAATATGAGACGACATCTTGGATTTGTAAAATTTTGCCTTATAAGATACATTGAACATATAATAATAATAATCTTAATAGCAAATAAAAATTTTGAAGTTGTGTTAATTATTTTAGAGATATACTATCCATCACAATATATTTGTAAAGTTATCATCATCATCAACCATTATCAATCCACTGCAGAATGAAGGTCTCCAAGTTCAATCCATCTTCTCCAATCTTTAGCTTCTCTTCTCCACATCCCTCCTGCACTTTATTTCATCCATCCATCTAACATGTAACCTCTTTCTGGGTCTTTTACAATTTCTTGGAATCCAGTTTAAGATTTCAATTGTCCATCTATTATCATCTCTTCTAGCAATATGTCCAGCCCAACTCCACTTCAATCTTTTAATTTTTCAATGAGGTCAATATCACCTGTTTGTTCTCTTACCCATACATTGGTTTTCGATCTCTTCTTGTTACTCCCAATATACATCTCTCCATACTTCTTTGGGTGGTCTGAAGTCTCTGTATTGCTCTGCTATTAAGTGTCCAAGTCTCAGATCCTTAAGTAAGAACTGGTAAAACACATTTATTAAAAACCTTTCTTTTCAAACACATAGGCATATTTCCTTTTAGTATCAAGTTATTTCTACCAAAAGCACTCCAACCAAGTTTAATTCTATGATTAATTTCATCCATTATGTTTCCATCTGTATCAATAATCTGACCAAGGTATTTGTAACTGTTAACTTCTTCTAACTCATCATAAACAATCTTTATTTTCATATTTTGAGAAAATCGATTAAACATTACTTTAATCTTTTTAACATTTATCTTTAGTCCTACTTTCATCTGAGAACTCCTGCAACATTTCCTGCAGCTCTAAAGCATTATTTGCAAAAACAACTACATCATCTGCAAAATCTAAATGACGTAAATAATCTCCATTTACTTTCACTCCCTTAGCTTCCCATTTTAATCCACAAAATACTTGTTGCGGCACTGCTGTAAAAAGTTTTGGAGATATGGAGTCACCATGTCTTACACCCTACTCAATGGTGACTTTCCCAGTATCATTATGTAATCTAATTGTTGCTGTTGCATTTTTATAAATATTCTTTAAAATATGACAATATCCTGAATCTATACCTTGATGATCCAATGCTTTAATCACTGAAGAAATGTTTATAGAATCAAATGCCTTTTCTTAATCTACAAATCCAAAACATAATGGCAACTCATATTCATTTGTCCTTTCTATAACTTCTCTCAATACCTGGATATGATCTACTGTATTAAAACCACTTCTAAATCCAGCTTGTTCTCTTTGTTGGTGAAAATCCAATGTTCTCTGTATATCTTGGTAAAAATTTTGTATAAAACTGATAAAAGGCTGATAGGTCTGTAATTTCTGATATCTTCTTTATCACCTGTCTTAAATATTAATATTGCATTCTTCCAATCATCTGGTACATCTTTATCATTTAGGCATTTAGTATGAAACTTTATTAAAAAAAATTCTATTTCTTCACCTGCTTTTAATATATCAATTGTAATTCCATCATTACCTGGAGCCTTTCCTTTCTTCATATATTTAATTGCATGTCTCACTTCTTCATTTAAAATTCTGGGCAATTCAGAGGATGTAATAGATATAGGAGGTACTTGTTCTTTATTACTATATATTTCTTGATAAAAGTCTTCTACACATTTCATGATGTCATCTCTCTTTTTAGTAATAATTCCATCTTTTTTTCTTATTGCAGATATAAATTTCCTACCAATATCAAAATGTTGTTTTACATTCTTGAGACTTTTATTTTCTTCTACAGCTTTCCTTGCTAGTTCACAATTATACTTTTTTATATCATTTTCAACTCTTTTCCGCACCATTTTACAAAATTCAAGATATTCAATCCTTTTTAATACATCATTTTTGTATATCTTCATATTCCTTCTTTTCTTCATAAATTCTCTAGTCTCAGTAGACATTTTATTAGTTAATTGCTGTTTTCTACAAGCTATCTTTGTTGCAGTTTTTAAAAGTGTATCAGTTATTTTCATATTAATTTCATTCAGATCTGAATCATGTTCAAAATCTACTACTACTTGAAACCGATTTGTAAGTTCTGATTTAAATTCATTAGAATGTTTCTGAAGATTAGGAATATCAACTGTAAATATTGTTTTTCTTAATAATTTTTATCTCTCTAGTTTTGCATTAACACGTATCTTACATCTTACTAATTGATAATCACTTCCTGTGTTAAATTTATTGAGAACATTACAATCTTGAAATATGTATTTTCTGTTAGTCAAAATATAATCCAATTCTGTACCTTCATTTGGATGCTTCCATGTCCATTTCCTTTTAACATTTTTCTCAAAAAAAGAATTCATAATATAAAGTTTTTCTTTTTCTGTAAACTCCACAAGTCTATGTCCTCTCTCATTTCTTTTACCATAACCAAGTTTTTCTTTTTCTGTAAACTCCACAAGTCTATGTCCTCTCTCATTTCTTTTACCATAACCAAAATTACCTACAGTACTTTCATCTCTCATTTGTTTACCAATTCTAGCATTAAAGTTTCCAATAACAATTTTAAAATGTTGTTTACTCTGATCAAAAGCCTTTTGTACATCCATATAAAAATCTTCTACTACTTCATCACTATGAGAACATGTTGGGGCATAAACCTGAATTATCTGCATTTGGTATCTGCTATTAAATTGTATAACTAATCTTGCCACTCTGTCCGATATACCATCAATCTCCACAATGTTGTTCTGCCACTTTTTATTCATAATGAATCCTACTCCACTTGTATTTCCAATATTTGTGCCTTTATAATAGAGTACATGTCCACTTTTTAAATTAATTGTCTCTTCACCTTTTCTTCTAACTTCACAAAATCCAATAATGTCCCATTTAATATAAGACAGTTCTTCTAATTCTTGTGATCTTTGTTCACTTAAAAATGATCTGCAGTTGTAAGTACCTAAATAAAAAGTCATCATCAATCAGGGGATTCTTAGCACCCTCCACCTTCACTCACCAACCACTGCCTTGGTTGGTGCCTTTACAGCCTTCTGGGAATAAGGGCCATGATTTATTTTTGTTTGTCATAATTGTATATATGTATTGAAAAAATATTTATCATTTACACAAACATTCATTCTGCCTTATCAGGCAACTGAGAAGAAAGACCAAAGCCAATAAACTCACCACACTGGCTAATGTGTGTTGGTGAGCAGCCCATCCATGTTCGTATACTATATGAATAATCACATAATAATAACAGCTGCAACGACAAGAACATATGGAGTGGACATTAGAAAATTTGCCCTGCTCGGTTCCTTTAAGGCCTCCAAGAGGAATCAAAGGGTCTCCTTTCAGTTAATAGCAAACTCCTTTCTGCAGCCATTTGTAAAGTATTGTGAATAAATCTTTGTTTTATATATATATATATTAGTCTGACACGATCTAAATAAAGAAAAAAAACCCTAAAATAAAGTTAAATTCTAAAAATTAGTAATGCAGATATGCTGATTACACTAAACAGAAGAAAACGGAAGAAAACGGAATATACCTTTTTCTTTTTTCGTTTTTTATGTTGTACTAATCCTTCGAAATCAAATAAAATGTTATAAAAACATATTTATAAACAACAAAACATAACACTTATATTAATTATATAAAAAGCCTTTTTCGGCAAATTTATTTTTTGCCCTTTTCAAACATGTCTTCCAAAAATACTACGACTACATATATATAGCGACATCTATGTTAATACATGATAAGTAAAAAATATAACAAAAGACAAAAGAATAAAAGAAATATACAATTAGAATAAACAATTCATATATAACAGCTGAGACTGAATTGGACAGCCTATATTATCACATAACTTATACAACTCTACTATAATTCAAATCTCCATTTCGTAAATTGCATTCCAAACAATCATCCACATCAGCTATCTATCCATTCTTTTTTCATCAACCATTTATTATTCATTCCAATAGACGCCTTATATATATTCATACATTTAGTTTTGTTATACATAATATAATTTGTTTCATATAATCTGCGTCTATTAACATCTTTTATATAATTTAAAGCCCTTATACTATCAGTACAATTAATTTTATGTCCAGTTTGCAAATAATGAACATATAATGCTGACTTATCATCTTTCCTATCGATAGCACCATTATGTTCCTTAGCTCTTTCGCTCAATTGCTTTGCTGTCTGCCCATAATAAATCATATTACAAAATTTACAAGTAATTTTATATACCATTCCCCTTTTATATTGTATCTCATCTATTAACCTATAATTAGTTATTAATTTATCTAAATTTCTACTATTGGCCCATCCCACATTAATATTTTCCCCCAAATATTTTTTCCTTTTTTTACATAAAATTTTGTATACATTAGGTAAATATGAAATCTTTATCCATTTCTTCCTATCTTTATTATCAATTCTCTTGTTTCTCTTTTTATAATTTTCTATAAAAATACTATTAATATGTCTTATCCCATATCCGCATCTTACATAATCTTGTTTAAATTTTTCTTTTTGCAATTTAGCAAAATTTCTATCAGTGTTAAATTTATTATTTTTATATTTAAAATTCTTTATTACATTCATCTTTTGTATCCATGGCTGCCTTGAATCAATTGGTATAATTTTTCTCAATTTATCATCTTTAACAAAATGCCTAATCACAATATTTCCTTCTTGACTCAAAAACATCTCAATATCTAGATATCTAATCTCATTATCAATTTCCTTCATAGTAAAACGGATATTATCCGCATTATTATTAAACTTCCTAAATAATTTATGTACGATCCTTCTATTCCCAATTACTAAACTATCATCGACATATCTAACGTAATATATTACTTCTTTTTTAATTATACTTCTTGTTATAATATTATTTTTCATATCATTAATAAAAACCGATGCCATTAACCCACTAATTGCACATCCCATTACCCATCCCTTATTTATTTCCCAAAATTGATTATTATATTTAAAAAACAAACTGTTATTTATCAAAATTAAACTTTCCTTTATTATATTAACAATGTTATCATCAGTAATGTGAATCGATAATGCCTTTATTACTACATCGATACTTTTCAATCTAGGAATACTAGGATACATTGATTCTATATCCATCACAAAAATACTATGATTTCTATTTACCTTCAACTTATTCAATTCATCAATAATGGCCTCTGTATTTTTTATACAATACTGCCCATAACCAATCACATTAGCTATCCACCCGAGATCGGAATATTTACAAAATTTATTCAATATAAAATCACTAAAATTGAATAGTAACCTTAAAGGGTTACCTTCTTTATGTGTCTTAATCTTACCAAATATATATGGATTCTCATATGACCTAGGATACAAATAATTATACTTCCCATCGTCAATAAATCTACAAATTTTCATCTTTTTTAACAAATTTACATATTTAGTCTTTATCATATTTGTAGGGTCTTTAGTCAATCCAATATATCGCTCATTTTTTATTACTAGATCTATTTTATCATGATAATCCCTATTATGCATCACAACAAAACGACAACCTTTGTCTTCTTTACATATTATTAATTTATACATATTACATACATTCTTAATTTCGTCTATTATTCTTCTGTAGTTATGATCTCTAACAGATATATCAAATTCATATAAATGACTATTCAAAACACAATGCAGTTTCTTTTTTTTTTTTTTTTTTTTTAACACTGATAGAAATTTTGCTAAATTGCAAAAAGAAAAATTTAAACAAGATTATGTAAGATGCGGATATGGGATAAGACATATTAATAGTATTTTTATAGGAAATTATAAAAAGAGAAACAAGAGAATTGATAATAAAGATAGGAAGAAATGGATAAAGATTTCATATTTACCTAATGTATACAAAATTTTATGTAAAAAAAGGAAAAAGAGCATTTGGGGGAAAATATAATGTGGGAGGGCCAATAGTAGAAATTTAGATAAATTAATAACTAATTATAGGTTAATAGATGAGATACAATATAAAAGGGGAATGGTATATAAAATTACTTGTAAATTTTGTAATTGATTTATTATGGACAGACAGCAAACAATTGAGCGAAAGAGCTAAGGAACATAATGGGCTATCGATAGGAAAGAGATAAGTCACATTATTGTTCATTATTTGCAAACTGGACATAAAATTGATTGTACTGATAGTATAGGGCTTTAAATTATATAAAAGATGTTAATAGACGCAGATTATTGAAACAAATTATATTATGTATAACAAAACTAAATGTATGAATATATTAAGGCGCCTATTGAATGAATAATAAATGGTTGATGAAAAAAGAATGGATAGATAACTGATGTGGATGATTGGTTGGAATGCAATTTACGAAATGGAGATTTGAATTATAGTAGAGTTGTATAAGTTATGTGATAATATAGGCTGTCCAATTCAGTCTCAGCTGTTATATATTGTTTATTCTAATTGTATTTTCTTTTTTCTTTTGTATTTGTTATTTTTTCTTATCATGTATTAACATAGATGTCGCTATATATATGTAGTCGTAGTATATTTGAAGAATGTAAAAGCAAAAATATTTCCGAAAAAGGCTTTTTATAAATTAATATAAGTGTTATGTTTTGTTGTTTATAAATATGTTTTTATAACATTTTATTTGATTTCGGCTGATTACACTAAATATGTTAACATGTAAATTATGCATACTGTTACTAATTAAGCTGATTAGGCATCCACATTAAAATTAACTATGCAAAGCAATAAAAACGGTAAAATTAGCTGTGTGTGTGATGTAGTAGTGAGTGGTAATAGCGGAAATGTTTTAATGCACACTGTGAAGCCACATGGAAAAATGTAAGATAGATTAGATAATGCAAGATTTTCTAATTGGTAATTGATTTCGAGTTCGAATTTATAACAACTAACAAGATATTTATTTTAGTTATATAGAGTGAATAAACTCTGGTTGTTTTATTTTGGTGATGTGTTTATTTCTAATAAAATTACAGATGACTATGCAGCTGGTAAATGCCAATATTAACCCTGTATATTCCACTTTTTTTTTAAATCAAAATATATTTAGTTCATATAGATGTTCCGATGTAATATTATTCTATCATATTTATCAGTTGGAATTAGCATAAAAGAAAAGAAATAAAACAATATTTAGATGGTGATATTATTAATCTTCAAAGTCAACAAATTTGTTATTCCTTACTCATTTGTCCAGTAAAGTTATAGAATATTAAAAAGAAAGCCTTGGAGCTTAACTTAATGCAGTGAAAGAGTGTCAGATTCTTCAGATTAATTCCAGTTCGGGCGTTCGAACTTATTATGAACTCCCGAGTAATAAAACTATTCGATTATTATTACTAAAAAGTTGGAGGGTGTTTATTGAATTAATGAAAAAAATATTAAGAATACTTAGGAAAAGGAAAATAAAGATTTGCAACAAATCAATATTTACAACAGGTTTGGCGCAATCAAAATTAAACTTTCAACATGAAACAGTTTTTCACAAATGTAAATGAATAAAAATAACATTTATGTCTCGATAAATTAACAGCAATCCTGCAAAGTAACATATTACTAATTTCAAATCTTTAAATAAGCCTCATTTCCGCAGTTAAATTTATACTAAGGAATTAATATAATATTCATAACTTTTTTTTTTAGTGATGTTCATCTGTTTTTAATCCCACCATTCAGCATAGGGCGCGTGGGACGCCATTTTTATAGTTCATGTCCCGAACCAGTTCCGCATTTATGAAAAATGTCAGGGTTGCTGGAAGGTTGCCGAATTAGAAGTCAAATATTCTTATCTCTAACGATGCTTGAATCAAAAGTCTCGCTTTTATCTAATGCCTAGAGAACGCCGTCCGCCTGCAAGGTTTAGACGTAAGTTCCGATTACATTTTGAACAAATAAGGCGTGGGGTAAGGTTAATTAGTTTAACTGTCACGCTGATTTGAAGGCTGCTACCAGCGCCGGCGTAAACTAAGCAATGGATGATTCAGTGTGGCCATAAAAGTTATTCAATTTTTTTAAAAAATCTCAAATTTATGTCGGGAATGCTAATGTGTTTGTAATTAGTATATTGATATGTGCATTATTGTACTCTCGAAATGTAAAATAGTCGATTTGTTCTAAGTTTGTATACTGTGGAATCCCATGTTAGGTAGGCATGCAAGCATTATTAAAATAATGATCTTTTTTTTTTAATCCTCCCTTTCTTCTTTCTTTTCCACACTATAAACATAAATAGAATTTATTCCCTCGACATAATTAAATAATTCTACTTCTTAAACAAACAAATAAAAAAAACCAGGAAATAAATGCATATTGTAATTAGACGTGTTTGAAACAAATTTGAAAATTATTGAAGGTGAAATCTCAGAAAATATTTTGATTTCAAATTTATATTTGAATTTCTCGAATTAATAAAAGTTCACCAAATAAAAATTGATCTTTAGTAAGAATAGACTTATTTACTTGAAAAATAGCGTTAAGATTACAAGTTAACGTTATTATTATATTATAAGCCTTTTTTTTAACGTTCAGATTTTTTCCCCCATTTGAATATATAATTCATTTTGATTGATAGATATTTACGTTACTTAAGAATTTAATTAATAACTAATTATTCATTAATATTTTTTTTAAAAAAAAGAATAATTTCCTTAGCTTTTTTAAAACTTGACACCCATAATCTTTAACTAAAATATATCGTATAACCAAACAAAGAACTAATTTCTGCTACCAAATTTATTTTCTATTCGATCTTTATAAACTACATTTTAATTATTGCAACTAGTCCAAATATTTTTTCTACATTATATAAATCTTAAAAATTTATTACCTTCATTTTTAAAATCTTTTATTCAATACCTTTGTTAGTACTATTTAATTAATGTGAAAAAATACAATTAGAATTTGAAAAAAAAAAACGTATACGAAAGAAATTATGTGGCTAAAATGGAGATTAAGAAAAAAAACTATTAGAGGATCTAAATTACGCAGGAAAGGATAATAAAAAGACATTTTGAAAATCGAGTGATTAAATGACCAATTTATTACTAGTTGATGGAAAGAAATTTGAAGAGTTTAAATATAGTTAAAAGAACGGGTCTAAAAAATATAAATTTAAAAAATCCGATTTAAAAAGAATAATTTAGATCACCATAAAGAGAAAAGTATCATTGGCGGAAGCATTGATTTAAAATACTACAATGAAGAGAGGGAACAAATTTAAATAAATTGTTAGATGAAGTTAAATCTGGATATTCCAGAGTTAGAATAAAAAATAAACTTCAAAGTGAAAAGATTTAGTTAATTATAGCCAATTATTTTTAAAGAATTTACATGTTATTTCAAGTAAATTGTAGATGAACAGAAAGAATTAAAGATTGATCATAAATTTGCATGGACACAAATTATTGTAGATGAATTATAAATTAGGTTAAAAAAAAAAAAATCATATATAGCTTTTTTAGATATTGAAAACCATGAAATTTTCATCATAAATATTTATTTATTAGTGTTATTATGAAGTTAGATAAAATTGGATTGGGAATTACACCTACAGAATTAGAAAAATTATGTGTTAATTGTAAAATTAATCATGTATGGCAGTAGGTGAGAGACCTTAGACAGAATTTTCCTTTATTGCATGCATTATTTTATTTTAGGAATATTGAAACTAAGTCATTAAAATCCAATGTAAGCTATGGAATAACTAGTTCTAAAATAACAAAATATAAGATAGCAGCTTTGTCTCACTTTGCATTTATTCTGTCACTTTATGCATCAAAATCATTGATCATACAGTTATTCTAAAATAATATAGATATTAAATGTAGCTAATAAAAAAATAAAATTAAATGAATAGGAGAATGAGAATATGAAATGTAAAATAGGAAAATAATTTATAAATAAAATAAAGTATATACTGGAATGGGAAAACTGACTTGATAAAAAAAAGAAAATCAATTGAGAAATTACTATTACTCATTTACAACAGGTATAAGCAGTGAGAGAATTCAAACAATTAACTAAGTTGTACTAGAAACCATTTAAGTATAAAACCATCATTACATATAAAATATTATAATGAAAAGTAATTCATATAGATAATACTTACAATAATAGATACAACAAATTGTCTTATGTTATAGAAAAGAATTATAAAATTATTAATAAAAAACAAAAGAAATGCAGCAATGGGATGTCATTATTTTAGATAGGCTGATTAGATAGTATTTTTTAATATGTCAGAAATAGCTTCTCTGAGGATATGTTCGTCTTTGAAAACATCTTCCTTTTCTAGAGAATATTCAGCAATTGTTCTAATATTTTTAATTTTAAAACATTTTCAGAAATTGCATAATTCTGGGAATTTTTTAAAATGTTTTCCACAAAATATCAAACATCATTAATATTAACTTGATGAGCTATTTTTTAATGGAACAAGAATATCAATATTCTCATAATCTGATTCTTGAAATTGGCTACAACTTGCTACTAATAATATATTGTGAATATTTGATTTTTATTCAGTTAGAATATTTTAAACTTTGTAAGATTAAGAGTAAGAAGGAAAATAGATTATTATGGGAATTTCATAATGAAATACAGCAATTTATTTGAAAAGTAAATTACACATAAAGGTATGCATACGCAAGGTTATAAAATGTGTATGTCGTAAAGGGAAACCATTTACATAGTAATTTAATTATAGAGCATGAAAAGAGTTTATGAATGCAAATCTTATTTTAAAGAATTATTGATAGTCAATTTGAAAATGTATCAAATAAATGTAAGATTTTTGGAAGTTAGAAGTTAACTCCATTTTAATGAAGTGCCTCATGAATTAATTTCAATCAAATTATCAAAATATTAAACAATAGCCATAAAAGAATTTTGAAAATATGGTAATATTTTTTTATAATTAAATAAAATATCTAATAACTAAAATAATTGTTATGCAAAAGACAGTGATGATAATAGGGCTTTAAAGAAATTGAATTAAAGCAAGAATTTTGAAAACAACTGAGAGATTATAGTGTTGTTGAAAAAACATCTTCAACATAGAAAAAGTGTTGACAGGCATCGATTTAGTCAGCTATCTACATTTTAATTTTGTCTTTGAGTCTTTAAACCCTGGGATGACTAATCGAGAAATTGTAGATTTCTTTGAAAAAATGGCGATTTAATCCTTGTGATAATTCTATAACTAAATTTATAAATTCACTGCTTAATCTAAAATCTCTTAGTATTAGTTTTCATTGACAGGTCTTGTTTTTTAGAAAACTTATTTCTCTTTTCAATTTCTTATTGCATTTAGAGAAGTGATAGAATATAAAAGAGTAGGGGGAAACAAAAAATACATCTTTTATTGATTTACAAAATGTAGATAAATAACCATTTTTTAATTTGTAATTGAAAAAAAAAAATTGATTTGGAAATTTGGATTCTTCTTTTATCTTTAGAAATTTATTTCTTTTTTTTTTTTAAAGTGGGGGTGGAAAATTATAATCGACTGAATTTATAGTAGTAATACTACTATAACTAAATTTATAAATTTACTGTATAATCTAAAATCTCTTGGTATTAACAGAGCTTTTTTTTTTTGGTGAACTTTTGGTTTTTATAAATTCAATATGAATTTTAAAAAAAATCAAAGATAAAAAAGGAAACATACCTATTGAATTTATAAATTAAGTCACAGCATTGTTAAAATTGCCATTTTTCTAAAGAAATCTTCAAATAATTGATTAGTTGTCCCAGTTTTCTTTCATGACATGAAAGCAGTGTTTAAAGAATTAATAAAAGATAAAAATGGAAATTTAGACAACTAGATTGATACCTTGTTGATATATGAGCTGTGATAAAGATGATTTGTTGGTGATCAATGGAAGGTATCAGATTCTGAATATTATTAAGTCTTAATATAGTGAAGCAGGATATTTATGAAAGATCCAGATATGAGCCTGATAAAAATATGTTATTCATTAATTGTCATGTAGTTTCTGTAAATTGAATAAATGCTATTCCTTTTAATTAAGAAATTAATGCTCTAGTGTGAAATAACTTGCTCATGTTTAAAAGTTAGCCACTTTACTGATAATAAAACTACAGAATTCTGCCTTAATATCATGGTCTACAGAAATTTCTACAGTTATAAACAAATTATGAAAATCATTTGCAACATAGAATGAGATATTAATTATCAACCAATGATAAGAATCTGGACTCAAATTTTTTGTTTTAGATTTACACAAGTGAAAATCCAATATCCAGAAAAATATTAACAGACTGCTGTATAATTAGAAAATATATATTTCAGATAAGACCTAAAATTGCAAGCTTATAGAAATAAAACTTATGCTACGAAATTTATTTACTTCCTAATTTTTCTTAGGTCTAAAATGTTTTTTTTTTTTGCTTTTAATATTTATTTAGATAAAAAAAATTTATAATAATTCTAAGATCTCTATTAATTTGCTTGAGTGTTAGATGAATGAAATTTTGCCTTTGAATTATGTATATATGTATATTATATGTTAGGGGTTAGATCAGTTCATTTTTGTTATCACAAAAATGCACCGAGTTTAAAGTACTAATATGACAAATAATTATGAATATAGTCAATATTATTACACATTGAACTAAATATAAGTAAAATAGATGGCATGATAATATATTTAAAAAGTCTGAAAATGATATAGCCTGGTAAAATTCTAATCTTTACTTCAAAAGATTTAACTAATATTTTTTAGATGTCCATTATAGATATATATATTTCCCTTCACCTATGTATGATTGTTATTAATCTGTATATTTTAATAAAATTTGTTATTGTCTAATTACTGGTGTATGATTATGGTGAGCTTCACTGAAATTGCACTCAGCTTTAGGTTATAAAGAAGAAAGAAACCACTTTGTTATAGATACGAACAAACATACACAAATTTGAATTTTATAACTTAATATCTATGATCATCATTATTGGCATCCACACTTAATGCGCTAAGCTGTTATCGGAAATGTTAAGGTAATTATAGTTGACCTTTCAATATAGAAAACTTGGTCTGACCATTGAAAGGGTGATTTGCAAGTTGATAATAATCAGAAAGTATAGTCAGTTATTTATTGGTAAAGCATTTTGTATTATACTCAGAGGAAGAGATACATAATTTGATCATCATCATTCTTAATCACCCATTTGAATGTAATGATATTTATATCTTTCAGTAGATTGATAATAAAATGTGCTATTGCATAAATGTCAGTCTAATATGATTCATAAATGATTATCAAGTAATCTTCTACTACAATATATGTGATAGAGTACTCACACAAAAAAATTATTATTTAGCAGTAAAATTACTATTGCTTAAAAACACAATAAACATAAATCCAGAGCACAATCACCATATTTTTTTTTTTAAATTGATTATTCAAATTTCACAAAAATGAAAATATAGGGAATGTTGACTATATGCAGTATGCAGCCACATTTTTTTTTTGTAAGATCTATTGCTATAAAACATTTTCACAAAATTCCCCAGCAGCTAATATCTACTGACCAATGATAGTTGAACTGTAAACAACATTAAATGGATTGTTTTTGTACATATGTCATTGGATTGTATCTGCCGCCCACATGAGTACAACTAATAATGTGTAGTCAAACTTTCAGAATCTTATGTGGTAGTAGAGACTGATGATGTAATATATTTTTTTTATTTTTATTGTTGCTATCCATAATCTTATCATAAACTTTTATTAGCAAAATGTGTTTGTATTTTTGATAAATATTAAAAATTTTCTTTATCTATGATAAGCATGAATAAAGTTTTATCATTTTAACAACTGTTCGCTGAACTAAGAATTGATTTTTCCAAACCAGTGCAAATTCTGAATCCTACAATTGAATATGATTCAATTAAAACAGAATAGTTATAATAATCTTATGGAAATGATATAAATTAAATCACAATTATTGATAAATTTGGAGGATTCAAGAAAAAAAAGGGGGCAGCCATAATGCACTTGAGGAAAATGACTTTGTGACAATGGACTGATCATTATTTCATATGACAAATGCTAAGAGCAAATTTAAGATTTTTGGAAATCTATGATTATGGATAGAAGCAGAATATTGGCGATTGAATTAATTGAAAGTGATGGGATATGGGTTGATAAAGAAGATATTACGATATGCAAAAAACAAATTAGATATACAAAATGAGAAGAGATAATTTAATGAAAAAAATATATAAATAGAAAAGATGAAAAAATCTTGATAAATAGAATAGAAAAAAAAATAGGAATATGTAAATTTTTGGATAATGATAGGGATTGAGGTGGAATTTTTTGTTATAATTTTTATGAAAATTAGGCTAGTTATAGCTTAACTACTGACTCCTATTGTCTTCTAAACTTTAAATTTGTCATAATTAATAAACCAATAGAAGAAAAATAATAATGGGCGACAGCAAAATTAAATCAAAAAGGAAAGTATTGTCTTGTGTATTCTTGGGAATTATATCTTGTGAATCATCAGACCTCAAATTAACGCTATAGGTCTGATCTTCCAACCATAATTCTTGGAAGAATTTTTAAAAAGTATAAGATGCATGTAATTTTTATATCCTTTTACAGTTAATTATCTTTCAAACCTAAATTATTGTAAACAAAGCATTTAAAACTTTCAAATAATAAAAATATTGATTGTAAAATAATATTTTTCAAAGAGCAACTATGAATTACTAGGAGCAATATTTCAATAATATTTGAAAAAACATAGAAAATGAAAACAAGTTTGAAAAACAACATCACAAATAAATTCTAGCCTTTTGATGAAATCACATGAAGTTGTTGCTAAAAAAATTAGCCCACAGGATTTAATGGTATTACATTAAAATTTTTACAGAAAAACCATTTTTTAGCTTACAGATTAGACTTATTTTTGTATAGTAAAAAAAAAAAAGACTATATGCAAACCATCATACTTTACTTTTTATATTACATACCAATAAGATTATGTTAAAAATTAATCAATGCAATTGAAAAAAGGACTGCCAGTTGTACAAATTGTTCAGAAAAAGTTAAGGAAAAATAAAGCAATATCAAAAGAAAATTGATGGAACGTTCCAGCGAGGCTTTTAATTCAATTGATCTGATTTATTCAGTGCTTTCAGAAAATGGGAGTGCCAGAAAATTTCATTCTGTAAAGATTCTACATGAAATTAGAATTTGCATATGATTTGTTTCATCTTGGCAATGAGCTGAGACAATAAGCATAGACCATCTTATATACTGAGTAGATGTACAATTGTAGAAAAAAACTGACAACTTTCAATATTGTAGACAATAATGAAGATCTTTACAGTTACTAGAAAAGTTAATTGGTATGGTAGAAAAGATGGAATATATCTTAACATGAAGAAAATAAAGAATGTGACAGTTATCAGAAATAACTTTAAAATTAACAATGAAGATAAAAAAATTTTCAAAGTTTTGTTTTAGGTTCATTTATCAAAGGATCAAAATTTATCAAGTTTTTGCATTGTCTATGTAGTTGAACACTAGTATTGATATCTCCTATTCTATTTGTAAATCAAGAATCCGAAAAAGTTAATTGTTTGATTAATCTTCATATTTATTGCATTTTGTAATGATATAAAATAAACTAGATACAAAAAAAAAAAAGCTTTGTAATAACATTGTATGGTATACTTTTTTAAAATTTATTTATGTGATCTTACAGCAAGAAAGTTTGTTGATGTGAAAAGGATTTGTTTATGTTTAAGTAATAAATATAAAGTATTTGTTTGCTTGATAATTTTCATGTTAGAATATTAATTTTTGATTGAGTGTTGTGTAGCTGGTGAGTATGTAATTTTAGAATTTAATTTACATGGTTTTCATTAAATTTAAGAATTTTGCAATATTTAACTTGGAAATTATAGGAATTCATAAAATCTTTATGCAATTTTAGTGTGAAACATTTAGCAATTATTGATAATATTCATTCAGCAAACAATATTTTCCTGATAATTGATACTGTTAATGTAACAAAATAAAATTTATTGATTGTCAAGTTATAGTAGACATTTTCTGTTGGAATATAGTTTAAAAGCTATTAAATTAAAAATTTTAAATAATTGTCAAAATAAACATATGAAGAATGTTTTTTTATAGAACTGTAAGATTGAAATTATAGTGACAATATTAAATATTCAATACTAATATAATCATCAAATGCACTTTACATATATTTATCATAAAATCTAAATTGCTTCCAAATGTGCATATAATTAAAAATAAGATCTTAAATAACATCATAGCTTTTCGATTAACTTAAAAGTAAAAATTTAGTAAAACTAAAATTTTTGTATAGGTTCATTAGAATAATAATAGCTGGTGATAAGTTAGCATTTTACCGTTACAAAACATTTTAAAATTTTCTAGATTTCGTATGTTCTAGATAAAATTTACCATTTTGAATGAAAAAAATTTTTGTTAGCTATCTTAATTTATATATGAGGTGTACTCATAAATAACCGGAATTAATCTCTGGAGGATGAGCATGTTGTAGTACATGCTTTTGCTAGATGCCTCTTGCAGAGACCCCTGCCTCAGTCTGCCATAAGTCATCATTGAGTGAAGTTGTGGTATTGCAAAGTAAATGTTTTTGTTAAGTGCGTCTCGCTTATTTATCAATTTTTGTAATGATTGAGCAATTGAAATGTGAAATTCTTTTTTCTGTTAGGGAAAACAGTTATGATGTTTGAAACAGCTTACAAGCTGCTCTGGGCAAACCACACATTTAAAAGAGTGGTTTAATGGAAGTGTCAAATTCGCCATGTCCCAAAAACTGGTGGCAAATGATATTTTTTTGCTTTATGCAAATGGTATTGTTCACTCAGAATTCATTGGTAATGATCAAATCAAGCATTTTATCTATGATTTCTGAAATGTTTGCATGATGTAGTAAAGTGAAAATGTCCTGATTTGTGTCAAAATGGGAGTGCAAACTTCACCCTGACAATGCACTAGCATGCAAAGCCTTGAGTGTGAAACAATTTTTAATTAAAAGACAGCATGACCCAGCTTATCCATCAACTATTTTCACTTAATCTCACTCTGCGATTTTTTTTTTGAATAAAAAAATGCCTCAAAGAAAAAGTTTTGTGGACTTGAAAGTGATGAAGGAAAAAAATGACGGAAGCATTAACATATATCATTTTTCAATAATTTTAGGCCTACTTTGAAAAAACATTTTGACTGGTGCATTGCATTAAATAGGCAATACTCTGAAGAAGATCCTATTTATAACACCTAAAAATAAATATACAATTTTTTATTACAAAATTCCAGTTATTTTTGGATAGTCCCTCGTAATTGAATCCATTTCATCATAAAAATAATTTTTTAAAAAATAAAGGAGATTGAGATTTTTAGCTTTGAATTATTTTCATTTCTTTACAAAGTGAAAATACATTTTTTTAAAAAATAAAATTGTATTATAGATGTGTTTATAAAGCAATTACTTGTTGAAAAAGTCTTATAAATATAGGTTTACAATTACCTGGGAATAGATATGATGAAGAAGGAAACTCCTGCTATCAAAAATAGAAACACATTTCAAATTTTTGAAATCTCTACCAAAGAAAATGCTAAATGTCTTACAAATACAATGAGATTTATTAAAGAGAAACAACAAAATTTTTAAAATGTTAGAAAATATAAACTATCCAATAATGAACATTTAATTTTTAAAATAGCCAAATAAAATGAAATTCAAAATTAGTTTTCAGCTTCTTAGAAAATTTTAATGAGAGCTTAATATAGATGTAAAAGTATATAAAATTATTACAAATAAATAAGTGATTACTAGAGTAAAACCTTTATTTAAGCAGTTATGTCAGAAATTGTTATCTGATTCAAGAACATATCTAATGCAATTATCATCTTTATTAAAATAAAAAGTAGTTAAATTACTGCTCAATAAAAATCAATTTGGAAAAATGTAAAACTTATTGAAACTTGAAAATATATCAAAACTAGAATCATCACACTGGTTAACATATGATACTTACAGTGCATAAGTTTTATGAACATTCCAATTTTTGAGAAATTTATGCTTCACAGAAATATGTATTAAATTTTTTGATAAAATAGATAATTCATCCAAAATATTCTCATTATAAAAATGTTTGGAAATGAAAACTAATTTATATGGCAATTTTCCATTAAAGAGTTTTAAATTAAAAAATCGTGCTATATTTTCTAATGCAAGATTACAATAATTTTGATTAGAAACCTGAGGTCATAGGATTGGTCCATAGAGATTCAAATAATTAAGTGGAATCATGCACACTCTAAGAAATGAATTCTGACATGTTCCAAAGAAATTCTAATGAGATAACTATAACAAATCATATGAAGAAAAGACATTACAGATAATTCAAAGTATGAGAACAAAAATAAATTTAACTGTACAAATGTGCCGTTAAAAAGAAGAAGACAAAAACATAAAAAATATTATTAAAGTATATTGAGTGACAAATTCTTATATTAATATAAGAATTTAGAATAAGCCTGACAAAATGTGTTGAATTTGTACAATAATTTAAGTAAGTTTTGATTACTTAAATATATGATTTTAATATTTAAGTAATTACTAAAATATCAGTATTTAATGGAAAATACTTGACATACTGTGATAATAATAAATATAATTGGATGTTTAATGCAACAAAAAAAAAACCTAAACATTATAAAAAATATAATTTATTAATTCACGGATTTAAAAAGAATATAATAGTGTGTATAAATTCTTACATAAAAATGCAGCTAATTTTTTTTCTTTTCAAATATGCATTTTTTTTTCTCCAGAATTTTATGGATGAGTGCGTAATAGTATAAATTAAAAAAATTTTTTTTATATGTATAATAAATATATTATGTGCTTGTCGACACAAAGTAAGAAAAGCTTAATTGCAAAAGTTTTTAATCTAATACGCTAAGCATGCTAACAATACAAAGATATTGAAAGCATGCTTAGCATATTAAATTTAAAGTTTTTGCTATTAAGCTTTTCTTACTTTGCATCGCCAAGCATTTAATATATCTTTTACAATCATTTGAGAAAAATAAAAGAACATAATACAGAAGTAATAGATATAGTATATGTGTAATCTTTAATCAAAATTTTTATAAAATTATTTGCTGACAGATATATTTTTAGTAAAATTCAATTTTCCAAAATTTTTTTTATCTTCATTAGCGTCAACGGACAGTGACCAGGAGAGCACAGGAAGTGATTTAAAATCATCCTCCAGCCAACCTGGCAGTCCAGCCAAAAAGAAGAAGAGGACACCTTCAACAACTAGTAATCAATCATTGAAAAACAATTCTCAGGTTAGTTCAACAAGCCAATTTATGTGATATTTTGTTTGTGGGAATAACTAAAAAAAGAAAGTATTTATTGAGTGCTCTCATAATTTATATTAATCTTTTTATAATGAGTTATTTTTAAAACTTAATTTTTTAATGTTATCATTTCTTTATAATTTTATAATGTAGTTCATTAATGAGCTCTCTCTTTCTCTCTGGGTGTGTCTATATTATATGTTGAAATTATTAAAGGAATTCTAAGCTTCAACACATTACCATCAATAGCAATCAAGTGCTTTCATGATGGCTTTTAGGTTAAATAAAAAGGAAACTACTTTTTTTTTCATATTTGATAAGTAGATAATTATGTCTAGAGAAGATTGAGAATCGTTATTTGTAATAAGGAGTTTTGGTATTGTAGAAATGGATGAGATAGAGTACTGTAGAAGTAAAAAAATTTCGTTCAGAGAGTAAAAGCAAAGTAATTATTTTGCTTTGAGGAGCAAAAGCAAAAGAATGTTTTAAGAAAGAAGTATGTGCTATGTTGATTAGAGTTGAACCTTTTTAAGAAATTTAATCCATGTATTAAAGTCTACATGCCACTTTCCATATAAGTCAAAATTGATAAAGAATATAAAATAATGATTTTTCAAGTTATAGTGTCAGATTAATTTATTTTTACTACATTTTGAATATATAAATTTATTAACCTGTCTTTGCATTGATAACCCCATATTTTTTGTAGAAAAAAGTATTATTTAGTTTACGAATCATAATAGGGGAAATTAGTATATAAAACTCATCAGACAATAAGTATATTTCATTTGGACTTTGTGTCGATTTAAAAAGATGACAATATTAATTTTAAAAAAAGGCATTGATAAATTAAAAGTAAATGTTAGGGAAATTTTGCAAATATACAGATTAAGAAAATAAATATAGGACGTATTGTTAGATCTCTGCTAGATGTGTTTATAATAGATTAGATATCTTTTAATAGTAATTTACTTTTAGAAATTGAAGTGCAGTTGATAAAAATATAAAGACAGATGAAGGAAGGTTGTTATTTAAAATAAAAGCAACTCTTTATTCTAGTACCATTTATAATAAAATTAAGTAACCAGTGATTGCTAGATGATACTGTACTTAAATCCCCAGACCATTTCTGGTTTTTGCCTTTATCAGTGAAGCTTGGAATTCAAAGCTGGAGATAATGCAGTTAAGCATTTAACTACTTTCGGTTTCATTTTATTATTCAAACTAATTATAGATGGCATTAGAAGGAAGAACTATTCTTATTTTATCATACATCATGTGTATGGTGAAGAATTCAGTGAGTTGTCATTATTAACATTTGTTGTAGAGAATGTAAGTGATTACAGACAATAAAAAAACTGAGTTTACCTAGAATATATAGTTACTGATCTAGTCAGATCTATGTAACTGTTCAAGAAAGTTGGCTTGGATTCACAATCTTAGTATTTTGAATTTCAATTTCTTATCTTAAATAGTGAAATGAAATTAAAGGTGATTGTTAGATGCATAACTGCCTTACTTCCAACTTTGAATCCCAAGTTTTTTGATAAAGACAAAAGGCAGAAACAGATCCTAGTGATGAGGATGTAAATGCATTATCATCTGGTGATTGCAGATTACTCAACCTTATAGATGGCTCTAAAATAGATAACACATTTTATCATACATAAAATAAAGAATTCAATGAATTGTTAATATTGTTATTTGTGTTATCCATCTTGAAAGTGCCTTGATAAGCTAATTTAGAAGAGAAGTGTTTATGAAAGCTGAAAGGAAAATAATAGATGAAAGAATAAAGAAGTTGATAAGAAGTAAAAAATATGAATATATGAAAATAGAAGAGACTGAACTCAGTCAACTATCCTTTAATATTTGACTAATGACACATTGTAGATTTTAAAAAAATATAAAAAAGTAAAAGTCTTCTTGTAAGTAATTAAGATGAATAGAAAGAAATGAAGGGAAAAATATTTAAAAAAACAGTAAAGAAGGTAAAGTGTTGGGCAATTAATTCATAATTAATGTAATATTTTTATATTTGATAATAAATAATCAATGAGGTTGCAATCAGACTGCATTATAGAAAGCTTAATTATTGAATTAGAAAGTAAAATTGTTACAGTTAAGCAAAAGTGATTGGTAGGAATAATTGCCATAATCAGTTAATAGCTTTTACTGATAAAAGTTTTCAAATATTTACAAAATGATGGAAGATCCTGAAGCACATCAACAGTACATTGAAATATAATCACAGACAATATTTGCCTACACTATCATTTATGGTTTAATTATATCCCTATAGATAATATTGGAATAATTTTAGAAATGAAAAAAATGAGCAGTGATTGAATTGCTTTAATATTTTTTATTGAAATATGACTTGTATTTTATTTTTAACATTGATAAAATTTGGATGATCTATCTCATTAATATATATATGTGGACACATTTTTACTTACGTTCAGTTGCTCCCGTCAAATGATACCCAGCACAAAGTGTAAAGCTGGGGACAATTCTGTTCATTTGACTTGTTTGAGATCTTTAGTTTTTGAATTTATTGTTGACATCATTGTTAAATTGCTCAGGTAATGACATTTTTAATTGCAGGTTAACAATAAGTTGTAGATACTATTACATGCAAATGTAATAAAACTAGATATATTTACACTATTTTACATGTTGTCTCTTCAAGGATTTGATTCAGAAATAAAAATACAGCAAGAGGTAGGATTTTGCAAACAATACTGGAGAGTTCTTAATACAGCTGGGAGGGAAAAAAGAACTACTGCATGTTAAATCAAAAGTTGGTGGTTATATCAATAATGTATAGTTGATTTGCTACTAAGTGAATTAAATGATTATAATGAAAAATGAATTGATTAATCATAGTATGCATCAATTTTTAAAGAATATTTTAAGATAAGAATTGCTACAATTCAGTCACATAAAATGGTTATGCCTATAAGTTTGAAGTAAATTCTACTAAAAAGTGGGACCTACTTTTGCAGATTAATGTAAATATGAATATTATTGCATTAGTTGCACTAAATCTTGATCTATTCACTGGATATAATTAGTAATTGCTAAAAATAACTGTATACTTCTGTTATTCAATTGTTTTAACAGAAAATAAGATTTGTGGTAATATGAGTGGGATAAAAACAAGTGCAAACTAATTACTGATTAGCCGAAAGGATAGCTTTTTTTCTGTTTTTAAAAGTATTTTGTTTTATTTGACAATATACAATATGAAGTAATATTTCATGAATTTTAGAATAATGTATTTCAGATGGACAATTCATTTCAACCTGAATGCAAACATTTTTGAATCAAAAAAATAGAAAGCAAATTAAAAATGTAAGATTTTATTATTAAAATTGAATTACAGGTATTTGATTTTTTTTTATTGTTGAGAAAAAAATATATAAACAGTATAATTTTTATTCTATTTTTTTAAATAATATTTGAATGCATTTGTCTAACATTTGCTAAAAAATTATTAATAATTTAATTCATAATTATATCATCATCATCATACATTATCAATCCACTATAGCAATGTTACACGAAAAATAATCAATAATGGCGGACATAAAAAAAAAATTAAATCATAAAAATATCATAGAAACGTTTTTTCCTATTATTCATAAAAATTATTTTAATTAATAATATTATACAGTAAAGTTGTTAATATGTACAGTCGATAACGATCTTTAATGTTAATGATAAAATTGAAAGTATGATTAATAAATTAGATTTTTGGAAACAGTAATATATATAAGTATTGAAAACAGTCAATTGGAAGTATTCGAAACTCTACATATTTTTTTGTTTGAAAATAAGGTTAGTCTGTCTCAAGATATACGAGAAAATATAATAGCACATTTAACAGGATTAAAATTGTCTTTCATGGAATATTTTCCAAAACCCAAAAACACAAATGATAATTGGATTTCAAACCCCTTCTATGCAGAAAATTTAGTAAAAGCTACATCATTATCAATAAAGGATAAAGAAAATTTAATAGAATTATCATGTGACAGAACTTTACAAGTAGAATTCAAATGACACAATCTAATTAATTTTTGGTTAAACATTAAAGAATATGAACAACTTTCTGAGAAAGCTCTTAAATTGTTATTACTGTTTACTAGTACGGAATTAGTAGGAAGAGCTTTTTCTTCATATATTTTTAAAAAAAATAAGTATCGAAACAGATTGAACGCAGCTGTAGACTTAAAGGTATACCTCGCATCTTTTGAACCAAATTTCAAAAAATTATGTTGTTCGAAACAAACACAAAGATCTCATTAAATTTATTTTATAAAAATATTTGATTATGATAAGAAAATATATTAATTGGTTTTTTATAATTTTGTGTTTTTATTAAAACCATTTATTAGTAAATGAAATATGACAAAATAGTAGATAAATAATGAGTCAGATCAATCTAAATTATTTAATTTGAAAGAATGTATCAGAAAAGGATCATACCCAGAAATTAGACTCATTAATTCTTGATCATCTATTGTGGATTACTAGATGTAAGCTAGTATTTAATCATCAAAATTTTAATCCTATTAACTTCATGCTGAACAATATAAAGAAAACAAGAACAAGAGATAGCCTGATAACTCCTGAGGTTATTTTTACCATGACTTGGGACATGCTGGATTTATCTTCTCCATGGCCCAACCAATAGCAAGATGCTCCAAAAAAGAGAAAACAGACTCAAATTCGGGAAAACCAAATGAAGGAATGAGAAAACACTTTGAACAAAATATGTACCAAATAACCTTTAATGTAATAATGTAATCTTTAATAAATTATTTAGGAAAAAATATGAAACTTTGAACAAACACATACATATAAATATGTTAGTGAGTTTATAATTTCAGTGAGTTTATAATCTGGCGTGATGTTTAGGTGTGTTTTAATGTAATTTGTCTCTTTATGAGATGTGAATACGTACATTATCACCCTATAATATTTATAATGCAAATAAAATAACATACTTGCAATAACAAATTTCACGAAATATCACCCTATAATATTTATAATGCAAATAAAATAACATACTTGCAATAACAAATTTCACGAAATACAATCATTTTTACGAAGTGGTACAATTTAGCGTGATGTACTACCAAGTGGTACGCGAGCCAAAAAAGGTTGGGAAACACTGCACTATAGGATGAAGGTCTCTCCAAGTTCAATCCATTTTCTCTGATCTTTAGCTTCTCTTCTTCACATACCCCTGCACACTTTATTTCATCCATCCATCTCACATGTGGTCCCTTTCTGGGTCTTTTACAATCTCTTGGAATCCCATTTAAGATTTCAATTGTCCATCTATTATCATCTCTTCTAGCCATTATGTCCAGCCCAACTCCATTTCAGTCTTTTAACTTTTTTAATAAGGTCAGTAACACTTGTTTGTTCTCTTACCCATATATTGTGTTTTCAATCACTTGTTGTTATTCCCAACATGTATCTCTTCATACTTCTTTGAGTGATCTAAAGTCTCTGTATCACTCTTTTATTAAGTGACCAAGTCTCAGATACATAAGTAAGAACTGGTAAAACATATTTATTAAAAACCTTTTCAAACACATAGACATATTTCCTTTTAGTATCAAGTTATTTCTACCAAAAGCACTCAAGTTTAATTCTATGATTAATTTCATCCATTATGCTTCCATCTATATTAATAATCTGACCAAGGTATTTGTAGCTGTTAACTTCTTTTAACTCATCATAATCAATCTTTATTTTCATATTTTGAGAAAATCCATTAAACATTACTTTAGTCTTTTTAACATTTATCTTTAGTCCTACTTTCATCTGATAACTCCTGCAACATTTCCTGCATCTTTAAAGGATTATTTGCAAAAACAACTACATCATCTGCAAAATACAAATCATTATATATTCAATGATCAGTAGGCTGTGTTTTATAAATACTTTTTTTATTTGCAACATCTTTATCACTCTTCTTTTTGTTTACAGAAATGTGAATTTTTATATTAGATCTTTTTTAAATAACTTTTTTTTTTAAATAAGAAAAAAATTCAACATTTTTATCAGTCCTATTCTAAAACATTTTTTATATAAATATGCACAATATATGCTCTAAAATAAAAAAGATTTTGTCAAATATGTAAAAATCTTTGGAAATATTTGTAAATTGTAATTATTATAATGATTATTGCAAATATATTGTAATGAAACCCATGCTGAATTTCCATGAAGTATATAATAAACAATATTTATTATTTCATAAAATATTTATAAAAATAAATGTTTTTTTAAAAAATTTATATAATTGTATCTAAAAAAAAATATTCAATTGGGATAAATTCACTTAAATGCCAAGAATATACTTTATAAGCTGTAACTCATTTTGTGACTCCAGATATACATTAGCCTTTTAAGGTTTGTGACAGGTGTTGTGGTGGAAACTTTTACTAGAGTGTATAGCTTATTTTTCACTAGGCTTTTCTAAGAGGAAACTCATGGGAATTCATCATTTGCCAAGTTATATACAATCATTTAATAACTGTTATAACTTGATTCTTTAAAATGCATGTTTTTAAGTATATTATTGTATATGTAATATCTCCCATGTCCAATAATCACCTGATCCTAGCTTATACATTACAATTCAAACAAAAAATTTTTTAAAAAAGACTTCTAGAGCAAATGCACAATTCAAAAAGATCCAAAAAGCTCCTTACTGATGAAAGCCTTAAGGTTGAAACTAGTCTGCGATATTTGAATAGAATAGCACTGGATAAGGATTTAATAAGTGCTATTATCTGGCATCTACTAATTACTAAAGCTTGCACTATTGTAATGGTCATATTTGTACATTCACACAACAAAATCCAGAGTCCTGGCTAATTATACCAAGGCTGATTTAGATGAGGGGTTGAGACCTCGAATCAGATCGCACCTCAGCTCCTTCACCAACACTCCATGACTTACTACCCTATGAATGACATATATGAGGCTAAACTTAAGAGTTTCTTAGTTTGCATGCCGGCAGTAGCAAAGGATGGAGCAAGAGACTCGGGGAATATTAACTAAATCACTAATACTTTAAATAAACACACCTCTATGGCTGGCTCGATAATGCATATATCAATAATTAACACTAGTAGAGAGTAGATTTGGACAAGATTTGGTAATGAATTTCGAATAACACACTAAACATTTATAAATTTTAAATATTTAATTATAAAATATATAATAATGAATACAAATATACAAAGTGCTTTGGGTTTACACACACAGGTGTCTTATAGCGATGAGAGCAGGTTCTCATCTTTTGTGCACTTTAATTAAAATGAATTTATTACAAGTTATTCTAAGGTCTATTCATGCCTTAACTATGGTATGCCATCCCTACAAGGTTTGCTAATAGTTAAATCATACGAGAATGATAACTAATACCTTATTCTTATTTAATGAGCAATAAATATGCTCTTTATGCAGATTGCATAATATAAGCCAGGTCTGAGATCCAGATCAATGCTGAACAAATAATATGGCAGGAGAACTGGCGATTTGTAGCGTAACTTCCGAGACTACGATGTTACATAAAATAAGTAAGAGATGCGGCCCGAATGTGCAGTTACTCATGGTATTCAGTACCAAGTACTCAATTCCTGTGGACTGTACGACTTGCTATCTTAACATAAGTGAAAACAATCTGGACCCTCTCATGTTCCAGTTAATAAAATAAGATAATGGGGTGGCTCTTAAAACCAAAATCCATTTTAATAAAAATATAATAGCAAGGCGTACACTGCGCTGTGTGCTTTATAAGAACACATCGTAACGCTTTCTAAAATGTAAACATTAAAATTAATCGAGCGCGAAATCTATAGTTTCATTCTGCGAAACTTCTATACGCCTGTTTGTAAATCAGCACACTTAAATTGTGCTAAAAGAGAATAATTAAAAGTGATCTAGTTTACCCAGTACTCCATATAGTTTATAAGAATAAACTAAGGAGGAGTAAAGCATATTTGGGACTTAAAATTAACTAATTACTTATAATATGTTTTAAAATAACATTCTCTCATACTTAACTAAACAGACATTTAATAAGCAAACCTAAATTAAACAATAAGCCAAAACATAATAGCTTAACTAATATATGAGTAGGTTTTCAGACTGGAGATTTATAAATATGCTAATCAGCAACATAAATTAGCTGAGTGAGAGCGATTAATCAACTCTCGAAAATTATTATTATTATCAATCTCCACTCTGAATGGCATAACATAATAGATAAATTAGCAATGTATAAAATAGATAATAGACATGATTGCAGATCAGAAAGATAGATAAATAATAATAACTGATTACAGTTGTTATCTTAAGAAAATTATCAATTATTAATGTTTATTGAGCATTCAAGACACATAGATTATTATTAAAGTAAAGTTACAAAATTTAATTTTAAAAATTATTACAAATTATTAATTTTGAATGTTCAATATTTAGCAAGCTTTATAGTTGTGGATTAATTTAATAGTTTAAGTTTAATATTTTATTGTGCTCTGTGGGAAGAAATTTACCGATCTTCTAGTTGAGGTATCTGATGCTGGTACTCTCCATTAGGCTGGCTTGTCTGATGTCTTCTTGGCAGGCTGTGAGTCTTGAACTCCATCTCCATTCTGAACCAATTCTCCATGAAGGAAGGGGCAGCGGTTGCTTTTACCTCATTGTAGAAAAAGAGTGAACAAGTGAACCTTGATGACTGAATTTTAGGATTTTTTATTAACTCTTTCTTATCTCCCCTCACAAAAGTTGTTTACGACTTTTAATTTTCAATTTTTAATAGCGAACATAAATTTAATAAGAACAAAAGAATATGGCTTGGTTATTGACAAGTGGAGCTGGTTAATGATTTCGTCGTCGCCCTTTTTAACTCTTTAAAAATTTTTGGCTCTCAGTTTACCATTTAAATTAGAGATATTTCTGAGAAACCGATGACCTTGATTCTCTCGTTTTAAAAGATTTAAGCTGTCAACATTCCGTTATATGCATAAGACAGACACCCCTGAATTTAAAATTTATATGCGAATACCAACAAATCTGTAAAGTAAATAACTTAAAAATAATTTAGAAAGAATTTAGAAAATCTGTAATGTTTACTAAATCTATAACATTACAGTTCCCTTTGCATATATACATAGGTGTGCTCCTACATATACAACGATGTTCACAACTTAAATTAATTTTATTAATTTTAAAATTATAAATGCGTGTACTTTATACACATACAAACATGAATAATATTATTAGATGTGTGTGCAGATACAAATACACGCACATACACATAAATATATGCTATTACATCTTAAAACAAATTATTGTAAACTTATATACGTGAACGGAGAGGGTTTGAACTAGGGAAAAAGATAATACTATGGAACATAGTATATGGAACAGGATGATAGACAAAGAATACTGTTTCACTATATGGCATAAGATTAGGGAGAATAAAAATGTGTAATATCTCAAAACTCTTGCACATATGTATATAATTGCTTGTGTATATATGTTTTAATTGAAGGGAATAGTAGTTGATGCCCCTCCTACCATGTTTATAACCTTTTCAAAAACTACCAATTCTAAATATACTTGGGATTTGTTGTTTAGGTGGTCTGTCTTTAAAAAAAACGTTGTTACTTGAGTAGCAACTGTTTTTTTTAATGCATCACCTGATGAATGGCTAGAAACTTGTATGATTAAAAAAATTGTCCATTTGCTCAAAATAATTAAATACTCCCTCAAAAAAATCTCAAAAACATTTTGTTTTCTATAAAATATAATCTATATGCATCTTGATAATATTAGCACACAGGCTTGTTACAGCTTTAAAAAGTCTTGATCTTCCTCATTCATCCTAGAAATAGCTTGTGTTGAAAGTAAAACAAAGATTTAAAAATTCTCGTTAATTCTGGCAGTTAATGAGGGACTATTGGAGAGACCTTTGCATATAACAATTTATTTAAAAGTTATTTTATTCCTTTTTAAAAATATGTTTCGCTATTAATGTTTATAAAACAAGTATCAAATTTATATAATTTTCATATCTCATTTCTTTTTTTTAATCAGGATTGATATATATATAATTCAAACATTTTTTTTTTTTTTTAGCCTAGTCCATCTTTGCCAGAGCTTATTCCTCCTCCTTTGAGTTGTATTGGTGATACTATAGTTGCTCAAAATCCTTTTGATGATACTCCAGTCACTATTATGCACAACAAGCCAGTACCACCAAGTGCTGGCAAAGTTTATCCTCCAGATCAACCAATGGTATTTAACCCTCAAAACCCCAATGCTCCACCAATTTATCCATGCGGAATCTGCCACAAGGAGGTTCACGACAACGATCAGGCCATACTTTGCGAAAGTGGATGTAATTTTTGGTTTCATCGAATTTGTACTGGCCTGACTGAAGCGGCGTATCACCTTCTCACCGCAGAAGTCTATGCAGAATGGGTGTGTGATAAATGTTTAACAACAAAAAATATACCACTGGTAAAATTTAAACCTTAAAAACAGATAGTTAGCTAGTATCTGGGAGAAAAGAACAATTGAAATATAAAGAAACTATTACAAACTACAATGTTTATATGCACACTTATATAAAGGCTTATATGTAAATGAGTGTGTATTTTGGAACAATTGTACACATAGTGAAAATAAATTGAGATAATAAGATATTTTTCTAATATGAAGCTATTTTTTATCATTAATTCTTTCCAAGTATGTTTTTTTTTTAAAAAAAAAAACAATTGTTAATTACTATTTGATAATCTAAAAATATTAAGTAAATAAATTGATATATTTATTGGTTATAGTTACAATAAATATTAAAACATACCATTGTGTATTGCAATTTTGGGCCTCTGTGCAAATATAAGAAAACATATAATATAGACACATTTAAATATATTTGTACATATGTACAAATATGTATATAAAATCAGTTGCATTTTTTGATATTGGCCTTTTGTCTTCCTAAATTTACTTGTTAGCATGCAATAGATTATTTATTTTTATCCTGTCTTTGTTTTATATGTTTAAATAAATATTTTTAAAACAAATTTTATTATTTACTAATAAGCACATACTGCGCTTATGATAAGCTCTAATGACTTCTTCAAATTATATTAACTTTTTAAAATTTATTTCATTATGTAGAGTCTATTTTTCAACTTTGATGGTTATACAACAGATGAAAAAAAAAAAGTGGTTCTGAATTTAATCTATTCATGTATCTTTTTAATATAAAGCTGAATCAATTTTTTTTTGCCAATGTTGTCATAGCCAAAACAATTCTCAAACATTGCAAAAATTAAGTGCTTTTTCTGAAGTTTTATGCTAGAATTTACAATAAATGAGTAAAAAATATAACTATATGTTAAATAATATTATAAAAATTATACAGTCTAAACAAGATAATAACAAATTTCCACTAGATGTTTAAATAAGACTAGGGTACTATATGTAGAAAAAAAAACAGCCTGTATTAAAGCAAATAAAAATTGATGAGTATTGAATAATAAATCAGTTGTTATTCCTTTACTTTAAAGACTAGAAAGTTTGTTTCCGTTTTTGTACAATAGTATTGTTTTCATTTTTATTTGCATAACTAGAATACAGTATGATAAAATTAATTATATTAAATGTAATTACTAATGGTTTTTGTCGTAATAGATATAAAAATTATTTGTTTATATTTTTACACATACAAAATGTATGATTGTGGAGAGTAATTTTAAAAAAGTTTGGTAGATTTTTGAGTATATTTAAAAATATTAATTGACCTTTTAAAGAAATTCAGAAGAGAAGATTAAAAGAAAGATGTTTCGTATTGTAGAAAAAAATCATTAAAAAAATTATTTTTGTAAAGCAGTTATATTGTTTAATATTTTGTATTATTGTGTTCAAAAATATATATTTTTTATATTATTGAATTGTTCATCAGATATTATTGCAGAAATTTTTCTATTGACTCTGTGTGCATTAATATGATTATATAAATACATTTCATAAAAATGTGCTGTATAAAATATGCAAATAAGAAATTTTTGCTGACCAATCCTTATTCAATTGCTATATCTGTTCGATCTCCTAATACTTTACCAGAAAGTTTTTTTTTTTAAAAAAAAAAACAAAACAGATTAATAATATGGCATTTTGACATTATGAAATCACATTTTGGAGAAAATTTGTAATTTCATCAAAATTCATAAATTTCTTTATAATATATTCTTAAGAGAAACTTGTGCGATATACAAATAAGCGCACATACATGTACACTTCAACTAATTGAAAGAAATTAAATATCCTACGCAGACTAATTTGAATTCAGTTACATTAGTAAAAAATTTGGGATATTATGTTAAGTGATAATATTTCTTCACTCTCAATTTAAGTTTTATTCATTTTGTTCTTCGAAGTAAATTTAAATCTAACAAATAGACTTTTTAACTACTGTTAGAGTGCTAATCTATAGTTAATTTATGTGAACACTGTTTAAAAGTTGATCATAGTTATTTTTTCCAAAAAAGTAGTATTAATGTATATTTAATTTCTGAAAAGACAAATTGAAAATCCATTAAGCATTTTGTTTTTGCATGCAAACAATATTTTTCTTTTATTTGTTGATAAACTTTCTCTTGTTTTGTAGGAGAGGGATGTTTAATTAATTATTTTATTTAAATTTGTAATAAACATAATTACTATTTGTAATATTTGACTTAAGTTGTCTCAAAATATTAAGTTAAGTAAAGAATTAAATGTCAAATGATAAGCTGTTGAATTTGGTTTAAATTTATCATAAAAACTGTTTCGAAATTTTTCTTGATATTTTTATAAAAATATAATTATCATATTATGTTGAATCTGTTTTCTATTATTTACTAAGCTGGGGGGGGGGGACAGTTTTGCTATTCTTACTTTTTTTTTATGTAAAGATAACTTTGATTGTCAAAGTTAAGTGAGAATTAAATAACGTTTCATCATACTTTCATCACCTCGACTTCACCCCCAAGTTTAATTTGAATAATAAAAAAAAAATTAAATACTTATTTGATTTATTTATTATTTTAAGATTTTGTTTTCCGTGACTCAAAAAATTTTAAAACACAGATAAATTGTAAAGTTTATATAATTCTGAACATAGTAGAAACAAAGTTGTATATATTTATTTTTTATATTGCAACTTCAAAATAATAAATATCCTATGATTTAATTGAATATCAAATATTTTATTTTTTGGTGTAAATAAATTTGTGGATGTGAATCTTTATTACTATATAAATGTGAAAGTTTGTGACTTTGGTAATTAAACTTATATTGCATTAATCGTGCATGATTTTTTTCTTTTTTTGTATAAAATTTTACTAACATAATTTTTTGCATTGGTTTAAAAAAATGTGTAATTTGCAACATAAAAATGCATAATAAATCTATATCATAATGTCAAAAAAGCAAAAAGAGGTCAGCACTGTTTAAAAGATTACAGAGTTGCAAAATTTTATAAACGAAAAGTATAGTTTTATGTAATGCAAGGTAAAATTTGATTTTGTAAATATATTTTAAATTAATTAAATTGCGTTTGTAACCACGTATTTAATTTCTCATTTGAATAATGACAATTTAGATCATTAATAATGAATTTGATAAACTTTTAGGATTTCAGTTTAAATATAACACATGTTAAAGTAAAATTTAAAATTGCACTGGTACAGCAAGAGAAATATTGCTAAATTTGATAAACTTATAGAATGTCAATTTACATAAATTTAACACATGAAAAAATAAATTTTAAAATGCCACTGATACAGCAAGACAAATACTGAATTTGATCAACTTTTACCATTCTTCTATAAGTATATTCTCATGTGATAAAGTTAGATATTATGGTCTTGAAGAGATTAATTTTTGGTAATCCAGGTAAAATTTTATTGAAAGAATAAATATATTTTAAATTGTTGTTCATTATATTTAATAAAAATTATATTTTTTTGCGATACTGCTATTGATAATTACTTTATGTAAATATTATCTGCATATACTTTAATTATCAAACTTTCTAGTAACACAAGGGGACAGCTAGAGAAATGGAATTAGTAAAAATTTTATTTGGTATTCACTACATCAAAAATGGAATACATAAATCTATTTTAATTATCAAAGTTCCTAATAACAGCAATGGGACAGCTTGAGAAATGAAAAGAATTAGTGAGGGAAATTTTTTGGTATTCAATACATCAAAAATAGAATTTTGATAATAAAACATTAAAAAATTTGGTAGTGTTCTGATCTATCGTGTCAGCCGCTTGATGGTGTTGATGCTAAGCAAAAACACATTGATATAATGTTCCCGGGCCAGCGATTCTATAGAACTACGATTTCCATAAAATTAAAAAATTCAAACAAAATATAAAAATTAAAGCAGACTTTTTGGACTTTATGGGACAGCAATTAATCAGAGACTGACTTTTTTTTTGTGTGTGTGTGTATCAATAAAAAAATTACATTACTTTCGAATAGCAAATAATAGTACATTAGATACTTTTTTGGACTAATTCAAACAAAATTTTACAATGAAAGCCAACTTTGACCTTTTTGGGACAGTAATTAATCAAAGTGGCATTTTTTGTGTGTGTATAAAAAATTATGTTACATTTTTAATAACAAATAATAGTAAATATAGTGGATCGGAAAAGTTACGGTACTTTTTTAATAAAAAATGAAAGTAAATTTTACCCTTTTTTGGACAGTAATTAATCAGACACTGCATTTTGGTGGGGAGTAAATTAGATTGCAATTTACCCACTAAAGTTAATAATTATAATAAACTATTAAAATAAAATCTGACTCTGGTGTCTGGCAATTGCCAATTTTCAGAGTTCGAAGCAGCCATCTTCCTTGTCTCAGACGATTTTCCGCGATATGTTACTTTCATCGGAATTTTCGAAATAGTGCTGGGTCACACCCTAAAATCCAATTTGTGAGGGTTACACAGTCCTGATGGAACAGTGACAAACTGTTAAAACTGTTAGAAGGTACCAATAGGTCAGTTCACATGAAAAAAAAAAGTTGGACCTGAAAAGTTAAATTATTTAGACATAATGCAGTCAACACACCTTCACATGATATTGTAGTGAAAATAGACAAGCCAGCATTATGATAAAGTGTGTAACACAAGCAACTATGGCAACCAATGAAGGCATTTTTCTGTGCTTTTAGCATGGAATAAAAGCCACAGCGGCAGCCGAGTAAATAGACTCTTTCTAAGTTTTATCATAGAAAGAAGGCTATCTGCTTGGCTGCGGCCACGGAAATAGCATATTTCTAGCAATTTAGCTAGAAATAGTGCTGTCAAGCAGCTGACATGATAGAACAGAACACTACAAAAAATTTCTACTATTCAGAATATATCCTTATATAAATTAGAAATGTATTTTAATAATAATCTGTATTCTTTTATTTTTTATTAATAATGCATACAAAGCTGTAGATTGGCTTTGCTCATGTTAGTAAAATAAAACAATGTAATGTAATTGAGAATTAAATTTTTTTTATTTACATGAAATAACAGTACGTGAATTATCAACAGCAGTTAACTAACATTGTTTATAAAAATGCATTACAGTAATTATTTTTATCTGCTGTTGATAAATCATGTTTTATAATTTCATGTAAATATTATTTAAAAATATTTTAATTACCAACTTTATTACATTCTTTTCATCTAATAATGCTAATAAAGCTGTGGTTATAACTAGTATATATAAATAGATATGTACATATATGTATAAATTATCAACAAAGTAACTGGATACTATATTTCATTATATGAAGTTTGATATCAAATAAATAGTGATTTTTTTTTTTAGAAACTTAACAACTACCAAATGAGAAACAATTATCAATCCAATCTCGATTAAAAAATAGATATGAACAGAATATTGTTATACATGATCTTTAGCTTTTGGATGTTCAACATTTTAATGTTGAAAAATTACTTTTCTTATCAATATTCATTCAAACTTTTTTCCATCTTTATAATTAATCATTGTTGTTATAACTCAAAAATTGTTTAAAATAAAAGCAAAACTCATATATATATATTGTAATAGTATATACATTATTTTTAAATTAAAATAAAATAGGAAATAATCTTAAATAAAAATTGATTTATTAAAAACGGAAAATTAAGAGTTATGCTTAAAATATATACATATCGCACAGATGGAAAACTTTAAAAAAGAAAAGTATCTAAAAGTAAGAAATTTTAAAAAAAGTAAAGATCTAAAGATTGGTACTTTTAGTAAAAAGTTATATAAAATAAAATAAAAATAAATGTTAATTAATTTCTATTTTAAGAATCGTGTTTAATCTTAGTAAATGGAAATGATTGTTTTATTAATTAAATGTAAAGCAAACTAGCCCTTGAGGCAGTTAAATAATTGAAAGGTCAGATGAGAGATATAAAAAAAAATTAAAGATTGACCAATGCCAGCACCAAGCCATGCATGGGCCAAAAAGGAAAACATCCAGATCTTAGGATCAGTGCCCCATGTTTGATGGATCCGAAAATTTAGTGATAAGGGAGGCCTAATACTATAAAAGAAAAATAATTGATTCTTGTACTAATCTGACTTAATCTTACAGCTGTATTATGGACTCCATGATGTAGGGGTCTTGCAATAAAACAGTTTCCTTTGCATGTACCATCTGAGACCTTCCAAATGACAGTTCCTGACCCAAGTATTGGAAAGTAACGGCTTCGTTTCCAAGGAGGATGGAAAATCTACGAAAGTGATCACTAGAATGGACTTCTAAATCTGCCGGAATCATAGAAATATAAATTGTGATATTTAATATGAACTTTTAAACGAACTTTCAATTAATAACCTAAAATATGAACTCTTATCTGACTTAAAGAATTCTAAATCCCTTATTAATATTTTTTTTGTATATGTTTGCTAATTATTTCCATTTTTCTTTGATTTATTTTTATTTGTTAACTAAATTTTATTAAATTTAAAGTTGGGTGTAGATGGCTGCATAGATTCATTAAAGTTTGTTACATCATTGGATTAATTTCAGACTTTGTTTCATAGTTGAGTCGATGCTGGTAGAGAGATATATGGATGGCAGGGTAATGTGAAATGTGTAAGCATACAGGGCAACATGCCCAACTGAATGCATGACCCAAAGGTGTAGTCATCGTGTTGCAATGGACGCAGAGTGTTTCCTGCAACCTTGATTTTCTTTTTCTCTATGGATAGGGACTATAAGTCAGCAATAGACTGTTGTCTTACCATACAAAGCATTTCTTTTAATGTTTTATATATATGATTCCTTCGCCAGACTGACGCACATTCCTGTTAGCACGGGTTTTATGCTAACATCATATTGCATTGGTTGCGTCTGTATATCAGGAAGCGAGCGTTGGTTTAGTTACAAACTTTTAGCCTGAGGTTAGATGTTTTGAAAAGTTTTAATTGCGTAATCTATGTAGCTTTATCTATGCTCAACATTCTAAAACAATTATATAAACTGTCCATCTGTGCAGATTTTAGCTAAAGTATAAAATAATAAATTAAAGTAAGATTAATTTATTCCTCAAGTTTAAATTTATATATGTGACAATAAATGTTTTTGTGTGTTATTACTGGCAGTGGCTTATTTTTTAAAAAAAAAAAATATTGAAATACGTTTAAGAAGATATATTATAAATCTCTGCTTCTCCGTGAACTAGTGGCAAGGGCTAATGGTCAATATAAAAATTGGATTTTTTCCCAAGGGGTATCTGCCTACATTATAAATTTTCTAGGTTCAAATGGCCTAGTGGGACCCTGTACGGCAGATAGCTAAAGGGTCCATCTTCCCCGACCATTATAATATATATATTAAATATTATATAATATGTTTTTAATATTTCAATAGTCCAGTCAACAGTAATTTATTTTAATGTTTTAAATTTAGCCTGAAAAATACTTTTTTTTTTTTTCATCAATAGATAATCATGTCAAAAATCTTTGGAAACTAACTGCATATTTTTTTCTTTTAGACATTAAATTTGTATTGTTAACCGTAAAAATGTATGTTTTTACTAGAATTTCTATAAGCAATACAGTATACAAAACAAAATAGTTACATATAATGTTTCTTCTATACTATGTCCTAAAATACATCCTTATATCATAATTAAACGATCGAACAAAAATATTAATATGCAGAAAATAGATCTACTATTACATGTATTATCCAAATAATCATATTTGCATAAAAATAGTATATATTTAAATAATTCTAATGTAATATTCAAAATTGTTATTTTTCTTATTTTATTTGTAATTAGTTGCTGAAAATGAGTCTCCTAACGTAAATACTTACATAAGTGAGCTAAAAATAACTCTGAATATAAATCTGTTTTTTGGTGAGCACAAAACAGATATCCGACCACATTTTGCATCCTATAAACTTGAAATTTGTTTGCAAAGAGTGAGATGACAAAATCAAAAGTGAAGGAAGTGTGGTTCGTTGCAAACGGCAAACATACTTACAACTCTCAAACAAATGGAATATGTAAATAACTAATTTAAATAATTAGCATTTTACCTATAAATATTGCAGCATACCTTATGAATTCTATGAATCTAACTTCTCTAGCCAAAAAGTGCACTCAGCTACTGATAATAAATAAAGATTTTCTTAGCCAACATTAGAAACATTTTAGGCAATTAATTAAATAATTCTAATAACTTAAGGTTTAGTATTGATAATGTAATGCAGTTTTAAATAAATAAAATAATACTTTATATATTTACAGAGATGCAATTGTTATACATATTTTGTTATTGTTTTTCCATATTATTAAATAGACTAAAATAAAGATGAAGTAACTTTTTTGTTGATATAAGGAGAAATCAGAATTCAAGAAAATAAAATGGGGGGGGGGGATTTTAAACTATTTAATATACGTAAATAATTTGATTATAAAACTTGAACAAATTTAATAAATTTGGATAAGAACATACATAGTAAATAATTCTTAAATGTAAATTCTAAACAATTTTATAATGGAAAGAATAATTAATTGATAGCATTTAGTTAAACCAAAAAAGTTTGCTTAAAAAAAAAAAATGTTATGGAAAAATCATTTTTTAAAACAGCTTACATTCTTGTTTTAAAAATAGGATTTGATTTATAAAAATAATAATTTGTAAGATCAGACTTTGGGGTTCTAGTTTAGCCTTAATTATCTTTGTTTGAATCTTTCTATCAAGCTAGGACTACCAGAATAATTAGTAATAATGGGAAGAATTCCCTAGACAAATCGCTATAGGTAAGAAAAACAATTATTATGACTAAAGAAGAGAGTTGTAAGTTTTGTAGTTTCTCTAACAAGCACTATTTGAATCATTCATAATAGTTATTTAAATTTTTCCAAAGAATGCATGCTCATTTCTTTTATCAATATAATATAGGCTCAAGATCTGTCAGAATATTAATGATCTTAATATAGATCTGTTTTATAAGAAGAAAAATTAATCAATTATAAATATTTACAAGTTTCTGTAAATAGTGATCTTAATATAAATCTGTTTTATAAGAAGAAAAATTAATCAGAATTATAAATATTTACAATTTTCTGTAAACATGTCTTATTATAATAAAGATAATCCTCTGAAAATTGTCAATATATGTGGTAATGTGAACCTATGTGTTCATTGTAAAGAAAATTAAACGAGCTATGTGGAATATATTAAAATGTATTTTATATTTAAAGAGATGTCAGCTGTCAAATAGACTAAAAGAACCCCAGGTAAATTTCATTATTCTATTTTCATTATTTATTATATTCCTGTGAAATTACAAATAAAATTTTAATTGATGTTTAAGCACTTGGAGATGCCAGTAAACGTCAATTACAATTGCTTAAGAAAAGTAAATTAACATTATAGAAATACATTTCTAATATTTTCTTTATATATTGTAAAGTGTTTTGATTTTTCATTTTCTTTAGTTATTTTTTATTAAGAAAGATGACTAATTTGCAATGTATGTAATGATCTGCACTTGCATGTGGATTTAAGTTATTTTTTCTTTCAAATTAAATAATTCACCAGTGAAACCCACGGTAAAGAATTTTACATAAAAATACAGACTAGGTAGCAATATATTAATATATATTTAAAGGCTTTGAACTCTGACTTTCAAGCTCCCTATTTCTATACACCATCTTATTCAACCGATAAACATGACGACATGTAAAAAAAGATAAATGATCTTCAAATCGTTTCCCTCTGCAGAGAGATAAAGTTAAAAGAGGCCTGCTTTATTGCAATGCCATTAACAGAAAGGAAACGTGTTATTCTATATCCAGGAAATGGAATACTTTAACTTTGCATAGATTTGCATAACAGACAATCGGTTGCTTCACAAAAAGCTATGATTATGAAAGCGATGACTCTTGAAAGCGTTCAGCCTACGGCTTAATAAAATATTAAATATTAGCTTTGTGTTTATAGCGCTAGTATTGAATTACAGAATATTAACCAAACACGCAAAGTTTAAAATTAAGTTCGTATTGGTTAATTTTAGTAATTATTTGTTTTATTAAATAATTTGATTACCAAAGTATAGGCAAGATATGTAGTTGGCAGTGTAAAATGAAGTGAGATATAATAAAAAGTATATAGATTTGACATTTATTACTAGATATTTGTTACACAATTAGTGCTTTGCTATGGCACTATAGGGATGATTATATTCTCAATCCCCCTCGCAACTGCATCAATTTTATATTTGATAGACCATTGTGTGACTTCATATTTATTTGTAAACATGTCTCGTCAATCTTATCAACACATGTAGCTCCATCTTTTACAACGTATATGGTACATTATTTAATTATGTCTTCCAAAAACGTTCATAAAATTGATATTACCATTTTTACACAATTGTTTTTGGGTTTTAAATGATAAAGTTCTTAACAATTATCTTTTGGGAAAAGTTAAAATATTTTTAGAACAACCTAGTTTGTCAATCTAATTTACATGTTATCTTTGAATAATAATAATAATAAAGCTATTATATAAATTTATGTAAATATTGCAGAAAAGTTTTAAAAGGAAAAAACAATTTTATTTTTTTTTTTTTTGCAATTTTACTCCTTCATGATTTAATTCATTTTTTGATTAATTTTAAACAATTTAAGTTTGATTGAAAGAAATTGTAAGAATATTTAATTTTATATTTAACTTTTGAAGAGATTGAAGACAAAAATGTATTTTTCTATTGTTTATTAAACCTATGATCTGCTGTTTTAATTAGTGTTAATGATGGTTGTGAGATGTAAAGTTTTGTATCAAGATGCATCATGTTGTTTCTGATGCTTAGATATCACATGACCTAATGAACCATTAATCAATTATTGTCCTGCTAATTATAGCATTGATAGAATAACATTATTGTGACTCAGTTTCTGTCATTTATTAAAAACTTTCAAAATCAAGTATTTTGCCTTTCTTGATTTAAACTGGTTCGATGTGACAGCTTTACTGTGAATTTTTTATCTTTTTGGGTTTTTTTTTTTAAAAAAAGCCTGACTCCTAACCACTGCCCAACCTTGGGAACCTATTGATCATCACTACAAGGGACTTTCATTGCTCTTGAAACCATCCTAAAACTTGAACTATGAACTAACAGTATACCTTTTCAATTTTATTAATGTAATTTTTCTTTTCTGGTTACGTGTAATACACTTATTTGAATAAATATTTTGAGAATAAAAAAACTTGTTTTTATATTCAATGAATTTTTTATAATTTAATATTTTTGAAGGAAGTATTAATCTCTTTGTAAAATAACTTTATACATAAATTTCCTTGATGCACGTACAAAAACACTTTAATCACTTCATCTTTTGTGGAAAATTATTTCAAAATGGAGACATTTTAACAAAGTTGTATGTGGGAGTAGTTTGATTTAAGGACAATAGTCATAAAGAAATTAGCAAAATTATATATCTTGTAATGTCCTTATTCGGTAATTGTATTAAATGATCGTGTCAAATAAAAAAAAATTCAATATCTGAATAAATGTTTAAACTTCCTAGGGTGCTTGGATCACAATCTCCCAAGCAACTAACCATATGAATATTATCAAAGTGATAAAAATAGGTGATTGAAGAGAGTGGAGAAATGCATATATATAGGGGTATTTTTATTCTTAATAATAAGATAATTAAATACATATAGTACAAATGAATATATATATACAACTTATTTTATTTGAACAGATTATATGAAATGATAAATTTGAAGTCAATTGTTTCTGATTTATATTGTGAAGTTAGTTGTAAACATTTTGGATATTTCAAATCTTATCATTCAAATTATCATTTTAGACTGTCGTATTGATTTTTTTGGGTCTTCTTTTATTATATTAAATTGCTAACATTTTCTTTTTATAGATTAAAGTATATATAATTCTAGTTTTTTTAAAAAAAAACTATAATTTTTCAAAATTCTTGTAATCAATTTAAGAAATTTACATTTTTATCAGTTTAATTTTATTCAATTAAATTCCATTAACACATTGAATTGAATAATTTTCTGCTCTCTTAAAAATTTTTTTTATTAAAATAAATGGGAAAATTCTTAATCAGAGCAAATATTGATAGTCAGAAGTGAACTTTTTTTCATAATTTGCTATGAAAAAACAGAAATATGGACATAGCTCACTTTTTCAACATCCCAAATAGTAGCAAACTTAATATGTCTACATATGTAATATGGAATATTCTATTCCTGATTTAAACATTTTAAAATAAAAATCATGGCAAAGGTACATAAAGTATTAATAAATACATAATAGAGGAAAAAATCTTAAAACAATGAAATTAGAAATACTACAATGACATATAAGTAATGGATCAATGCAATATTGGATGTCAACTATATATCCAAGATTAAACATTCAAGTGCAAGCAGTAAAAATTATTTTTATATTCAAGTATAAATAGTAAAAGCTTTCTTAGAAAATTTTTTAAATATGAATTTTGTAAATCAATACGAGAAGATAATTTTGAATGTCTTAAATTCTGTTCATGAATAGTGAATATTTTTAAAATGAAAATAATTTTGTGCATACTGTCATAAATAAATAAATATTCTACATTGTTTATATGCATGCCAATTGATAAATATTATCACCAATGCACGTATATATAAAGATGTTTGCTTTATGTGCAAATATTAAAACTGCATTTTTTATTTCTTAAAATATTACTCATTATTTTTTAATTAAATATATTAAAAATAAATCTCTGCGTGCATTTTATTGAAAAATGTGCATGCACTTATGTATACATTATTTAACACTATATAAAAAACAAAGTTTTTGGACATATGTATGACAATAGTTCTAGAGCTTATTTTGAAAAAAAATTTAAATCCATAAAATTAATTTACAAGGCAGATCCTATTAATATATTCTATTCAAATAATTGTTGGTTTTATAGACATATTTTGTGGTGTTTAAATAATGGTAAATATTATTTTAGGGGAAATGGGTGTATTTGTACTCGCACATTACTGTATTTGGGAGAGTAATTTTTAAATTTATTTGTCGTTTAAATATTTTTTACTGTATTATGTGATGCAAGCATTAATTTTTCATATCAAATATAAAAGTTTTTTTTATATAGTAGTCTATATTTAAGAATGTATTTTAATACACATCCAATTTTTTTTAAGGCTGATTAAAACTTTTTAGTGGCCCACATTTATATTCTAAAATTGATTTTTATGCGTCAGTAAATCTGCCTTCAGAAAAGCACTTAATATTATATATTAAATAAGCAAATATAGATCGTGTATAAAATTTATATGATTTTTTTTTTTCTGAAAAAAATAGCAACATTGACTCTATAGGTATTTTCTTTTTCATATTTATGATCTTAATTAAAAAAAAAAAAAAGGATAATATTGTCTAATGGAAGAAATTCTGTTCATTTTATTGTGTTTATTTATTTATTTTTTGGGTAAAAAGTCATCCATATTATAATGTTTATTTTTAGATTAATTTAAAAAAAAAAAGATGTTTATGTTTAACAATAAACAAAAAATGTATTCTGTTCATTTTTTTTTTTTATATACTTCGTTTTTAAATCTGTATTATTAGAATGAATAAATTTTGTATTTATATGACTGTTTTATATTATTCCAAAAAAAAAAAAATAGTATTTATTTTATGATTTAAACATGAAAAAATCAATTTGATTTTTTTTTTTTTAAGTGTCATAGCATCGGCCGGGACACGAACCCGCAACCCGGGCAACTGCCTGCAAGTGCAAGGCAGTCGCGCTGACCTCTCGACCACCAATGCAAGACAAATCTTTGGACATTGAAACTACGATTTCAATAATGCATCAATTAATAATGATTTATTTTTCTGATGACTACATCGTTTTTAGTCATTAAAATGTAGCCATGATCATACTTTCTGCTGAAAATATATATTACTCATGCATAAAAGCCCCTTCTAATCCCCTCCCTCCCCTAATTAAGTTATTAGAAACTAGCACTGAAATTTGTATTTTTTTATTTATATAATGAATTTATTATTTCTTTAATATCAAAGGTATACAAATAATTTATAGTAAAGTTGAAAAGTGATATGAATTATTTTACTAATGTTTATGTTAATAAGAGTGATTTGCTAATAATTATGTCATTGAAACATTATCAGTATTATTTTTAATTATTGATTTACTTTGTAAAAAAACACTTTTGCAACAGCTTATTTAAACTATAGATGCTCAAAATCCTCTTATATAGCCAATTTTTACGTATTTTTTGGGGTAATACAATAAAATTAACTTTTTTTTTTTTTAAAGATAGTATTTGCAGATTGTGCTCATATTGAAATATTTTTATACAATATATTATTTGAACATCATATTTTTAGTAATATTTAAAGTAATAGATGTTCTGCTTTTAACAATTTTGTAATTAATAAAGGTTATTCTGCTGCTATTGAATGAAATATATTTTTCCTTTTTTTCATCTTTATTCAATATATTAAAGAAATAAAGTTAATTTACTGCTAATGAAATAAATATACCCCCCTCCTCTTAAATATAATGTTAAGTTATTCAAATTTAATTGATACAACAATAAAATAATTAATTTGCTGATAATGTATTTCAAATATTTTGAAAAACTTTTTGAAAACTTTATGTTAGATATTTTTTATGTAGATACAAATTTGTTTATATTGTATTTATATAAATAGAGAAACTGCCTTTATACAGAAATATTCTAAGTAGTTATATTATTGCCTATTGTTAATATTAGCAAGGTCTTATTACTGATATATATTGTCATTTTAATATGTGTATTATCATTTGATAAATCAATTATTGTTGTTGATTATTTGTAGACTTATTTTTCTTGCTTATATTCTTTCTTGTAAATACCTAGAAGTAGATGGGCCACAACTAGATTTGAAGCATAGGGAACAGAATTGGAATCAATTGATATAAATTCATTAGAAGCAGTGGTAGTGAGCTGGAATAATGAGGATCTGGAAGAAGCAGATAGAGATTATACTTGACAGAAGAAATGTATAAATTTGAAGTTGATAATTATTTACAGGCAGGAAAACAGCATCAAGAAAAGCAAAGGCTGTGAAGGATGAATTTAATGATGATAAAGAAAACAAAATTTTGATCTAACAGAATCGAAGCAGGTGAAACAACATAAGACTTTAGATATATGACTGAAATTAAAAAACATTCTCTAATCAGGTCTGGCTTAAAAGTCATAATTAGTGAAGGTTCATGCTCAAGCAAAGCCAATATGATGATGATATTTGAAATTTGGATAAACTCTTTGAAACAGATATTAGTATTGATCAAGAGTTATTACCTATGGTGTTTTTAAATAGTTTACTTTCATATTTTGACTATTTATGGGTACCTATAGGAAAATCCCATGATGTACCAAAGTTAGATATATTTATATTAAAATTGTAGTACCCAATAACTACTGAAGTAGGTAAAACAATTTTTTTTAATAAATAGTCAATTTCTCTAATTATAATGTGACATTGGAAAAGAAGACACTATTCTACCAGCTTGCTAACTATTGGATGATAAGAGTTTGAGTAATTTTACATCCTTTTTATCTTTAATTAAGAATAATTAAATACTTATTTACTTAACCAATATTGGATTGTGAGTGAAAAATTCCTACTCTCTTTAAACAAATTTTATTTGGCTTGTATTTGAATTTTAGATTGTAGTCATTGGCTGTTAGGTATGCCATTTCTGCAACATGAAACCCTTCTACTGAGGCAGAACTTCATGAATAAAGTAAGTCTGAAGCTTACTCCACTAACTTTCATAATAAAAGTAAGCGATCTTAATAAAACAGTGACATTTCTGTATGTCACAATTGAAAAATATTTCAAAGGTGATAATTATGGTCTTTAAATTAGCCAATATAACAACAAAAAGAATTTTCTCCAACCTCCATTAAAAAAGTATTTAGATTGCACTATTCATAAATACAATTATTTAATAAACCCTGATTTTAAAACTTTGTGATATTTATAATCTATTGAGCATGAATCATTTGTACAGTAATGGAAAAAATAATACTTAGAATCATCAAAATATGAAATTATTATATTTAGTGACAGCCAAATGTTTGTGTAATTTAACTTATTGGAAATATTGTGTCCAATTAAAAAGTAAATAGCTGAAAAAATGTTTACATTAATAATGCATTACACATTTGCAGTATTTTTATTCATATAGATTATACACAGTATTGTGACAGTCAGATGATGTGTGTAGATTTAACCCAGTTCGAATACTAGGCGAAAGTACCTCAAGGCCAACCATACGCGAGATATAAATCAAGAATACATATGACCTCTGCCCATTCGCCTGTTCTCGAGGCCTGATCACAAACAAACAACACCATCTGAGCCATGCATAAATTATTTTTCAACCGGCCACAAAGCTTAGCAACAGCGGTAGAGACATGGACGGGAAATCCTAAAGAGCTAAAAGCTAAATGTGTAAAGTACATAAAAAGATGTGTTGGTGTTTGCGTTTTGCGTGCCTGGATCATTGAAAAATAAAAATAAAGCATTTAATATAACTAAGAAACTCAAGTTTTGATGATTAAATAATGTTTAATTAATGCTTTAAAATATGAATAAGGCTTTAATGGGCCTCCGCTATTCCCCTAAATTACTGCAACAAACTAATTAGACAATAAAAAGAAAACAAGTTAATAGGTTTTATCAAATTCTTTTCTTCCCAATTTTATTAAAAAAAATTCCAACTCGATCTTCTCGATAAAGTACGATAGATAATAAAAACCTTTCGCAAAGCATTTCTTATGCTTTGCGCTAAAAACTGTTTAAAATTGACTTAGAAGTATATAGCTAAATCAAATATACGTGATAAGCAAATGGCGGACAAAAAGGTGTTATCAAAGAGATCAAGTTGGCACACAAAAGAAACTGACTTGGATTTAATTAACAACATAAATAAAATTGGAAAGAGATTTCAAATGACAAAAAGTTAACTATTAAATTTAACCGCAACGAAATACTAAATATTTACAAAGGTTAGTAAGGAAGAATAGCGAAGGTAAAAGGGTTACATATAGCTAGATGATCCCAAAATATATTTAAGGTTAATTCATAAAAGGTTTACATAGCAAAGACATATATTTCAATACAACAATAAAACAATATGAATCAAAAGTAGCATACGAGATAGTTTAATATAGTAGATACGATACCGTCCTTTTTCCGTGATGTTCCCTACTCGTCCGTGGCTTGATCCGACCGACGATAGGTGTTTGTCCGGACAATGAAAATATGAAGTATGGCTTCCATGAAAAGTTCTCCAGACACGGCATAGAGTTCATATGGTTATTGATTGGATGTTAAGGCATTTTTGGATGGTATTTAGGAACCTCGGCGATAGGCAAAGCTATGATTTGCCTAGCCAACATATCCATTTCCCTCAAAATACGGTTGGTTTTAACTGGAGCAGGTTCCAACTTCTCCATTGTTTGAAAATGACAGCTGTATAACTTTTTTTGAAGCACAAGATAAATGTGAAGCAAAATCTGACGATTTCTCCCAAGAGAAATCTGAATACACTTTCCAGAAAACTTGGAAATAAAACAGCAAGAAAAATCTTAATAAATCCCTTCACAAGCAAAATCAGAATCAAATGACTCCTTCAAAAGAAAAGTCTGAATAATTATCTCTTTTGTTCTCCCTACTATTTATACTTTCTCTGACAGCTACCTTCCATTGTTTGTATGATCTGAGATCTTGATAAGCCTCCCCATGCTCCTTTGTTTCAAAGCAACATGTTCTAAAAATAACTTCAATTTTTTACTCCCCCCACTTTCTTACTTTAAAGTTGGAATTCTATTAATTAAAAAGCAAGAAAGAAAATGCCATCTTTAATTAGACTTGAACGGCTCACTAATTAAAATATACATTCTTTCAGAAATGTTGGTGGGCTTATCTCAAAATCAAATCATACTAAATATTTTAATAAAATTTGAACAACAATATATTATTATTTTACAATAGAATAAGCATTTTATTTCAGCAGAATTTTGCATTAACTCATATATATACGCTAGATGTATATATATGTTTGATTAACAGGTTAAGCAATTTTTATCAATAGAATGACATTTATTTAAAATAAAATATTTAACTGCAATACACATTTAATAAGCCTAATTATTTTTAACTCTAATGCAAAACCCTGCTGATATTGAACTATAAACTTAATTTAGGTCTACAATACTAATTAAGCTTATAGGAAGATGTGAAGCATGGATCGGACTTCAGATCCATTGCTTCAGTATAAACAATATATTTATATCCAAGTTTTATAACAAAGGGTACATTGTATTGAATAAATACTATTGGTAATAAAAAGTGGAAGTCCATTATATTAAAAGTTGACAACAAAGTTTTGTGGTGTTTGAAAATAAAACCTCCACATAAGCATTGTTTTAATGTAAAGGAGAAAAAAATATGGAGGCTTAATTAAACTAGTAATAATGCTTAAATGGGGTTTTTTTTTTTAATATTAAAAAAAAAATAATGAAAACTAAATCATTTGGGCATGGCTAAGTCAAATGTGCTGAAATCCGTAGATTTTTGGATATACATACACTCATGTTTGCAATGGTATGAAATTAGATTGTTAAAAAAGTAGTATAACTCCCCCTTGTTGCTTATAGCTAATGACTATGAATAATAGACCAAAGATGCCACTATCTTGATTATATTTTTTTTCTACTGAAATTTATTTTGTGGTTAGTTTTCCCTTTAATATTCATAAGAATTTATACTCTTTTTACCTTTATTATTTTGACTTGCATTTTTTTTTTCTGTTTCTATACCATATTAAAAATTATGATGTTAATATTACAAAGTCACTCTTAGGCACTCATGTTACTGAGAAAGAGCTAATATTATTTTTTAATACAGATTAAAGCTATTTAGATAAGTATGCATACTTGTTCCAATATTGTCTTCAACTTTTATGATAGTGCTCTTTGGAATTCTTTACAGGTAACTTAATGAAACAGGTGTCAAGCCATGATACAAGTTTTTATGGTGAAATTTTAAATTTGAATTGATTAAAAATATAAACGAGAATTATTTTTTTTTTTTGGATTTTGAAATCAGAGTATGCTGAAAACTTATTTTAATCCCTTCAAAAACTATCTAAAAAATGTACTTAATACTTTGAATGAAATACATAAAGATTTGGATTTAATAATTAATGATAAAAAAAAAACAATTTTTTATTAGCCAGTGATGGAAGACACCTCTACAACTATGGATGCTTATCAACTTAAGAATATTTTTTACTTGTAATTACCTATAGTGAAAATTATATTAGCATGACAATTGATAAATATTATCACTACTGCATATAAAGATGTTTGTTTTGTGTGCAAATTTAAATCTGAATCCCTTTAATTCTTAAAATGTATTAATAAATGTTATGTATGCATTTTTTATTATAATAATAATCAGAAAATAATATTGAATTCTTTATAACAGCTATATAAATCTTAGTAATAATAGGATACATAAAAAACCTTTTTCAACATCTGGTTTGGTACCCTTTTTCAAATGTTAGTAATCTATTTAACATTAATGAACTATTTCAGATAAAACCATCTAGTGTTAAATAATGGCATTAAAACAAACAATGACAATATAAATCATTAAAATAAATCAAAATCTCATATGAATTCAGTAATTACAAAATAAGTGACTATATCATAATACATTAAATAAATATTACATGCATTTTTTTTTACAATTATATATATATATCATTTTATATAATTTTCCATTCATTTTTAATTAATTGTTAACCAAATTTATTGAAGTCTTGTAAATATTCATACAATTATTCAAATTATTATAGCATCTATTCTATGCCCATATTTCAAGTAATGAATGTCAAATGATTGTATGAGCATTGATTTAATAATTAAAGGAATTTAATATGTAAAAAGAGTAATGAATGTATAATGCACAAAAAATAAAAGATTTTTACACATATGACTGATTATTGTAGAGCTTATTTTGAAAGAAAAATTTTATCATGAAATCTAATTTACAAAAATCAATTTCATTGAAGATTGAAATATGAATCTTGCAGACTATGAACCAAGGAAAGCTTAATTAAGATGGAAATGGATCACACACTGACATCTTATAAATTAGTGAATAAAGATGAAGATGCATAGATTGGAAGATTTTCAATTAGAATATACTATCATTTATTGAAGCAAAAATAAGCAGTAGTGTAGGTTTGATTCTTGAAAAAGGTTATTTCAAATATAATTATTTTTCATCTTACAGAACATTAGCTATAGATGAACAATATAATGATTATTCACTAAAATACTACATTTAATTAATAATCTTAAGTACAACTCAATATAATTCAAAACATTCCGTATTTGGAAAATGTGTGTGCATATATATATATATTTAGTATATGCAATTTACTATGACAGTAATTACATATATTCAAAAATCGTATTTAATATTAAAGTGAGTAGATAAAGATACTTTTTTAATGAATAATTTTATTAATTTTTTACAAAAGTAATTTATGTAAATAAGCATTTATCTAAATGTTTTTGATTTTATAAATAAAAACAGTCATTTGCAATTAATAAATTTTGTGCTTTGATCTCAGAAAATGTAGACTTAAAATATATACATCAATCACTTGTAAAGAAGTATATTAATTACAACTCCTGAGAAAAAAAGTAAAAGTGAGTTTTGCAATCACTATACAAACAATGTGGATACACAAATAGAACATGCTAGTCCAATCTTCTGTTTATTTGATATTTTGAGATGCTGACTTCCACAAAATTTTTCATTCTAAAACATGTCTAATGGTAGTTCTCCAATGTATTCTATTTTCTGCCAAATCTTCCCAGTGAAAACAATCAACATTGCACTTCTTTAAAATGTCTGAGATAAATCATAAAATGTAAATTGGATCTACTTTACCCTAAAAACTGCTGAAGTTCATCACAAAACACTCTTTTTAGAAATCTTGTATTGTTCATTTTACATATCAATTCGAGATTTGGTATTGCAATTGTCGACTTTGTAGTATCACATGTTGCAAATTAAAGAAGAGTGATTAATTTTGGAATTTCGGTATTGTGAAAAGCATCTTTAAGTGAATAATTTTTAATGTCTTCATAAAGCGGTCAGTAGGGTCTAAGTTTCCCATACAATAAATAATGAGTTATATATATGACATTATTTATTTATGGGAGATTTAGACCCAATTGACTTCTTTATAAAGAAACATATATACACACATAACTAATTTAATTGCAATAGTTATTTCTGAGATGAAATAAGTTATCTTGTTGAAAGCCGCAATAGCATATAGAAGTCTATGCTGCACTCAACATCTAAGTCCAGTTTTCTATTTATAAAATTACCATAATACTAAAATTAATTTACATCAAGCTAATAAATATCTAAGTTTAAAAAGTTGCTGAGGATTTATCTTGCAGTACTGGCTGATAAAGATCTTTGGGTTTTTCGATTATTAATTGTTAAACCAAAGAGTTTCTATGTTGCATTTCAAGTATTTAATACATTTTATAGATTGTTTTTAAAATAATAAAAACACCAGTTGTCAGCATATTGTAAATCTAGAATCCAAGAAAAAGAATGTTTCTACTTTTAATCAATTCAAATTAAAAATTTCATTAAGCTACCTACAAATAATTCCACAAACCACTGACAAAAATGAAAAACATTATTGGATCTTGTATACATACTCATTTAACACCAGTTTTCATTTCAAATGCCTGATTTTCTTGCTGTAATAATAATGCTCATTCTATCATGTAGAAGCTATATAATATGAATAAACTGTGGTATATAATCAACTAATTTCAAATACTGTAATGATTTGTCCATTTATGTGAGTCCAATGCCTCGACAAAATCTATAAAGACTATATAAATAATTCTTTGTGTTCCTCACATTTTTTTTTGCATTTGGTCTAGCAACAAAAAGCATATCTTTAATGATTCATAATTATCTAAAACCACATTGAGTCTCTGAAAAACATTTATCAATGTTTGGAAGCAACCTAATCCCCAAATTCCTTAAAAGTATTTTTGCTGTAATGGATAAATAATATTTCAAAATAATTTATGATACTGTATATTCTCTTTATTTGAAATAATAGAATCATTCTTAAGGTCAAGTAAAACAACTTCATGCTAATCTTTTTAAAACTAACCACAAGATATTTCATCAAGACCAGCAGTCTTTTCATTTTTAAGATTATAAAAAGTTGTTTTGATTTCACTAAATCGACCGTTATCTAAATAGTCAAAATACTGCTACTATTTAAAATATTATTGTCATCATTACTGGATTTAATAGAGTTGTGATAGAGTATTTTGTGTCCATATGTTGCTCTCAGTGCTTTTAAAAAAGATGTAGAGTGATCACAATCTGTGAATGTCTTGATCCACCAATTATTTTTAAACTTTCTTGTTACATTAAACTTGTGTCTTTAAATCTCTATTATGAATTTTCTCATTCTGCCCAAGAAGAAAATGTCATATATTTTCCTTTAATCAAATCCTTAATAAGATTGTCTAAAAACTAATCACGATTCTTTTTTTTTTAATGAACCCATGAGTAGATTTTCTTGCATTCATAGTACTATCTTTAAGAAAATCCCATGCCTCAGTAATATGGCAGTTTTAAAGGTCCAAATTAGCATTTTAGTCTTTAATATCTGTTGAAATTTACTACATATCATAGTTTTAAAAAATAAGTATCTTTTTTTTTTTTTTGCAAATGCGATTGGAGTAAAATCTATTTTTAATGCAACTTGGAGCCTACTAATCTAAAATCCATTCAACAACCTGTGCTTGCCAGTGCTGCATAATATGAACTCATATCCTGATGCCTAGATAAGAGAATCTATTACATGTCATTGTTTTGAGGTGAGTGCATTTATTTTCTTCATGGTGATTTTTCTGCCTAAGCAAAATATTTGTGATGGTCATTCCATATATTATGCAAAAATTTGATAACATCAGACATTCGAGTTTATAATATCAATACTATTATTTCCAATAATTTTTTATCAACATTTACTATTGAACCAACATGTATTAGTCTTCAAGAAGAAAAGATTGATTTTTTAAAAATTATATTGCTATAATACTCTCTAGCAAGGAATGGCAGTTTTCTTTCCATGAATCTAATGTAGCATATGCACTAATAAAATGGGTATTGATACCATTGTGCAAGGCAAATTTTAATACTATCAACCTTTCATCGATAGTATAATTTATTTATTTTTTAAAAAAATACTAAATTAGACTTTATATCAAATCTAATACCATGCATTCTTCTTTCAATGACTGATCTACCGTTCTAAAAAAATTATATTAATCTATCTGTTCTATTAAACTTCCTTCTGGAAGACAAGTTTTACTAAATGCAATATACTGATTTTCAATCTCAATAGCTCCTTAACTACTATTGGCTTCTGCCTTATGACTATTACTAAGATTATTATTTCTATTTCTTTACTGTGAGATAGGCCATTTTTAGACATTTTCTAGATCCCTTCCACTTCCATGGTAGATAGGGGAAGCATTAATGATGCCTAAATATATAAATTTTGCAGCTGAGTTACTTGTTGGGTACTGTGGTCAGGCTTCTGAAATGCTCCACTAGTGGTAGATAATAGAATGATCTTCACATATGAAGGTTAACTATGAATAACAAAGTGCTTAAAGGAGCTACTGTTTTGTAGCATAGGATAAGTTTATCAAAGGTGGGTACTGTTTCCGATATAAGCAATCTTTCTGCCTTCCTCTTTTTTTCAGTCACTTAAATTAGTATAGGGTCTGGTTGTCAAGAGTCTCTTGTGCCATCAGCCATTTTCTTTGTATTTACTGTGATAATGGAATATGATTGTGCAACCACAATTTCATCATATAACTAAAGACTCAGCACTTTTGATTTAAATTTTCTTTCATTTTTTTAGCTCAAATTATCGAGAATAATGATGGGGGCAAGCTTAATAGACCGGCAGTCCTATAGTTATGATCTTTGCTTAAGGCAGTACAGTCACTAATGAGTTGGTTTGGAACTTAAAATGTGAGACTTTTAATTAAAAGAAATGAAAAAAGACACCAAGAAAAAAAGAAAAAATCTTTAAAAACTAATAGCAAAGTAGAAAAAATCAGAGGGAGGGAGTGCAAAGATAATTATTTCTAATTTTAAAAAATAATATGGAAGAAGCGCAAAGTGAAGAAGGTTTATTTTATCGCAGATGATCCCAAAGTGATCAACCGAAGAGAGGCCTGCTTTACCATCTCTAAAAAGTGGACCTTTAAACATTATTGAATAAATTTGCATACATTACTGTGGCATTCTCTAACTACTAGTAAAAAGAGCTATGAATATGGGGACATAGATTTCCCGAAAGCACTTAGCTTATCAATTGTTATTTATAGCTTTATTAATTGTGTATAAAATACAAGCTTAGTTATTAGAATTATAAGAATTTTTTTAAAAAAAAAAATCATTTCAAATGAAAAAAAAAAGTGAGTTGAAAGAGGGGGAGGGACAGTCATTTGTCAACATGGATTTCATACAACCATTTCTTTTTTTTAATTATTGGATTCACTGCTTGTTTCAAAATGTTGACGGGTAGTTTTTTTTTTTTTTGTCAACATCTCATCTAGGGTGTAAAGTTTTATCCATTTTTCTGTAGTTAGCTTCTAGCTTTCTGATCTAGATCTTTTGAAAATATCTACTTTTTGACATAAACTCATTTGCTTATCTTTCTGCTTTTGGCATCAGTGTTACATCTTATTTTTTAATTACTTCACCCTTCCTCTCATACAACTATCTGTACTATTTTTACCAGCTTTATTATTACTCCAATCTCTTCTTGAATTTTTTTTCTGTTTTCTTAGAGCACATCATAGTATTTTCTATCTTTTTTATACTATATTGTCTATATGATGTTATCTATTTCATTCATCTTTTTAATCTATTTAAACATTTCTCTAAATATTTGCTCTTGATTTTTTTTTTACTTCTCTAGACATTTTGTGCTCACACAATTTGATAAATGGTTGGCACATTTCAGAATTAATCATGTCTCATGGTTAATTTTTTCTTATATTACTGATTCATTTTTTGATCTGATTGCTATTCTTGGTTACCTATTTTCATATTCAGATGAATTGTGATATCAACTTTATTAGTTGCAATATTTTTTCCTGCACTTCTTATGTTTTTAACTGTTTGTGTTTTTATTTTTAACTTTATAATTATCTGTTTTGAAATACTTAGAAATTTTTTTTTTTTTCAACTTATTATTATTATTTCATCTTTGTTCATTTTCTTTAATAATGCATTGTTCATCACCTTCATGATACAGTCCTCTTTTTTATCGTCGATGACCTTACATTTTACAAATTATAGTTGTTTGCTTGTTCTTTACTTTACTTACTGCCCTATTCTATTTTATTTTTTTTTATCTTAAGACTTTTATCTGCCATGAAATTATTGCTTATCTCCCATATCTTTATCTCACTCCATGTGTACATATAATTCTTTTTTATTATAATAATTTTCTTCAAATCCAGTTCTCTATAAGATCCTTACTATTTTAACACTATGTTTTAGATATACAATGAAGCATCAAATATTTTTGATTAAATCATTCTAAAAAACTTATTGGGCTTCTTGCCAAAATATAATAAGCAGGTAATGTACCAAGCTGCTATGTTGAGGCACTAAAATTCAACTGAAAAAGATGTTGTGGGTAACAAGTAATCACCCAATAATATGTGTGTACATGTATAACAAGATAAATTTGAAAGTACTGATTTCTTTTTATCTTCCAAAATAAATATCTTCATTCATGATGATGATCAAGTGAATTTCCATTTTATTTGGAAGTATTTTCTGTTACACATGTTTTAAATATCAAATACTACAAAAAATTATATATTGATTACTTGGTCTCCATATCAGTTACATTCTTTTTGGTGATAATTCTTTTCAATATTTCTGAAAATAATTTGAGATTCAAAAATATATAAAAAATTTAAATTCTAATTTTGTTGGTATAATCTTGAGTCAAAAATTGTACATTTTAGTGACCTCAGTTTTATGTCAATTGTAGATGATGAGGTTCAAAATATTAGAGAGTTTTGAATGTGAGGACATTAGCTTGAATAGTAAAAAAAAAGAAAACACTATGCAGTTTTTAATATGTATTTCCTTGCCAGATGCAAGGCTTAAAAATTAACAAAATTGAGATCACTAAAATATATAATTGTGCATCTACCATCTCTATATTTTTTTTATTTTTGCCATTGACATCCTATCTTTGTTTCCTATTTCATCAGCTTCCTGTATTCATTCTGCTTTATCTTCCTTATTGTTTCCTCCATTTTTTTCTTTTTTCTCTCTGCCACCTAACTACCTTCCAACTCTCTTCCTTTATGCCCTATCTCTTCTATTTTTCCTATTCATTTCTTCCTTAATTATTCTATTACTTTATCTAACAAGATTTTTATAATTTATTGATTTCTCCACATCTACCCTTTTTGTTCTTCTTTCCCCTATCCTACTTTTCTGTTTTTCCACATCTTAAATTCTTCTCAGTCTTTTTCTTTGTTCTTTGCCTTTTTCTTTTGTTCTCATTTTCTCATCTTTAATCTCTCTGCTTACTTTTCTCATTTTGTGTCTGTTATATTTCTCCCTTCTTCCTGCTCTCTCATTTTTTTCATCTCTCTCATCATCTTTACTTCTATTTTTTCTTTCTTATTTTATCATCTACATTTCTCCTTTTCATTTTTCTCTTTTTATTATACAATTTTTTTGTGTACTGTGCCTATTACAATTTTATTCTTTTTCCTCACTTTTCTCTAATTTTATAGATACTGCTCACTTTTCTTTTATATCCTCAATAATTTTACTTTCTCTTTTTCAATTCTCATCTTTTTCATATATATATTGTCTTTTCTTTATTTCCTCCTGGCTCCTTTCCACACTCTCCTTTTCTTTATTTTAATTCATAGTCCTCTCCTTTGTATGATCTTTTCTATGTTCCATATTCCTCTCTCTTTTGCGTTTCTTATCTTCCTCACAACATGATATGTTGATAGCATTACTATCTATCTATCTATCTATTTATCTATCTATCTATCTATCTATCTATCTATCTATCTATCTATCTATCTATCTATCTGTCTGTCTGTCTGTCAGTCTGTCTGTCTGTGTGTGTGTGTCTGTCTGTATATATTACTGTAATCTAATACCTACAACTGATTAAAATATCTATTACAATGTTGCTAATCTGATGATGGATCATAAGCACAATTAAAATTTTCATTACAGTTGCAGGAATAATGATTTTTTTCGTTTTAATAAAGTTTGATTGGTAATAGTAAAAATGAAAATACAGAGACTTAAAAGGTATTTTACAGCATAGAAATACTTTTTATTATTATTATTTTGCTGATGATAAATGTTAGTTTTTCTGTCCCTTTTTAAAACATTTCGTAAAGACGATAGAGTTTATCATCTGAAAAATATTTAATAAAAAACACCTGCTTTCTAAATATGTTTTTAAAAAAAAAATGGAAATAATCTAAATGGTGATATGAAAAATATCTCATTGGTACAAAAATGTATTAATTTTTGTTCAGTCATAGGAATAATCTTTTTTAAGGCAAATCATTTATTTTATTTTTTTCTCTTTTTTTTAATTGAATCTGAATTGATATTTCTATTAACATCATTGTTCACATTTGAATCTATATTAGTCACAGCTAGGGTAAAAGATATAAAAATCAGATATAAAAGATGTAAAAATAGATTATTTTCATGATTTTAGATTATCCTGGGTTTGCCAGATTTATAAATATCATAACCAGGACAAGAGTGGGGTCTGCATGGCTTATCCATCAGTCTGAAAAGGAGTCCAAGAAAAATTTAAAAAAAAAAAAGTTTGAGAAAACAATTTTAAAGGTATTTTCAGATAGAATAAAAAATTCAACAAAAAATGATCACATCTGTTGTAACTTTCCCTTTTCTGAACTGAAGCAACCCATTGTCTAAAATGAGCAACAGCTTAGACAACTAAGTTTCAAAATTGGAACTGTCATTAAATAGATGGTATTTTCAATACCGTATATGCTTATTATAAATTTTAATTTTAAACTAATAAATAAAAAATAGAATATTATACAAATAATACAAATTGAATATATAATTAAATAATATACACATGTATAGAGGGATACTGGCTTTTCTGACACAATGATGTAAGGAATAAGACCTTAAATCTAGCTATCACAGATGACGTTATTAATGTTTTATTAATATAATATTAGTCAAGGTACTTAAATTTAGTTAACAATTAATAATCATTTAAAAAGAAGTAGAAAGACAGTTTTGATAACCAAGGATATTCAACATAATCAAAACTCTTTATCAGAAAACAGGAATTTGAAACCCCCAAATAGGATCTTCCTGAAAAATTGAGGAACCTTGTTTCTCTGATATGATGATGTAATGAATAGGAGTTTGAATATAGCTGTCGCAGATGACTTTATTAAAGTTTTATGCATATAATATTAGTCAAGGTATTTAAATTTAGTTAATAATTAATAATCACTTATAGTGAAAGAAGTGGAAAAACATAGTTTTGATAAACAGATATATTCAACATTTTCAAAAGAATATAGGAATTTTTTTTTTTTGATTTTTGATATAGGAATTTAAAGCCCCAAACAGAACAATCCTGAAAAAACAAGATGCTGGCAATCCTAGAATGTTCTGCATTTCCCATTACACTATTTTTAATAAGCAAATGCTACTTTATTAAAATACAGCTGTATTTTATAAGAATTTTATTTAAAATTAATAAATGAAATCAAACTGATTGTAATAAAACTACAAAATATAATTTATTAGGGCCAATGAGATTGATTTTTGCATAGTTTATATAAAATAAATATCCAAACCTATAAAATTTAACTAAATTTTAAAAATATTCAAATAAAATCACATTTTTTGGATTAATTGCAAAGTGGTGTGGTTTTAATGCAATAATTGGCATATTATTTTAATATGTAGCAGGAAATGAATCATCATTTTACCACAATATGAAAGGAATATAAATTTTTGACAGTATATGTCAGCTCACTTTTATATATTGAGAATTAAAAACAAATTTAATTAAAATGATGATTTTTCATGTTTTAATGATGAAATTTAGTTTTGCTTCTAGAATCCTTTTTTGAATTGATGTTTGTTCTTTGTTGTATAATAATGGAAGTAGTTGTCAAAGAAAGGTCAAGATCTTGTATTTTCTGAAGATGCTGCTTTCTAGCTGTGCAAAGAGGCACAAATTTTACATTTGAACTTTCATTTACACTTGAAAAATAAGGATTTTTTATTTTTGAAGTAGAATTCATTTCTAAAATGTTAAAAAAATATATTAAAAAAGTATTCTTTTCAACATATAATTTACAATATAATTAAAAAATTATTTGAAACATCCCATAGCTATATTGTTTCGGCCACACTCCCCATTTCCTTTCCAGTGGTTTGCAAAATTTGAGGCTATGCTGAAACAATAAAGCTATAGAGTATTTCAAATATTTTATATAGATTCCATCTAGTGTTATGCATTATTTCTATTAAGAAATTAGTAAAAATTTATAAAACAATGTGGTCAAGTTTATATCATTAATATATTGCTAAAATGAAAATATATAAAGTGAATTTAAGTGGATGCATTCTTTTCATAGGAGGATGGTTACAAAAATATCAGTGGAGCTGATATTAAATTGACAACAAAGATATAATTCATCTTTGAGAATAACCATTAAGCATAGAAATAAACCTTCATCCTACCTTCTCATAAAATTATGCTACATTCCAAACAAAATCTGATAATAACCCCAATTATGTTTTGTTAAATTTTAATGCACCAATATATTGTCTATAAACATGATGCAGGCATCTTGTTCTAGTAATCCAAAAATTCTGATACAATATACATTTATGTACTTTTTTAAACATTACATTTTATTTGGAAAAACATTTTCAACTTCTTAAAAAAGTTTTCTGATTTTTTAAACATTTCTACAATGTCCTTGGATGATCCCCATCTAGTGCAGTGCTCTCAGATCCAAGACTTTCACTGATGAATGCCACAAGTCAGAAACTAGTCTGGGGATATTGGATGAGTAGGCCCTAGATGGGGATTTTATGCACAAGCCTTCTGGCATCCATTGGTTACTCTGGCTTGCACTGAGTGGCAATATGTATAAAAAGTTTTGCCTGTTTTAATAACAGTTATGAGCAAGCATAAAAAATGGTGATCATGTGGTGGTCCTTGGATGATCTTACTACCAGGTGATGGAAGGGAAAACCCAGTCAAAATATCAGTAAAATGCTAATGTCAAGAAAAATATATGTATGGATGAATCTGAAATATATGTAAACTGAAGTATATTATAATTCTATATATTATTGCATATCTTTATTAATCAATAGATTTGCATATATAATATTAAAGCATTGTAACAGAGAATAAAAATGAAATTTAATTAAATAAACAAATACATTAACATCACAATCATGATTAAAAAAAAAAAAAACCATCTGCAGTATCATTAAAAAAATTTTAAAAACCCATTTTATTTCTTTGAATGCTATTGCTCTCTGGTTTGTCACATGTTTATTTTGTGCAATAAAGCAAGCATCCTTAATCTTTCATTTTCTACATTTCTATTTTCACAAATCACCTCAACAATACCAGAACTAAAAACACATCCATATTCCTTTTCATGATTATAAAATACAAATGTATTAATTAAATCAGTTCTAGATTGTTTTGCACATAAGGGATTTCTGTGTCATTCTTGTTCCCAAATTTGTTTTAGTTTCACCATCTTATATATATATATATATATATATAGGCAATCCAATTGTTTTAGTTTCACCATCTATATATATATATATATATATATATAGGCAATCCAATTGGCTGAAACCTATAGTATACACTACAGTAAACCAGTCCAATTTAACTATTTTATTCATCATATTATTTATTAACATATTCAAATTTGCATATATAAATAATGATCATTTAAAATAAATGGCAATTTCACTTATAAATCCTTAAATTCAGACTTTTTAAAAAATATAAAATCACAAAATTACTATTTAACTTAGATTAAATTAATAAACTATTTGAATAATAAATTAAAAAATTTCATATAATAAAATAACTAGTACATATTAAAAATAGCAATAATTAAAAGTATATAAAGTAATTATGTTTTCTAAAATAAGAATTTAGTAGGAGTATAACTTTGTGCTGAGATTTTGTACATTAAGTAGTGACAACTTTATGCATATTGATGCAAAAAATAAATATAATACTAAATCGTTAATTTTAATAATTACAATTATATATAGAAATTAATAATAGTAACTAATATGAAGTAATTGCTTTTTTCATATTTTGAGATATGTAAAATAGCTTCTTAAATGAAGTCAAATATTTCTGTGCATTGACCATATTCCCCAAAAAACTATTTACCAAATTATACATCCTTTACTATTGAAACTGATATAAATCATACCACAGTATCAAACTGTACTTATTTTCTACTATCGAGTCACTCTCTTAATTCCAATTCATTTCTCTTCTATTTTAATAAAAACTATAATGATTTCAGATTATTTAGTCAGCACAAATTAAAATAATAGATAAAATTCACCCTACAGTTTACAGCTATTCAAAAAAGTAAACTTATATAACAGACAGAGCTAAAAGATAGATTGGTATCATTCAATATTTTCATAGTTGTTGATATTACATAACTAAGCAATTGGTACTGATAGTTTCATTTCAGTTATTTAAAACATATGTAGTACATGAAAATGTATTGAATATAGTAAATTTTTGCATAGCCTATTTAAATAAAAGAATATCTGAACCTATAAAATTTAACTAAATTTTAAAAATATTCAAATGAAACCATTACATAAATTTAGGACTAATCACACACACATAATTATTAAATAATGTAGCATTAAGATAAATATGTAATTTTAACAAAAAAACACTTCCACTCATGTGCTATCAATAGGCAGCATTCCATATCAATGTGTTTTAAAAGAATAAGTAATCACCCATTTTCAAAGTCTATTATTAAAGTAAACTAATATTCATTAACATTGCGGAAAATAAAGCAAGATCTATTTCCAACACTGTCAATGAATGGGTGGCTTCACTTCTTTTAAAACATTTATTGATGTAGAGTGCTGTCTATTTGTAACATATAAGTGGAAGGGTAGTTTTTCTGTCTAAATTATATATATATATAATTAGAGGGGATTTGAATACAGACTTTCAAGTTCCCTTCAGTCATCCATTCCATTTTATATAACTGATATACATGATCACAAACATATGAAAAAGATAAATGATCTTCAATATTGATCCAAATCATCGTCTCCTACACATATATCATTTATCTTTTTCACATGCTGTGATATGTTTCAGTTGTATAAGATGGAGTGGATAACTAAAGGAGCTTAAGTCTGTGTTCAAATCCCCTCTAATTATATCTAAAGCTTAAGTATATATATTACACTTGTATTCAAATAGTATATATATATATATCATATGTGATATGATTGAACTAAGGTGAAAAATGCACTGAGATAAGAATAAAATGTGAAAATATATATATTTTGATCTAATAATTTGTGTATTATTTTAATATTCAACAGTTGCTAATATTTTACAATAAATTTTATAAAGTTTAAACATTCCTCAAATAATATAGTGAAATGTTTTAAACCAGTGTTCTTCAACCCTTGGTCCGCGGCCCGGCACCCGAACTTTTCTGCAGGTCCGCGTGCTAGATGGGCAGTAAAAAGTTTGTAGTAATAAATAATAAGAGTTTAAACTTTTAATTAATATAGCCAATTTTTATTTATTTTTTCATCTCATTTTTACCCAATTAAAAAAAAAAAGAAAACAGAACTAAAACAAAATCTAATCAATCATTCATAAATTAATTTGTTTTTCTAGTTATCACGGATGTTTATGGGGGGGGGGGGTAGAATTAAATTTTTTATTACTTTTCTAAAAAAATTTAAAAAAAAGTTTTTTATTATATAAACTCCATATATATATATAAAACTTTATCTTATCTATTTAACATTGTTGTTTTGATCAGTTATAACAATTAGGCTTATCTTTAAGAAAATTTATATATAGACTTCTGCTGGTCTGCGAAATCTTATCCTTATTTTTGCTGGTCCACAGAACCTTATCCTTATTTTTACCGGTCCGCAGGTGTGAAAAGGTTGAAGGCCACTGGTTTAAACGAATGTGTTTACAATTTTTATTTTGTATATTGCAAATCTGAAATGCAATGATATCTATCTACAGAATATTGTAACAGTAAATAAAATAGAAATATCATAATAGATAGTAAGAGTAGAGTTATTCAATGATTTTTAAAAAAATCAGAATTTCATATGCAGAAGAGTTATGTTATCCACATTCCATACACCCACTGGTTTGCTTAATTATGATTAATATATATAATAAAAATTAATATACTATCATTATATCTATGTTTTACATTATATCATAATCAGCTTTAATCACACCTGTTACCATTAAAAAGTGTGTGCATATATATATAATTTTAATATCACATTAATTACAGATGGTTAAAAATACAGCTTACATTTTACCCCAAACTTTATTTAAAAGCTATTAAAGTTTTCAAATTTTGTTTTTCAAAATTCCTTTCACTATATATCTAAAAAGACAATGCATTTGCAATTTTTTTTTTTATATCAGAATCTCATTAACATTTTTAAACAAATTTCCTCTATATTATGTTAAGCAAAAATCTATTTTATTGTAAAACTTTCCTCCACAATTGGTTTTTAAAAACTCAGAAATTCAATAAGAAAACAGATTTTTAAAAAATTATAAAATATTTTACATTTTTATAAATTGTTTTTCATTTTAAATTAATACAGACTATGTACGTACATCTATCTATCTATCTATCTATCTATCTATCTATCTATCTATCTATCTATCTATCTATCTATCTATCTATCTATCTATCTATCTATCTATCTATCTATCTATCTATCTATCTATCTATCTATCTATCTATCTATCTATCTATCTATCTATCTATCTATCTATCTCATCTATCTATCTATCTATCTATCTATCTATCTATCTATCTATCTATCTATCTATCTATCTATCTATCTATCTATCTATCTATCTATCTATCTATCTATCTATCTATCTATCTATCTATCTATCTATCTATCTATCCATCCATCCATCCATCCATCTATCTATCTCTATCTATATATCTATCTATCTATTTATCCATCCACACACACACCCATCTATCTATCTATCTGCCTGCCTGCCCACCTGCCGCCTGCTATCCACTTATCCACTGACCTACCTACCTACCTATCTAACTATATATATGGGGGCATTAAAGTGTTTTCATTATAATATATACAAACTTGAATTTTTTACTACATGCAGTCAAGTATATTACAATGAAGATTACTATATCTAACTCCAAAAATCTATGATCTCTCTCATTTCTATTACCATAACCAAATTTGCCTACAGCGCTTTCATTTTTCAATTGTTTAGCAATTCTGGTATTAAAATATCCCATGATAATTTTAAAATGTTGTTCAGTCAGATAAGTTTTTTGTACATCCATATAAAAATCCTCTACTTCTTTATTACAATGAGAACTTGTTGATGTACAAACCTAAATTATCTGCATTTGATATCTGCTATTAAGTTGAATATCTAATCTTTCCACTCTATCCAATATACCATCAATCACCACAATGTTGTTATTCCACTTTTTTATAATAAATCCTATGCCACATGTATTTCCAATGTTTGTGCTTTTATAGTACAATATAGTCCACTTTTTACATCAATTGTCTTCATCTTTTCTTCTAACTTTACAAAGTCCAATAATGTCACATTTACCATTAGATAGTTGTTCTAATTCTTACAATTTTTCTTTACTTGAAAGTGATATGCAGTTATAAGTACCTAAACAAAAAGTCATCATCACATAGTAGTCTGAGTCCACACTGAGCATATTCTTACACTCTTTACCTTTGGCTACCAACTGCTGCCTTGGCTGGAGACTTTGCAGCCTTCTGGAAATAAAGGCCATGATATATTTTTGTTGTCGTGATTGTAAATATCTATTAGAAAAAAAAATTTCTAACTCACACACATTCATTCTCTCTTCAAGAAAACTCAACTGATATTTCAATTAAAATAACTGAGAAGAAAGGTCATGCTATCTTTATTTAAATTCAAAGGCAAAAAGCCAATAAAGTCACCTAATGTGTTAATAGACAACAGTCAATGAAAATAATAAACTATATGCTTTTTGTATTCAAAAAGTTTACTACTTTCATCGATTGCTAACTATTAACATCTGCGATTTTTCTAAAATGAAAATATAACATATTTCCTTGTATTAAAATATTTCAACAATAACATTTGTTAAAAGTTATTAATTTATAATATATATATATATCATAATAAAAATAATAAATTTAATGGTAATAACTATTCTAAACATCTTTAAATCTGCAGAAGAACATTCAGTTAAATTCTTAAATTTGCCTCAACTGCCATTAAATTTTTAAAAAAGCAGAAGCAAGCATCATCAATTCAAATCCCATGAATCCTGTATTTTAATGTTAGCAATTTGTCTATTTATTAAATGCATTTTATTTCTATTTATAAAAATTGCCTCTTTAATTTTTCTTTTATTATGGTTTCTATCTTCTTGAAGAATTTTCACACTTTCAAAATCAAATTTAAATTTATATTTACACGTTTTTTGGTGATCAAAGAAAACACGCAAAATAATGGCTGCGTCCTCTCCAAGAAATATAATAAATTACGAGATTACTATTATTATTGGTATTAAATTCATTGAATATAATATAAAATAAATCATCATCATAAACCAAATAAATGGACTATAAAGGTTATTCATTATCTTAATACCATCTATTTAATTTTATAAAGAACCAATTAGCTGTTCAACACACAAAATAGATATCATTTCTTTTATTTTAATCTAGTGTTCATTGCTTAGTTTTTATGTGGATGATTTTACTCAGTTTGCCTCTAAAATAATTAATGACAGAGACAAATTACAAATTTTTAACATGTTAGTATAATGACAGAGAGACAAATTAAATAAAAATATACAATTTTTTAATATGTTAGTATTGAATGGGTATTTATAACTCTATTATCATATTCTATAATATATTTTCGGCTGAATAAGGTATATCACTTTTGAATATCATTTCATTTCTACAGCAGTAATTTTACTTAACTCTTTAAGTTAATATACTGAAGTCCTGTTTTCAGTTCATTTTTTTACACATTTTAAATGTTCACCAAAGTGTGTGTGTGTGGGTGCATTGTTCAGAATATGACATATATTCACATTTATCTATTTTAACTATTCTTTGTTGAACAATGTTAAAGTGACATCATTATGTATTTCATTCTAAATCCTAACCAGGTATGGAAAACATAATCTTTATCGCCAATATTTTATTACATTTTAACAGCAATTATTTTCTAGAAAGATTATAATGTGCTAATAATTAGACCCACAATAATGTAACCAAATATTAATTGTTATTATTGATATATGAATAATTCATATTCTTACATCAAGACTCTCATATTCGAATTAATATTTTACCCTAGATAGAAGATGATTCAGAAACACTTAACTACAAACGATTGCTGTGTCTTAGTTACTATCAAATTTTATTCTACCTTTCTTATACTTTATTTAATATAACTTGAAAATACAACTTCACATATATATTAACAAAACTTTAAACTACAGCTTTTTATGACTCAATAAAAAACTTAACATGATAAACTTTTTCAAAACTAAATGGCATCATTTCTACATAAATAAATGTTTTCTTAATCATTTGAACATTAAATCTCATTACTTCTTAACAGAATATCATTTTACTCATATGAACCTAATAATATATTTTTATTATCAATCTCTGTTCTGAAATGAATACATATTTGAGTACATATGTATAGATATCATATTTGATTATGTGTATAAATATAAAAACAAAACAATTGATGATACAAACATTAAATATTCCATCCTACAATATAGCACAAATTGACTAACTTGCCTGAATTATTTCAAATAATGCTTACTTACAATTCACAATAAAATAACAATAGTAATAAAAAAACAAAACTTTCATCTTTAGATCTATTCCAAACAAAATCCAGATTTCTTCCTTATTTGATCAGATTGAGCATGCATTGCCACTAACCAATGTGTAAACATACATGGCCAAAGGGTAAAAACAAGTATGGCCAATATGTAAACTTGTGTATAAAATTGCACCATTGGTTAGGCTCTGAATCTGATTGTTGCCAGTAAGGTAAGAATCTGGCAATAAATAGTCTGCCTTTTTGGAGGCAAGCCAGAGAACATCTGTCTAACCTAAATGACAGTACACACACTACAGATAGGGAGAAAGAACATCTGTCTATTTACATGATTGAATGTGCTCTCCATTGAATCCATTTACAACAGCAAAGGTCTTTCTACTCTATTCACTACCGATACATATACGCCATGAGCAAGTCCCAATAGAACTGGAAGCTTCTACAACTATAGTAGACTTGAGGCAAACTGTTTAATACATCTGGAAGAGAAAATTTAACAAACTTGAGGCAGGCTGTCTATTATAGCAGGAAGAATTAAAACTAGAACTCATGAGTCAAGCTAATACATACAGCTGAAAGTGAGTGTAGTCATTCAGCATAATCAGCACAATATTAACTATGTTTATCTATGTACAACTGTATTTTGGAAGTGTTCATATTTATTTTGATATTACTGTGGGTTTGAGTCTGAGCCCTGCAAATCAGCCAAACACAACAAATTTGGTGCAGTCAGGCAAAAAGAATATTTTTTCCCATGGCTGAAAAAAATAAATAAAATACACCAAATGCAACAGATTTAGTGCAGTCAGACAAAAGAATTTTTTTTCCCCCAGGTTGGAAAAATAGATAAAATATGCCAAATATAACAGATTTGGCACAGTCAGACAAACAGAAGATTTTTTCACCACTGATTGGAAAAATGGATTAAATACACAAGTAGCAGTTAAAGGCATTCATTGTATTAAAAATCAGAAACAGCATTGCTGTCACATTTCATCCCATAAAAGGTGCTAGTACTAAAATGCAATAAATCACCAGTTGTAACAGGGGCAGTGTTGTTCCATAGAAATAATGATGGGACACACAACCCTATTGCATTTGCATCAAAGTGTCTCTCAAAGGCTGAAAAACTGCTCAGATTGACAGAGAGATCCTGTTGATCAATGGCATCAAAAAAATTTCATGACTACCTATATGGTAGACCATTCATACTATAAAGAGATCATAGAACCCTTTTATGAATATTTGTATCTCATAAGAATCTCTCAGCATGCCTCACCATGAATGCTGTGGCGGTTCAATTTTTTGTCAGGTTACAATTTTGCACTACAATATATTGAGGGAAAACATTCTCCATACAGCTGCCTAAGGACAATTTCCTGCAGAGGCTGCAAACAATCTACCAACATAAAATCAATCAATTAACATGACTGACTTGGACTCAAAGCATACCACTAAATAGTAAGACAGTGGCTGTATGGACCACTATTGATCTTGGATCCCAAAGAGTACAAAAATGGATCTAACAGAGTTGGCCAATAAAAAACCAGATGAGTTGATTCAGCCTACTGGACACATAGGCTGAACCTCTCAAGTGAACATGGTTGCATTATCTGGGGATCCAGAGAAGTGATTCATCAGCTGGATGTTCCCAGATGCTCAGTCTGTTACATAATGGGTATGAAGGGATAGCCTGAATGAAGATGATAGCAAGATCATACATGTGGTGGCCTACCTTAAAAGCTGATATTGAGGTCAAAGTTCACCACTGCTGGCAGTGTGAAATCAAAACATTAAAGCAAAAGACAAAACAGCCCAGTGGCCTAAATCTGAAGGGCCCTGGTCTAGACTGTGTGACCATGAAAGCCCATAGAAAGCAAACTGCTGTTGATAGTAGTTGATTCCTGCTCCAAGTGGCTGGAGGTAATGGAAGTCTCATCACTTCACTCCAGAACAACAATAGAAGCTCTTAGAAGTCTATTTGCAACACACGGCCTTCTTAAGACAATAGTGTCACATAATGGCACAGAATTTACATCAAGTGCATTCAAAAACTTTTGCACTAATAATGGCATTGAGCTAGTGTGTAGCCCACCATTCCATCCTGAAAGCAATGGCTGGTAGAGAGACTAGTTCAAGAAGCAAAAAAGTTGATAACAAAAATGGACATGGGAAGCTGAAACACCAGGATTGCCAGAACACTACTAGCACAGCACTTCACACCAAGTACAGCAACAGGAAATACTCCAGCAGAACTACTATTCAACAGACCTCTGCAAACTAATCTGTCAGCCCTGAAATCTGAGTCTGAATATGTAGAAAAAGAAACTAGCAAGATAAAAGTACAAATAAGCACTCATGTGCTTTGCAGAATGTATTATGGATCCACAAAATGGAAATGAGCAATGATTACACAACTGAAAGGACTCTATAGTGTAGTAGTTCAAATATCAGATACTTATCAACATCATCACCACCTAAACCAACTGGACTGAATCATACAGAAACTGAAGACAGCAGCAAACAACCTAGGACAAGTACATAAGTAAAAATGATGACAACCAAATTGAAGACAGCAGCAAACAAACAGGGAGTAGACCATCAAACAAGGATGATGAACAGACAAGAGCAGCAATAAACCTGAGAAACCAACAAAGCAGACAACATGTCCAGCCCATCTGGATGACTTTGTTCTCCAGGGCTAAATTTAACCATGGGGAGGGATGTCATATCTGACCTTGCCTTCAGAAGTGAACTAGTCCATATTCCTTCCTTATCTGATCGGATTGAGCATGCATTGCCACTAATTAATGTGCAAACGTGGACAACCAATGTATAAACATGGCCAAAGGATAAAAACAAGTATGGCCAATGTGTAAACATGTGTATAAAATCCTACCATTGGTTAGGCTCTATGAATCTGATTGCTGCAAGTTAAGGGATCTGGCAATAAATAGTCAGCTTTTTTGGAGGCAAGTCAGAGAATGTCTGTCTAGCTTAAATGACAGTATGCACTCTACAGAGAGAGAGAGAGAATATGTCTACCTATATGATTGAATGGGCTGTCCATTGAAACCAGTTCCAACAGTGGTGTTTCTATTATATTCACTATCGATATGTCTACACAGTCAGGCAAGTCCCAATAGGACTGGAAGTGACTATGGCAGACTCAAGGCAAGCTGTTTAGTACAGCCAAAAGAATTAAGACTAGAACTCATGAGGTGAGCTAATATATACAACTGGAAGTGAGTCCAGTCATTCAGCATGACAAGCACAGTATTAACTATGTTTATCTACATACAACTGTATTTTGGGAGTTTTCATATTTATTTTGATATTACTGTTGGTTTGAGTCTAAACCCTGCAATTCAGCCAAACACAACAATGCTTGTATAATCTTTAAGTTCTTACTACAATAATTTTTTTTTAAAAAAAATCTTAAATCATTTCTTTTCAAATATCTAGAATAAAATACAAAATATTTTAATAATTTAAATGACAAGTATACTTCTTTCTTTTAATATTAGAAAACTGAACAGTCGTTTAAGCATATTTAATTTTTCCTAAAAAAATTATTATTTTTTGAAAAATCATTAAAAAAAAAAAATTACATCTTTATATTCTGAGTTAAGTTTAGTCGATTTTTTTTATTTAAATAGAACTCTTTAAATTTTTTACGTAAAATAGAAATAACTATTTATATAAATATATAAAAAATAAAATCCCTATAAAATATAATTTTTATAACAAACAATATTTTATTTATTTATTTTAGAGAGCATGTTACTAATTTAGTTCATATATAGAGAGAATTTTTAATATAGTTAGAGATAAATATTTTACTTTTTTGAGTCATTTTACATTATATACTTAATCAGTTTGTTAGTAATTTTCTTAATGATCCTTTTTTTTTTCTTAATTTTTTTAACTAATAGTGAAGCTTCAAGTATGACATAGAATTAAATCATTTTTATTCTTATATTTTAATATAGTCATTATAGAAAATTTTAAATTGGACATTTTTTTTTTGAAGTTGTAATTAAATATAATATTCAGTGAAAACTTGACTTTTCTATTCTGCCTTTTATGCAAACTGCTTGCATTTAGAATCAGTTTGTGACTCTCTGGAGTTATGGAGAAATTAATCTTATCTTTACTGCTCCTAGATTATGGTCTGATAAAACAACTTTTCTGTCCACCATTTGATATGTCTCTCCTCTACAACAAAATTTATATGTTTAAAAATTTTTTAATTGATCCATTTTATACCTTTTAACCCTGCACTTTCTTTTTTTCCTAGATTTTTCTAAGAATTTTGTATCTCTTAGCTAACATAATATCCTACTATAAATATAAATAAGTGTAGAAGATTTTTTAAAGTAATCAAACCAATATCATAAAAGAATTCTTTTCATTTCTTTTTGTTTAATTATAAGGTTAACCTTTAACTAAAATTATTTTTTTAAATACCAAATAGTTTAATTAATTTATATACAGTGTATATATTCTTTTTTTTTTGTAGTTAAATAATTTATTTTTCTTTTTTAATGAGATGTATTATAAAACAATCCCTTTATTTAAAACTTTTGTGCATTTCGAAAAATATATATACTTATAATAATCAATACATAACCCAAAATAATGTAACTAATATAAAAAATCCTTTAATCCATAAAAAAAAAAAATTCTTTTAGTTTTTTTTCTTTCTTTTAAATATTTAATAAAGAAAAAAGTGAAATATATTTAATTTCTTTTATTTTAGATATTGAGCATATATAGTTGACATGTATTTTATTTGTATTAGTAGTCAGTGTATGTAAAATATTTTTCATGCACACACATATAAAGGTACAGTGAATCTACTTTCTTAATGTTCTAAATTACTAGTTAACAAATGTATTCCTGTGCTTGACTGTTGTAATTACCTAAATTATGTTTTAATCTCCTATTACAATTGCTGCATATTTCAAAATGCCTTTGAAATGAAAATATACTGTTAACAAAGGATCACGAATAAAATTGATTCCATTAATTACATACATATTGAACTATACCAATTCAATGTTTATAATTCTTAATTTCTACTTATTTATTAAAACAAGATCATTAAAAGCAAAATTCAGTTTCCATTTTTGAATAATTCACAATTAATATTTCGGTTGGTAGATTGAATATATTCTATATTTTCATCAGTGTAAAAGAAGTAATTTTGTAACATCAAAAACTTCGAGAATAAATCAGTCCATTCTATTTTGACTCTTCATTATAAGGATATTATTTGTTCATAGCCTCATTTACTCAATAAATTAGATATATTAAGATACCAATTTCTCGAAATTAAGCATTGCATAAGTCTTCTAATTTACATTAACCATCTGCATTAACAGCTGTATTGTAAACAATAGAAAATAAATTATTACCATCCATTTATATTACTTAGATTATAAATGATGACATGAGAAAAAGTTTTATTATTGATGATGAAAGTTTGAAATATATGAAATAAAAATTGATGTTAAACAAGAATGGATACTTGTTCAAATATGGGAAGAAAGCATTCTTGTAGCATAGAGCTAGAAAAAAAAGGCAGAATTATAAGCCATCTTCAAATCTAAAATGTTTGGAAGCAATAAATAGTAATAGATGCCAGGCTCCATTCACTTCTTTATCAAAATATTACTGTGATCACATATTACAATATCACCAACAAAATCTTTTTTCAATCTTGCAATATTCAGTATTCAGAGCTTACTACATCTACATTTGAAAATACCAGCTATTCATTTTATTCATCTCTCTTAACTAAATTATCTTATAAGAGTGACATTAAAAATGAGAGCATATACTATAATGTAAATATAGGATTGGAAAATAATGAAAAGCAGTGTCTGATGATATTAAAAAATTAATAGAAAGAGGAAGTACTCTGAAAAATATTCTACTCATGATAATACTGACAAATTCTCACCAGAAATGAATAGAAACCAATGCTATCTGAAACAAACATTGAAAAATAGAAATGAGATTTGTTCCAGAAAGTACAAATTACCAATAGCCAGTTAGTTTCCAAATGAGAGTCACATGATAACAGCCAAATAAACCAACAGAAATTTACATACAATCTGTTGTCAAGACAATTTCAATTGATAAAAAATGCCATTTATCTTTTATGCATAGAGGTTGCCTTGACAACTAATTATAGATTCTATTGGTTTATTAAGTTTTAATATTTACATGTGACTATATACTAGCATATATAAATTATTAGTAATTTTTAACAGCTGTTATTCTTGAAATATTTTTAAGAATGTAGAAATATTAAAAATTATTGACCGACGATATAGAGAGTGACCAATGAAAATTGTAAACACTTTTTGCATCTAAAAGGGAAATCTTTTTTAAATGCATTCTTAAATATATATTAAGAATATTGCAAAATAATGATAAGAAATATACTAAATCTTTTCTTAGTTTAAGTACCATTTTTTACTACTTTCTTGATAAAAGCAGGTATATTGATGGTGAAATTATTAATTTGAACCAATTAGAAACAATAACTTGCTCTTGAATATTAAGTTTACAATGGATCAATTCAAAAGTAAAACATGGATTTCTATTGATAAAATGCAAAAAATTTTCATTTAAAAATGCTTATAAGATTCTAAGAATATGGTGACAAATTCAAAGACTAATCATATTTTTTTCGGATTTCAGGGTGGGATTCTGAAATATTATTTTTGTTAACATTTTGAAGACAACTTATAAAAGCTAAATACTAATTGCATCAGTTTTAGATTTGAATCAATTTAAATATTTGGTAATTTTTTTATTCCAAAATATATGCCTCTATAATTAGCAATTTTCAAAATAGGATATTTCAAAATTATTTCACTTAAATTACTGTATGTAGAACTGCTATTCTGACAAATTTATTATTTTGAAGCAAGTTGTTAATTGGTGTAATATAAAGCACAGAAAATTTTTCATTTAAAAATACTTTATAAGATTCTGAAATGTTCTTCAAATTGCTGGATGTGATAGTAAAGGAATGGGCATCTGAATAAAATCAATACCAACATATATATATATATATATAATAATCTTGAAATTGGTTTTCACAGGAAAAGTATATCCTGTTTACATTGAAAACACTATGTCAGACATTCTAAAGCAGTGGTCTTCAACCTTTTCACTCCTGTGGACCGGGAAAAATAAGATTTCGCAGACTGGCAGAAGTTTACAGATAAATTTTCTTAACGATGTAACCTGCTTAGCCTTAGATAAGCATAATTGTTATAACTGACCAAAACAGCACACTAATTATTGTGTATTGTAATGGTATTGCTTACCTTCACATGCTGAACAGCTCTCTCAAGATGCGCAGCCATACTGCTACAGAAAACAGTACAATAACAATCATTCTCATTAATGTGCTTCCATTTCTATGTTTATTATTTCATTGTTAAACATGCAAGAATAAAATGTTATTTACCTGAATGTTGGGAAATATCACAGCTAATGTAATTACATGACAATGATTGATAAATATAATATCTGTATTTAATGTTAAATATACAAGATGAAGGTATGAGTAAATAAGCAATTATTTTATCTAGCACCGTGTTTACAATTATATTACATTCAAATATCAGCCTTTCAAGCTAATTGAGCACGCGCCTTTTGAGAGTGTTAAATAAATGAATACTTTCCTCTTCAATCCAAGATATAGTATTTATGCAGGAATAAAAAGGATCCTCTTATTTCTATGACTCAAATTTTTTTATATGAGCAAATCTGAAGAACTGTTGAGGAGAGCGTGAGTATAATTCTCACATTAAATTGCTATTTACGATGTTCTTTTGACTGAATGACATCGGTGAAATAAGTTTACTAAATGTCATTCTTACTGAAACTTAATTATGAGTAAATAAGCAATTATTTTATCTAGTGCCGTGTTTACAATTTCATTCAGTCAAAAGAACATCGTAAATAGTAATTTAAAGTGAGAATTCTACTTACGCTCTCCTCAACAGTTCTTCAGATTTTCTCATATAAAAGATATTTGAGTCATAGGAATAAGAGGATCCTTTTTATTCCTGCATAAATACTATATCTTGGATTGAAGAGGAAAGTATTTATTTAACACTCTCAAAAGGCGCACGCTCAATTAGCTTGAAAGGCTGATATTTGAATGTAATATAATTGTAAACACGGCGTTAGATAAAATAATCGCTTATTTACTCATAATTAAGTTTCAGTAAGAATGACATTTAGTAAATTCTAAGTAATTTCACCGACGTCATTCAGTCAAAAGAACATCGTAAATAGTAATTTAAAGTGAGAATTCTACTCACGCTCTCCTCAACAGTTCTTCAGATTTGCTCATATAAAAGAATTTGAGTCATAGGAATAAGAGGATCATTTTTATTCCTGCATAAATACTATATCTTGGATTGAAGAGGAAAGTATTCATTTATTTAACACTCTCAAAAGGCGCGTGCTCAATTAGCTTAAAAGGCTGATATTTGAATGTAAGATGAAGTTATATGTATGGAGGTTGTCTTTTGATAGTAGTAAGGGCAAAATAGAAATCGCATAATTAAAATCACCATACAGCCAAAAAAAAAAGTCGCCATATTTTAAATCTGAAAAAATAAAACAAAATGTGTAAAAGTCTGAAGTTTTGATGTTATTGTAATTTTTTTGTGCTGGTGTGTTGAAAGGATCAAAAAATGTAATTAATAGGAAAAGTTTTTTTTAAAAATGGCAAAATAGACATTGAGTAATAGAAATAAAGACAAAAAAAAATCACTGTATAGTCACCATCTTTTAAAAAAAAAAAGACAACAGAAGTTGAAAAAGTCAAAAAAATTGGGGGTGGGGGGTGGGTTGAGAAATACTTTGTCTTCACTGAGACAAAAGATAGAGACCAAAGTTATTTTTTGTTTGTTTTTATTTTTAAAAAAAGGTAACAGAAATTGGTTTTAAAAATAAAAGTTTTAGTATATTAGTGGTATACAAATAAAGCCAAAAAAATATCCCCTTATAGGCCAAAAAAAAGTAGGCATATTTTTAAACAACAAAAAAAGAAAACGAAACTTGAAAAAGTCAAAAGTTTTGATCTTATTTTAATTTGGGGATGGGGGGGGGGTGTATTGAGAAATACTTTGTAAAAGTTAGAGACAGAAATTTTTTGGTTGTTTTTTTTTTAAAAAAAGATGATGAAAATTGATTTCAAAAATAAAAGTTAAAGCCAAAAAAGATATTTTATTTTATTTTGGGGGGGGGGGAGTGGGTTGAGAAATACTTTGTCTTCACTGAGACAAAAGATAGAGACAAAAGTTATTTTTGGTTTGTTTTTATTTTTTAAAAAAGGTAATAAAAATTGGTTTTAAAAATAAATGTTTTAGTATATCATCGGTATATAAATAAAGGCAAAAAAGATATTGCCTTATAAGGCAAAAAAAAGTGGCCGTATTTTTAAACAAAAAACTGAAACTTGAAAAAGTCAAAAGTTTTGATCTTATTTTATTTTGGGGTGGGGGTGTGTATTGAGAAATACTTCATAAAAGTTAGAGACAGAAATTATTTTTTGGTTTTTATTTTTAAAAAAAGGTAATAAAAATTGATTTTAAAAATAAAAGTTAAAACCAAAAAAAAAATCGTCATATAGCCAAAAAAAAAAAAAAACACTAAAAATGAAATATTAAAAGAGGGAGTAGAAAAAAATTTAAGAGATAAAAAAAGTCACAGTATTTTTAAAATCATGGCCTGGTAACATTACATTTATTGTTTTAACACATAAACAACACCAACAAGCGGCCGAGATTGGCTATCAAAAGGCAACCGGAGTTTGTATAATAAAAAATGTTTTTTTTTTTTTAATTTTGAAATTTTTTAGAAAAATAATAAAAAACTTAATTCTAAACATCTGTGATAAATAGAAAAACAAATTAATTTATGTATGATTGATTAGATGTTTTTGTTCTGTTTCTTTTTTTTTAATTAGGTAAAAATGTGATAAAAAATAAATAAAAATTGTTTATATTAATTAAAAGTTTAAAATCTTATTATTTTATTATTACAAACTTTCTTGCCAGTCTAGCGTGGACCGGCAAAAAACTTCTGTGGCCTGCCACCGGTCCACGGTAAAGAATTAACTTTAATTGTTTTCATTGACAGAATATGTCTGAGAATAGAATTCACTGAAGAGCTACAATTAAGAAAAATGTTGAAATGCTGCAGAAGTTAAAAGATTACACCAGAAGTTGTCATATCAGCATAAGATATATGTGGATGTATATGTGATACTTTTACTTTTTGTAATCAAGAAGCACTCACATTATTTTATTCTATATAGGTAAGCATTTTATAATCAATTTAATTTTTTACCTTTCCTATATATATATATTATACTGTAACCATAGGAACAACAATGACGATTCACAAGCTTTACATCCTCAATCTTAGCTTTACCACTTTTCTCTCTACCTCGCACATACACACGTAACCTTTAGAGTGGATGGCGTTAAGATCGATGGTGATGGGACAGCATATAAAAAAATTGCCAGGTCACCAAATTGTAACTTTAATGAAAATTCTTATACTACTTATTATCTATTAATAATTTATTTAATTGTCTATATTAATATCCAATGAATATGTCAATAAATAAAATTTTTAATGAATAAAACACAGAGCATTAATCCCTTGCTTGACTATTACAAAATATGAGTTATTATAAAAAAGTTAAATGATTTTACAATTTCTTTTTATAAATTAGATTTTCTAACACAATACAAACAGTTCAATTAATCTTATTATTAAGAGTTTGTAATTTTAATCTCAACTGCAATTAAACTACAGTGAACAATCAGTTCCCATTATGTTATACAAGATGTACAAAGAGTATAAATTTTCATACTTTATATTTGTCTATATTTATATCAGATCTTTCATCCAATGATTTTTGTAGGACTATGTCATTATGGCCATTTACATTCTGACTGATTTAAGAATATGATCAACATGGTTGTTGACATGTATTTCAAATGTGTCTGAAGTAAATGGAATTGGACTCATCTGAGTAATATGCGCTTGCCATTGAACACTTAATAGAAGAGCAATACAAAGACTTCAGACCACTCAAAGAAATATGGAGAGATGCATGTTGGAAGTAACAAGATGAGATTGAAAAAATATATGGGTAAGAGAACAAACAGGTGTTACTGACCTTATTGAAAAAATTAAAAGATAGAAGTGGAGTTGAGCTGGTCATATTGCTAGAAGAGATGATAATAGATGGACAATTGAAATCTTAAATTGGATTCCAAGAGATTGTAAAAGACCCAGAAAGAGACCACATGTGAGATGGAGGGATGAAATAAAAAAATGTGCAGGGGTGATGTGGAGAAGAGATGCTAGAGATTGGAGAAGATGGATTGAACTTGGAGAGACCTTCATCCTGCAGTGGATTGATAATGGTTGATGAGATGATACAATATTTAAAATACTTTTGTGAACCCATTAAAATCTTTTTTTCCCAATCCTACATTTTTAAAAATTTAGGAAAATTTTATACATTTAATTATTCAATATAAGCAAACTGCAATGATATGTAAAAAAAGTAACTATTTTCTTACTACATGTGTTTGCAGTTGTGGAAAGATTTTTTTCCTCATCCAGAAACTTTGCACTAACTTCTGGTATAGTATCAGTATCATTGCCAAGGAATTGGTTAGAGTCTTCCAAACCATCTTTCGTACATTGTATCTTAAATATATATTTATATAGGAAAACATTTTAAAAATTTGAATTAATAATTTATCAGAATTTTTAGTTAATATTAGTACTAAAATTTTTGCCAAATTTACAAATCGTTATTAATGTTATTAATAATACACACTAAATCCAATCTTAAAGGTAGATTGAACAATTACTTAAATAAATTTACTCTAACCAGTTGATAATAGTTGATCAACATTGATCATAGTTTGCATTGTCTTATTACTCAGTTTTATTACTAAATCACAATTTAAGTATTACTTTACACTTAAATATAAATTAAAAATTCAGTGATATTTAGAGCTTAAAGTACACCCTGTTTCTTTGCATTATCATAAAAATGTGAAGTTTCTACATGAAAATCAATGAAAACATAGAATAATCTCTATTGCTTTTAATGAGGATATAAATAATTTTGCAGTTCATTAAATATGTAATGCTAAGAATGAAGACATCTGAATATATTACTAAGATAATTTGCAAGCTATATCATAGAAGAATCATTTAAATATATACTTGTAAGTAATTCTCATATTTTTGTTATATCAGTGTCAATCTATTTTATCAGAGAAAAGATGATCCCCACTAATGCTAAGTTTCAATCTTTTTGAGTATCAATGCTTGATTTATTGCAAGATCAGCTAAAAATGGCACCATTGTTTATCTGACAAAACAGATTGGCACTGATATAACAAAAAGGTGGGCATTATTTACCACAGGACTGGGTAACCTTTCATAGTTTGGGGGCCAAATTATTATGCTGTCTCTGAGGCAAGGGCCAGACCAGAGTGTCCATATGTCCCAGTTTTATCTCTCTTATCCTGGTATCCCAACATATTCTTTCAGGATAATTAATTGTCCCAGCTTTCTTAATCACTTATTTTTATTTTGCTTTTATTTTTTTAATTTTAACTTTATATTTAATTTAGTTTAAAATAACTTTTATTCATTTAATATTTTATAATTAATTTTTTGATTGGTTAATCAGTAATTTTATCAAAATGGAAGTGGTTCACCATTATGTATGTATGTTAGTATATGTGATTTTGTTTTGATAGTGCCCTGTTCATAGGGAGAAATAAAATTATGTTACACAATAATTTATCCTGTTTACTTTTAATACATTGTACAGGCTTAAACCTGCATTTATATATGTAATATATGTGGAATTCGAACTCAGACATTCACACGACCCACTACTCTCAGTGCCGTCTCATACTGCTGACCCACCTGATCACACACATGTTGAAAAGATAAATAATCACCAATATACATATTTCATGCTAAACCATCTGGACCAACTGATGGTTGCTGATTTAGCATGAAATACGTATATTGGTGATTTATCTTTTCAACATGTGTGTGATCAGGTAGGTCAGCAATATGAGATGGCATTGAGAGTAGTGGGTCGTGTGAAAGTCTGAGTTCGAATCCTGTTTACTTTTGGAAATTGCAATGGAATATATTTAATGTGTGAAAATATCTTGTTTCACACACAGCCAATAATTATACAGTTCATTAATCTCCAAATGGTTTGTTTACATGTCTAATTAAAGTCTACACAGACTTCTTTCCATTTGAACTTTAACAATGCCTAAGTAATTTACTAAAACTAATTTCATTCAGCATTATCTTTTCTTTCTTTCGAGAATGCATTGTTTTATTTTCAGCAGCCATTTTCTCTTCTTGACTGTGACTGACTGCTTTTGACTGCCGTGTGCTAAAAATTTCGGATTCTTTTTATTATTTATGCTAATTTATTTATTTTAAAAGTTCTTTTTGTATTATGTTTTTTCTAGAGTAATCATTCTGAGGAAAAAAATAACAGTATTGTTGGTGCAAGGTACATGATTCAATTAAAATTTTATTTACACACAATTTAAAATGTACCATCAATACACTCTCCCACACTCTAGAAAATAATCTCTATATTTGGCAGGCTTTCACCAAATCCTCGGCCTTTATGAGAAGTAGAAGTATTTCTATCCTCATTAGGATTGGTATTTACAACAGTTGATTTTTCAACTCTAGGTAACTGTTCATCTTTACTCGAGTCAACAATAACTTGATCCATTTTAACTTTGTAATGTCCTCGCCCCTTGAGCCAAAATGACCGGGACAACAAACTGAGAACATACAATAGAAATGAAGTTCTAACTTCACAAAAGAAAAAACAGTGCTCACAAGAGCTATTTATTTAAAAAATTGAATTTTCCAGTTTACAGTATTGTAACTTAAAACTGGGTCACCCTGAAGACTTACATAAATAATAAAAAGATCAGGATGATCTGCAATAATTACCCTAGTTGGACTTTAGCACATTCAGATCTGATCATCTCGGTTCACCTCCTCTGTTGTTCCTGATTTACTGACAGTTACTCTCCACTCTGGTAAGAAACAGGAAAGTGCACAATATTTTCCTTCACAGTTTATATAGTCCATGTATTTTCTCTTATCAGCTTATCAGTTCTTTCAATCTCTGTTCTTGTCTAACTAGAACAAAAGTTTTGATTTTAAATTATTTCATTTATTTATTTACAAAGCTTTATTCGTACACATTTTTTATATATCTACTTCTGAAGTAACAATTACAAAAGTTATAATTATTCAACCATGAAAACTACACTTCTTTCCCTCACTCTAGAAGTTAAAAAAATGTCTCCATTAAACATAATCATTCAAGCAGAGAGGCTTTCTTTTATTATGTATGGGTTTAAACGACATGCTTTCTTCTGGTTTATGGTGGAAATCACTCTCTTTTTCATCTCCTCATTGTGTGTCTTTGGGTAATTCTTTCTTTGGGTTAGTCTTCATTTCCTGAGGTTGTAGTTGAAAAAACATATTCATCTGTATTTCTTCTGATTCTCTTTTCAGTATATGATCTACATGTCATCTATAATTTTGTCCATTAACTCCGGTAATTTGATATATTTGTCTTGATATCACTTTCTCAATTGTTCCTTTTACCCATAGTTTATGAAGGACATCTCTTACCCACACTAAATCACCTATTTCAAACGATTTCTGCATTGTTGCATCACACATGATGTTTTGGGCAGTCGGACACAAAATATCTTAATTCTTAATTTCTGCCCATAAAATACTTCTGCTGGTGATTTTTCAGTCACCATTGATGGAGTAAAATGCTGGTTAAACAAAAATTCATGTAAAGTTTGTTGCATATTCACATTTTTATTCTTTATACATTTCTTTACTTGTCCTACAGCATTTTCTGCTAATCCATTTGACTCAGGATGGTATGGTGGTGTATATACATGTTTGATTTCTCAACTAGTAAAAAATTGATTTACTTCTTTGCTTACAAAACCAGTGCCATTATCTAATATTACCACCTCAGGAAAAACATGTATATAAAATATTGTTCTTAAACAGTTGAGTTTCCTGTGCATTAGTATTTTTCACCAGGTGGCACTCTATCCATTTTGAAAATACATCTTATGTGATGAGCGTTAGTTTTCCCTCAATCAGTCCTGCTTTATCTATATGCAGATGTTCCCAAGCTTTAGACCAGTAGAGATATTGCTTAAACAGCAATGAGCTTTCTGTCTGACATGGTGAACACTTTTTAATGAAATTTTTCAATGTAACTACACACCAAAGCTTTAGCACGCACTATGCCCAGATGTCCTTGATGTAATAAATTTAATACCTTGTCTTCCTATTGGAGGTATCACTACTCTGTCCCCCATGACTATACATTCCCTACATATAGATGTGTTCTCTGTTAAACCCAAAACCCCATCACTAAATTATTTGATTTACATTTGGGCCAACCTTTCTTAATCCAGGTTGTCAAATAATGATAACCTTTATCTTCCTTAGTCCACCACTGTACTGTTTCACTATTTCCAACCTCTGATTTTATACTATCTATACAATTAACTTCAATTTCACTCTCTAGTGGCTCATTATTATCTGGTAATCTTGATAATGCATCTGCATGGGTAATTTTTTTTCCCTTCTTGTATTTTAAAATAAAATCATATGCAGACAATATGTTACGCTATTTCAACATATGCAAGGCTAAAATGTTCCGGAGTTGTACAGTCACTTTCAAAAATTCCTAACAATGGCTTATGATCTGTTATTATCTTGAAATTACAGCCAAATATGAATTAGTGGAATTTCTTCACCATAAAAATGATTGCCAGCACCTCTCTATTGATTTGGCTGTTCTTTTTTCTGCCTTAGACAAGGTTCTGGATGCATATGCCACAAGGTGCTCACATCCTTCTAATGGATGAGCTAGGATTACCCATATCCCCCACTTTGATGCATCAGTGATGATTCTAACATCTTGATCACTATCAAAATGTACTAACAGCTTATGACACCAATAAATCTTTAGTCTCTTCAAAAGCTTTCTCATGTGCCTCAGTCCACCTCCATCTTTGTTCCTTATGCAATAATTCATATAGCAGAGTTGTGACAATCGCTTTATTTTTTAAGAAAGATTCAAAAAAATTTATAAGACCCAGAAAAACCTGTAATTGTTTTACATTTTTCAGTCTTAGTGTTTTTAACTGTCCGAACTTTGTCACACAATGAGCACTTCTCTTTATCTGAAACAGTATGATGAGAAAATTTAATTCTTGTGCTTCCCATACATATTTTTCTATTTTAAATTTTACCCCTGCCCTATTCAACCTCTCACATATTTTTAAAACTTTATCTCTTAAATTTCCACTAGATGTTGCCATTATTAAGATATTGTCATAATATGGCATTACCCCTTTCAAAACCTTGAAAATCACGTTTAGCTTTGCTTGAAAAATATTTGGCACTTTGGTAATTCCAAATGGCAAATGGTTGCATTTATATAACTCAAAAGGCATGGTTAGTGTTAGAATTTAGATGTGTTATCTGTAACTTTAATCTGGTGGTAAGCAGAGTTCAGGTCTAATGTAGCAAAATATTTTGCCTTCAACAAATTAGCCAGTATTTCCCATACATTCGTACTGAATATGCATTTTTATTCAGATATTATAGTGCAGTAATGTCCACATAATCTAATTTTCCCATCTGTCTTGGTTATTACCACAATTGGTGTGGCTCATTCTGAATCCTCCACAGGGTTTAATATGCCACTTGCTACTAATGCTTTCAATTTGTCTTCCATTTTTTATCTTTGCGTGAAAAGTATTTTTCACAGCTTACACATTACTGGTCTTACATTATCCGCTAAATGTTTTATTTTCACTGGGTTTGTTTTAATTAAGCCCAGATCTTTCATGAATAAGTTTGGACATAATTTTACAATTTTTTTTTTTAACAAAATCTTTTTAACAATGGAAAAATGTATCCCCACATGACTAAACCATTCTCTCCCTATTAATGGGCTTATATTTTTTCTCTACTATATAAATTGGCAGTATATATACCTTCTCCCTAAAAGCAACTGGAGCATTTATTTTTCCAATTACAATTATTGGATTACCATTAACATCCTTTACTTTTATGTCCACTTTCTGTATTTTAACATTTGTGGTGCCTTTAGATATTTCTTTCCATTTATTTATAAATAATATTGAAATGCCTGACCCACTGTTAACCTCCATATTTAACTCAGTATCCCATATTTTAACTTTTACCATAAATTGGTCTTGACTCGACATTGTTATACTTTTCTTAATCTGTTTCTTCATAATTACAGCCCTTTTGTCTATATATCTCTTTTGTATGAGGTTTTTTACATACTGTTGTTAAATACCCTTTTGCCCCATAGTTGTAACAGTTTTCTTTCCTCCACTTACTCTTTTTTGCTAAATGCCCCATTTTCCCACAGCAGAAACACTTACTTGTTGTCTTTCCCTCTGCTTTTCCATTTTCGTAGTGCTTTTTCTCAATTTTATATATTGCCATTTTTCTCGTCTCTTCAGCCTTGTTTTTAAAAGCACAAGCTTGCTCTATTATTGTTTTATACACTATTCCTTTTTAATGGCCATCTCATATATCAAATCAGCTTCCGTTAATAATGTTTGCCATAGCCTTTCATCAGCCATTCCCCACAATAACTGGTTCATTAAAATCTGTTCAATGAAATCACCATAGTCATATTTTTTTGCTAGCTGCCTTAAAGCTATATCATAATCCTTTATTTTTTCTCTTTGACCTGTTTACGATTTCTGAGAGCTAATCTGACAATGTGTTTAGATGGTCTCAGGTTAAAATAGTCTGTTAATTCTTCAAATAACACTCCATCTGTTACCGGCCTGTTACATAATTTATTTATGATTTCAATAACCTTACATCCAGCCAGACCCAATAGGGCAGCAACTTTTCTATCATTATCTGCTATGCTGTTTAGCTTAAAAAAATTCTCTAACTGCACAATGTATAAAGGCCATTCCTGCGAATTTTCAATCCCAAATTCAGTAATATTATTTTGCCCTAGTGACATTTTATACTTTCGTACAAGTATTTCATATAAATCTCCCCTTTTTCTTTTTCACTTACTGTCTTTTTGTTATTTTGCTCTTTGAGCCAAATGACCAGAACAACAAACTGAGAATATATAATAGAAATTAAGTTCTAACTTCACAAAAGAAAAAACGGTACTTGCAAACTTAACAAATTGAATTTTCCCAATTTACAGTATTATAACTGAAAACTTGACCGCCCTGAAGGCTTACATAAATAATAAAAAGATTGAGATGATCTGCTATAATTGCCTTAGTCAGACTTTAGCACCTTCAGATTCGATAATCTGGGTTCGCCTCCCCCATTGTTCCTGATCTACTGACAGTTACTCTCTGCTAAGAAACAGGAAAGTGTGCACGATTTTTCCTTTCACAGTTTATATAGTCCCTGTATTTTCTCTTACCAGCTTATCTGTTCTTTCAATCTCTGTTCTTATCTAACTAAAACAAATGTGGCTCATTCTCTCGATATTTTTTCCCCAATTAACTTATTACGTTTTCCCAAATAAATATAATTATTTCCATTATACGCATTTATGCAAGTTTTGATTTAAAATTATTTCATTGATTTATTTACACAGCTTTTAATACACATTTTTTATATATCTACTTCTGGAGTAACAATTACGAAAGTTATAATTATTCAATCGTGAAAACACTACAAACTTCATTGTCTGTATTTTGCTAATTAGGCAAAACATCACTTCTGCTTGATAGAGAAAAAATTTTCATGTTCATTATTTGTCAAAAATTTTAAGTGAAGATTGGCTCCTATAGATCTTTTATTTATCATAATTGACATATCAGAGAATCACTGAAGTAAATGTTTTATATGTTTCTAACATGCAATCCACTTATGAGTTTAATTACTTGAATGACTTCAGATACTTTCTCACCTATAGGGCCAAGCATCCATTGCTTTTTTAATAGGTCTTGAACCCATACAGTTTTGCTTTTTTAATAGGTCTTGAAACCATAGTTTTGTTGACTCTAAATTTCACAAAGTTTGCATTATACAATCTTTGCTAGAAGTACTTGTTCTGATTTCTTTTTTACAAGTAAAAGTTCACATAAATGAGTATGACATTTTCTATCAAACAGAAACTCTGCAGATGTTTTATAGATTATTGCCCTAAGGATAAAATGCTGGTAGAATATGATTTCTATTAGTGCTTCTTCCATATTTGTAACTTTTTCTTTTCTCAAGGCAGATTTCAAACTTTAGATTGCCTTTTCCACAAGTCCATTAGAAGCAGTATGGTAGCCTGGAGCAAGAAATCTCAAAAATGTCAAAATCTGAAGAAATAAACTCTGTTATATTATTGGATATCAGGATCTCAATGAGTGAAAACATTTCCTGTAGGACTTTTATGGTACATTTAGTACTTTTAGTTTTTGTAAGCGTATGATTGGCCCATCTGCTGTATGAATCTATGATTATTAATATTGAATGTCCATTCAAAAGACCTACACATCTATATGGATATGCTCTTATGGGTTTTTTGGCCTTTATCCATGTGTTTATAAAGTTTCTTTATTCAATCAGCTGCAGATTGGCAATTATGGCAGCTTTTTACCATTTGTTCAATTTATTTATTTATTTTAGGCCACCACAAATATGAATGTGTGCCCAACTTCATCCACCCAACTCCTGGATGTCCTTTATGTAATAACTTTACACTTGTTTTCATCCCTCTACTGGTATGAGTACTTGATCAAGCATCAGGATATAGCCATTACAAAATGACAAACTCTGACAAGTGTTTTAAATTGCCATAGAAATGTTGGCCATCATTCTCAGATCCAATTCTTTAGCTTACTATATTATCCAGGGTCTCTATTTGTTCATTCAGCAACTTTAGAACTATTTAGATTTTTTATAATATTTATCATGTTTACTTCTGCTGAACTCTTGTCTTTCACAAATAGTCATGATAATGCATCCACATGTGCAATCTTTTTTTCTGACTTGTAAACTAATTCACAATCATAAGCTGTTAATATGTTAATCCACCTTAAAACTCTCTGGTTGCATATTTCAGGTGTTTTTTTTATCCTTTCCAAAAAATTTCCAAGTAAAAGATGAATGATCCACATATACTGTAAAACTACATCTATATATGTATTGATGGAATTTCTTTATTGCAAATATTATAACCAAGGCATCCTTATCCAATTGACTATAATTTCAGTTGATGATATTCTGGAGGCATAAGTAATTGGATGTTTTCCTTTACTATACAAATGTGAAATGACAGTTCCAACTCAAAATTCGAAGCATCTGTAGTAATCATCACTTCCAGATCACTCTATAATGCACTAAATGTTTGTCTGATATTAGTAAGTTCTTGTCTTGCTTGAATGCAATTTTATGCTCTTTCATTCCATTTCCAGCATTTTCCCTTATGCAATAAATCACCATCATCAATCATTATCAATCCACTGCAGGATGAAGGTCTCTTGAAGTTCAAATCATTTCCTATCTTTAGCTTCTCTTCTCCACATCATCCCTAAATACTTTATTTCATCCATCCATCTCACATGTGATCTCTTTCTGAGTCTTTTACAATCTCTTGGAATCCAGTTTTAAGATTTCAATTGTCCATCGACTATCATCTCTTCTAACAATATATCCAGCCCAACTCCACTTGTCTTTTAAATTTTTTCAATGAGGTCAATAACACCTATTTGTTCTCTTACCCATATATTGCATTTTCAATTTCTTGTTACTCCTAACATGCATCTCTCCATACTTCTTTGAGTGGTCTGAAGTTTCCATTAAGTGTCCAAGTCAATCTAAGTAAGAACTGATAAAACACATTTATTAAAAAAAAAACCCTTTTCAAACACATAGCCATATTTCCTTTTCGTATCAAGTTATTTCTACAAAAAGCACTCCAATCAAATTTAATTCTATGATTATTTTCACCCATTATATTTCCATATGTATTAATAATCTGACCAAGATATTTGTAGTTGTTAACTTCTAACTCATCATAATCAATCTTTATTTTCATATTTTTGAAAAAATCCATTGAATATTACTTTAGTTTTTTTAATATTTATCTTTAGTCCTACTTTCATCTGATAACTCTTGCAACATTTCCTGCATAAAGCATTATTTGCAAAAACAACTACACCATCTGAAAAATTTAAATGACTTAAATAATCTCCATTTACTTTCACTCCTTTAGCTTCCCATTTTAATCCACAAAATACTTCTTGCAGTACTGCTGTAAAAAGTTTTGGAGATGTGGAGTCACCCTGTCTTACAACCTTCTCAATGTTGACTTTCCTAGTATCATTATGTAATCTAATTGTTGCTATTGCATTTTTTTATAAATATTCTTTAAAATATGACAATATCTTGGATCTATACCTTGATAATCCAATGCTTTAATCACTGAAGAAATGTTTATAGAATCAAATACCTTTTTATAATCTACAAATCCAAAGCATAATGGCAACTCATATTCATTTGTCCTTTCTATAACTTCTCTCAATATCTGGATATGATCTACTGTACTAAAACCACTTTTAAATCCAGTTTGTTTATCCTAAAAAACTTTCAAAGAAATTTAACAGTCTCAGAAAATCTTGTAAATCTTTTACATTCTTAGGAATGGCCACTTCTTTTCCAACTCTCTCTCAGAGTTGGGCCACTTTCCATCTTTATTTATCACATGTCCCCAACATTTTGATTTTCAAAGTTTTCCAAATGCACTTGAGAATATTTAATCTAGATCTCATTTTATTTAACTTTGAGCACACTTTCATTACTCATTTTTTTAGCTCTTCTTTCAACTGGACAGTAATAAGTACATCATCTAAGTAGGGAACAACTCCACCTATGTTTTGAAATAATATGTCCATCTTTTCTTGAAAAATGTTTGAGACCACTGTTATACCATAAAGCAATTTATTGTATTTAAACAGACCAATATGGGTACATAACATTAACAATACCGTATTTTTTTCTGTGACTGGTATCTGATGAAACACATACTTTAAATCTGTCTTCATTGCCTTCATGAAGAAAGAGACTTTTTGTAAAAATGCTAACACTTTTCATACAATTAGCACAGAATAAACACTTTAAAGTATTTATATACAGTAACTTAATAATTGCACAGATAAATAGTTCCATCTGGTTTAAAAATCATGACCACAGGAGTAGCCCATGATGAGTTTCTACAGGTGATAGCATGCCTTTTTTATTATATATCCTATTGTCTCTTCAGTCTTTGTCAATGCATAGGGAACTTTCCATAGTTTACACACAGTTATGCATCTCTAGCTTATTCCATGCTACTAGTCTCATTCTTATTTCAGCTGTTTCCTGTTTAAACAGCTGAGGAAACTTTGTTCTAACTTCTGGTCTCATTCTTATTTCAGCTGTTTTCTGTTTAAACAGCTGAGGAAACTTTGTTCTAACTTCTGTTTCTAGTTTGGCCTTCTTAATAATTTAAGACAGATTCCTAATGGATGAAACCAATTTTGACCAAGCAGAAGACTAATGTCTCTCTTTGCAATAAACAGTGATAAAATACTTTTAATTTTTGATTTACTTTCATTGGGACAGAAACTTCTCCACATATTTGTATTCTGTTTCCATTTACATCTATGCCAACTACATTTGTTATATCTAATTTTATTCTTTTCTTGAATTTAACTAACTTTAATCCACTCCTTCAGAGGTAGAATCTATAACCCAGCACTGCTGACAATCTCCATATTGACTTTAATTTTACAAATGGTTACATGTAATTTGGCCATTGTTTGCGTCATTTAATGACTTTATCTTAAATTTTCTACAAGCTCCACCTCCCCCTGATTTAAAGTCTTAGTGAGGCTTGTCTTTTTGATTTTCTTGCAAACATGAGCTAAGTATCCTTTAATGCCACAAATACAGCATTTTTCCAATTTGAATTTGCACATCCTTTTTGTGTGCTTTGCAATTCCACAACAATAGCACATTAATTCATTTCTTATGAATTTTTTTAGGTGATTTATCCATCTTAGCTCTGTATACATTTGTGGAATTTTTAAAATTCATTTGCTACCATTTGATATTCAGACATATTATATGTTATTAACTCATGTTCTATACATTTTGTGATAGCTGTTCTGTATGTTATATACACTTTACCTAGTATTTTAAAATTCTGGTCCTAGAATCCACATAATAGCTGATCCAGGAGTATGTCCTCTAAATCCATTGCAAATTCACATTACATCTGACCATTATACACAATGACAGATTGTAATCTTGTTAACTCCCTTGAGGTAGTTGTTTCTCATTTGAAAATGCAATTGAACTATCCTCTTCATTACCACTGGCTGAAAATATGTAGTAAGATTTTCTATTAATTTGCTGTATGGTACATCTTCTGGAGTCTTGGGATCATATAATTGTTTAGCAATTTGTACAACATTGCTTCTAGCAAAAAGCAAGTGTTGTAACTTTAAGCTTATCATCTTTTTAACTTAATTTTCTATGCAAGTTCTTAAAATCTGTCATCTATTCCATCTGCTATGTCCATGGAGGGACAATCTTAGCGGTGTTGAATAATACACACATAACGTGAACATATATATATATATACCAGCAAGATTATTTCTGTTTGATGAGGCATTAATTTAACAATATAACAAGTACAATAAAATTATATTATTGATAATAATTTATCCCGTTTACTTTTGGGAATTGTAATGGAATATATATAATGTGCGAAAATATCTTATTTTACATACAGCCAATAATTATACAGTTCGTTACTCTCCAAGTGGTTTATTTACTCGTCTAATTAAAATATATGCAAACTTATTTCCATTTGAACTTTACTAGTAAAGAATTTACTAAAACGAAGTTTATTCAGCATTATTTTTTTTCCCATTCGAGAATGCATTGTTTTACTTTCAGCAGCCATTTTCTCCTCTTGACTGCTTTTGATGGCTATGTGCTAAGAATCTCGGGACTTTTTTTATTAGCTACACTAATTTACATAATTTATTTTAAAAGTTTTTTTATCATATGTTTTTTTCTAGACTAATCATTCTGGGGAGAGGGAGACAGTAGTGTCGGTGCAGTGTACATGATTTAATTAAAACTTGTTTACCCACAACTTAAAATATTTTCACTATCAGTACAGATAGGTAATATAATATACACAATTATTTTTTGCTTTTGTTTATATTATGAAATAAATATGTTGTTAATAATGTAAATGTGATTATGTGTTTCGTGATTTTTTAAATTTCGTATTTAAAAATACAGTAATCTCCAATGAAGTTTTTTTTTTTGTTGTGTTTCCCAGTTAGGCCCTGTGGAAATATGGACACCCTAGGCTGAACTATGTTATTAAATATTACAAATTAATAGTGAGTAATATTTACTGAGGCTATAACCTCGATAATATGCGTATAAAATGCGATAGTAGGGACCTCTACAGGTGTTTTGCATTTTATACGCATATTATCGAGGTTATAGCCTCACTAAATATTACTTACGTAATCAGTGTGCGTTTAATAAATTTATAGTTACAAATTAATAGTGAATGAATTAAAACAAGTTGCTATCTCATATTTCATTTATTTATGCTTTGGTATAAAACTCTTCATAAATTTTATAATAATAATGATATAATTTAATGCGAAGATTGGTCTTGTATTTCAATAATGAGATTATCAATATTGATGTTAATATTACTTAAGGATAATTGCATAGAATTTTTGATGTTTTGCTCCATTATTCTTGTTAAATTTTTTGATTTATTGTATTTCATCCTTGAAAAACACTGTTCACCCATATATGCGCTGCCAAAATGATCAATAATTTTTCTTGAAAAGGCATGTAAATTTGGTACTTACATATTAGTCCTGCAGTGTAGAGGAGATGATACACCTTTTCACATCCATGATAAATATGCAACTTGTGATTATGTCAAATAAACCCTGTGATCTGATCCAATCTCATTCAATAATGTATTTTTTTTTTGTGATAATTTTTGTGATTATCAAAAAGTTGATAACATAAAAGTTGGGAGTGGAGTAAAATGAGACAATTTGCTCTACATAAATACTCTTCACGTAATAAAGATATATATGAGAGATGATGACCTGGCCCAACTGATGAGTGCTGGTTCAGCATGAAATGCATCTTGGGGGTTATTTGTCTTTTATTGTATCTTTATTTATATGAAATTATTTATAAAATAAAAAAGAATGGAGAAATATGGAAGTTGTCTAATTTATAATTTTACACTCTCAGTTACTGTCCAGATTTCATTCTGACAAGATCTTTAGTGCTGTCAATTGCATTTTAAAAATATTTTTTACTTTATTTGTATTCGTAGTTTTGATTTAATGATTTTTACTTTTATTTGTATTCGCAGTTTTGATTCAAAGATTTTTTTATCCACTACTGAAATGAATGCTGTTTTATACTTTCAAGAAAATGTAAAATTGGAGGCCCTAACAAAACTGATGAGAGCCTTTTCAAAACTAACCTGGATGAATTCTTCCCCTGATGAGTGTTTTATTATGACAATTAATGAAAGAACAGTGGCAATTCTTATGAAAGCTACCAAACAAAATGTGGAATAGGGATCGACAATTTATTCCGATTATTGGAAGACCTATAAAAGTGCTGAAATACAAAGTGCCAGTTATGATCAGTTTCATGTGAACCACAAATACAATCATTTGTTAAGTAAGTGTGCATTTTGGGGAAAAAAATAAAAATTTTACTTTTAGTCTCCATTTTGGGAAAAATTATCCACTTAAAATAAAGTAGAACTGGCAAATTAATTGTTTCATGATGACAATTCCTATTATATATATTACATGGTAAATACTATATGTATATGTTTTACACTTTTTGTATATTTTAGAGTATATTGACTGTTGGAGGGCCTATAAAAGTGTTGAATTACTAATTGCTGATTATGATCATTTTCGTGTGAACCACAAATACAATCACATGTTAAGAAAGTGTGCATTTTGGGAAAAATAAATATTTGCACTTTTAGCCTCCATTTTGAGAAAAAAATTTATCCACATAAAATAAAGTACAATTGGCAAATTGATTGTTTCATTGTGACAATTCCTGTTACATGGTAAATACTGTATGTGTATATTTTACATTTTTTAGTAATATTTTAGGCTATTTTGTAATTTAGTGATTGTTTTGTCCATATTTAAAGTAACATTTGGGAATTGTATAATGGTATGTCATTTTAATTTTTTCATGTCAAATTAATATTTTTACTATTGTTAAAATGTACTTTGTAAGATTGATTTTGATTGAAATTCTTATTTTTAGTATTGTTAGAAATTAATATTTCATGTCATTTTATATTTTTTGTGTGAAACTCATATTTTTAGTGTTAGAAATTAAATATTTTTTAGTATTGTTAGATTTAATCTTATGTAATTTCTGTCATGTATCAGTCCTGCAACATGTATTAGACATGCTATGCCTTTTCACATACGTATTCAGCCTGATGATAACTTTGTAAATCTTGTGAAAATAACATGTACACATGGTCCTTTTCATTTTAAGTTTGTGCAAGATCCAAGTGTACACATTATTTTGGTAAGTTCACAAGATTAGAAAGTTATCAGCAGACTGAATGTGAAAAGGCATCAAGTCCAATACATGTTGCAGGACTAATACGTAAGTACCATAAAGGTGTATACTTTTATTCCACCAAATAAGACAAAAAATATTATTTTCAGTAATTGATAATGATTTATGATGCAATATTTTTGTAAAAAAATGTATTATTAAACCAAAAACTATGTCACTAGTAGGGGATTGTCTTTGAAAACAATTTAGTTTTAAAAAGACTGCTTTTAGAAGGTATGTTATGAGAAAGCAGAAGCTGCCATTACTGACTTTGATAAAATTGCTTCTGCAAAGCTACATAAAATATTTTAATAACAGTAAATAATTTATTAACTTTTAATAATTTTTTTCTGTTTCTTCAATGATAACTAATAATAAATATATATATATATTTAAATAACTTGAAATTCTAATATTTTGTTGTTCTAACTTTTTCAATAGGTAACGTAAAACCAATGAACATATGCTTTTTTTATTAGTCATAAGAACTTTCTTTTTTATATTTATTTTCATGATTTTTAAATATTAGAATTTCATTTTTGAAATTTTAATCATTAAAAAGCTTTGATAAAGATATTATAAAATATAAATTAATTAAAAGGTAATTAATTAATGTGAATTAGAACCTACCATGTTTACTCCCACCACAAATAAGACAAAGACCACTGAAATAGATTAGTATCAGGCTGGATCAAAAGAAGTAGAGGGATGGAGCCAGTTCGCAGGCTGTGAGTTGCCCATATGTGATTTGCAAGTTCATTTAAATGATTCTTTGAGAATGTAGCTTGTGAACTATCTCAAAATAATCCCATTTAAATTTCATTTAACTGAATCTTAGTGTATTTTTCCTATCATTATCAAAATGAATATTTTCAACTATACAGAATTTAAAGCAGAGAAATTCTAGTAAATATAACATTATTTTTTAATGTAGATATTTTAAATATAAAGACACTATAACAGAGTAAATACTTTAAATTAATTTTCAAAACTAAATATACTTTCAATACATTAGTATCATGCTCAAATATATCATCACAATAAAAGCTTAATATTAATTAAGATTTATACTTGTGGTTGTTTTCTCATCCCTGGTGTTCACCGTGGGATGGCATTGATGCTAATCAAAAACATATACATATAACGATTCCGGGGCCAGACCTATGTGATTGATTTGATATAAAAAGATCTGATTTATTAGATTTGTAATAAAATATTCTAGTAACTAATACTATTATATGATGTTAGTCTTTCATTTTTGTAAATGTTTATTAATATTATATTGTTTTTTAGTTTGTGTGTGTGTCTTTAAAGTTACGGTGTTTTTTTCTAATTTTTTTTTTTTACTTTATGTGTGTCTTTTTAAAGTTACGGTACTCTTTTTCAAGAGTAAATCAATCATTTTATTAAAAAGCAATACGTAATAAGTAAATGTTTATTAATCTTATATTGTTTTTTGAGTTTGTGTGTGTGTGTTTTTCTAATTTTTTTTTAACTTTAGGTGTGTCTTTTTAAAGTTAAGGTATTTTTTGTCAAGAATCAATCAATCATTTTATTAAAAAGCAATACGTAATTCTAAATCTATAAAAAGTAATGTAATTTAGACAACATTTACTATTATGATTTTGTGTGTGTTTTAATGATACACATACATCACTACAAATAGAAAATAATTCATGGCAACAACTCAAAAGGAAAGGAAACCCTCCCAAATATTTAATTAAAGGATTCTATGTTAAGTTCGAAGACTAACAAATAATCTTCAAACTTGGGGGAATTATTGTTATGTAGGTGTATAATTAAAATACACACAAAATAATAATAGTAAATGTTGTAAATGGGGATTTAATATTGAATCATATGTATGTGTATCAATTGTCGCATATACATATGCAAGTTATATATATATATATACATGTGAAGATAAAAAAAAATACATTAATTTACGATCATCTTAGACTTTAAGCTGTGTTATTTTGTAAAACAGCAAAAAAAAAACAAACAAATCCTTTGAGTTAGGAAGGTTAATTAACCAAGGAACTTTGCAAATCAACAAGATGAATAATTAATTAAAAAAGTAATCGAGCTGCAAAAGGGGTAATCAATCAAAGTAAAAGTAAGTCTAAATCTGCTTCTGCAAGTAAACTGGGAGGGATTAATCGGATGGACAAGATTTGCCCAATCAAATCCAGAAATATTCAGAACTGGCGAAATGAGTGCAAGTGTAAAGCATCGGCAAACTGGGAGTTCTACCCAATGCAGATGAACTGTGAAAGGCACTGACCGTCACTTATTTAGCACGGTAGCAGACTGCTGGCCTCTGAATGTTCAAGAGTCAGCATAATAGGGACTATAAAGTAGGTCGCATAGATCTTTATTCTTCTTATTTTGGTATACCTTCGGGTTTTGTTGATCTAAATGTATAATGATTGTTTTAATGTATTCGTGTAAATATGTAGATATTAGTGTATTGTAATTTAATCTTCTGCTTTTCTTATTCTACCGGTGTTAGTCTCTGGGATTAGGATTCTTGTATGCATATATAGGCAGGGTAAGGTTGGCTTACTGCATAGATTGTTCGCCAGCGAGTATTATGTAGAACTGGCGGACATAACAGATGTTTATTAACATGAATTTGCATTTCCTCACCACAATGACACTTTTTCTGTTTCAACAGGATATTTTTATTTTTGCAAATATGCCACAGTGCTGGCTTCAGTTGATGGCAATTGCCACGGCAGCCATCTTACTTGTTTTTGAATGAATTCTCGTGAGAACATTATTTGTCACGTGATTGTCAAAGAAATGCTGGCATGTACCCTTCCAAATAACTTTTTGAGGGTTACACATTCCTCATGGAAGCTTCACGTCATTAATAAACTTATAAGTTACATCACATTAAAAAAAATATGTCTAATCAAATTTTAAAAAACTACAACTGGCTCAAATACACACACTCTCACACCAAACTACAGAGATAATAGATATTCTAAGATTACAAAAAAATGAATAACAAAATCAACTATGGCAGCCAATAAAGGCATTTTCTCTTTGCTTTTAGCATAGAAAAAAAAGCCATAACCAGCAGCCGTCATCGGGAACTCTTTCTGTGTTTTATCATAGAAAGAAGTCTCTTTGTGTTGGCTTCTGTCGCCACCCAACATAATGTGAGAACTCTTTTTCTGCATTTATAGCGTAGAAAATTTCCTCGTTTGATGGGTGAATACCAGTGAAATGGTATATTTTTAGGAATTTACCTAGAAATAGTGACATCTCGAGGCGAACACCAGGGATGAGAAAACAACCATACTTTTTACTAATTTGAGCATGATTAACTCCCTGATTCACTACATATTCATTATTTAAAAGCTTTAAGTTAAACTAGCCAATAAAATAATTAAAATTACCCCAATTCAAAATTAAACAAAACTAACCAATGAAAATAAACTCTATAATGCAACCAATGGTTTCCTTTCCAAAGTAAACTTCTCTAAGTGCAAAGGACTAAAAATATATCAATAAATATGCACTATTTCCCACAATTCCAATCACATCCCACACACTCTTAATATTAAAAAAACTTAAGCAAGTTAATTGTTTTAGAATCATACATTTTTAATAATAAAGATTCTTCAATATTTTTTTTTTATTTCTTTCAAAGAAAACAACTTTAGCTTCATCAAAACTAACAATGCAGCCTGTATCTCTTTCATGGATACATAAAGCAGAACTAAGATATTTATTTCTAACCCTACTTTTATGCACTTTTAATCTTTCATTTAAGCTCAAATTATTTTGACTTATATACAACTTCTTACAAAAGCAAGAAATAATATACATAATCTCCAGGAATTGTATTCATATCCAAAATTGCCTTTGTATTATTTAGTAAATTACTCAAAGTAATACTCCTCTTCAAGAAATTTTTTATTTCCAAACAAATTAATATTTTTGCTTACAATTCTATAAAGAAAATTTAAAATGTAAAACCATATTTTTTTATTTTTTATATTATTATAATTATTAACTTAATCATAATTACTATTAAATAAAATACCCTTAACAAATTTATCAGAGCAGCCAACACTGGAATAATCTTTATAAAATTGACCTTTTGGAAACAAAGCTATCTTATTAGTACTATTTAATCTCTGATTTCTATAACAACAATTTCTTAAAGTAACTACTTTACTGGATAGAGAGTAATAATTATCAGGTTTAATTATAGTTCTTAAATCCTTAATCTTAACAAGAGTTACTACATACCAAACATAATTATTTTTTACATTTTTTATTACCAATAAATCTAAAAATTTTAATTTAACAAAATCTCCCCCCCCCTCTTTTTCTTTAATATATTTTATAAACGGGTCAAAACAAACTTATTTAACAACACTTCAAATTTATCATTTTCAACTACAAACAATCATCAACATATCGACAAATAACATTAAATACATTATACACAATCATAATTAATAATTTTCTCTTCTTTAACTCATCTAATTTTGAAGTGGCATAATTTTAATATATAATTAAAATTACTCCAAATTAAACAAGATAAATCTGATAAATATATATTGCAACCTTCAGGAAGAGAGAAAACAGAAAGAATCAGACAACAAAAAGCTGTAACAACACTTAAATCCTCAATGATCAATCTAACACATTGTGCAAGCAAAACTGTAACCAAATAAGATGCAAATCATAACCTATAAAGAACAAAATCAAATGAAAGGACAATGTATAGGCTAAAATGTCACTTGATATAACTAAGCTCAGTGGGTTTATAAAACAAATACTATATGCCACAATAAGCATATGGAAGAAGCATTTATAATAAAATATGAAGCAGCATTTTTAATAAATCAAGAGGAGGAAAAATATCTCATTCTAGCACGCATAAATGAAAGACTTAATATTATGAGCATATGCCTTTGAGGTTATATTTAAATTTCTTTCTACAACTATCTACTACAACTACCACTTAATCCACCTCTTCAATATCTTCTCAACAACTCGTTGCTCTGATCAAATATAAAAATATTTAATTATCATAAAACTTAAAACGTTCTTTGAAAAGCTTTGCCACTTATGATCCACCTTTTGAATGTAACTTTATTATCAAAATCAATTTAAATAATATGGTTAGTGAAACAAATCAGGATATCTCAGGGTAATACGATCTCACTTAAATTATAAAATAAATTCTCTTTGTCTCTTTAGATCTATTCAGTATTGAATGAAATCCTAGTTAATAAAATAAATAAGACATACACTTCCCCTAAGCTAATGTCTTATCACAATTATGATACTATCAATACTATTGCTAACTTAATCAAAATAAAACACGATCTCTTAATTTTAGAATAAGATAATGAATAATCTAGGATTACACTCAGATATTAAGAATGGATAAGAAATTTAATAATCATTGCAAATATCCTAGAATAAAATCTACTTAAACATCTAACTAGGTTCTTTTGAAATTAAATTTTATTATAGCATAATAAATATGTTCTAATATGAAAATGATTTAAAATAAACATGTACAGTGATTTGAAATAAGCAAATCAAATTAGTTAAAGTGATCCAAAGTGATAAATCAAATTATAATTCTTTATTAAGCAAAATATGTCTTTCTCAGATGTTTTATTAATGCTTAAATAATTTAATAAAGTGACTATTAGTTTCAATGTTCATGTACTCTTTTAGAAAATACACTTAAAATAATTTATAATACTGTATTTTATAAATATTTAGACTCTAGTCAATATGTGGAATGATTTTTGGTTGATAAGTGGAATGATGTGAACAAACGACTAGAGAATTTATTTAAATAACAAAAACAAATATTTATTCTACAGAAAAATAAATACAAAATTACAAACACTCCATATTTGAGTTCACAGAGCCAAAGGCTTTCACAACATTATTTCCTTAAAATTTGTTACAGAAAGATTTAAAAATTTACATCATGTTTTATATATAAAAAAAATAATTGGATTAAGCAAAAATAATCCAAAGATTAAAAACTTTTTATTCTTAATTATCAAAGAGTTCTCACTTATCAATGCATTCATACAATGATAATAACCTTCATATATATATTGTCCCTTTTATGAACATTTAACATATTTAATAATGATAGCTTACCAATCCAGTAATGAAGGAGTGAAGACAGATATATATTATCTATTTATGCCTATAATAAACTTTAAAATTTGGAATTAATTATTTATCATATTTTGTCCTCATAATTACCAAAGCTCAAATATAGAATGTACACATCTGCAATGAATAATTCACATGTAAGCCAACCAAGAATACTATAGAAGTAAGGTAGAATTCCTCAGAACTTTGATAAAACCCATTAAAATGCCAGGTAAAGCCATGGTAAAATATTACACATGCTTTACTAAGCATACAAACTACAAACAAAATTCATCTTCAAATGATGAAGTAAGGTGAAGTGAAAAGTATGATGGCATAGCTCATAGAAATGCACCTACTTTTGAGCCATGATAAAAGAATCTAGGATTTTGTCACTAGTCAGGAAAAATAATGAGAATGTGCAGCAGAGACAAAAATATTAAATAATAAGGTGATGTTACTATCTCTTTTAAAATATATATCAGCAAGACAATAAGAGAGATACCAATGCTACATCTATAAACATGCTGGCATAAATAACCCAAATATAGAGACTGAACTACTACCTCTAGACAAATAGTATAGCTCATAGATGTGAAAGATGATAAATAATAACTAATACCAAATCTAGTTCCATTAACATTAGGCAATAAATAAGCATAAAATTAAAAATAGAAACATACATCTACTTAGTCAGCTTATAGCATAACAATATACCTTTATAAATAAATAATTCATATGTACAAAGAGAAACATACTATTTTAAAATATGCAAATGTGATAAATTGATATTCTGAGAACTTTAATGTAAAATATTTCAAAATATAACATATAGCACAAAAATAATATGCAAATGAAATATGGTGCATAAACATTATAAATACAAATAAAATTCAACTTTTTTTATCATCAAATAAATAAATTAAATAAAGTAAGTTCTGGTTTCTTCTTTCTTTACTATTACACTGGAATGTGAGTAGGTAAATCTGGCAAATAAAGTCTTATGGGCAGCAAATATATTCATAAAATATTATAATTAAAATAACAAAATTTAGAATATCAACTATGACACACAAAAAACTGTTTCTGGATCTTTAATGAAAACTTCAGTTGATTATATGCTAGCAACTAATAAATAAATGTATAGTCATTCAAACAAGAATCTATGAATTTAAATTATGATATATGTTTATTAAGTTGCAATAAATAGTTTACTAGTATTTAAATTCAAGTTTTTCAAATTAATACATCATACAAATTGTCTTAATTTATATTAATAATGAGAATATTTTGCAGGAGAATATTTCCATTAAATTATATTCATTCAACATTGTAAAATATTTGCAGAAAAATATACTTATTTTTAAATGTCATATTTATGACCACAATGGACTCCATTGCAATGCTAGAAAAGAAGATAATTTGCAGGTTTAAAAATATTAGAGCAGGTGTCATAAATATTTAAAATATAGAAAATCATTTAATTTATTAAAATATGTCTTTTTGCAGGTATACTTTATGTTTTGTTCTTATAAAATGAATAAATTTAAAATTTTTCATAATATTTAATAAATAGTTTTATTGAAAGTTGATGTTTTTATTACCTTATCTTGAATATGATTTCTTTCTTCCAAGGAAAGAAAACAATCAAAATAAGAAAATTCTTTCATGCCATTTTTCAATTGATTATATAATGTCTTTTATTAGACAAACAGCACTAATAAATTATTCACTATTGTATAATATTATTATGAAAAAATTAAACATTATTTTTTGTAGACTTAAAATAACTTTATAAACATCTGGTAAATTAATCATAATAAAATATAGTTCTTATCCTGTGAATTAAGACTTTTACTTAAAGTAAAAAATTCTGGATAATATTTAATATGAAATGAGTATTTTTAAATGAAATATTAGGAAATTATTAATATTCTAAATGTCATTATTGCCACTAAGAAATTTAAATATATTGTGGCAAATTTAAACTTAAAACAAACATTTTTGTTTGCCTTGAAATTGATAATGTCTCTTATACTATCATGATTGCAATAATAATAATAATAACTGTTGAAGTTTTCCAATGCAGAACAATTAAAAGATAATATTCTAAATATTATCATAATGAAATGATATTACTATTACAGCTGACAGGTATGAAAATGTCAGATCTTTTGTTGTTTCAGTTTAGATAATTGTGTCCAGATATTGTCATTCAGCCTTACATACTTAAGCTTAAAAAATAAAATTTAAAGAAAATTACATTTTCAAAATTTTAACTGGAGTTTTAAAATTCAACTGCTACAAATATGAATAAAATTAAAACTGAGCCAGTCTGGTGTCAATTTTACTATATTTATAGTAGTAGTCATGTAATCACCTTACAGTACTTATTAGCCTTTTAATCTACAACCTCTTTCCTTATTAGTTAGAATCCTGATCTATTGTAATCATGGAAGGTTGTCAGGTAAAAAATATTCTAATTAATATTCAATTTTAAAATAAATCCAACTTTTGTCTAGACAAACCAAAATTAATTAATTAAAAACACTTCCTGGTTGCAAATAAAATAATTACTTAAATTTATAGATACCAGGATAAAATAAAAATATATAATTAAAATGTACATTACATCTTTAGTAGTATTTACTAAGGCTGCAACTTCAAGAATATGCATGTAAAATGTGATATTAGGGACCTCTAAGGTCTTAACCACAAGCTTATGCTTTGGAAAAAAAGAAGGAAACCCTCTTTACTTCAACCTACTTTTCTTTTTTTTCCAAAGCATAAGCTTGTGGTTAAGACCTGTAGAGGTTCCTAATATCACATTTTTACACGCATATTCTTGAGGTTACAGCCTTAGTAAATATTACTTAAGTAATTAATATGCATTTAAATAAATTTATAATTACATCTTTAATAAAACAAATATTACAAATAATATAAATATTTAATATATTTATTTATTATTACTTAAATTTAGACAAATTTTTCAGAATATAAATTTTAAATTATCTTTTAAAATTAGACATTTGATAATCTTTTAAAAATAAATAATGTTAAAATTTAAAACTTTTATTCATTCATTTATTCAGACATTCATCTATCTATTACTTTTAAAAGTTATATCTTTAATTATTAGCTTTATTAATTCTTTACAAGTAAATGAATTTAAAATATTTAATTATATTATGTGTTAAAATAGGGTTTAAACCTGGTTTCTTAATATCAAAATTAATACAAGCTTTTTGAAACATTTTATTAGTTAAATCATGACTAAATTAGCATTATTAAGTGTTAATGCATTATTTATAATTTACATTACTAGATACTTTAAATGTAAAGACTTTAGCATCTTAAACATTTATTTAAGCTTAAAACTATTATAATTTAAACTATAAAATTTATTTTAAAGCTGCACAATCTGTAAAATTTCTGATATAGTAACCTTTCTATGCAAAAATTATGGGATTACAAAGCACTAATAAAAATCTATTAATGGCAGAAATGAATTATATATATTTAGATATCTTGTCACATAATTTGACTTGGCATTTAGCTTCTGCTTAAGCTAAAGATCACAACATATATATATACATATATTGTAACATGATGTGCCATTTTCCATATATAACTTACACATATATAAAACCATATGTAAAATTGCGTGTATGTAAATAACGATACATGTATATGCGTATGTTTAAAAAAAATATAATATTCCATTTTATCGCCCAGAATATTTATAAGCATCAATTTATGACCTCAAGTGCCAATCCTATATTTCTATAAGAATTATGCTGGGAGAGAACTGGAATACCAATATGGAAATGCCCTGAGCTAGCTCTACTCAGGGCGGGTGATTGACAAATCGATGGAAATCTATGAGGAAGGAGGTTACTATACTTTAATATGTTTAATATACTATTCTAAATTCTTTCTACTTTTATAAAAATTAGACCTAAATAAACAATACCATTAAACATACATCTCATTTTTAAATTTTGTACATTTTTATTTTACCATGATTAAATATTTTGTGCTCTTTATTTTTTTTTAAGTAAAATGCATGCATACACACACAGCTTAGATATTTATAAAATCACATGAATAAAACATGTATCAGTTCATACTAGTAAGAAAAATAATTTCTTTTTCTTTGATTCTTTCTTTTTTAAAAAAGTTTATGCATATTGTTCATAATAATGAAGTTTGTAAAGAAAGTTTGTGAAAAATTATAAGAAACAGATGCTATCTGGAACACTAATTACATATTGTTGAATGGGAATGTACCTGCATTTCTTTTCTTCCCCGGGGAAAATGATGGATTATTAGAAGTGCAAAATTTCATTCATTTTGAGTCCTTTTTATAGCAGTACTGGCGATTAAATTTGATTAATTATTCCGGTTATCCTATATTCTTGCTTGTTGATTCCATTCCCTTGTTTCTTTATTTAGACTTTGGATCAATTAGTTTCTATCTTCGTCAGTTACTTTTCCTGCAGCCATCTTTGGACCTTCATGGGGCGGGATTGCACTGCCTGGGATGCTTATGCTTTCTTAAGCCAGCTTGCCCACCATTTTACCCTCCATTTCTCTCTACAAATCTCTCTCACAGCACTCTCTACAAAAATCAGCAATGGAATGAATTCCTTTTAGCAAGTTCTCCCACTCAAAAATCCGGATTCTTTTTGAAGAAAAACTTTTTGCACCTCCGAATCTAATTTTGTTCTTCTTTTGTTTTCATTGAAATTCTTTTGAATCTAAACTTTAAGCTCACTAATCAAATTCCTTAGATATCGATCAAGTTATTTTTGATATTTTTTTTTCATTTAACTTCTCCAAAATGAAATTGAAAAGTTTCCATCTTGAAAAATAAAATATATTTCCATAACTACATTTATACTTTTATTATTATTATTATTATTATTATTATTATTATTATTATTATTATTATTATTATTATTATTATTATTATTATTATTATTATTATTATTATTATTATTATTATTCTATCTAGCAAATATATACATGCGTTTCTTCAAAAAAACAAATGAGCACACATACCCCTCCCTTTCTGTTTATTTTAACCTTTTTAAAATCCCTATTTTAAAATTATAAATCTATATACAACAAAGGAAATATAAATATGAAAAAGAAATAAATTTAATTAATCGGGCTATATACCGATGTATACAGGAAATTTTACTTTTTGAAACAGGGATCGAACTCAGCCCTGTTTCAATATATATATATCAGTGTTGAAGCATGATGTTTTTAGGAATGGAAGCACACTTCTTTTTTTATAATGTTTTTATTTTACTTGCCACAACAATTTTTATGTAATAGCACCTAATATATATATTACACACCTAGAAAATATGAAACTCTTATCTGTAAATCAGAGAATATATTATCAATATATTTTTATTTTTAAAATTCTTTTAACATTCTTAAAAGTTTTAACTGTAAATTAAATCTTAGCATTGTTTGAACTTCTTATAAACAATGAGAATGTGTTAGTCAAATTCATTCTCTGTGTATATAAAAGCAATTCAACTATTGGTAAAAAAAATTTAAAGTGAATTTTTTAAATTAAATTTTAATTAAAGCTTTTGAAAGTTTTAGTGAATTTTTCTATGGAAGCACTCATTCCATTCAATACATGGATGCTTTGTCCCTGATATATATATATATATATAGAGAGAGAGAGAGAGAGAGAAATGACTTTCAAATAAAAAAAGCAATATTCAGATAATAAATAACACACAAAATAATATCAGTGCATAATATTTTCCCTTTTTTATTATGGTGACCATATGATACAATTAACTGCAATTGTGTTGATCTTCCACATCATTTAGCATCATGCCAGATTTTATTAATACTTTTATTAAATATAGATTTATAGTTTTGTACTAATTATTTTTAATAAAAAATTGATATAAATTGAATTTTGTCTATTTTTAAGATGAATAAAAATATTCTCATAAATAACCATCTGTTTATACTGCAATAACATAAAGTTGATGATGATGATCATAGCTTACATTGGGCAGTCCATAATTTAGTGGACCAAAGTTGACATTTTGTAACTGCCCATAAAAGTAGACATACACATTTATTTGTAACCATGTTGGTGAACTGAAACATAATTTTAAAACACAAGCACTGGAATAATGATGATGATCATACATAATTATTCTATTTTGCATTAAGTATGTGCATGCTTACATATTTAGCAAAGGTTAATGCCATAATTGTAAAGAAATCACCAAAAAATAAATATTTATTTGGGGGCATCATCTACTGTCTATACATGGCAACTAATCTGTAAATCTACACACATCTCATATGCATTGCAATTTGGCATCAGAACTCGGCATAGGGTCAACTATTAAGTAATTACAGTATAACTAATCACTTATATGTGTAAGGAACAAAGATGCAAAAGTAAAGAATTAAAATAATGATAATTCACTGCTTTATATATATTTCCTTGAAATAGGTATTTACTCAGGATATATTTTTCAGTGCAATTCTACTTTGTATCATTAATCTAATTACCCACATTAGTAAATCAATTTTAACTTAGTCTTCAGTGAAAACACATACTAATTTAATACATATTTAAATATTATTAACATTTGATTAACATTCAAAATCATTTTAGTTTGAAACACCTTAAACAAATAGAATTAAATAATAAAAAAAATGCTAAAATTCTTTAATCGCAAGTGTTTGACTGAAATTAATATATACTTTTGATAATTAAAATTTAAAAAGTTTTTTTTTCATGAATATTCTTCTAACGTTTTACTGCAAATTGTTAATGAAATCAATTGTAGTTTATTTCCATGAATTCTTTTATCCATTACATGAAAATATTTATCTAAAGTTTTGTAATATCTTTTAAATTATATATATAATATAAATATCATTAAAGTTTAAAGATTTGCTATCTTAATATAAACTGAGCACTGATTATATATATGTGTGGGAGATGGTAATCTAGACCAATTGATGAGTGCTGGTTTAGCATGAAATAAGTAAATTGGAGATTATTTATCTTTCTTACATTTATGAGAGCATGTGTATTGGTGGAATAAAATGGAGTGGATATATGTAATGTACCGGACCCTACTTCCCTGCGGAATTACTTCCCTAATCTTGCACTGAGCATGAAGTGGATTGAACAGGCTAAAAAATAAATACCCATTTAACTGATTGTCTGTCCTACAACATATTGGTACTTCCAGTTAAACTGATAGAAAGAGTAAATTGACAGGACTCTGCCAATTAAAACCCCTTTAGTTAATATCTTACTCGAATGCCCGAATGTTTAGGACCTATGGTAAGTACACATCTTTGAAAAGTCTTTACAAAATAGTTTTTGCATGCTATTCTTAGAAAAGAATAAAAAATGAATCCCCCCCCCCTAGAAGTATGTGCAATACCATATGTTCAGCAGAGCATAAGAATAAGATTTAACACCGTGGTAGAGCAATATCACATGTGGCTAGCTCAATACACTCTACATCTAGGGTCTTCAATTAGGGTAAGTTAAATGGTTATTATAGATGTGTGATCGATAAAAAAAAGAGTACATTTTATCAAATAAATAATAATATGAAAATAAAACAAATTTAACATTATGATCAAATATTTATTTAATCCCAGATACCCACCACTGTTCATACTTAAAATGATATAATAAAAAAACAAATAAATTATTATCACAGACTCGTATATACATTTGATGCATTGAAATAGATAAAATTTGAATACAATTTTAAATGAATAAGGAAAACAATAATCCCTACAGCTATTTACAATGTTTCATAATGAATGGAAGTGGTCGGAGCTTTTTACTCTGTAGAAATAACTTATACTTTGTGTGATTTGATATATATATATATATTTCAGATAAGAGATTTTCAGTTATACAGGCATACACTTCTACTTAGAATTTTAAAACCTTTTTTATTGATAGCAAATATAATAAAAAAAAAAAAACGTGTACATATATTTGCACTATAAAATATTTCACTAATTTCGTATTTTACAACATGTCAATAAGGTTATGTTAGCTCAGATACCATATAGCTCTCAACATGAGGTGCTGTATCTATTTGCCTTTTATAATAGATAAATTCTTATACATGTATGTATGTGCAGCATAATTATACACTCATTTCTATTCTAAATGTAAAGTTATTAGTGGACTTGCCTATGAGAAATTTACAATGAATAACCTGCTTTGACACTCATAAGATGCCACAGTGACAAAAAATAACTTAAAAGAATATATGGATAAATACATTTTAGACACTCAACATGAGGTGTTGTATTTACCAAATATTACCAGTGTATGTGCAAGAAGAAAAACAAGCAGCAATAAAAAAAAAACTAATTGCAACCTTCGCTGAAAGTGTTAGAATTTGGGATAGAAACACGAATTAAAAGATTGAAGTAAAAGCTGTATAATAAAAGCTGTGTCATTATGCCTGTAATAACCATAAATTCAATATATATATATATATATGCAAGAGACAACTTTCTCTTTTTTCTTTTTTAAATGATTAATAATAATAAGAAAAAAATAATATATTTCTAATTAGCGGAAATATCAGAATGAATTAATTCAATATTAATAAAATATTTTTAAAAGAACCTTATGTAGGCGTGTTCATCTTCTCCTGACTGGGCTTCAAGTCAACTGGCTGTGTGGTGAGGATTTCATCTCATTCAGGCATAGGCAAGGTGGGTTTTGTCATCATCATGGTTGGCTGAACTGGCGTGACCACATCTTGGTGATTTAAACAGAGAGAGGGTGGCTGCACCTGCTGGTTGTCTACTCCGCAGTCATTTTACTGGAACTTCTAGTAGATTGCTTCATATTTTTTTCATATATAATAATTATGATTATTATTAAATTTTCATCTGCTGTCTCAAATAGTTGATCGAATCCACAAGAAAGCAAGAGTTCTTAAAAGAACTGTATAATAAATTTTTTCTTAAGAAATATCAGTAATCTAGTCCATAAATAAATCTTTAAGTGGCTGGATAATTGGAGAATTCCGAAGCCAAAGTAGTGAATGACTTGGCCAGAACAACTGCCAAAGAAAAAAATGAACTGAATCCCACAGCACTGACTAAAACCTATCAGCCCCACTCATACATAACCAATTCAGGGACCCCCTAAGAAGTATAAATCAGCCAACCCTTTTAATTTAGCTTATTATTTAGATTATAAACATTGCTCTGTTTTTCTGATTAAATTCTACATAGCAGGGTTTGATATAATGTTTGGTTTCCATCTTGAATACTCAGACCACTTGATTACAGATATTAATTGAAAAGAATTTTTATTTTATATAAAAAAGGATAACACTTTAGTTATAGCATTGATTATCAAACATTTTGCTTTTGGTCAGATTTTTGCCAAATGAATTAACATTTTTTTGATTACGGAATAAGATTACAGTTTTTAGAAACATAATTAAAAAAATAAAAAATATATACAAGTATGTTGGAACAATTACTTTAATTAGTTATTTTATTAATATGTTTCAACATGTGATCCATTTGTTCAATAAAGTTTGCTTTTCTCTATTTGAATTTTTCAGAGAAAAGCAAAATACATAAAATGACATATACTGAAAATATACAAAAAAATACATGAGTTTGTTATACATGTATTTGTGTACAATATTTGTGTGTCAATTTAATGTTAGCTTTAAATTAGTGTGTGTGAGGATTCTAATGCTCAGACACAACTTCCATTATTAATATAGCACATTTATATATTCGTTGTGCTTAATATATACAAATTTACATGTTGATCTGCTGTAATTTTCTTTATAGCAGACTTTGTGAATGGACATTTGATAATGCTTGGCCCAATACTCTCCTCTCCAATAAGAGTTTTAAATGGGTATGATCATTTAAAATCTTACATTTTTTTTATACAGATATCAAGCATATGTTTGCTAGTTTTTGTTCTCTTTTTTTTTTTCTGAAAGACTAACAAGCAGAATACTGAACAGCAACACTGTGACACCTCATCCCCCACAGAATCACTATACTCAGCCAAAACTGCATCAGCATCCCAATCACCAGGGTCAGAGATAAAAGAAGACAAACATACTGTTGACATGGAGATACCTATTCTTTCTAGAACTCTATGGCAGCCAAGCAAAGTTGAACAAACCATGAAAAATACTAACAGAATAATGTACCAAACTTCATGGGTGCATCCATGCTCACTAATGTGTGGAGGCTGACAGGATATTTTGCAACCATAGATGAAGGGCTTTGAGTTTATATGTATAAGAAGAGCTGAAGTTAATGCTCCCCTGCTCTTTCTATATGAGACTTACGGGTATGTTTGCATTACCCCAAATGAGTCCCAGAGAATATTTTCTCTGCTAAAAGAATTGCTCGTATTTTTTTGTGGTGAAAAGTGTTCCTTCACCTGAGGCCACAGAGACTCCAGATCACACAGACATCTCCAGCCAACCCTGAGTTAAAAAAATGCCAATACGAATCAACCTATACACACAATGCCTGAGAGACAAAAGTTCACAAGTAACCTACAAAGACCTAACTTCACAGACTCTTCTGTTTAATTGTCATCTTTACTACACCCTGGCCTTGGCAAGGATGGTCAGAACTGTGCATCTAACTCTGCCTTATTTCAATCACCGATTATTTGTCTTTTCTATGCCCTGTTCCAACTATTTTGCCCCCTTTTACCTACATCTATTTAATTCTATTTATCAACCAAAAAAGAAAATCAAGTTTAACATATGAAACGTTACTTTGTTATGCTATTATCCAACACTCTATTTTACTTTACTTACTTTTTTTTAATTAAAACAAAAAAAACAACAAAAAAAAAACAAATTCAACTATAATTTTTTTAAAATCATTATGAAACTTTAATTTATTATGCCAGTATTTAACACTATTTTATTTTACTTTTTTACTAAACAAAAAAAAAAACCCAACAAATTCAACTATAATTATTTTAAAATATTATGCTATAATAACTTATTACTTTTATTTGTAATCACTATGTACTGAAATCCTCTGACCATATATATACTCATATATACAGTGTGCAACCTACTTTTCCCCAACTCATTCGTTTAATAATTTTTCTATATTTTATTTCTATTTTAATTGCACATGTTGATGCCAGTTTTTACTCAGATTAAATGGCAACTTTACTTATTTAATAAAATGTTAGCGACTCAGTTTAAGGTAAAAATTGTTAAGCAATTATTAAGATAAAGAAAACTGTACTCTTTGTATAAAAAAATATCAAACTTCAATATTGTACATGTATAATTATTTAAAATAAATTCTAAGTTTATTTTACTTATACAGTATACTAATAGAATTCAGTGTGTGCATTTGATTTATATTAACAATTTGAATCATAAATATATCTTAAATATCTGTTGCTGCAAAGAATAAAACTATCATTTTGGATCTGCAGATTACTGAGTAATATATTTTAAATTATCTAAGAATATCTTCAATATATATATATCAAACTAAGTGTGTTCATTTGTACAGCCTGTTGATTACATTATACACTTCTTTAAAAAAAACTAACGATAGTTTTATATATCCCCTTTTATATACCGTCAACATTTCATTTAGTTTTTACTTACACCTACATTAAGTTTATATAGACATACAGTATGTACTTTATTTTTATGTAATTTACACATTTACATAATCAACTTGTTATTTCCTTAATCATATCACTTTTATATTTAATTAAACCATGTTGGTGCCAGTTTTACTGTACTGGACCATACTTCCCTGTGGAATTACACTCCTAATCTTGCACTGAGCTTGAAGTGTCCAAGATTGAATGTGGTAAGAAATAGATACCAATTTAACTGATTGTCTGTACTACAATATATTGGTACTTCCAGCTAAACTAATAGAAAGAGTGAATTGACAGGACTCTGCCAATTAAAACCTTTTTAGTTAATATCTTACTCGAATGTCTGAATGTGTAGGACCTATGGTAAGTACACATCTTTGAAAAGTTTATTTACAAAATAGCTTTTGCATGCCACTCCTAGAAAAGAATAAAAATGAATTTCCCCCCCTCCTAAAAGGATGTGCAATACCATAGGTTTAGCAGAGCATAAGAATAAGATTTAACGCCCAGTAGAGCAATATCCCATGTGGTGATCTCAGTACATTCTACATTTAGGGTCTTCAATGGGTGAGTTAAATGATTATTATAGGTATGTGATTGATAAGAAAAGAGTACATTTTATCAAATAAATAACAATATGAAAACAAAACAAATTTAATATTATGATCAAATATTTATTTAATCCCAGATACCCACCACCATTTCATACTTAAAATGATATAATAAAAACAAATGAATTATTATCACAGACGCGTATATACATTTGATGCATTGAAATAGATAAAATATGAATACAATTTTAAATGAATAAGAAAAATAATTAATCCCTAGAGCTATTTACAATGTTTCACAATGAATGGAAGTGGTCTGAGCTTTTTACCCTGTAGAAATAAGTTATACTTTGTGTGATTTGATATATATATATATATATTTCAGATAAGAGATTTTCGGTTATACAGGCATACACTTCTACTCAGGACTTTAAAACTTTACAACATGTCAATAAAGTTGAATTAGCTCAGATACCATATAACACTCAACATGATGTGCTGTATCTATTTGCCTTTTATGATAGATACATTCTTATACATGTATATGCGTGCAGCACAATTATACACTCATTTCTATTCTAAATGTAAAGTTAATAGTGGACTTGCCTATGGAAAATTTACGATGAATAAATCCTTTTGACACTCATCATAAGATGCTGCAGTGACAAAATATAACTTAAAAGGATGTACAGAAAAATATATTTTAGACACTCAACATGAGGTGTCGTATTTACCGAATATTATCAGTGTATGTGCATGTATATACACACATATATTTATGTATGACAATTTTCAACAAGAAGAAAAACAAGCAGTAATAAAAAAAACTAATTGCAACCTTTGCTGAAAATACTAGAATTTGGGATGGAAACATAAATTAAAAGATTTAAGTAAAAGCTCTATCATTATGCCTGTAATAACTGTAAACTCAATATATATATATGCGAGAGACAACTCTCTCTTTTTTCTTTTTTAAATGATTAATAATAATAAGAAAAAAATAATATATTTCTAATTATCGGAAATATCAGAATGAATTAATTTAATATTAATAAAATATTTTTAAAAGAAACTTATGTAGGCATCTTCCACTTCTCCTGACTGTGCTTCAAGTCAACTGGCTGTGCAGTGAGGATTGCATCTCATTCAGGCATAGGCAAGACAGCTTTTGTCATCATCGTGGCAGGCTGGAATTGGCATGATCACATCTTGCCAATTTGGACAGAGAGAGGGTGGCTGAACCTGCTGATTGTCTATTCCATGGTAATTTTACTGGAACTTCTAGTAGATTGTTTTATATTTTCTTTTTTGTATATTATAATAATTATGATTATTATTAAATTTTCAACTGCTGTCTTGAATGGTTGATCAAATCCACAAGAAAGCAAGAGTTCTTAAAAGAATTGTATAATGGATTTCTTCTTAAGAAATATCAGTAATAGTCTAGTCCATATATGAATCTTTAAGTGGCTGGATGATTGGAGAATTCTGGAGCCAAAGTAGTGAATGACTTGGCCAGAATGACTGTCAAAGAAAGAATGAACTGAATCCCACAGCACTGACTAAAACCTAACAGCCCCACTCATACCTAATTAATTCAGGGACCCCCATGAGAAGTATCAATCAGCCAATCCTCTTAATTTAGCTTATCATTCAGATTATAAATATTCCTTTCTTTTTTTTTGATTAAATTCTACATAGCAGGGTTTGATATAATGTTTGGTTTCCATCTTGAGTACTCAGACCACTTGATTACAGATATTAGTTCAAAAGAATTATTATTTTATATAAAAAAAGATAACATTTTAGTTATAGCATTGATTATCAAACATTTTGCTTTTAGTCAGATTTTTGCCAAAGCAATTAACATTTTTTTGATTATGGAATAAGATTACAGTTTTTTAGAAAAGTAATTAAAAAAAATAAAAAATATATACAAGTATGTTGGAAAAATTACTTTAATTATTTATTTTACTAATACGTTCTAACATGTCATCCATTTGTTCAATAAAATTTGCTTTTCTCTATTTGAATTTTTCAGAGAAAAGCAAAATACATAAAATGACATATACTGAAAATATACAATAAAAATACATGAGTTTGTTATATGTATATTTGTGTACAATATTTGTGTGTCAATTCAATGTTCACTTTAAATTAGTGTGTGTGGGTATTCTAATGTTCAGACCCAACTTCCATTATTCATATAGCACATTTATATATTTGTGCTTAATATATACAAATTTACATGTTTATCTGCTGTAATTTTGATTACAGCAGACTTTGGGCATGGACATTTGATAATACCTGGCACAGTAGGGAGCTTGAAAGTTTGAGTTCAAGTCCCGTTTAATATATATAATCATTTTCAGCCATTATTCATCCACTGGGATGGAGGTTACTCCAAGTTTAATCCATCTTCCCCAATCTCTAGCTTCTCCAAATCACCCCAGCACATTTCCTTATTTCATTCATACATCTTTTCAAGAAAACTCGACTGATTATATATATATGTATGTGTTCACACAATTGCTTTTAAGTTACAGAGAAACTATAAATCGTTTTTGTTTTGAAGTTGTTAATTCCTAATAATCTGAATATATGATTTTCAGTTAATAATTATGCAGAGATAAATCCTCAATAAAATTTTCATATTGTGTGTAATTAGGCTTAATAAAATTACATAAATCTTTAAAGATATTTTTTTTGATTACTTATCAGGGAAAGATGACAGATAGTCCAATAAGATTTTTAATTGATTGACATTGCTGAACAGTGGACCATGGCTTTCTTGTTTTTAGAACCATGGACTTTCTATTGATAAACTAATAAACAATCTGAACTGAATAAATAAGAAACTGCTGATAAAAGTTTTAAACCTTGCAGAAATATTTATAGCTTCCCAAATACAATATTGAAAAACTATTTTCAACAAAAGAAAAAGAAAATAATTGCTTTATTATTAAAAGAATAAATAAATAACCTTAATTAATTTGAAAAATTTGGCAAACAATATTAATGAAATTTACAATTAACAAAAGATTTTGGTTTCTAAAAAAGAAGACTTTATGAATTAAAAAAATATTTAAATTAAAATGTATTTTGAAATTGACATTATGAATTCATTATTGTATTTTTAAAATAAAAAATCAAAAACATTTTCATTTTATTTTACAATTAAAAAAACTAAAAATATTATATTTTCACAATTCAAATTAAGTATTGAAATGTATCGATATTCATTTATGTATTATCATACATTTATATTAACCCAATATTCTACAAATTAAAATAAGTTAAATTAATGTTATTACATGCTACTATGGGTACTCTAATTCTAAAGATTGACTCCTTCATTTTTAATCTATTTTTTTTTATAGAAAAACTATTATGAAATATTGATGATAATTCCATAATCCATTTATCAAATGCTGTGGATTATCCAATTAAAATATTGGATTAGGTCCAGTTGTTTTATACCATAGTTTCTCTTGTGTGCTAAGCTTTATTTTACTATGTTTGCATGGTATCATTGGATAATGCATCTGTTGATCTGGTAACTTATGAGGAACAAAATTTACATGTGGAATAAAGTCATTTTTCTATAACGCTGAAATATTTTAAATTTTTTTTAGCCTTCTGTCTTTAATGAGATATAATTTTGAAATTCATTATTATTATCATTTAAAGTTTTTGTTTAGATAAATAAATAACAATATGCTCACTATTTTGAATATTACCTTCATCAGAATTTTTGTTTGTTTTTACTTATATTGTGATATATTTTCATCTGATCTTTCAGATGCCTTTTGGAGACATTTAATCTGCTTTTTCAGATATTGTTTAATATTTATTTTGTACTTATTTTAAACTGCATTCATATTATTTTAATTTTATGCTGATAGATACATTTTATCTGTGAATATTCATTTCTTTTATCCACATCATTATTTATAGTTTCAGATTGCATATCAAACCCAACAGATCATACTATGAGGATCACCATTTTTATAGGTGTCCATATGAGTAACATTTTAATTTTTTACTTTACTTCTGTAAATTATAAATATTGTAAACTAACATAAATATGTTTGGTTATGAAGGCAAAATTAATACCAACAGGTTCAAATAAATATAAGTGAAATACAATTTGCTTTCAGGGTTATAAAAATATCCTTTTGGATTGCCGCATTGAATTTCTGCTATTTCTTCAACATTGACGACACCATCCATGACTGATCTGAGATTCCAATGAAATCTTCTTCTCCTGAAAAACATACAAGTGCATCTAATGCATATTGTGATAACATTTAATGCTCAAAATAAGTACTCATGAAGATAATCCAAAAAAGATGAAAATAACTAGAATTATATATGTGATAAAACATATAAAAGATCAGCAACTAATCTAGTGGTATAAAAAATGATCAAGAATTTAAATATTTGGTAAAGTTTTATGAAAAGACCAGACTTTCAATAGTTTCAATAAATTCAAAGAAATCAGATATTTGGTAAAAGATACACAAATTCTCTAGTGCACATAAATGACTAACTTGGCTTCTCAACATTATCACTTTGGATGATGAAAAAATGCTTTAAGATACATACTTAATAAATGTCACAAAAAAAAAAATTCCTAAAAAATGAATATCAAAAGAAAAAAATCCACATATCATCCAAGACATTCGATAATAAATTCCAGCAAAATTTAGTTGTAAGTCTTTTATTAGATATGATATTTTGGATAACTTCTGATATCAAGTTTTGTTTATATTATTATTTATGATTACTTTCTAGTAGATTGTCTTGGTTTTCTCATAATCTGTGGATAATTTTTCCTATAAAGGATAAGTTCAAACTTGATCCATTTTCATTAACAAAATATAACCTTTCCTTTACATTCTTGAGATTTACACATTAGGTGACATTTTTCAACTTTATATTGGTTTTGATTATAAATAATTACCAAAGTGCAAAGTATTTGTTCTTTGGATACTTTATCACAACAATAGCATAATTATTGCAGATTTCACAAATTGCAGTTATATCCTTCATGTTTATTACCCAATACTTTTTTCATATTTAGAAAAAAACTTGTATATGATAATGTTATTAAAACAGGCAAAACTCTCTATACCTATTGTGATATGATAATGTTCTTATTTATTTAACCATTCTGGTTTGTTTAGATAGATTAATTACTATATAAATATTTTGAATGCTTTCTAATTCAAAATACTAGAAGTGGCGTAGCTGGGCCAAAATCTATATATCTCGAACTCCAGATTTTATCATTGTAATAAAACATCACATGATCACTATTTCTTATGCTTGCTTATAACTGTTATTAAAACAGACAAAACTGTGGCAATATATATAGAGAGTTTTGCCTGTTTTAATAATGTTGCAATAAAACATGCAGGGTAAATTAACTATTAACAAAACATCATAAAGTAATTTATATAGAATTCAACCAGAAGATAGATTCATTTTTGGCTTTATTAAATCCTTCAATTACAATTCCACTATTGTATCCATATATTTGGTAATCATTAACTACATGGTTCATGTTTTGTATTTGAAAGATTGGATTGTTAAATTGTATTTATGAATTTGTCCTAAATCTATTGATTAGAGTCTATTGGCATTTAGAAAAATCAAATACAGATAGGTTTTTTGATTGGATCTGGAAAAAAGAAATGTTTGGAACCTCATAAAAAGCCTATTGTTATATCACAATTCTTCACTTTCATGATAAGATTTTTGATTGAACATCAAAAAAAAAAAAATGGGGATGAGATCTTAAAATGATTTCTTGAGTTATTAGCAAATCCAATTTACTAATTTTTTTGTAAACTTTCTGTGAAGTAATATGTTTTCTGATACCTGGCGAAAGAATATGAGAAAGCCAAGAACTATTGCAAAGTAGTTGATTTGAGTCTACCAGTAATATTTTTCTCGTTAATATTTAATTTATAAACTAGGATTTTAGTATGAAATTTTTTTCTCCAAACAAGGCACAGTTTGCACCAGTAAAATATATTAGTCCTAAGAAATTTATCTATAAGTATTTGTACTGATATTACAAGAATTTCTAGCCAGCGTTTGAAAGAGCTTTTTTTTTTTTAGAAAATAATTTAGTTTTAATCTTAGACGTATGAAGAAAATAAGTTAAGCTATAATTCAAAGTTATTCCAAAGAAGCATGGAGTAGGATTGGGTTTCAGTCTCTTGCTGCAAAAGGTTATACTTAGATTACAAAATGTCTACCTGTTTGTTATAAGAAAAGATAACTGTCATCCTGGAATTAGAAATAAAACTCAGTCTTTAAAAAAGATTTCCAAGGTTTTTCATATTTTTATTAAGAGGCTTTTTTTAATTTTTGGAAAATATCTTTTTTGTAGAATTAAACATTATTATAAGTATCGATGAAATTTTTACATTCTGTTTTTGGAAGTTACGAATATTTTCAATAAAGTAGGTGAGAAAACTAAACTCTGTGGTAGATAATGCTATGTAATTTTGTAATCATTTAATACATTACTGTATATATGCGGGATTCAAACTCAGACGTTCACACGACCCACTACTCTCAGTGCCATCTCATATTGCTGACCCACCTGATCACACACATGTTGAAAAGATAAATAATCACAAATACACGTATTTCATGCTAAACCAGCAATCATCAGTTGGTCTAGATTACTATCCTTACACATATATATAATCAGTGCTCAGCTTTATATTAAGATAGGCAATCTTCATACTTTAATGGACAGGCTTCAAACTATTCCAACTCACAGCTCTTCAGCCTTCAAACATGTGTGTAATCAGGTGGGTCAGCTATATGAGATGGCACTGAGAGTGGTGGGTCGTGTGAAAGTCTGAGTTCGAATCCCATATATATATATAAATGCAGGTTTAAGTCTCTACAAGGTATTAAATTACTGTATATAACTTCTAAATTCAACTTATTTTTAAAACATATGGATAAAGACATGTAAAAAAGCAATCAATCCCAAGATGCATTTCTGAAAGAATCTTTCATCAGTCCACACATATTTTCATCATAATTTATTTATTTATAATGAAAAATTGCAATTCACTTTACAAGTGCTACACTATTTGAATGCACCATATGGATGACATTGTCCGAGATAAATGTGAATTATTTTTTAATGCCATTTGAATTTTTTTTGTAAGTAAATAAATAGTTTTCAATATTTAAAGATTTTAAGTATTTTTAAAAAAAGTTTATTCATTTTGAGAGATTATTTTTTTTTATCAAGAAATTATTTTAATGTTAGTTGGTAAAGATAACATTTGTTCACAACAGCTTTAAGCATCCTATTCTCAGATTTTCAATGATATGGATGGCTGAAGAGTTGGAGAGTGGAAAGGATTGAAGCCTGTCTATTAAAGTTTGTAGATTTGCTATCTTAATTGTAACGGGCACATATGACGTTACATTATTTTTCTATTAGTAAACATGAAAAAAATAAAAGTTCGCAAATAAAACTTCTTTTTTTTTTAAGAATTAAAAATTGAAAATTAAAATTCTATACTAAGCTCATATATATATAAAATCGCACAGATGAAAAAAATTATTAAAAAAAAAAAACTTTATTAAAAATAGAAGTATTTTAAAAACAAAAACTTAAAAAGATTTAAAGATAAAAATATATGTGTGTACAAAACAAATTAATTAATGTTATTGAAAAAATGGAAATGATTATTTTAATTAGTCTAAGTGAACTAGCCCTTGGGCATTTAAATGTATAAGCAATGGTCAGATAGAAAAATAGTAGAAACTAATGACCAATGAAAGAGATCCATAGGGGAATCAGACCTCAATGGAAGGATCATCATCATTAATGATGTAATGTCCATTGGATCCTAAAGTTACATATAAAAGAAAAAGTTTGATAATAAAATTTTAGTGAGTGAAAAAAAATAGAGGAAGAGATGTGACTATATGTGTTAGTGCAGAGTTGAAGGAGAAGGGATTGAAAAGACGCACTCTTCAATCCCTTTAGTTTTGTTTAAAAAAAAGGAAATGACATCGTTTTTCCTATATTGAGGAACACAGGATATTGGGGGAATTAATGCTGGCATCCAAATGGCAAGCAACTGCAAGAAATTAGAAACTATGGACTTGTTAAAACCGTAAGAATTTTATGAACTCTAAGCTTTAAATCTATTTCTAAAACTCCAGTATACTAAACAGTAAGAACTTTAATTTTAAAACTTGTTCCATCTTTAAAATAATTGAAATAGAATCCTATCTGACCAACTTTATTTATTAATAAGTAATTTTAATTTGATGTATTTCTTTTGTAAAATCATTTCCATTTATTTATTTTTTTTTGTTCTTTTAAGTTTTTATTATAATTTTTGTTTTTCACTAATTTAATATTATATAAATGTTAAACTTAAGTCATGCATGAATGGCTATATAGATTTGTAAAGTTATATTAGGGGAGGGTAATCTTAGGTTATTCATTTCGTAGTTGAATTAGGTCAATGGATTGGATATATTGGTGTAATTAGTAGATGTAGTACGAGATTTGCTACAGGCAGAATCGCTTTATACTCCGCACACTTCCTTTTTGCCTATGGAATGCGATCGTAAGTCGGCAAAATGACTGCAGTCCTTTCCTATGGAGTTTTTTTTATTGTTCTTCTTGTCAGATAGATGTCATATTCCTACCTGACAAGAGGCAATTTCTTCTCTTTACCTTTTGTGCTGCCGTATTCATGTTACATTGAATGCATCGATATATAAGGTGGATTGACGTTGGTTTGACTGCGAATTTTTGGCCTAAGGTTAAATAAGGATAGAATATTTTCTTTTCAAATGCAAATCTATGTAGTCTATTCACACTCGACACTCTAAATAAAAATGCATTAAATTTAAGTTGGGTATGGATATTGCATGGATTCGTTATCAGTTACTTATGTTTGTGGTTTTCATATTCAATTGGAATATATAAGTCATCGATGTCAATGCAGCATCTTATGATGAATGCTATTGGGTTTCTTGTATTCCCTCTGCAATTGACGTTATCAATGACTTTGTATTTTGATCAGTTATGTTTATTTTGAAATGTTTTTAACCGTGGAATCTATGCAGCCGATCTATACTCAACATTATAAAACAAACTTTTATAAATACATCTGTGTGAACTTATAAAAATTAAAATCTAAAATAAAATTTAAAAATGTAGTTAAATGCTAAAGTAAACATACTAAAATAATAATGAGAAATTATATATACATATGTGCGTAAATAAATGTTTGTGTGTATAATTACTGGCAGTGGCTTATTTTATTCTTTTTTATATATTCTTAGATAAGAATTATTTATAAATTTAAATCTCTGCTATTCCACTGAGCTAGTGACAATGGGCTAACAACCAGAATCAAAATATATAAAATAAAATTAAAAAAAATTTTTTTTTACTTATGTATCTGCCTACTTTATAAATTTTCTAGGTTCAAATGCCTAGTGGCACCCTGTAGTGCATATACATTAAGTCTCCCTATTCTCTGGATCGTTATATAATATAAACCATGTACTGATTATATATGTGTGGGTGGGAATGATCTGGATTAACTGATGAGTGGTATTTCAGCATGAAATATGTATATTGGAGATCATTTATCTTTTTCTCATGTATATAGTCATGTTATTGGTTATATAAGATAGTGGGAATGACTAAAGGAGCTTGAAAATTTGTGTTTAAATTTCTTTTAATTACATCTAGCTAAGTTTATACACTATACTTGTATTTAAATATTATTTCTATTCATGTTTATGTATATGATTTTTTTTTTTAAAGTATCACTTGAAAATCTGATTGTCTTTAATTTAAAATATATTTTGGCTATTTATTTTTTTTGTTAAATTGTATTTGATAATTTTAAGCAATATTTATTTTTAGAAGAGTATATTCTTTAGTTCATAGAATTTACTTTATTTATTAAATATGTATTAAGATATAAATTAACCGATTCTATAAATAAGTGGCTTCTCTTTAATCATACATTTTAAAGAAAGGGAAATCCAACAATAAATAGAGCAGAAGATTCCTCCATATACTTATAGCTGAAGTAGATAGAAGTTATCAAATATTAATAATTTTTATTAGTTATTCATTAGACTAAAGATTATCCAATAATGAATAATATTTTTGTGGTGTAATTTTCACTATACCATTCTCACACAAGGTAGATACTGGTTTCTATCTGCTTTTGACACCCGATGGAGAGATGTAATCATAAACATATGACCAAAGACATGTGAAAAAGATCTATGATCTCCAAAATGGGCATTTCCTGCTGAACCAGCACTCATCAGTTGTCCCAGACCATAATCTCTTACACATATCTTTATCATTGTTCAGTATATATATACATACAGATAGATAGATAGATAGATAGATAGATAGATAGATAGATAGATAGATAGATAGATAGATAGATAGATAGATAGATAGATAGATAGATAGATAGATAGATAGATAGATAGATAGATAGATAGATAGATAGATAGATAGATAGATAGATAGATAGATAGATAGATAGATAGATAGATAGATAGATAGATAGATAGATAGATAGATAGATAGATAGATAGATAGATAGATAGATAGATAGATAGATAGATAGATAGATAGATAGATAGATAGATAGATAGATAGATAGATAGATAGATAGATAGATAGATAGATAGATAGATAGATAGATAGATAGATAGATAGATAGATAGATAGATAGATAGATAGATAGATAGATAGATAGATAGATAGATAGATAGATAGATAGATAGATAGATAGATAGATAGATAGATAGATAGATAGATAGATAGATAGATAGATAGATAGATAGATAGATAGATAGATAGATAGATAGATAGATAGATAGATAGATAGATAGATAGATAGATAGATAGATAGATAGATAGATAGATAGATAGATAGATAGATAGATAGATAGATAGATAGATAGATAGATAGATAGATAGATAGATAGATAGATAGATAGATAGATAGATAGATAGATAGATAGATAGATAGATAGATAGATAGATAGATAGATAGATAGATAGATAGATAGATAGATAGATAGATAGATAGATAGATAGATAGATAGATAGATAGATAGATAGATAGATAGATAGATAGATAGATAGATAGATAGATAGATAGATAGATAGATAGATAGATAGATAGATAGATAGATAGATAGATAGATAGATAGATAGATAGATAGATAGATAGATAGATAGATAGATAGATAGATAGATAGATAGATAGATAGATAGATAGATAGATAGATAGATAGATAGATAGATAGATAGATAGATAGATAGATAGATAGATAACAAATTACTACAGTTTAATTGATAAGCATCATATATGTTTAGAATTTTAAACCACAAACAAGAATGAGACTAAGCCAGATATGGAATTACCCAAAATGTTTTGGAGTTAGTTAGTTTGTTTATTTATTTGTATATTTATTTGCACATACAGAAATATTTATCATGTTTTAAAGATTGATGATTAGTTATTCCTATCAGAACTCTACAAACAAGCTTATTGACTTTTTTATATTAATTAAGATAAGTTATATGTTCAGTCAAACAGCAAAATGCAATGCTTATATGCAAGACAATATGATTTTCATTAAATATATTCACTATACATTTGTGCTATGTTTATATATTATATTTTGCTTTACATACATGCATATGTTTATTTTTTTTACATTTTTTTAATGTTCTAGAGAACGACATATTAATCTATTGAATTAATCACCTTTACAGATAGTCTTTTTGATATAACATATTCATAAAAGATTAGACAGCTGGATTATTATTATTTATTATGAATTATTAATTCTATTTGTTTCATTTGTTATTTTTTTTAAATAAAAAAATATTTTTATTTTATTGAACTTGCCATTATATTTTTTCAAGATTATAAAACTTATCTGATGTGTATTATGATAAACTGACTTACTTTGCCTCACTTATGTATAAGAACTCTAGGATATTACTCTACTGCAGAGGATAATGAGTGGGTGAGGATATCCAGGTGCAAACTAGATTTCATACTCACATACATGAGGCATGCAAAGATTTTGAGAAGACACATTTATATAGGTAGATTTAATGCACTATTATGACATATATTTGACCTATAATAAGATATATTTTGGTGTTTATTTTTTATAATTTTAATTATTAATATTTTAGGCTAAATACCAACTCAGAAATTATGAGTACATATATTAAATATTTAATTTGATTTAAATTCAGTTTTTATGTAATAAAATGTGTCCTTCATCTCCTCACCATTTTTATATCTATGTCTGTACCTCCATCCACTAAGGTCATCATAGATAGAACAAATAGTTGAGCTGACATTTCATTCTCTAATCATACATATAGTTACTAATACAACATAATAATATTAAGGATGTTTTTATCTGTCTTCTGTAAAACTCTTCCAATGTTTGATGAAAAATTAACCAATTTCTTGTTAAACATCAAACAAACCTGAAATCAGACAAAGCTCCAACAAAGCATAGCTGCTGAATCTCTATTTAATATGCTTGAAAAGTTCAACATTGAACACAAATTTTAACTAAAGCTTTCTATTTCTGTTGGAGTCTCATTTGGTTTCCTGAATTACTGATGACATCAAGTTTAAATGACAGAAATATATGCCTAGAAAGAAGTTTTTTATTTTATCAAATGATGCTTGAAACATTGGGAAAATTTTATTGAAATTGTAGGTAAATAACATTAACATTATTGTATACAGTAAGTAGTATTTAATTAATTAATTATACATGCACAGACACACACATTAATTATACATGCACAGACACACACCCGCCCGCACACACACACATATATATAGTTACCACTTTTAATATTCCCTACCTGGCAAGTTCAAAATAATATGAATTTATAAGTTCAATATATAATCTTTTTTAAACTTTATATCAATGCATTTATTTATATTTTTCATATGATAAATAATAAAATTTTTAAACACATATGCAATGGAGTATTTTAGAAAGAACATAATTGGTTTTGAATTTTCTCCTCTCTTGCATCTATTTGTTCTAGTACACATTTAAATATATGTATTTATGCATAATTTATTCCAGGTCCATAGCCTAAAATAATGTTATCACCTAACATAATTTAAGCAGGAAAAATATAATATAAAATTAAAAATATAAGTGTTAAGTCATAAGTTTTACTTATTTGACTTTTATACTTTTCTTTGTGAGAACCACAAGAGAGTATTCATTTATTTAACACTCAAAAGACGCGTGCTCAATTAGCTTGAAAGGCTGATATTGGAATGAACTCTTCTTAGTAAAAAATTTAAGCATATGAAAAACTTTATTTTTTATGTTAAATAGCTTTTTATTTTTATTTTTTGGATCATAGTGAAAATTATATATCAACTGGTATATGTAATTAAAAAAATGTTTCATTGTAAAGGCATAAATAAACAAGTAATTGAACTAAAATTGACAAATGAATTTTACTAATTGGAATAAAAATAAGGTCTGATACTATAATTGAAAGCACGAATATTCCAATAATATTACAAACAGCACTTTTTCATATTCATTGTAGGATCTTGATTTTATTATTCAATAAAGTATACCCAAATGTATTTGGTTTTTAAATCATTATATATATATATGAAAAACAAAAAACACAAGTTAAAAATATATATAACGCCATCTATAGTCATATATATATAAGATTCATATATGCATACACATACATATTTTAATGATCAGAGAGTGACAAAGTATAGACTGAAAGTTTAATGTATAATGTTTCATCAGGTCTTGACAATTTAGTTCAATGTCACCAGGTCCTTTCTAAACCTGAAAGATGATTTAAACCATAATTATCTCATTATAATGAACTTAAATCTCAGGTTTTGCAATGTACTAAATAACACTATAACCACTACATTCTCCTTTAACATTATAAAATAAAGTAATAATAAAAAACAATTAATTATTATCTTTAAAGGTTTCTCATATTTTTCTCCATGTCATCTCATAACCAGCATATAACATTTTTATTTCCAACATAAGTCAGGAAATCATGATTCTCTCAGATATATGTGTTGAATGAAATCACTACTAAAGAAAATATAAGTAAGAAAATATTAGTTTAAGAAATATTATAATCAGTTTATTTATGTTCAATACCACCATCAATTAATGATTCAGTATCTCACATTTTAAATTCCAATAGACATATTAATTTTCCAAATAAGTTAATTTTCTTTTTGTATTAGTTTTATAAAGATAGTCTTTAATCCTAACACATAGTTTTAATGAGCTTAACTTTTCAAGTTATACTGTCTAAACAATTTCTTTCTTTACATAACTTACTTACAGGTTTAACTACCAAGTTCATTACTTTAATAATTATTATCTTTCAGATTCTAATGTAGTTCTAACAATGTTGTGAGCATATTACATACTGTACTGCTAGTAAATATATATATGTTAAAAAAACATATATTCTGTATTACATATATAATCATTTAAAACTAAATGATCAAATTGATTTAAAAAAAAGAAAAGTGAGAATAATCAAATAGAAAGAAAAATATGGTTCTTTTTATGTGTCATTGCATCGGCCAGGAAGTGAACCCACTAACCCTGGACAACTGCTTGTAAGGCAGCTACGTGACCACTCGACCACCAATGCTTGACAAAAATATGGGGTTTAAAGAGTTTTTCTAAGAAAACACAAACTTGAAAAAATGAAAGTATTGCATCACCATTTTCTTTTAAAAAATAAAAAGAAAGTTTTAGTATTAAAGAACAAATAGAGGGGGAAGGGGAATAATACTAAGTAAAAGTTAAAACTAGCTTTTCCTTTTTATAAATGAATAAAAATGTATGGATGAAAAAAAAAAATAATAACGAATAAATGTAAAAATGAAATCTGACTAAAAATATAATTTGTAGAAAAGAAAACTTTTAAAATTGCAATTCATTAAAGATTACCTGGCCGATAAAAGAAAAGATAACTCCCAGTTGAACTAATTAAAAAAAAAAGAAAAACTCATGTACACTATCTTATCAAGAAAGATAGATTAATCTTGGAATGAGAATAGATAACCAAAGAATGCAAAAATTAATCCTAACAAGACAATAAATGAATCTGGAAGAAGGATTAAGATATGAAATATAAAATTAATTTAACTTGATGTGAGGACAATAAAGAAAAAAACAATGAGAGAGAGAAATATAAAAAATGGAAGAGACAAAAAATAATTAATTCCCAGTCAGATTGTCATTGAGATGCATTCAAGTTATTATTCAGGCAGAGTATTTTTATTATCAACACTCATGCTGTATTATAGTAAAAAAATGGAAAAAATAAGATGGTTAGAAAAGCTGTACATTTCCAGTATGCATGTACATTGATCTATCTTTACTGAAGGCCAACCTCACAGCATGCGATATAAAAAACCCTTGAAGCATTTGGCTAGTCTTCAATCCTGAGTTCTCAGTACCATCAGATGTTCTCCACCTGGAACCAATATTTTCCTCATGATCTGTTCCAATAATTTCTTTCTCTCCCTCACTGTAAACTTGAAGATTTGATAAGAAGCCAAACCAGTGATGGAAATCAAAGGGCCGACCGATTAGTCATCAATAAGTAAGGAAACAAACAAGGAACTGAATTTACGAAATCATGATGCATTGTTCTAAATCCTATGTAAATATAATTCTTTTTCTGTCATTATAAATATCTACATATATATGTGAATGAAAGGAACTTTAATGAACTCTCAAAGTTACAGCCAACATAATCTTTAATATTGCCTATGTAATTTTTTATTATATTATGTTATAATTATATATGTGTGTAAAAATAAATATCTGTTTGCTTAATTGTTGTTTGATCAATTCTTTCTTTTAAAAGGGTGTCATTAGTAGGTTAATTTATAAATAACTATAAGTGTTGGGCAAGTGTGCCAAAGATCCCCCCTCATAATTGAGAAAAGGAGCTAGCTTGGGATATGTCAAGTGCTGGATTATGTACCTGTCATCCAGAGCATGATGATTATGTAAGCTGTGGTTAACTGTCATCTGAGGTTAATCCTCAAAACAAATAATGTGCTTTGGATGGCAGGGGTTTGATTCTAGCAGTAAGAAGTACTATAGTCTGGAAATGTGATCATGGGTTATACTTTGTATAGCCTTGATCTGGTTATAAGTACTGTTGATGTTTTATATATCTGTGGCATACTACTTCTCTGCTTGAAGGGCCAATTGTTGCTGTAGTGAAAAGTGCAGCCTGAGTTAAAATCAAGACTTAAAGAAAATGATCAAAGCAATTTTCTCCAACCCAGTTCAATTGCTTTTCAACATGGGTGCTGAAGTGCTACAAATTACCAGAGTAATTAAGATCACAATTGAAATTAAAATTAAAAAAGTTTGAAATTCTAAATAAATTCCAAATTGTGTAATAAAAGTTGAAATCAGTGAGCAGTATGAGAAGAGAATAGACCAAAGCAAACAAATTAAACAGTAACATTTAAATAAAAAGGAGATTGACTAGAAAGATAAATATTTGTATGCATATTGGGGGTATTGATGGTAAGGTGGGAATTTGAAAAGACTAAGGGGTTTGGAGGTGATCAAACACTTCATTTGAGTAAAATATTTAAAAATAAAAATAAGTAAAATAAAATTTGTGTTATAAAAGTTAGTAAAAAGAAAATTATTAATCTGTAAGAGCCAAAACAAAAATGGAGGCTCAAAATAATATAGATATAAAAGAAATAATAAGATTGCATGAGTAAATAATGGAAAAACAGACAGAAATGCTTAGAAAAGAAATAGAACAGTGGGGGTTGGAAATGAATATAGCATGATGAGGATAGGGAAGTAATAGAAAGCTTAAGAAGAGCTATGGATAGCCTAATAGAGTGAGTAGATAAATTAGAAAATGAAAATGAGTAGAAAGTATAGATATAAGTGATGTCACAGAAAGAATAGAAATAGTAGAATTAAGATGATGAAGAGAAGAGTAAATCAGAAAGTAAAAATGTAAATATTCACAGTAGGAAAGAAGCACATTTAAAAAATAGCCATGCTAATGTAAAAAAAGTTGTAAAAATAAAATTATGTGCTAAAAGGAAAGCAGTTGAGAAAATGGCTGAGTTACTTAAAGCATTTGACAGCATGATGCTCGATTATGTAGCCAAATAGAAGAGATTTAAACTTTTTGAAAAAGAGGAAAATATAAATGTTGTAAATTACAGCTGCAATAAAAATGTTTGGGACAAAAGAAAGTTGTATGATCCTAAAAAGGGAGATGATCAATGTATTAACTATGATCTGGAAACAAACCCCCTGGAACACCAAGCCAGGCCTAGATTCTGTAGGTCAAGACTTCCTGGTCTGAGTGAAGATAGTAAAAATAGAGAGAAGTCATCTGATTAAGATTAAGTGAGTTTGATTTAAAGAAATGGGATGTATGTTTAGATATTGAAAATTAAGTAAGAATAAATTTTATCCATGGATTATAAGAATAATAAAAATAAAAGTCAATAGGTAAAATAAAATGTTTTTCTTTTTGAGAATTAATAACAGAAATGAAATAAAGTGAAAAAAATGTTTTTTTTTTAGAATCCACATATAAACAAAGAAATAAATGAACTAAAATAATGTTTTGGGAGCTAATATATGATAGTAGAAATAAATAAAAATACAATAAAATGTCTGTTTTTTTAGAGTTAATAATGGAAATGAAACAGAGCAAGTTTTTTTTTAGAGAATCAACATATGCTAATGAGAATAAAGTCAAATAAATAAAATAAATAGAATTTTGTATAAAGAATAAATAAAAATCTAGAATAAAAATAATCTTTAGTATAAGCATAGATTGTCAGATGAATTTGAGTTGCAAGGGGGGGGTGAGAAAGTGAAGGTTGAGGAAGGTATAGTAAGTGTAGGCCATCATGCAGGGTGAAATAGTACCCATAATGGGTGAAATAGAGGAATAGACCTATAGGATGAGGATCCAGTAGAGAGATTCCTGGGCCCATCCAAATTATGCTGGGAAAAATAGTCCCAATCCTGTATCTCAAATACATACATGGGAAAAATATCAGCATAAGCTGCAAATCAGTTCTTGGGAGAAAAATTTTCAACATGTCATAATAAATTTCATTCTAGCATAAGACAAATGGTCACTGAATGAATACTGCCATTCACAGTGACCCCATTTTATCTTCTAAGATGCAGCCCCATTAAAGAAAGTCATGGACTCATTCAATTGCCTGGTAGAGAAATCCCAGCATAGAAGGTTTTTTTTAGTACATAAGCCGAATATAAGCCAGATGTATTCTGCAATTCATGGCATTTAAACCACTGTACACATCATAGAGGTGCATGCTATCCCTGGTGGTCATCACACATGAGATAATAGTTGGAATTAACATAGAGTACAGACTGAAAAGAAGAGCAGTGCAAGTAAATAGTTTATCCATCTTAGCAATTTTAAAACTTTTTTGAAAAAAGGAAAAATAAAATATAAACATTAAAGAAGGGGCTTTCTTTATAAATAAATAAAAGTTAAATGCTGTGTTGTGTAAACCAAAATAATAAGTAAATAATTAAAAAGGGGAAATAAATTATTAGTGATAAAATGGTCGATTTGATGCACTTTACCTCTCAAACTGGGGGTGGGGGTGATGTACCACTGGTGAATATATATGTTTAAAAAACACATATATAATCATTTAGAAATAAATGATCAAATTAATTAAAAAAACAAAAAACAAAAGTGAGAATAATCAAATAGAAAGAAAAATATGGTTTTTAAAGAGTTTTTTTCTAAGACAACGCAAACTTGCAAAAATGAAAATATTGTGACACCTTTTTCTTTTAAAAAATAAAAGAAAGTTTTTGTATTAAAGAGAAAGTAGAGGGGGGAATAATTCTAAGTAAAAGTTAAAATTAGCTTTTCCTTTTTATAAATTAAAAAAAAATGTATGGATGAAAAAAAACAGAAAAAGAAAATAAAGAATAAATGTAAAAATGAAATCAGACTAAAAATATAATTTGTAAAAAAACTTTTAAAATTGCAATTCATTAAAGATTACTTGGCTGATAAAAGAAAAGATAACTCCCAGTTGAACTAATTAAAGAAAAAAAAAGAAAACTCATGTACACTATCTTATCAAGAAAGGTAGGTTAATCTCAGAATGAGAGTAGATATCCAAAGAATACAAAAATTAATCCTAATGAGACAGTAGTTGAATCTGGAAAGATTAAAGTAAGAAATATAAAATTAATTAAACTTAATCTGAGGACAATAAAAAGAAAACAATGAGAGAGAGAAAAACATCAGAAAAAGCTAAAATCTGAGTTTCCTGTAATGAACAACCTGTTTAATTCCAATGAGAGCTAAATAGTTATATGTCTGGATATCACAAGCTTTATAAAGTTAGTAAAATCATTGTTTCAAAGTTCAATTACATTGTTGACAGAAAACCATTAACACAGCACAAGACTGAAAGTGGCACTAATTGTACTTCCTCTTGTGATGAATCTGATTTCTTACCAATTCACAAATGAATGCATATTGTCAAAAGGTAAATACTGTAGTTAATAAAAAAAAGTGAAAAACGTTTGTCTTGTATTAATTTTTTTCAAATATTTGAAATTTTTTATTAGTCATACTTTATTTCCTTATTTTTTAATGCAAATTTTAAAGTAATTTTTCCCTTTTGCTTTGCTTTTATGTGATTTCTGAAAATTATAGAACCTATCCCCCATTTTTCAAAGTAAGTTAAGTCTTTTTTCATGTGATTTTTTTAATGTGGGTCTTCTGTGGTACCTATCTACCATATAAAATGAGACCCAGGTGTACTATGCAAATTATCCATAAAAACAAATAGATATAAATCCTGGTCATTTTTTCTTTCAACTCATAAAATCAGCAAATGATAAATGGTTGAACCACAATCAATATGATTCCCTAACATAAGCCCATGTACAACTCTGCATTGAATTGTTGAAATCATTCTACTGGTATTCAATTATAATTAACTTAAATTGTATACACTACTGACAATAAAATATAAATTATTTCTTGTGATGACATTAATCAAAAACAAATTTCTTAATTCACTATAATCTTTGGGATTATAAAATTTCTCAAGTCCAAATATCTTGACCATTTTTAATTTAACAACTTGGAACATTTTTATCTCATCCCTAAATAATAATATAATTCATTTCCAGAGCAATGCACTTAATGAATCAAATGTTGCATTGTAAACATACCTTCATCCATAGTTTCTTGCACTCATGTTAAATAAATTCTATTTTAGTAATTAATAAATGTGTTTAATTTAACCCTAATTTTAATTAATTTTTAAGGTGAATATTTATAATAAAAAATCTTTGTCATTTATTGCTTTATTTGTTATTTGTCAAGCTCTCTATTAAAATATTTTTTATTTCTTTTAACTATAAATAAAATATTCATACTTGCCAAAAAAATGTTTTTTACTTGAATGTTCATAAAGATAACATAAAATATTGTCTCATATTTATTTAATAAGTTGATCAAAACACACTTCAAAATCTTTCTTTTTTGTTTTATCATGACTGACTTTATTTTAGCCATGCTTAACTAATTACACAACATACAGTATTTTGAAAAGTATTTTTGATCACGTAAAAAGAGATATATACAAAAAGATTATTTTATAGTACAAATATAATATGGTTAGCATACAGAAAAAATACATTTTTTCTTTTTTTCTCTCTCAAAAGTAACCTTTATTAGTCAAAAGATTACAAAAATTATCGGGTACACTTAGCCGTGGAGAATTACAAAGTGTTCAATGTTACAAGGCAAAACAATTATTGACCAGGTTTACAAGGTATGTAAGCTCAATAACAAATATATCCATAAAAGGGTTGTATAATTTTGCTTAATGTGTATCTATACATGGACGAGCAGAGATCTGCACTGAACAAAAAAAATCCATCAAGGGGGCACAGCAGCCCATCAGAGTGGAAAAGGTGTTGAAAACTTTGACCCTGTACCCTCCCAGCAGGTTTTCTGGGTATCAGCAATAATCATCACCAGCCCACACCCATAAAACAGACCCCAAACGACCACCATCATCAACCCCTGTGGGAGAAATGAGGAGTGCAGACCCATGCCTGCAAATATTATAACAAAACTCTATTACTGTTACAAAGATGATATTTCTAGCTGGAGTGTGTAGCATCCAGTGATATCATCTTGCACACTGAGGTCAATGGAGCTGAACATCTGTCCATTTGTTCTTTTTAATAAAATTAAACTAAGAGTGAGAGGAAAAAAATACATCTATAATTATTGCTAAATCTTTAAATAATTGATTCTTGATTTTTTTTTTCTAAAGTTTTAATAAAAGTCTGTATAAAAAATTTTAAATAAATAATTTACAGTCTTGCTATATAATTTCTGCTTGTTCCAAGTGATCTTTGATACTCTTATAAACTGTCTCCAAATTTAAAATATTGTTGATAATTTGATATTTCTTGTGCAAAATGGCATATATAAAACATTTGCAGTATGATAAATTTTATTTTGACAAATTCTTTTAATTGATTTGAATATGATTAATAGTAGATAAACATAGAAGATAATAATCAGGATACCAGTTTAGAGCTGAGGCAGATAATCCAAGAGAGACCCTATGGATTTTTTACTTATTCACTCATGGTTTGTTTCACATATTTTAATTTAGTACTGATATTTTTCTAATGGTTTAACAGTGGCCATAATATGAGTTCTTTTCCAAGATATCTCTATTGTAAAGAGAAATGCAGGGGAAGCAATACGAGTCAGATTACTTCTTAGAGCTGAAAGTAGAATAAATGAATAACCCAAGGCATTTTGGTCGTTATATAACTTCATGAAATAATGAATTTCTATTATTCTATTTATTTTTATCTTATATAAAAATGAAAAATAAGTCTAGGTTATTTATCACTTTTACATACTTTGATTTAATTAATGAATTAATTACATTGTTTTTCAAAAAACTAATTGAAGTAAATCTGATAATAACTTAAAATTTCCAAACAACTCTTATTCAGTCAATAACAAAAATATTAAACAAAAATATTTTAGAAGTGAATTTAAACTTTTCCATTAGTTAAATTAATATTGCATATTTAAAATTTTATAAACATTCAGACATGTGCACACAAATAATTTAATGTGTTTGTGTGTAAATATGTATATAAGTAATAAACTGAGTCTTAAATTATTATCATTAAGTTTAATTAAAATAATATTTATGACCAAATGAACTATGTTCTAGATTTTCTTTCTTTCTAATCAACTTTATACTACTCTTACTCTTCCCTTTACCTGGTCTTAATAATTAATTAAAATTGCCAATGAAATATCTAATTTAATATCGATGCATAATATTTCATGCATCTACATGCGCACATGAAAATACATATACAACTTTCAATTCATTGTAAATGCACATAATATCTGCTTTATTTGGTCTCAAGATTAATGACATTGAAATATATATTATTTTTGAAAATTTAAATAATCATTTTCTTATACTTATCATTGCTAAATTATAGTAATATATTCAGATTTGTTTATTCTGTTAATGTGTTTATATATATATATAATAAATACAGCTTTAGTATATATATATAATAAATACAGCTTTAGTTTCATCATTGTATATAATCTCCTGATAGCAATCTAATAAGTAAAAGGTGCTGAAATGTTTATAATAGTGCTTGGTTCATAAGTCAAAATCAAAAATTGTAAGAGAAAGAGAGAGAGTTTAAAATGATTATTGTATAAGGCTTACTATTATCATGGATTTTAATATCTGTGCTAATGATTAGAAGCAAATGATATGATAACAGAAATTTTACCACAGGGAAAGCAAATTATAGATACCATTAAATGAAACAGGCAGACTGATTTGCACTAAACTGATGAACTTTATCCACTAATTCATTGAGTAATATTTGTTAATGCAACAGTTATTGGAAATAAAAGCATTAAAAATACTATTCAGCAATTTTAAAATGTTTAGCTTTATAATAAAAATTAATTGGTGGGATGGGGGTGGTGAGTAGGGAGAGGGTAAACCTGTAAAAAATTGGAAATTATAATAGAAAGGTAGAAGTAGAGAATGAATTAAAGATCAGATTATGGGCTTTAAATATTTTAGTAGTAGATATATTAGATTGGGAAAAATAAAAAAACAAGTAAATAGGTTTTTAATAAATAAATAAATTAATTCTGTGAACAATTATTCTATTGAAGAAATATTAGTTCAGACTTGATAAGATTTACGGAGTGAAGATATAGATGATAAATTAGTTTAGGAATAAACAAATTTAATAATTATTAATGTAAACATTCATCAATGTGATATACAAGCACATTAATTATGTGCTATAACACATCTAAAATGTTAATAAGCTTGGAAGAATTTAAAGCTTCCCAACTATGTAATGCTGTTAATACAACCCTATTTACAGAACAACTAAGTCTAAAAACATTACTATGGTAATTCACAAAACCAGATCCCTGAAAAATCATTTACATGAACTTGTAAATAACATTCACCTTTTCTTATATCAACGCAATCTATTTGTCAGATAAAATGCACTAAAAGTAAAAATTAAATTTTTGTCAGCTTATAGATGTAAAAGTAGAGAGCAATAACGTTTAGAAATTTGCAAGTTAGATTCCCAAAGAATCGTTTAAATAAACAATGCAAAGTTTAATTACATTAATACTAATCTATTTGTCAGATTTGACAAATAGATTAACATTGATACAAGAAAGTGGATATTAGTTTAAGATTATTTAAATGATTTTTTTTAAGAATCTGACTTGTGAATTTCTAAATATGACTGTCCACACTTTTATTTGTGAAAGGTGAAGAAAAGTTATTTTTTATGCATTTATAAGAATAAAAGGATCCAGAAATTAACAATAAAGAAAGTTTAGATAAAATTTGATACCAATAGGTAACAATATTATAAAGATTATAAAGAGTACTGAACTGCATACAAAATTAAAATTTATATATTTTTATTAACTTTTTGATAAAAATTATTACAAAACTCTAAAAAATGTCTTTTCATCAAGAATACACAGGTATCCAAAGTTTCAACTAGAATGGAAATTGAAGAGTGAATCAAAATTGAGCTACAAGACTTTCCACATAAACAAAAGACGAAATACATAATAAATCAAATAAAATCATAGAAAAAAATATAATATTGATTTCTAGATAACAATGGTTACATAATTACAAATATAAAAATGTTCTAAATATTATAGATATAATACACTAAATTATTTAGGTCTTCAAAATAATGTCCTTGGCAAGTAAAAATTGGTTAATATACAAGCATATAAATATAGTAGATAAACTATATGATATCATTCATTTTTCTATTTCATTCAATTTTATGATTATTAAATCCTTTGACAGTTTTATTCCAGTATCAGTTTCTTCTGATTTCTCTTGCTTAAGCATATTATTTATTAGAACAGGCTTTTCTTTTCAGATAAACAATTAAGCTGCATCAAACAGATATTTTCTTCTGGTTACACATGGTCCTAGCTACGTCTTTAATTAATTGCAAGTCATGTGATTAAATTACCAACTCATATGTAAATCATTTTCAGTGCTGAAAACTACAATGTACATCTCTCTGAATGGATTTCTGCTATTTTGTAACACCATGTATATCACTTGGTTTATTATTGCTGGTAGTTCATTTTCTCTTCTGACAAAATCTCTACTTTCTAACATAGTCTCAAACTTAGTTTTAATAGCAACAGTAAATAAAACGTTATCTTAAATATCTAGTGACAGCATACCTCATCTATTTTTCTTAATAACCAGACTAATTCTTGTACTTTCATGTTTTAATAATAATTTTAATTATTTTTCACTCTTACCTGTTTTTCGTGAATAGATTACCTTCTACACTTCTTAAATATCAATTTTAATTTAATTCATTCTAATATATTTTTTTTTCGTAAACTCAATTACGCGAGATTTTTTAAAACTAAATCTGAGATGACTTTATACCAAAAATTTCAAGTTTAACATATTTTACATATAAATTTAGTGATTTGGTTTTGGATTTTTACTTTGAATTACAATGATAACAGAACTAATATTTTATCCTTTACAAATTTTATTTAAGGTTTGAAAAATTAATTTAATGATATAGAATAACTTATTTTATTAATTTTTCATTTCCTTTCCACAAATAAATATTAAGTATATACCTAAGTATTTCTATTTAGATACAAAAAAAATTATTCATCCATTTTACTGAACGCTCAACTATAAATATACTCGTAGCAATTATGTATCTACTTTCAAAATTGGACATTATTCACACCCAAACGGATTTGCAAAATATACATATCAATTACAAAATTTCAATCATAATACATAGCACAAACATAGAATTACATAAAAATAACATTGAGTATTTCTATTACATTTTTTAAATTACAGTTTTCTCTGTTAATAACATATTAAATTCAGTTTTCCCTCTATGGGTCATATCAAGTGTCTAGACTAAATATTATTATAAACCATTCAATTAAATTCTGATCCATATAATCTTCCTCTCTCTAGATGAGCAAATTTCAATTTATACATAATTTGTTTTAAACTTATCAAAATTGAACTTTTACTTCCACTTATAACATGGCTGTTCAATTCGTCAAGACTAAATCATAGATGTAATCTATTTATTACAACTGAGTAACTTCAAACCACAACACATATTAACGACCATGTTTGGTCTGTCAACCATCTCTGGCAGAATTTCTTACCGTTAGCTTTGAATTCTTGTAATGATTCCAAAATCATCTTTAATGGATCAATGTCTGTACTTTTTTCAAAAATCAGTCTATTCCTGAGAATCCAAATGCTAAAGTTAATAAACATAGTAAATTAAAATTCATATTAATATTGCTTTATATACAAAAGAAATATTGAAAACATTAAATATAACTTTAATGTATTTCGATGTTAACCACTCAAAGGAAACCATTATATTCAACATATCATATGATCACTATTTCCTATGCTTCCACAACTGTTAAAACAGATGTGATGTGATGCACAGCAAGAATGCCCAGAGAAATCTGTTAGCCACTTTACCTTCATTTTCCATTCTCCACTCCAATTTTTCCCATATCCTGCTCCATCCCATTTCTACAACATAATTTTTGTCAATTCCATGGTCTTTATATCTAAATCCTCCTTATCTTTCCCCAAACCCAGCATAAAAACCAATAACCCCACTTTCTGTAAAATGATTTTGTTTATATTTATTCTTCCACAACTTCATTATTTGTACTCTTTCTGCTTTCAAGCATTGACATTCAATTAACAGATGCCTAATATTTTTTATGCCTTCCTTACACAACTTGCAAACTAAATCACCCACATTTTTCTATTTATAGGTATATTTCTTTGTCACTAAAGATCCCATTAGCCTTAAATAGCAAACTATTTTCCTTGATATTATCATAAATTAACTTGCACCCAATATTCTGTTTACTTCTATATATATTTAAACTCTTTTTACTCTCCATACTAGTTCTCCATCTCTCCAATTTTCTATTCTTTATTAATGCATCTATTCTTCTATCTGATTCCTTACCACTGAAACACTCAACAATTCTCCTAACACAATCATTCCACCTTTTGTATAAGTATACTGACATAAATTCTTTATCCAAATTTTCTGCATACCATACTAAACTTTTTCATTCATCTGATTGCTTGCCCTTTACTCATAATTCAATTAAAAACTATTTTGGCTATTCTCTTATTATCCATAAACTGCAATCTACCGAACATTTTTATTTTGCTTTTTATACCTCTCATATAAAACTTGACCATCTCATTTCTCCTTGAATTGCTTCCTTTGCCATCCATACGTCTGCATCTAATGCATGCCTTCCTAGTTCCCTTTGTATTTTTTCTAAGTTATTTAATACCACTTTACTAACACATAATGCATCATTACAATATGCTAATCTGCTATTGCCACTTCCTTCCATACAATTCTAGCTACATCATATTTATTATATGAAAACACTGTTAATTTTGTTATCAATGCTTTTCTTTTCTTTGCTTTATTTATCAATTTTTCCCCATTCATTCAAACAATTTATTTGATTACTTAGGACAATTCCCAAAGAGTTAAACCTATTCACCACACTTAATTTTATATCCCCCAATACAAATTCGTTGTCTTCTCTTTCCCCAGTATTAATCATCATTACTTTTGCTTTTTCCTCACTAAATTTAATGCCCTCAGCATAACTTCCATATTGTAAAACTCTCCATACAGTACTGACTCCCAGTACAAGATAAAGTAATCAATGGATGCAATAAGGTTTGTGCATAAAATTTCTATCTAGTGCCTACTCATTCAATATTCCCAGATTAATTTCTAGCTTGTGGTTTTCATTAATGAGAGCATTATATTTTAAGATCTAAGTATAGTGCTTTCAGATCTAAGGCTCCACTGATGAAAGCCACAAGCTAGAAACTCATCTGGGGATATTGGATGAATAGGCACTAGATAAATATTTTCTGTACAAACCTTTTTGCATCTATTGATTACTCTGGCTTGCACTGGGTAGCACTACTGTGTGAAGAGTTTTGCCTGTTTATATTCAAAATAAAAATGAAAAATTAGTACAAAATTGTACATTTAAATACACATATTTCAAAATGCAGTTAACTGAATATTATTAAATTTTCTGTTCATTAAATTATTATAAGAATTTAAACCTGATAGTTATTATTATAGGTATAAAGATTCAAAAGCTCTCTCTCTCTCTCTCTCTCACACACACACACACATATATATATATATATATATATAATAATTTATCTCTTTGTTGCTTTAGTGTGTAATCATATTTCTAATTTTTACTATTTATAAAAAATAAAAATCTGGTTCGACCATCAGTCTGTTTAATTTTATTTTATTGGAAATGGCTATGAAGTCAAATCATCTAATTTCATTCTTTTTTTAAAGGAAATAAAAATGATTATCCTTGCTAAGCCGCATTTTCATTTACTTCTCTCACAACCCATTTTTTCATCACCTTCATTTTCTCATGGGATTTTTTTTTCCTTATTAATATTTAGTTCTTTTTATTTGTAGAAGATATCTTCTTTACTAACTTTATTGTATATCTATAAATCAGGATATTTCTTTATTTTCAAAATCCATCAACTCAATTTTCATTGATACATCATATTTTATATACAAGATTGTCACTTACTCATTTGCCTTTTTATCTATATTGAATATATTTTCTCACCTTTCTATTGAATATGTATATTTATTTGATATATCCAAATATAAAAAATCAATCTTCCTAGTGATCTTTAATTTCTCAGATACTACTTCCTGTTGCCTTGTTAATAATATTAATAAAATTCTTCTATACATATGCAATTGGGTTTTTACGATTATTGTTCAGTTGAAAATTGTATCCTCATGAAATGTCATAAAAATTTCATCAATAGAACCTTCTAATATGGAAATGGAAGTTAATAATCATGATCATCTCTCAAATCACAGCTGAGTTCCAAATTTAATACATGTTCCATATAGTAATTGAATATCATCTAATGATTTTGATTTGTATAAAACATGATTGATCATATCAACACACGATAGTCTAGAAATAATATATTTTATTACATTAAAAAACTATTATTCCACTGAGAAATCATGTACCAAACATAAATATAAAATGCCCAGGAATATGATTTTTGGTATGCTGAGACAAAACCAGAAACAATCATTCAATAGAATCATCTGAAGTTGAACAATTCATTATTACAGAAAGAAAAATAAGTACTATCATCATCATCATCAACCATTATCAATCCATTGCAGGATGAAGGTCTCTCCAAGTTTAATCCAGCTTCTCCAATCTTTAGCTTCTCTTCTCCACAACACCCCTGCAAATTCTCTTATTTCATCCATCCATCTCACATGTGGTCTCTTTCTGGGTCCTTTACAATCTCTTGGAATCCAGTTTAAAATTTCAATTGTCCATCTATTATCATCTCTTCTAGCAATATGTCCAGCCCAACTCCATTTCAATCTTTTAATTTTTTCAATAAGGTCAGTAATACCTGTTTGTTGTCTTACCCATACATTGCGTTTTCGATCTCTTCTTGTTACTCCCAACATACATCTCTCCATATTCCTTTGAGTGGTCTGAAGTCTCTGTATTGCTCTTCTACTAAGTGTCCAAGTCTCAGATCCATAAGTAAAAACTGGTAAAACACATTTGTTAAAAACCATCCTTTTCAAACACATAGGCATATTTCCTTTTAGTATCAAGTTATTTCTACCAAAAGCACTCCAACCAAGTTTAATTCTATGATTAATTTCCTCCATTATGTTTCCATCTGTATTAATAATCTGACCAAGATATTTGTAACTGTTAACTTCTTCTAATTCTTCATAATCAATCTTTATTTTTATATTTTGAGCAAATCGATTAAACATTACTTTAGTCTTTTTAACATTTATCTTTAGTCCTACTTTTCTACTTTCATCTGCTAACTCCTGCAACATTTCCTGCAGCTCTGAAGCATTATTTGCAAAAACAACTACATCATCTGCGAAATCTAAATGACTTAAATACTCTCCATTTACTTTCACTCCTTTAGTTTCCCATTTTAATCCACAAACTACTTTTTGCAGCACTGCTGTAAAGAGTTTTGGAGATATAGAGTCACCTTGTCTTACACCTTTCTCAATGTTGAATTTTCCAGTATCATTATGTAATCTAATTGTTGCTGTTGCATTTTTATAAATATTCTTTAAAATATGACAATATCCTGGATCTATACCTTGATGACCCAATGCTTTAATCACTGAAGAAATGTGTATAGAATCGAATGCCTTTTCATAATCTACAAATCCAAAACATAATGACAACTCATATTCGTTTGTCCTTTCTATGACTTCTCTCAATATCTGGATATGATCTATTGTACTAAAACCACTTTTAAATCCAGCTTGTTCTCTTGGTTGGTGGAAATCCAAAGTTCTCTGTAGACGAGTCGTAATTATCTTGGTAAAATTTTTATATAAAACTGATAAAAGGCTGATAGGTCTGTAATTTCTAATATCTTCTTTATCACCTTTTTTAAATATTAATATTATTACTGCATTCTTCCAATCTTCCGGTACATCTTTATCATTTAGACATTTGGTATATAACTTTGCTAAAATTGTTTCTATTTCTTCACCTGCTTCTTTTAATATATCAATTATAATTCCATCATTTCCTGGAGCCTTTCCTTTCTTCATACACTTAATTGCATGTCTCACTTCTTCATTTAAAATTCTGGGCAATTCGGAAGATGTAATAGATATAGGAGGTACTTGTTCTTTATTAGTATATAATTCCTGATAAAAATCTTCTACCAATTTCATGATGTCATCTCTCTTTTTAGTAATAATTCCATCTTTTTTTCTTATTGCAGATATAAATTTCCTACCAATACCAAAATGTTGTTTAACATTTTTGAGACATTTATTTTCTTCTACAGCTTTCCTTGCTATTTCACAGTTATACTTTCTTATATTATTTTCAACTCTTTTCCGTACCATTTTACAAAATTCGAGATATTCAATTCTTTTTAATACATCATTTTTGTATATCTTCATATTCCTTCTTTTCTTCATAAATTCTCTAGTCTCAGTAGAAATTTTATTAGTCAATTGCTGCTTTTTTCTACCAGCTATGTTTGTTGCAGTTTTTAAAAGTGTATCAGTTATTTTCATATTAATTTCATTCAAATCTGTATCATATTCAAAATCTCCTAACACTTGAAACCTATTTGTAAGTTCTAATTTAAATTCATTAGAATGTTTCTGAAGATTAGGAATATCAACTGTAAATATTGTTTTTCTTAATAATTTTTGTCTCTCTAGTTTTACATTAACACGTAACTTACACCTTACTAATCGACGATCACTTCCTGTGTTAAATTTATTAAGAACATCACAATCTTGAAATATGTATTTTCTGTTAGTCAAAATATAATCTAATTCTGCTGTACCTTCATTTGGATGCTTCCATGTCCATTTCCTTTTAACATTTTTCTCAAAAAATGAATTCATGTTATAAAGTTTTTCTTTTTCTGCAAACTCCACAAGTCTATGTCCTCTCTCATTTCTATTACCATAACCAAAATTACCTACAGCAATTTCATCTTTCATTTGTCTACCAGTTCTAGCATTAAAGTCTCCCATAACAATTTTAAAATGTTGTTTACTCTGATCAAAAGCCTTTTGTACATCCATATAAAAATCTTCTACTACTTCATCACTATGAGAACTTGTTGGGGCATAAACCTGAATTATCTGCATTTGGTATCTGCTATTAAGTTGTATAACTAATCTTGCCACTCTGTTCAATACACCATCAATCTCCACAATATTGTTCTTCCACTTTTTATTTATAATGAATCCTACTCCACTTGTATTTCCAATATGTGTGCCTTTATAATAGAGTATATGTCCACTTTTTAAATCAATTGTTTCTTCTCCTTTTCTTCTAACTTCACAAAGTCCAATAATGTCCCATTTAATATAAGACAGTTCTTCTTCTAATTCTTGCAATCTTCCTTCACTTGAAAATGATCTGCAGTTGTAAGTACCTAAATAAAAAGTCGTCATCAAATGGCAGCCTGGGTCCGCAATCAGGGGATTCTTAGCACCCTCCGCCTTCGGCCACCAACCGCTGCCTTGGTTGGTGACTTTACAGCCTCCTGGGAATAAGGGCCATGCTTTATTTTTGTCTGTCATAATTGTATATATGTATTGGAAAAATATTTATCATTTACACAAACATTCATTCTGCCTTATAAGGCACTGAGAAGAAAGACCATGGTGTTTCTTGATCTTAAACTCAGAGGTAAAAAGCCAATAAACTCACCACGCTGGCTAATGTGTGTTGGTGAGCAGCCCATCCATGTTCGTATACTATATGAATAATCACATAGTAATAACAGCTGCAACGACAAGAACGTATGGAGTGGACATTAGGAATTTGCCCTGCTCGGTTCCTTTAAGGCCTCCAAGAGGAATCAAAGGGTCTCCTTTCAGTTAATAGCAAACTCCTTTCTGCAGCCATAAGTACTATAATGCAACCAATATCACAATTTTTGATGATCTTAGAAAAGCTCCACAGAACACAATCTCCAATTCTCTGCAAATCCTAAATAATATCTATAATCTCCTCTCACTCCTTATATTATCCAAATTTCTCTTCTCTTTTATTTTCTCTACAAAAAGGCTTTAAAAATTGAACATATATTTTCTCCTTGTTTTTTTAAATCTTTTTTTGACTATTCTCAATACATTTCTTTTTATGGACCTTTAATATTTTAGTCATTTTTCCTTTCTCTGCCCCCCCAATTCACTTTATTGATTTTTTTTTTTTATAATTTTTTTTCTTCACCTGGATGGTGGCTTCTTGATTTAGCTGGGAGATATCCGAGACTATTTAGCACCCACTCCAAAAAAAATTGTTTTCACAATAATTTCTTATATATATTTCTAACGATCATTTATTTATATAGCTCTATGTTTTTAAACTGTAATAATAATTACATCTTGATTTAGCTGGGAGATATCCGAGACTATTTAGCACCCACTCAAAAAAAAATTGTTTTCACAATAATTTCTTATATATATTTCTAACGATCATTTATTTATATAGCACTATGTTTTTAAACTGTAATAATAATTACACCTGCATTCTGTAGATTTAAACACTTAATAAATACTCTCCTTTCCGAACATAAGATAAAGTCTTTTGATAAGGTAGAATGAATTACTCAATATTTTAAACTTAAGTGTAAAGGCAAATCTTAAGCATTTGGAAATACTTTCATTAAAACATAGTAAAATGAATTTAAAGTGATTGTTTAATATCTTCATGCTCTCATTTTCAAATGCTTAAGATTTGCTTGTATACATGTTCTTAGATTAAAAAAATAGAGTGATTCATCTATAGAACGTATGTGTAGTAGAGTGATCTCTAATTATTATTATATATATTTCTCTATCAGATCTATTTTTTCTTCTTTTTTCTTTAATTCCTGAATTTAATATACAATATCTTCAATCTTTTTATTATATTTTTCTTAATCCTGTTTCATTTCTTTAATCTTTTTCCTAATATTTTCATCTTTAATCTTTTTGAAAACATCTATATATATTTTTCAATATTTCTAGAGAAAATTTTTTCATTTTCTTGTTCAAGATTTCATTTATCTAAACACTCATTTATGTGATCCATAATTTCTTAATAATTCTTCTTTTCTGCTGCCTAAAGCTTCATTTATCTGATTTATAATTTTTGAAATAAATTCTATTTTTTTGTCTGTGTTTTTATTCCCCTGGTTCATTCCTTTTATGTCTTTTGACATTTTTTCCCATTTTCTTGTCTAAGGTTTTTTCATTCCAATTCATTTCTCCTATCATTTTTATTAACTTTTACCAACTGATCATTAATTTTTATTTTCTCTGTTGGTTTCTATTTTTGACTTTGTTGCTAAATCTCACTGTAATGTACTCTCAATAATTTAAGTATTTAATTTTAGTTTCAAAAGTAACCTCTATTAGTTAAAAGATTACAAAAATTTTTGGGTCTACTTACCCGTTGGTGATTACAAAGCATTCAATGTTACAAAGGTAAAATAATTATTAACCATGTTTACAAAAGAAACATACCCCCAATATCAATTATATCCATAATAGGGTTACTATAATCTTGCTTAATGTGTATCTATTATAACGAAACCCACTACCCCAAAGTTGATGGTTCCAGATTTACCGGAAATGCAGGGTACACCATATGATGATGCGAATACGACTAAGTAGTTGGATGATTTGGATGAAATGTGTCAACAAATCCACAACAAGTCATATCCTACATCCATGATTTGATGACACACTTGGATGCATCATATGTTGAATCAGGAATGGCATATAACAAAGAGATTGCATCTCACTACTGTCAGACCTAGGCCTTCGAATAGGATGCTAAAGATGTCACAATGAATTGATCAGTTCCAAGTCAAATCTACTTTCAATATACTAACTTATAATTTACTTAAAATATTTCAATATAACTTAGACCAATGCATACTCATTACATTTCCCTTTTTAGGCCCCATTACACCACGAAATTCAAACTAAGGGAGCTCTTGCAGTCAGCTCTCTTCAGGGATGGGCTTACTCAATTATTAACCAAATATGCCTATATATAAGCATAGATATAAAAAATACTGATGATGATCAAACATCTAGTGGTATAAATGTCCAATGATGATGTGATGGCCAATCATCTAGTGGAATAAATGCACAATGATGATGATGATGATCAAACATCTAGTGGTATCAATGCACAGTGATGATGGTGATGATCAAACAGAGATCAGATTGGTTTCAACAACTAAATTTATTAACAACATATATAATAAATATTTACAAACAAAAGATAATAAAATAAATAAATATTCGGTTATCAAGAATGGTTTTTTGTCATTTTGATAGCTTCACATAATAGAAACAAAATAATTTGAAGTATATTATATACAAAATTATATTATATAATTCATTAAATATATACATAAACAAAAAAAAAGAAAAGCAAAATGAAAGTTCACTAATTCTAAAATTACCCCATTAATGTAATTATTAGAATGATATTTTTAGGCTAGAGTAAATATATTATAATTATAACTATTTTTAATTAAAAATATATATATAGCCCCACTTGCACTCAGAAGTAAAACAAAATTACAAGTAAATATTATTAAAGCTTATTAGTAAACAAAATAGTTTTGTTTGTCCTAAAGTTTTCCCTCAATGTTAAATATATAAAAACCTTACTTGAGAGCTCGCCTTGATGGATCAATGTTGAATTTTCAGAGGAATCTGTAAATTTACTTTTATTAAGAAATAATACAAATTAATTGATTGTGATCCATTTTTTTAAAATACATCAACAAATGACACATCTATTTACTGCTTCCACTTTTAAATTGCAGGTGATCGAATTTGAAAAATGAATCTTGAATACACAATACAAAAAAATTACAATACATAAACTTTCAAATAAAAATGACAAAAGTAAAAAAAAAAAATCACGTGAATCAAAATAAAATATATTTATCTTGAGGAAACAAGCATTCAGTCCACTGTTAAAAGTTTATCTCCCATGACTAACATTCCTGTTCACCAAATCTGTTAATATTCATATATCTCATGCTGCTTGGTTAAAAAAAACCTAACACATCCAAATCATTTCTTTTAAGTGTATATAAATCCCTGGAAAATCGATGGATACCAGCATTTCATAAATAGACATCTTGATGGAAACTTTTATAATTTCATAATGACCTTGAAGCTAGCTTTAGAACATCCTACAGCATTATTCCTTCACCTTACACACATTGTAATAATTCCTTTATTATAAACTTTTATTTATGATGTGGCTTCAATATACATATATATTAAAGTAGCTTGAAGAAACACTAATTTTTAGTAGTTTCAGATTTCTTTTCCATCATTTATATAATAATGATTTCCAGTTTGCAGACTAAATTAAGTCATTAGTTCATTCCTGCTAATTATAATTTGAAGTTTAGCTTTTCAGTTTCCTTCTATCCAAAATAAAGATTTTCTATTATCTTGAAACTACAGATATTAAAATTTTACTGTTTTTAGATGCTGATCATTTACTTTTTAAAAAAAAGAAACAACAAAAAAAGAGACTTTCTATTTCTATATCTTGACTGTTCAGCCATTAAATCAAAAGTAAAGAGAAACACTGCTAGATTGTCTCATGCTAACTAAAAACCTATTGTTACAACTTAATAAAAAAAAACAAATTATAAACATTATCCTTATTATATTATTTTTATTTAATCTTCATTATTTCAAATTTGATCATTTAGCAATAATTTTGATTTCATACCTATTTTAATCTTTAATTATATCCATCTTATAAATCAATTAATTAATATTTAGTTAATGATATTAAATGAATAAAAGAAAAACTATTAATTTCTACAAATAAACAAACATATTAGTTTATATATGATTATATACACATATACACTACAAGTGTATAATGAATTTGTTTGCTTTCTCACAATAGATAAAAAAAGAATTAATTTCTCAAACTTATTAGTTTGTATGTATATCTATATATGCATACACCACATGTGTATAAGTAGGTATGTAGGATAAATTATTTGCCTACCACTTGGTCTGAATTCAAACATTGTGAAAGAAATTGGGACATGTGTGAAGGTTAGCTGTAAGCCATCTCTTACACTATACATAGGTCTACATGGCCTAACCACTGAAAAGTTCTCCATCACTCAATGATCCCCATTGCTGGGGCCTGAATTTGAACATTTTGGACCAAGTTATCAAGATATCAGGTCTAGTCTCTTGAAAATCTCTCCCCAGTCAGATAAAACAACTGATACTGCAAATTGCAATCAACTCATTATATTAATAAGATATGCCCATGATAGTGTCATAATGAAAGATTTCCTGTTCTGTGAAGATCTGAAAACAACCACAAAAGTAAAATATTTCTTCCAGTGAATTAAAGACTTCTTTTAAAATATGACTTAAATAACCAAATTATTGATTCTGTGTGTACTGATGATGTCCTGCTATGCTAGAAATAAATCAAGATTTTTTGAACTGATGAAACAAATGTTTGTAAGGTACCCATTGTTTATGCTTTGGCATCAAAAACATTGTCTCCAAAGATGAAAAAAGTATTGAACACTTTTGCAGGAATCTAATTAATAAGCAATGCAATAGCGGTCCAAAATTATAAATTAAATCCATATAAGGCTTTAACCTTAATAGTATATACCTTGAGTGCTTAATTTTACCATGAGAGGGATTTTTACAAATCTAAACACAAGATTACGACTTTATAAAGATAAGAACGGCCGTCTTATCCTCAACCTACTTTCTAATTATATAGATAAATCTAAAACATTTTTATTTGAGAGTGTGAGGCTAGTAAGTTCTTCACTAATTAAGTTCACTAGCTCATTTAGAAATCAACATTAACTCACTCTGAATTGAAAGATTTCATGAATGTTGATTTCTAAACAAGGTAGTGGATTTAATTAGTGAAGAACTTACTAGTTTTACACTCTCAAATCAAAGTGCTTTAGATTTGCTATATAATTAGAAAGTAGGTTGAAGATAAGATGGCCACTCTTATCTTTATAAAGTCGTAATCTTATATTAAGATTTGTAGAGATCCTTTTCATGGTAAAATTAAGCACTCAAGGTGCATAGTATTAAGTTTAAGGCCTTATATGTATTTATATGCTGACCATACACTTAATAAGAATTAATATTTGTAAATTAAGAAAATCACAAGAGCAGATTTTCTACTTTTGCTCATGACAATTATAGATTGTGATTTTTTAATAAGTATTATTTATATGTATAAAGTTAATAATAATAGTGAAGTAATAGTTTAAAAAATCATTATTGATAAAATTGAAAATCAACAAATAAAATGTGGATTAATTTATTTTTAGAGATGAAGAAAACAAGATTGAGAAAGAAACAAAAAAAGATAAAAATGATTTTAAACAAATGATAATTATAAAAACAATAGCAGAAAATAGATGTAGTAGCAGTTTGTGATGATGTACACAGAAAATGTATTTTGGGTGATAGATCATTAATGAAAAACAAATCTTATAAGGCTAAATCTTTGTTAAATAAAAAACGTTTGTATGATCCTGGGTTTAAATATAAAAACAGTTCCTTTCATTTCTCTTTTTAGAAAAAAATACATTAAGAAATGTACAAATTTAAATTCAGAACAAAAGATTTTCAATAAATAACATGAAAACTTATTTAGTCTTCGAATTGTTAATTAGTAATTGATAATTATTAAGTAATGTCAAAGGTAAAGTTATCTCTAAGTGTTTACATGGATATGATATATTCACTTAATTTCCATTGTTTACTTTATAATCAATCCATGAAAAGATTTAGTTTAATAAATGTATACATTAATATACAGATTAAAATTATAAGTGCATTATAATATGTTTATGCATGTAGCATATATAAATATTTCTGTGCATATTACTATCTGAAAATTTAATAGAAAAATTCAAATCACCCTCCCAAACATTATGATATTTCAGCGATGTGAAGAAATATAAAGTCTGAACTTTAAACAGCTGACTCAAAAAAATACCCTCTTGAATTGTATGTTGCAAATGATGTTATAAATTGACATTCAGACCTATTTGAACCAAAAGTGTAATATGCACTGGATATAAGTGAAAGACAGCAAATTTTTAAACTACTAATGCTGTAGTTTTCTTTGTATACATAAGTTAAACATATTTGTTTACTAAAAATTTAAGATCATTGCTTATTTAATTTCATGCTCTTTGAATAGATCTGAATTTCAATATATAAGTTTGTTTGCAGCATATGATTCAAGAGATTATCCTTTTGAATTGCTGTTTAAAGTTCAAACCTTATATTTATTCACAGAGGACATTGCTGAAATATAATATTTGGGAAGATTTGGATATATATATATATTGTACCAGGTTCGAATATGAGATGTTCGAAACACCAATCTCTTAGGCAGAGAAGAACATACTCAGAGAGTATGTATGTCCAAACGATAGCTATAATATATATAACTAGTGTTACATTTCCAGGACATAACTTCTTCTCGACTGTTGAATTCAACACCAAGTTCAAAGCACTTTTTTTGTTTTGTATAAACATGGGCACCAGTTATTTATCCAGAAGAATAAACAACACACTTTGAACAATGGTTACTAATTCAATGCCCAAGATACACCCATGACTAGCTCAGTCTATATTCTAATTCAATAACAAACATAGTTTCAAGTAGTGGTTAAAAGAATTGACCGACAAATAAAGTTTTAAGTTCAAAGACAATTTATTTTAATTAACATTATTAAACTAATTTTAAATATTTTATAAATCTTATTTACTAATATAGTATATCCACATATATAATTTACACACTGACATATATAATAAAGCATTAAATAATATAAAACACATATATTCAGAACACACAAACTAATAGTTCATTTTTTATGTGCTATAGAGTTCATATAATTTGACTCTTGAAGCTTGATGAATTTTTATGAAAGCAATGGCTACTCTATAAATGAATATAAGAAAATGTTTTACCTAGGATTTTGAATGTGGATGCATCTTGCTGTTTGCTGCTTCTATTGAGATATCTCTAACCGGTTAGGGCATTTCTTAAGGAGTTTGATTATTATCCATTGTCACTATACTTGGAGACAGTTAAACATTGGCGGAGATTCTTCAACCTGTTATGCAGACATTATTTTCATGGGCAGGTTTTGCTGTTTTACTGGACTGATTCAGGATAGAGACAGCCATATGTTTCCCATGGTTTTAACACTGCATTCTTGATTGATTTGATTTTCAACTGCATGATCTAAATTTTACTCTTAACTCTCTGAACTGAACTGACTGAACTGTAGTCTCAACTGACTGAACTGATTGTCCGATAAAAATTTACTATTTATACATAAGGCATGTTTTTGTTTTCTTGTCCACTGGCAATATCTGTTGTCGAAATTCCTTTCTTAATCCTTTAACTATGTGTTCTTGAGATCATTTAATTAGTAGCCATGCAAACGTGTTGTTTTTATAATTTTAATTAGTAGCTAATTCTTTGGAGATAAGCTTTTTAATCCTGTTGTTTTATACTTTTAATTAGTAGCTCATCACTGAATTTTTTAATGATAATCTTCTGTATTCATTTATTCCATCTTAATATTTATTATGCATACATTATTTACCATCACACATATATATTTTATTAACAAACATTCATCATTTACACAGACGTATATTTTATCTAACTCAACACTAGTTTTAAGATTACCTTTTTTTTCTTTAACTTGAATGAAAGAGATTTATATTTTTAAACTTAAAACTTTTAGTTTGAGTTTCTAAAGAAAACCCCTCTCCCCTTCTAATTAATTAATTGTAACTTTTATTTCAAAACTCTGACTTTTAATTTCATGTTTTTGAAATCTAACTGCAATAAAAAAAAAGAAATCTTAACTTTTACATATTATTTCTTTGAATGAAAGAATTATGTTTTACTAATTTTTTTTAGATAAACTTATTATGTACCAACTACGATCTTGGTACATTACCCCACCCTTCATTTGAGAGTAAAATGCATCATTTTTGATCATTTTATCTCTGATAACTTTAATTCTTAACTACAAATATTTATTATTTTTCTAAGTTTGCTTTTTAATATCTTTTACTTTACATACTAAGGGCAATCTTCAATTATGCTTTACTTCTTTCAATACTGGCAACATTGCTTACATTGTTCTTAGTCCTGGATATCGACCACGAGGACAAACTAATTTGCGGCACAGGGATCTTTTGGAAATGAAGCGGAGGCAGACTCACTGGCTTATACCGACTTATACATATATAAAATTGAAGCTTCATTTGCCATGTTTCTACTGAACTTGGAAAAAAAAGGGGTTGCTGTGAATGTCAGGATTCATCAACTGTCCATTTCTGACTTACGCTTTGGAATACGAAATGTGAAATGCAGGGGCTATCGCCTGAAGAAGTAATACACGGCTTATGCTGGTTATTCCCAGTGTGCATTTTAAAAGAAGAATAATCCCTGACAAGTCCATTACGGGTGCTAAATTTTATCCAGTTGACAGCTTTAAACTTATATCTAAAACTTATTTCAATACTACCCTTATCCCTTAATTTCAAACCCTTACACTCTTAATACAACTTAAATTGACTTTCATTTATATTTATAACCTTACAATATTATTTTTAAGTTAGCATGGTCATTATCTTAAACATTTATTTATCTTAATCTTTATTCTAAACCCTTACGAAAATTATTTTAACATATTTATTTATATTACAGTATTACTTTTAAACCATTTATTTAACTTCATATATTACCATACGTGTATTCAGAAACAACTATTTTTTATTTTATTATGCTACTTTATTTATTATACAAATACTTATTTGACTAACTTGATTTTATTCTACAAATTTCCATTATTCATTTATTTAATCCTACAAACTTCACTTTTAAATCATTAATTTGACCCATTTATTTAACTTGATTTTAATGATTTTTTTATTATTTGAACTGTTTATTTACGAGCATTTTTCTATATTAATATGTGCGTGACAAAAAAAATATTTTATTTTATGAAGCCTCCATTATTCTTATTACTTTCAAACATTTCATTTATCATTATTCATTTATTTTTTAAATTTATTATTTTAGTTTTAAATAGAAGTTTCAGATTTAAATTTATCAGATTATTTACCTTAGAATAATTATTTTATTCATAGTCCATTTCTGGTCGTTGTTTCTGTCTACTTTAACATTTTACCCCATTACTAACTTTTAAACTATGTCAGGTGGTTCCTTTTTTCTTTCTACTAATTCACTAACATAAATTATACTCCATATTCTCACATCTATCCCTCAATTAAAATTTATTATTTTATCTCTTTCACGTACTGTTCTATTTTCAACTTTGTAAATTAGAAAACCTTTAAGCTTCGCAGACCTTCATATTTTTCCTAACTATGAATATTTTTCCCTCCACTTTCTTTTCATTTTAACCCTATGCTTTAGACGAACCTTTAACTTAATCTTTTTAAATTTTTGTGAAAACTTTTCAACATTATCTTCTATCTTGAACTTATGTCTCTCTTCTATTTCTTGATCTACAGTTGTTTCTACTTTCTCTGTTGCAATGCTATCTGATTCTAATTCAATTTTCATGTCTCTTATCACCTCAACTTTCTTTTCAACTCCCTGACTTTCTTTAATTAAATCTAACTCTATAATTTCTTGGTTCTTCTCTACCTTTCCTGTAATTTCACATCTTATTTCTCTAATCATTTCTACACTGAACTGATTAATTTCTTCCTTCAGTTCAGCTTTGAACTCTAACTGACTCTGCTTGATTTCTTGTCACATTTCCACTTAAAGCTCTTGTTGGCTTTGTCCAAATTTCTGACACAATCCTTCCTTAAGGTCTTGCTGACTTTGCTGAAATTTCTGACATAATTCTTCTTTGAACTCTTGCATCATATTCATCATCATTTTCATCATCATCTGCATCTCAGATATTTCTTTCTCTTTTTCCATTTTTAAAACAATGTTTAAATACGATTTGCTTATTTTTTCTTATTAAAATGGAAACATACGCCTAACTCCACCCCTTTGTCCTTTTTTTCTCTACCCACTAATTAATGCTTAACTCCACCCAAAATATCTAACTGTCTTTGATTTGATAGAATGATTTATTTTAACTAATGTAAATAGCATAAATCTATTTTCATTTAAAGAAAAAAGTTTCGGTCAATTCTTTTTTAAAAAATTAAATCAGTTTAAATATGTAATTTAGCTTTTCTTTATGATTTTTATTTTTAAACAAAAAACAAAGTATTTAATTACTATTGTTTGTTAGGTTCAAAGTGACCACATTGGGAGACATTTGTACCGGGTTCGAATATGAGTCATTCGAAACACCGGTTTCTTAGGCAGAGAAGAACATACTCAGAGAGTATGTATGTCCAAACGATAGCTATAAAATATTTAACTAGCATTACATTTCCAGTACATAACTTCTTCTCGACTGTTGAATTTAACACCAAGTTCAAAGCACTTTTTTGTTTTGTATAAACACGGGCACCAGTTATTTATCCAGAAGAATAAACAATGTACTTTGAACAATGGCCACTAATTCAATGTCCAAGATACACCCATGACTAGCTCAGTCTATTTTCTAATTCAATAACAAATATAGTTTCAAGTAGTGGTTAAAAGAATTGACTGACAAATAAAGTTTTAAGTTCAAAGACAATTTATTTTAATTAACATTATTAAACTAATTTTAAATATTTTATAAATCTTATTTACTAATATAGTATATCCACATATATAATTTACACACTGACATATATAATAAAGCATTAAATAATATAAAACACATATATTCAGAACACACAAACTAATAGTTCATTTTTTATGTGCTATAGAGTTCATATAATTTGACTCTTGAGGCTTGATGAATTTTTATGAAAGCAATGGCTACTCTATAAATGAATATAAGAAAATGTTTTACCTAGGATTTTGAATGTGGATGCATCTTGCTGTTTGCTGCTTCTAATGAGATATCTCTAACCGGTTAGGGCATTTCTTGAGGAGTTTGATTATTATCCATTGGCACTATACTTGGAGACAGTTAAACATTGGCGGAGATTCTTCAAGCTGTTATGCAGACATTATTTTCACAGGTTTTGCTGTTTTACTGGACTGATTCAGGATAGAGACAGCCGTATGTTTCCCATGGTTTTAACACTACATTCTTGATTGATTTGATTTTCAACTGCATGATCTAAATTTTACTCTTAACTCTCTGAACTGAACTGACTGAACTATAGTCTCAATTGACTGAACTGATTGTCCGATAAAAATTTACTATTTATACATAAGGCATGTTTTTGTTTTCATGTCCGCTGGCAGTATCTGTTGTCGAAATTCCTTTCTAATCCTTTAACTATGTGTTTTTGAGATCGTTTAATTAGTAGCCATGCAAACATGTTGTTTTTATAATTTTAATTAGTAGCTAATCCTTTGGAGATAAGCTTTTTAATCCTGTTGTTTTATACTTTTAATTAGTAACTCATCACTGAATTTTTTAATGATAATCTTCTGTATTCATTTATTTCATCTTAATATTTATTACGCATACATTATTTACCATCGCACATATATATTTTACTAACAAACATTCATCATTTACACACATGTATATTTTATCTAACTCAACACTAGTTTTAAGATTACCTTTTTTTCTCTTTAACTTGAATGAAAGAGATTTATATTTTTAAGCTTAAAACTTTTAGTTCGAGTTTCTAAAGAAAATCCCTCTCCCCTTCTAATTAATTAATTGTAACTTTTATTTCAGAACTCTGACTTTTAATTTCACAGTTTTGAAATCTAACTGCAATAAAAAAAAAAGAACTCTTAACTTTTACATATTATTTCTTTGAACGAAAGATTTATGTTTTACTAATTTTTTTTAGATAAACTTATTATGTACCAACTACGTTCTTGGTACAATATATATATATATATTGGAAGTTTCAGAAAAATATAATTCTTTTTGTCTATATAATTAAAATTTTGAATCTATAAATAAAACATACACATAAATTTACCAAATTTATTGATATATTTGTCTCAACAATTGGTAATCTTTCTGTTATTAAAGTGAAAAAGTCCATTTCATATTAACTAAAAGTTCAAATCATTTCATGATACGCAATAAAATGGCATTTTCCCCTATAATTTTTAAAAGATAAGCATTGCAAAACTTTTGTCAAGAGAGTACGGATTGAGCACTATGTGGAGTAACATTATTTTTTTCTGTATTAATTAATAAGGACAATTGATGTAACATTTTACTATATCTAATTTGAAGCTCGTTATATATCAAGCATGCCACCAGAGATCAGTTGGGAATGACTACAGTGCCACAATCCATGAATAGCACATAATATTTCATTTCCAATTCATGATTCATTATTTAAAAAAGTTTTAGAAACACTAGGTATTAATAATATATATTTTTTCTTTTTGTAATGTAAAATATTAAAATAATTTTAATTTTTCAGACAATACATTAGTAATTTAATAAATGCTTTAATGTTTTAAATTATGACAACCATTAATATAATCTAGTAAAAAGTATATTTTTTGATATTTAAAAATAAATATATATACAAACTTAGAATGTAGGAAAAAATTATAAATATATATTAACCTTGTTATTCTAAATATATAAATGAATCCCAACTCTATAAAAAGTAATTATTTTTGTGGTTTATTTTTTTAAGAGTAAAATTGATTATTTTTTAAATATAATTTTAAAGCAAAGCATTGTTCAATTTCAGTATAAAATGATTATTCACAGCATGAATTCATTAAGCACGATCATGTTTGCAAAATTAAGAAAGTAAAATGCATGCATAAAGAAAATGCATTTAGATTATCCAAAATGACAGCTTATTAATCGGTCAAAGTCTCATATAATTAGCAAAAATAAAAAAGTCAACTCACTTCCAAAGGGATGGATTTTAAGTCATTATCTTTGATTTTATTTTTATCTTCTTTAAATAACATCGCAGAGACAAGTTCTGCAACTCCCAGACTACGGATATAAATTTCTCTTTCTTGTAATGCTTTTATACGAATTTCTTCTTCCTTTTCTATAATTGGCATTGGTAAAGTTGATGATGATGTTTTTATTGGATATTGTCGACTTGACAATTTGTTCTGAAAAAAATATATACATTGCAATTAAAATATTAATTAGCTTGGGGGAAAATTAAACTAATTGGAAAATATGATGTTATAATTAAGTTGTATGATTTTTGTTGGTAATAGTTTGACCTTCTTTATTCAATTTATTCTAGTATCTTAATATTTAGAATTGTTACAAATTTTATTAAGACCTCTAGTTCATTAAAGTGTGTCATTCACATTTGCATAACTGGTATATATAAGACACTTCCTTCTTTAGTATAAAATAGATCAGGAACTTTCATAATACTAAGGTAATAATTAAAATCTTCCACATTTTTTCATGAATATTATTTTCAGCATTATTGATTCACTGCAAAATAAATATCTTTCCATATTTATTGCAATATTTCTGATCTAAACTTTTTATTCCCACTGTATCAAAATACTTTCTTATTTATCTACTTCACATGATGAGGAAAAAAATACTAAGTCAATAATATAAAAGGCTTTAAAATTAATTTTAATATAGTAGTCTTTACATATTCATGATTTTCATATGTGTAGTTTCAGTTATCTGTGATTCAAAAACATTAAATAAAAAAAAAAACAAATAAAAAATTGTCTAAATTTTAATTTTTTAGTTGACAATGTGATGCTGTAATCACAAATATCCAAAAAAATAACAACACTAGATCAAATTATGCTGAAAATTTAAATAAGTATTTTTATAGACGTATTTAATAACTTCCACTCCATCAATATGAACTGCTAAAATACTGTGTGTGCTTATTTTTATATAGGTAATAGTAATTAAAACAATTATTTGCTTTTATTAATGCTGCACCATTTTTATTTTTGTGTTTAAAATAAAGGTCATGTATTTTAAAATGCTTTCATTTAACTTAGAAATTCTGTTTATTTGTCCCAGTCAAATCTTGCAAACAATTTTTAACACATTCCTAACCAATAGATTTTCTTCAAATATTAAACACGTGTTAGGTATAAACATCAATACAATATGACACTGAAATATTTCAGATTAATAAGCCAATTGCCTAGTCTAACAATATTAGTGAACTGAATTTCAAAACACATATTGGTTTGATAAGTTTTCAGTGATGTGTAACAGATGGTAATATTTTTTTTTAAAAAAGCTTTCATTGAATATTCACTAAAAAGCATTTACAATTAATTAAAATAGAAATTAAAAGAAATAAAATATTAATTTCTCTTGATTGTTTAATTAAAACTTGCTTTTTTTAAAATGTTGCTTTCACAAACAAAAACAAACTTGTAAATGATTTTTAACATATATGAATTTTATTATTAGAAATATGGCATCATTTTTTGCATTCTTAATTTATAAATTTAAATATGAATAGTTATAAAAAGTGTGTTGCAAAATATCTCAAAACAAAAAAATTATATAAAAAATATTTTATAAAAATCATTTTTGTTTAATTTGAGGAATAATGCACTAAAAACCAAATATATATATATTTTTCTTGGACCATAATTTGGATTGATATATTTAACTTGAAATAAAAGCCAAAAGCATCCATAAATTAATTCAATCCCTATGTTTAAAACTAATGATTAAAATATTAATTTATGGATGTCTCACACTTTTATTTCAAGTTAAATATATCAACCTAAATTGCATCCAAGAAAATAATTATTTTTAGATTTTTAGTGGATACTTCTTAAATTAAATAAAAACATTTTTTAAATATAAAATATTATATATTATTATTATTAATTAATTAATTAATTAATTCAATGTACAGTTTTTGAAAAAAGTGACATTTCATATTATCCACTTAGATTAAATTAGGATAAAATAAACAAACAGTTCTCTAATATAATGTATATTAATTTGTAGATATTTACAAAATTTTTTTTTTTTTTTATAATTTTCCATGTGTGGGTATTAATTCATTTATTAAGTATATATACATAATGAAAATCTTTGTATTATATATAAATATGTGTATGTTAAATTCTATAATTTCAATATATGCACCAAGGCTTGGAAACAAGTTTTGTGCTACAGGAAAATCTATTGAACTTCTGATCCTTAAAGTTTTTTCTTCAAAGAACTTCCAACAAACTTTGTGTCCCAATTACCAGAGTTTTTATCAATTTTTCAAAGACCTTAGTAAGTCTGCATGTAATATGAATGAATGTGATAATGTTTATATATTTTCTCTTTAAATATAAACAGCTCTAAAAAAGTTTGATATTAAATGAGTGGTAATCATTTGATTCTCATGAAGTCTTAAAATGTAAATAAAAGATAAAAAGCACACACATTCAGTACCATTGTACACAATGATAATATATCAAACAGAGTAGCAAAATCAATTATCATTTGTTGGAAAATACCAAATGCAGATAATTCATATTAAATTTCACAAGTTCTCATTCTGATAAAGTGGAATATTTTTTTTAGAAATATATAGAATGACTTTTAATGGAAAATAACAATTTAAAACTATTATAGCTTTAATTCAATAATTGGAAAATATTTGCAATTTGAGAATATAATGTAGAAATTTGAATATGAAGATAGAAATGACAGGCTACAAAGATACTAAATTTGTGGGAGGGAGGGTGCATTAATTGCCTTTTTTTTTTTTTTAGAAAATTCCCCTACCCCCCCCCCCGTCATATAAACTTTCAAATAAAAATCTAATAAAGTTAGATTATACTTTGACTAAAATATATATTTCAAAATAGTAATCTATTTAATATGTTCTACACAGAAGTGATTATCAATTAGTGAGATATAAAATAAATCATTATTTAAATCTATTTTTTTCATTTATAAATGGCATTTATTATATTAGCTAATGCGTTTGAGAATATTTATTATCAAAACTTTAGATTTTCTGCATCCTCCTCTTGAAAGCTTGAAATTCAATCTCTCTCACTGTACATGTATTTCATAAATCAACTTTAATTATTAGATAGGGTAAAGGTTTGAAATATCTAACAACCATACATAAATGATATTCGGAGTTTCTATTCATATGTCTTAACTATGAATCAGTTTCATTTAGAGAATGAATCTTTTAGTTCTAAATTAAACACATGTAATGGTCAGACTGAGTAAAACAGTGAATAAAATTCATTTGGGCTTCTTTATATTATTTCCCACAAGTCACTATTAGACCTCAATTCATCATGTCAATAAGTTACACATTAATATAAATTTCCTCATGTTGACAGTATAAATTTAAGTGAAGCTATTGGGAACCAAATGTAAACATGATTTGTCCCGTATTTTTATGTACACACAGAAGCAAACCTCTCTATATAGTAGCATAACTCAGTGCAAGCCAGAGTAATCAATGAATACAGAAAGGTTTGGGCACAAAATACCTATCTAGTGCCTACTCATCCAATATTCTCAGACTAGTTTCTAGCTTTCAGCAGTGAGGAGCTTTGAATCTGAAAGCATTGGCCTAAATCTTGGGATATAATGATATTCTCCAGCAGCCACCTTTTACCTTTTTAGTTAATTATAAAATTTTGAGTTCAAAATGAAAACACAATAATGTTTTCAATTCAAGCTCATTTGCTTGTATAGTTATATAGATCTGAACTCAGTTCAGCATCTATACATTTTGGTGTTAACAGCTATGGGAATCATGTGATGTTTAGTGATGTATGTATGTGTGGTTGATTATAATATCTCTAATTAAACAAATTTAATTATCAAAAATTATGAAATAAATCTGATACATTGTCAATATTCTTAAAATGGCATACTTCATTGTCACCATTTACTTGACCTCCTCCATCCTCCTCTCCATATTAAAATGATCCACTGCTATTATAACTAATCTACCTACTTCAACAAGATCAGATTATACATGAATTCTATATAATTTACTGTTGTATTAACCTAATTATGGACCCTTGCTTCCCTATAAAATAGCATGAGAGCAAGGTAAATAATTAAATATATAAACTTAATAGCTATCAATTAGACATTAATCAATAATAAATAATCAAACAAATCTACTATCCTTTTTTACTTTTTTAACAGTCATTTTATTAAACTTAATCCATCTGACTGTTATGATTGCCCAGCAATCTTTCTCAGAACTATATACATGTTTTGTAGCCCTGAGAAAAATTGCTGGGCAGTCGAAATTGTCAGAAGAATTAATTTTAATAAAATAAGCATTAAAAAAAGTAAAAAGAAAGGTGGATTTGTTTGATTTTTAAAAATTGTATCAATGCATAAAAAATGATCGAGTTGATAATATACTTTGTGAAGAAGATAAAATATACAACAATAAATACTAAAAGAAAATTAATACTGATATGACAGATGTAACAAGCTAATTTCTAAACATGAGTGCCACATACTTTTGTTTTATTTGCATAATATTAAGAATACTGTGAAAGATAATGAAAATTTGTTTTTTTACTTTATAGTGTAATTTTATTTTATTTTATTCTATTTTTATAAATAAAAACATTTTTTTTTTTTTCAACTTAAACTTCAATTATTGCATTAAAAAATTTTTTTTTAAACTTTCAGAATATATATATATATATATATCAAAGCGTTAACTGGGAAGCGAACCCGGGCCAGCAGCAAATGTTTGCTTTTATAAATAATTTAGATATTTTATCTAACTTTTTTTTTTTACATTCTTATTAGGATTAATTCTCTATTTAAAATTTAAATTAATAAAGCCCTTTGTTATTATTAATTTATTAGTCTTTTCTCTAACTAAAATTTATTGATTGAATTGGGTAATCCTTGAAAACCTAAGCACAAGTATCTATATCTATCTCCACCCACCCCCACCTCTACACAAAATATCCAAGTTTTATTTATAAGTATTTGTTTTGGATAATATTTAAAGAATTGAGGTGTTCAATATTAATAATTATCAGAATTATTTAAAGCAATATAAAGTATCTATTTCTGATAAATTATTAAATAAACAAATTCTTTTTTTATCTAATTTTATCATCATCTTTTAAATAACCATACTAATTTATTTGTTTAGCCCCTTTTTAATTAAGATTTTTTGAAATAATAATTATATAATATTATACAGATAATCACTAGGAAACAAACATTCAATATAAATTATATTTTATTTATCAATGCATTAGCATTCATATTTCACAATAGGTGGAGATTATTTATATTTATATTACAGCACTTAAAGAAACAGACATATCCCACTCTAACAAATAAATGCATAATAAATCGACCAATGAATCCCAGAATATTTATAAACAGTCAAATCTTTTACATTTGCTGCACAGTCCTCCTAAAAGTTTGTTGTTAAATCATGAGTTACTATCCAGTATAAAATCCCATACCATCTTCTCTAACTATACATGTATTTAATAACAAGTTTTCAAAAGGAAACCAAGGTTGTAGTATTATGGACAAAGATGCCACTTGATGGCGCCATTATCATGCTAAAACTATAAAATATGAACATTCCCAGGCCATTGATTTTATTCATTTTGATGTGTTTTTTGTAATGCGAAAAAAAAAAAAGTGTTTTTTAAATATTTTTTGTTATTAACATATACAAATTAAATGATAACAATAAATGTAAAATAAAATCAACAAATTAGAATTTAATTCGTGTTTTTTTTTTTTTTGCTTTATTAGAAAAAACAATTTTCAGTCGGATATATTTTTAGGGGGGTTACACCTTGTTGTTGTTGTTGTTTAAAAAATCATAATCGAAATAAAAAGTAAAAGTTCTTAGTCTTCGTTTTACATTTTAATTTTTACAGAGAAACAGATATTATTGTGTTACCACTATTTTTTACTTTCTTAGTCTTCGTTTTACATTTTAATTTTTACAAACAAACAGATATTAGTATCGTGTTACCACTATTTTTTACTTCAAATAGAATGACAACAAAAAGTAAAATTTGTTAGGGTTAGGGTTATGTTTAGGGTTAGGGTTAGGTTTAGATTTAGAGTTAGGGTTCTGTTGTTTGTAAACCACAGAATCAAACAAGATGTGTGATTTCCTGCACCATATTGTTGGTCTCATGGAATGTTACGAACAGTACATTACTTGATGCGTTACCTAATTCCAAATGACTTTACATATCTATCTGGACAAGATTTTGCCACTTAAAACTTCAATACAGAATGGTGTAAAGAGTTGGATAATTATTACTTAAGAGAATCTGAACATTTCAATACTTTAAAAAAAAAATCAATCAAAACCACACTTCCATCCAATTCAAATACGCACACCCTCTCACCAAGCCATAACAATTGTATAAACTGTGCAAATTTGCCAAATTTATTTGCAGCAATGTGACATACATGCTGTGCTGTGACACAGAAATGGCATTTTTATGTGCTTTAGCACTTAAATGGCGCCATCGAGCAGCGTCTTTGTCCATAAGACTACAACTGAAACCAATTTAAAAGATTTGATTGGTTGCACATATTCTCAGGTACAGCTATCAATTTATGATATATATATATATATATAATAGAGTAATATTTTTATCCTATTAGGTATAGTAATATTGATATAAATTATTCCCATCATTGTGAAATATGAATGCTAATTCATTGATATATTAAACATAAAAAATATATAAGTGATTGATGAAACATTCAAAAAGGCATTTAATAAGTCACATAAATAAAAAGTTAGATTATTGTTTTTGTGTGTTAAAGTTTTTCAAATACCAGTGTATAGCAAATTCTTATTGAACCTTATATTCCACAAAAATTCTAAATAAAACTCAATAGATATATATTGTTAAACCATTAAGCATCGCATGATCACCATCTCATACTAGCACATAATTGTTTATAAACAAAAAAAAAACTCTCTCCATACAGTATTGCCACCCTGTATCAACCAGAGTAATCAATGGATGCCAGAAGGCTTGTGCATAAAATCCCTATCTAATGCCTACTCATCCAATATCCCCAGATCTTACTGATGAAGGCCACAAGCCAGAAACTAGTCTGGGGATATTGGATGAGTAGGCATTAGCTAGGGATTTTATGCACAAGCCTTTTGGCATTCATTGATTACTCTGGTTGGCACAGGGTAGCACTACTGTATGGAGAGAGTTTTGCTTTGTTTATAAATATATATTGTATTAAAAAAAGTTATTTTAACATCTCTTTCCCCCCCAAAACTTTTAACTATATATTAAACCAATTATTAAATTAATTTTTTCCTTTTATTGTTTTTAGATTTTATAGAGACTATATATTATTAATGCTTTTGTTTATATTCTCTGACAACAATCATTTCGCTTCAAGTATGCTGGTAATTCATTTTCTTTTATTCAAATTTTATTTTCTGCAACTAGATTGTTAAGTTACCTAATAATTTTCATGACTTGAAATCCTTTTTCTGTGATGCTGCCAATTTTTTCATAGTCAAAATGGCTAACATTTTTTATATCAATTCTAGAAAAGTATCAATTTACTGATTCAATTAAGGCATGCAGTAAAGATTTTTAATTTATCAAATCCATTTCAATGTGGAATGGACATTTTTTTTCATAAAACAATCTTACTAGATATTTTTTTTAAGTAAAACAAAATCATCCTTAAAACTATTAATTGATCATAAAAATGATTAATTTACTATACATAAAAATCTTTTATAAAAGTAAAATTAAATTTAGATCATTAAAATAACTTAATTAAAAATAAGTTTTGTTCAAACTTTGAAAAAGTTCAACTTATCTATACATATTCACCTTATGGAGAATTTGAACACAGACTTTCAAGCTATCCACTCTATTTCGTATCACCGATACATATGACTGCACACATGTGAAAAAGATAAATGATCTCCAATATATGTATTTCATTCTGAATTTGCAATCATCAGTTGGTCCAGATCATCATTTTCACACATATATAATCAATGCTCAGTTTATATTAAAATAGCAAATCTTCAAACTTTAATGGATAGGCTTCAATCTACTCCACCCTTCAACTCTTCATTTATCCATACCATTGAAAATCTGATGATGGAATGCCCAAATCTCTTGATGATGTCAATATTATTGTCATGCCCATGTTGGCTTTAAGTTAATCTGACTCCTCCTGTATATGACCTTGTCTATTTAAATATATAGAATAGGGATGGGCAGAATACAGGGGAAATCCATAATAATTGAATACAAATATAATTTATATATTTACAACTAGGGAACTTGAAAGTCTACGTTCAAATTTCTATAATTACATCTAAACTCCAAGTATGTAAATTATACTTGTATTCAATTATTAAATATTCACCCTGTAAATTCATAATATAATTATGAAGTAAAAAAAAAGCATGTTATTAATACAAAATGCTTCTATAAATACAAATTCATAGAAAGACAAGTAATGCTTTAAAAAACCCCAATAACAATAGTTTTACTATATTCGGTAATAGTATGAATACTGAACCCTACTATTTGATGGCACTCTTTTTTGCCCAATGCACATCAATATACCGATTCACAGGCCGTCGGTACAAAAAAAATTTTTTCCCCACTTTCTATACATAAAACCCGTATGGGGTTTTTTTTTTTTTTGCATTTTTAATAAACAAACACTTTGTTTTTATATGGTGTAGGGGGGGGGGTGCTTTTAAATTATCGACTTTTTTTTATTTTCAGCTTTTTTTTTATTATTTTGAATTATTGGTTTCTTTACATAACACGGTAAAAAAAATTTTGGTTTACCCCTTTCTATACATAAAACTCGTTCGGGGAAGGGGTGACTTTTTAATAAACAAACACCACTTTCTTTTTAGATGGTAGAGGGGGGTTGGTTTGCTTTTAAATTATCGCCTTTTTTGGATTTTGAGTTTTTTGAAAGCCTTAAACAATTCAGTTTAATTAATAAACCAACAGTTGGTTTTTAGAGGGTGGAGGGGGGAGTTGGTTTGAATTTTAATTCTCATCTTTTAGTATATTTTGCCAATGTACTGGAAACTTCACATATTAATTTTAAATATGTTCGAAATAGAAGACATGTAAAAAGATAGATTAACAAAATATACGAATTATTGGAGGGAGGTTCGTTTGCTTTTAAATTAACGACTTTTTTTCTTTATCGACTTTTTATTGATTTTAAGCTTTTTTTTGTTGGAAAGCCTTATTAATCAATTCATTTTTAATAAACCAACAGTTGGTTTTTAGATGGTGGAGGGGGATTGGTTTGATTTTTAATTATCATCTTTATTTTCTTATTATGAGGTGTTTTTTTTTTTTAAATATTTACCGAAACCTTTATGTGATAGCAAAAAGTTCTTCCTTTATTTTTTGCCTTGTTCAAAAAGTGTTAATTAAACAGTTTGTTTTTTTAAAAAAAAACATTTTTTAAGGAGGGTGGGTGGGGAATTATAGTTTGTTTGACTCCAATAGAAGATAAGCCTCAAAGCTGTAAGTAATGGGATTTTGGAGCCATCCAAGCAACTTCCCTTACACAGATCCCAGATACACTTGCAGGAGTTGCAACGGAATTCTCCAGATCCGGTAGTTGACTAAAAGCATGCTCCTCCTGCAAATGCATAGCTTTGCATCTGGCAGGATGTTTGTTCTCTTTCTGGAAAAGCACAACAGTAGCAATTTTTGTGGCCAGCAATTCACTCCCCTTCAACCAATTTTGAACAGTTGCCACGCTGACATTTTACTGGTCTCAAACAGATTCACACATAAATGTGCATTTGCATGTGAATTCAGAAGAACTCTTCTGAAAACCCTAACTTTTTCAGATTGTGTGCAGTTCAAAATCATCAGGAAGTGTGTGTGATGGCCTGACAATTCTTAATATGTAATACTAAATCCACTATGCTTTCTCAAAATTTTTCCACAATGAATTTTTTGACAGTTTTGTATCCTTCAAATATGGCTGCCATAAATTCAGACCATAGCAAGAGTTGAAATGCACTCACTTGAGGAATACTATTGCAAGTCAATTGGCATAGTATTTCATTATGTAATTGTAGGTCACATCACCCTCTAGTCAGCCTGTTGCAGCTCTAAACAACACTGTTGTAGTGTTAGCTATAAATTAGGCTGCTAAAATGGTATATTGATGTGCACTGTGTGAAAAACAATGCCATCAAACTGTAGGGTTTAGTATTCATACTATTACCCTATATTCACTATGAGAGTATTTTTTATTTTTTTTATGATTTGTCAAACACAAAATAAATTTTTTTTTTTTTTGCTTTTTTTAAAAAAAATAAAATTAATTTTCTTCAAATACAATTAGAAATAAGAAATAAAAATAATGTGTTTGTTACCTAAGATGATTTCAAACACTATATTGTAAATAAACTTTGCACAATTATACTAATAATAATTTCAAATGATTTTTTTAAAAGAAAAACTCAGCTGAAGTTTACATTATAATGTGATATAAATTTATCTTAGTACAATGAATTTAAATAAAAAGTTGAAAAATAGTCATTATTAATTTAAAAAAAAAAATAACTGGTCTGTTACTTGGGAGGTCATATGTTGTTTGAGCACTGAAAATGAAATTTTGCCATTATACCAATGCACCAATTTTATTTTTTTTAATACTTATTATTAAGTTTCCAAAATTTTGATCTCCTTATACACCTGGGTCTCGTTTTACGTGATAGATAGGTTCCTAAGAAAACATGCGCAAATGAAATCGCACAAAAATAGACGTAACTTACATTGAAAAAGGGGTGTGTGCGGTCGGTGATTTTTCAAAATTCGCATAAAAGCAAAGCACCAACGTAAAATTACTTTTAAATTCGCGCGCAAAAAAAATAAGGAAATAAAATATGACTAATAAAAAATTTCAAATTTGAAAAAAATTGATACAAGACAAACTTTTTTTTAACTATAATATTTAATTTTATTCAAAATAATATATTTTTATGCATAATTTACAGTACGGTAATTTACATTTTTTATACATGTTTTAATTATTATCATTTTCTGGTGACAATGTAATTAGTAATTAATCTTTGAGACGATGATTTTATTAATTGTTTAAGAATCTCATGATATCCAGACATACAACTATTTAGTTCTCGTTGGAATTTAAGAGCACGTTAATGATTAGTGTCATTAATAAGAAAACAATAATTGATTACATTCTTTTTTAAAAAGCAAAAACAGAATGTGATTTAAAATGCAAAATTAACACACACAATGTTTGAACAAATTTACATTATAATCTTGTAAAATTTAATATGTGTATACATAAAATGTGGAAATCATGATTTTAATTTCATTATTGCATAAAATCTTACTATTATAAAGCACTGAAAATATTGAAATTACTAAGATGAAAGTCGAATTCCAATAATGTGCTATTACTTTCAATATAACGTAAGTACGCAAAATTTATTATTTAAAGTAATAGCGCATTATCGGAAATCGACTTCCGGTGAAACATGGATCACGTAACTTCAAAATCATGTTAAATAAGTCCACGTAAAAAGAGACCCAGGTGTATATATAGTAAAGCTATGATATGTGCAATATCAATATACTCTATATAAATTATGCCCATCATAAAAATGTAAATAAACAAAACATTAAAATTCATAAATTTAATACATTTTATATGGTAGGAGCATTTTTATATCTTTGAGTGCCAAGCATGACCATGTTTCCTTAATAAGATTTCTTCAGCTTTTATTAGTCTTTCTAAATTTGATGTAGTATAGTATTTCATGTAATAATATGTTTTCTAAGGATAAAATTATGAAATTAAAAAAAAAATTGCTCAGTATCTTTCTTAAAGGATAAAAATTATTGATTTAGTAATGGCAGAAAAAGAACTGTAAAATGATGTTCAATTGTGTCAGAAAGTTTAAAGTTTGAAAAGTTTAACCATGAACTTGAAATAAGTGAACAAATTAGAATTTATTGTGTAGATTTCAAAGCTGATACAGATGTAAAAAACATCAAAACAACTAGAAAAACCACAGTATTCTGATAAAAAGATTATTATATCTCTATAGGAGAAAAATATATTGAAAAAATAGGATATCATCTAGTGTGTGTTTAATTGTGATGAAAGTCTAACATTTTGCTAATAATTTTATTTTAAAAAAATAAATAAATGGTAAATATTTTACTTTTTTGAATAAATGTGAACGAGTGAACTCATAATAGTATATATATTGCTTATAATAATTTCTTTCATATACACTTCAATGCAAACAAATTTTCTTAAAAAACTTCTTTATTTTTCTTACAGTTTCGACTGTCCAGCAGTCTTCATCAGTTCTAACAGTAAATATATATGTAAATTTTCTTTCTCAGTTTATGTTTAATAACTATTACTATTTTTTTAAATTTTATTTATATTAGCAAAGAAATAAAAAAAAGCATATGTCTTGTACATATTGTAAATTAAAGTATATATTGAACAATATGCATCCTATTGAAATCAAAATTTATCAATAAAATATGAGAATGTATGTGAGAAGGACTTGGAAGAAAATATAGTGAATATTGCAGTCTCACTCTGTATGTGACCCTTCAGAGTTTTAATTATATATACATCATAAAGATTAAACAAATAAATTAAAACACTAAGAATATTAAAATTAAATTTTTATTATTCATATTACATACATATTGACAACATGCAATTTTTAGTACTATAGCTATTATTATCAATTTTACTATAATTGTGCTTACACAATTGATTAAGTATGAAATCTTTTATTTCTATTTTATTTTTAATAATAAAATAAAACAAAATAAAGCAATGACTAATCTTGTTTAAAACATCGTAGCTGTTAAATTTTCAAAATATGTTGAATTATCTTTTTTTTTTAAAAAATCCATATAATTATTTTATGAAACATTATCCTCCTTTGACAATTTATAGTTATATATATGTAAATCTATTTAAAAAATTTTTTATTTAAGCAAATTTCAATGCCCTCTCATATCGCTGACCCACCTGATCACACACATGTTGAAAAGATAAATAACAGGAGGGGTCAGAATGACTAATATGTCAACATGGGTAGGATGACAACCTTGGCACTAACAAGGACTTTGAACGTTCCATCATCAGATTTTCAATGAAAATGGAAGGCTAAAGAGTTGTGAGTTGGAATAGGTTGAAGTCTGTCCATTAAAGTATAAATATTGGCTATCTTAATATAAAGCTGAGTACTGATTATATATGTGTGTAAGGATAGTAATCTAGACCAACTGATGATTGCTGGTTTAACATGAAATATGTATATTGGTGATTATTTATCTTTTCAACATGTGTGTGATCAGGTGGGTCAGCAATATGAGATGGCACTGAGAGTGGTGGGTCGTGTGAAAGTCTGAGTTCGAACCCTGCATATATTACATATATAAATGCAGGTTTATGCCTGTACAATGTATTATTTAAGCAAATATAATTTTTTTGCTTTATCAATGTTAGGTAAGAATCATATTTATCTTCATCATTAATTAATCGCTCTCTTTATAATTAATTGAATAATGACGTTTAAAGATTACTTATAGAAAAAAAGAAAGAAATTATTATTGATATTTTGTTTGTCATAAATGAATAAATATTATGCAATTTTCATTTGGTTATCAATGCTATTTGTAAATATACAGGATTTGAACATAGACTTTCAAGCAACCTTCAACTATCCACTCTATCTTATACCATTGATTCACATGACCACATACATTTAGAAAAGATAAAGAAACACTAATAAATATTTCATGCTGAACCAGCACTCATCAGTTGGTCCAGATCATTATCTCCCATATATATATAAAATCAGTGCTCAGTTTATATTAAGATAGTGAACAGGCTTCAATCTACTCCAACCTCCAACTCTTCAGCCATTCATACCACTGAAAATCTGATGATGGAATGCCCAAATCCTATCCTGATGTCAATATTATTGTTATGCCCATGCTGAACTCAAGTCATTCTGACCCCTCATGTATAGAATCTTATCCATTTAAATACATAGAAGAGGGATGGACAGGATGCAGGCTTAATGTGTAATACTTGAAATACAGGCATTCTTCATATACCTGGAGCTTAATTGTAATGTAAATATACAGAATTTGAACACAGATTTTCAACTACCCTTCAATTATTCACACTATCTTATAAACTGATACACATGAAATTTAAAGAAAAGATAAATAAACAGCAATATATGTATTTCATGGTGAACCAGCACTCTTCAGTTGGGACAGATCATATATATCCCAAATATATATATATATATATATATATATATATGGATATATATATATATATATATATATATATATAACCAGTGTCCAATTTATATTAAAATAGCAAGTCTTCATACTTTAATGGACAGGTTGGAGTAGATTGAGGCCTGTCCATTAAAGTATGAAGATTTGCTATATTGATATAAACTGAGCACTCATTAAATGTGTGGGAGATGATCTGAACCAACTGATGAGTACTGGTTCAGCACAAAATACGTATATTGGTTATGTGGTCATGGGTATCAGTGGTATAAGATAGTGTGGATAGGTGAAGGGTATTTGAAAATCTGTATTCAGTCACATATATTTACAATTAAGCTCCAGGTATATAAAGAATGCATGTACTGTATTTCAAATATTACACATTAAGCCTGCATCCTGCCCATCCATCTTCTATGTATTTAAATGGATAAGATCCTATACATTAAGGGTCAGAGTGACTTGAGGTCAACAAAGGCATAACAATAATATTGGTATCAGCATGGGATTTGGCATTCCATCATCAGATTTTCAAGGGTGTGGATGGCTGAAGAGTTGGAGATTGGAGTAGATTGAAGCCTGTCCATCAAAGTATAAAGATTTCCTATCTTAATATAAAATGAACACTGGTTATACATATATGTGTTGGATATGATGATCTGGACCTACTGATGAATACATATATGGCTGATTATTTATCTTTTCTACACGTGTGTGATCATGTGTATCAGTGGTATAAGATAATGTGGATAGTTAGTTGAAGGGTGCTTGAAAGTCTGCGTTCAAATCTTGTATATTTAGAATTAAGCTCCAGGTATATGAAGAATATCTAGATTTTAAATATTATCACTATTATTTGTAAAATGCCATTCCATTTCATTTGAAGAGTCAACTGTAACTGTTATTATTTGATGTTCTCTATTATATGTTTTATTATTATTATTATTATAATATATATATATGATTTAAAATCCCAGAGGAAGAAAAAAATATTAATAATATCATTAGAAAAAGCTTGCAATAAAAATTTAGGACCATTGAGCATAAATTATAAAGTTTATTGTACATTATATTTATTAATTTATTCACCAGAAAAATTTATTACAAGCTAAATATTTATAATTTTTTAAATTTCTAACCAAACTTTTGTGTTGACCATAACTGTCATTATGCCATCATATCTTATAAAATTATTACAAATAAATTAATCCATAATTTTTATTTCATGTTTTAATAGTTATCAGTAATATTTTTTTGAAAATTATATGATCTTATTCACCATGTTCATCTTTGCACCTTTTTGTTTCATTATTAAATTTATTTGCATTATAAATTATTGAATGTCACTTGCTTTATATCATTTTCTATGTCATACTTTGACAAATGTATGCTAATAAATAAGGAAATGAAATGTTTATTCATTTTATTGTCCTTATACCATCCAATTTTATTAGTAAGTTTATATATGCTTCAAATTTTTAAAACCTCCATGTTTGTGTTATTTCCATGTCATGTTACAATAAATGCTTCATGGAATTTAAAATTAAATATACATATTGAACAAGAAATGTATACTTATAAAGTATGAAAATTTACCATTTGTTTACTTCTGAAGTTATATTTTATAATTGGTTATTTTCAAATTTACAGTTAATATATATATCTTTTGTTATAAACTTTTGTTACACATTATGAGTCATAATATTCCTTTGCATATGTTTCTATTGAAATTCCATAAATTAATTTCTAAGGATGAAATAAAGGTTACATCCTTATTATTCTCAGCTAATTTACTTTATCATATATATTTTACATTTATTCAAGTTACTTTTATCATTATTTAAATTGGTTGTAAATTTTTCCATGTTAACTATCAATATGTGATATTTTTCTTATTTGTTAATTGATCTTCATTACTTTCATTACACAAATTGTTAGCAGTATTGAAGGCTTTCCAATAATTAATAAATTGTTATTAAATTATTTATTACACATAAATTCTCCATTTACTTATAAAATCTCTGACCTTCTGTCTAAACATAATAATATCCATGAATTAATTAAGTGAACTGTTAGCAAATATTTACTCTGGAATTACATAATAATCTATTTCTTCAAATCATTCACCATCATAAAAGTATTTATTTGCAATATGGCTGTACATTAAAAAGAAAGAGTTTAATGAAGTTTAAATACTATTTGATTTACCATATGTATTTTGGCTATGATCTAAATGGATAAAATGCATATAATAAATAATTTGTCATAATTTTTTGAATTTAAGATTAGTCAGTCATATATTTTTGATTATTAATATTCTATTAAAGTGACTACTTATTTAAGTACTTTAAAGTATGTGTGAATGTAAATAAAATTTTAGTGCGTAATATATTAAAATTTTTTGGTTAGCAGAATGTTTTACAAATCTAATTTTTATTGATGAAAATCAGTTGTCAAATTTAAGTCTTTATAGACATATTGTTATTAGGATTATGTGTGGATTGTTAAAACTTATTAGCATTCTGTTGATATTTACTTTATAATGAGTTTTATTTTTGCTTACCATTTTAATAGAAAGTTTGGACTTAAAATATCCTTTTTATAGAAGTATTTATTATGGTGTGATTGCTTGTATAAATTTTATTATTTATGGAGATGTATCTTTCTCTTTAGTAAGTTGTTATTTTTTCTATGGTAAATCAGAGTTTGTTATGACACTACTTGTTTTTGTTATTATTTTAAATTTAAATCATAATTTGTTAATAACATCTGAAATAATTCATATTTTGTACACTATCAATATTTGATGTAATGTATATTTTAACTATTCAAAATGAGCTTTTTTTATTTAAAATTTCTTGTTTGTTTAGGATTTATTGTTTATGTTTTTGGTTGTGATGGTAAAGCAACTGTGTAAAATTTAGCATACAGTGTAGTGGAAATGTTCGATTGTATAATTAGTTAGCTATAAATGTGTTTTACCAGTTCTTACTTATGGATCTGAGACTTGGACACTTAATAGAAGCGCAATACAGAGACTTCAGACCACTCAAAGGAGTATGGAGAGATGTATGTTGGGAGTAACAAGAAGAGATCAAAAACGCAATGTATGGGTAAGACAACAAACAGGTGTTACTGACCTTATTGAAAAAATTAAAAAATTGAAATGGAGTTGGGCTGGACATATTGCTAGAAGAGATGATAATAGATGGACAATTGAAATTTTAAACTGGATTCCAAGAGATTGTAAAAGACCCAAAAAGAGACCACATGTGAGATGGATGGATGAAATAAGAAAATGTGCAGGGGTGTTGTGGAAAAGAGAAGCTAAAGATCGGAGAAGATGGATCAAACTTGGAGAGACCTTCATCCTGCAGTGGATTGATAATGGTTGATGATGATGATGATGAACATCCAGGATATTTGAAATATAATCTTATTTAACTGTTGCATGCCTTAATTTTTTCCCATCATACATGTTTGTAAATACATTCATGCACACAGAACATTTGTACATGAATATTATAAAATATTTGATAAAGTTTTAAAAAATCCAAAGATAATATATTGAGGTTTATTGCCCCATGTTAATTCTTACTAATGTGAGAGTGAACACACTTTATTATTTAGGATTTTGTAAAAGAATATTCAAATTCAGTACTGCCTTGTCAGACATATTTCTGATATCAAAAATTTATTGAACGTAATTATTTTGAAAGAATAAATACTCTGATTTTTTTTTTCTTTTGCAATACTTTGTTTTAAGTCAGTATATAAATTGAATTTTCTTTTTTTTGGAAATAATTAATTCTAAATCACTTATATATATCCTTCACTGATGAGAGCAAATCAGCTTGAAATCAGCTGATCTGAGGGTGGAGCAAAATGAAAGAGACAGTGAATATTGACTCTGAGGTTTATGTAAACAGAATACGCTTGTTTTGGAGGTCTTGGTAAAGCTCCATCTATTGATCATTAATACAAGCGATAGCAGGTTTTACGTATATAAAACTTGTTTTTCTTTTTCATATATATATTATTTTATTTCATAATTCATATATATTTATATTATTTTCATTTCTTTTTTGTAATGATTCTAATAAACAATTATATTAAGCATTAAAATATTCAATATTTGTCAAATCCTATTCATTTGAAATCATTATCTCATGAGCCTCTATTGCTTAGTTGTGTTGTAATATTAATTTTCTTGTACAGAAACATGGCAATTTAAAGAGGCCCAAACTTAGTTCTGTGACTCTTATTTTCATCCTTTGATCAGTAGTATTTGTACTACATCATATTATAAAGTAACCAAGATGAATAAAATTGTTAGATTAATAGGTAAGTTTACTATTTATACACTATGCTATTGATTTATTTCTATCCCTTTTTGTCGATTATTTTATGTAAGTTAGTATGTTTTTTTATTAATTTTCAAATGTTTCTTAACTATATTTGTGACTCAAGATTAATGTCATGTAAATCAATTCTGTGTATAAAGATTAACAATTGAAAGAATAAAATTCTCTCTGAATCTTGACCAAACATATTAGTGTTATAGTTGATAAATATTATTGTTTTGATTTTGCAAACAGGGATCCAAACTCAGATTAAGCCTTATAAATCATCTTCTGGCATCAAGAATTTATTAAATATAATTGATTTGAAAGAATAAATATTATTCTTTGATTTTTTTTTTGTGTTAATGATCCTTTTGATAAAAGACAATATATAAATTTTATTTTCTTTGTTTCTCGGAAATAATTGCAAATCATGTATATTTATTATTATTACTATTTTTATTTAACAGTTATAAAAAAATTATATTAAACATTAATTTAATTCCATTCATTCGGTACTTGTTGAGTCCTATATATTATTTGATATTATTGCCTCAAGAGCATCTATAGTTTAGTTGCAGTAATATAAATTTATATGTATCGTAGCATGATGATTGGATGGGCCTCATACTTGAATATAACCTATATATAAAGAAGTCAAAATGTTGGAAATGTAATAATAAAAGCTACTAAAAGATTCAAAACAATTCAATGTTTTTGATAATAGAAACAGAAAAATGTATATACAAAAATAATAATACATTACAATTACATCACAAATACAAGCAAACTAATAATTAGAAACAAGAATGGCAAAAATAAACATTTATTCAACAAATTATATATATATAACAATCTTTAAATCACTAATTTCAGGACACAGGTACTCCAAAAGCCCATCATATAGGCAATATTTGCTATGCTTGCAAATTGCCAGGTAGTGAGAATGCAATCATTTTTCCATCATTGTTAAATTTTCTAACTATTAAGTAAACACCCTTTTATAAAATAATATTGAATGGTTAATTGGGCTAGTTATATGGAAAAAAAATCCAAGTCTGTTAACAATTCGGTACTGAGGTATTAGAGCTGCGACTTGAAAATTATAATCGTTTAATTATTAAATTAATTAGGCTATTAAATCAAAAACATATTTTAAAATCTACATTAAAAAAAAACAATTTAACAAAAAAAAAATACGAAAAGCATTAATGTGAAGAATAGTTAAAATGCGTGTTTAAATCAAATTGAGTGTGTGTTTGCACGTGCATATTCTGCATAATCTATTTTAATACATTGTAGAGGCTTACCTGCATTTATTATGTAATATATGCAGGATTCGAACTAAGACTTTCACACAACCTACAACTCTCAGTGTCATCTTATATTGCTGACTCACCTGATCACACACATGTTGAAAAGATAAATAATCACCAATATACGTATTTCGTGCTAAACCAGCACTCATTAAAGTATGAAAATTGTTATCTTAATATAAAGCTGAGTACTAATTGTATATATGTGTGGAGATGGTAATCTGAACCAACTGATGAGTGCTGGTTTAGCACGAAATACATATATTGGTGATTATCTTATCAACATGTGTGTGATCAGGTGAGTCAGCAATATAAGATGGCACTGAGAGTTGTAGGTCGTGTAAAAGTCTGAGTTCGAATCCCGCATATATTAATATATAAATGCAGGTGTAAGCCTGTACAATGTATTAAAATAGATTATAAACTATAATTTTAAACAGCATTAAACTGTTGCACATGCGCTTTAGATTTTTAAATATAAAATGAATGAATACTAACACTTCAACAACCACATGATAAAGTCTTTGGAAAAGATAGAATGGCCATCTATCTTTTCGAACCCAAACGCTTATGCAGAATATGCACGTGCAAACACATACTCAATTTGATTTAAACACGCATTTTAACTATTCTTCACATTAATGCTTTTCGTATTTTTTTTTTGTTAAATTGTTTTGTTTTTTTAAATGTAGATTTTGAAATATGTTTTTGATTTAATAACCTAATTAATTTAATGATTAAATGATTATAATTCTTCATGTCGCAGTTCTAATACCACAGTATTAAAAAGTCTTATGTTTATTTATCCTGGGTCTCAAATCAGTTCACAGGCAAACAAACGCAATGTACTACTTTTACACTATGAGACACTTTCATATATAAATATTGAGAGCATTGCTTCATAATAAAACATTATATTCGATCATAATATTTATTAATGATGAGTTAAAAATTCATGGAAATTTCCATCAATAATAAACGTGATTTTACTAATTTTTTCATAGTATTCATCGCCTCTGTTGAAAATTAACAAACGCACACACACATATATATTGTTAATTAATAACATACCTCAGGACAAGAATGAGACTGTTTTATTTTTATTTTTTTTGATATTGTTTTCTTTAAGTTAGGACTTTCTGGTGCTAATTCCTCTTTTTTTGTTTTGCTTTTTGGTCGAAATTTTTTCAAAGTTTTTTCCTTTAACTCTTCCATTTGTTTCCTAAAATATAATTAATTTGTTTCTTTAATGATTATATCTATATGTTAATATAATATCAGTTCGGTGACACTAAGTCATAAACTAATTGAAATAGAAATTCCTTAGGAAAAAGTAAATCAAATTAAACAGTATTATTTAATACAGTCTCAGATAACAATGTTAACTCCTATAAATTTCTTATAATTTTTATTTACACTTCAATGCTTAATTTTTGATTGTCATCTTGGATAAAAAGACTTATCACATCTATTACTTTTGCATCACAATCTTTAAATTTCATCAGCTAATTTACAAATGAATTAACATTATTTTTTCTCATTGGCCTTATCAGAGAGTTTAAAAGACATACACACACACTTATGAAATAATAAAAACACTAATGAATAATTTAAACATTTTCAGTTTCTCTTATTTATAGATAGCAATACATATTTTAGTAAGATATAATAAAACCTCATTTATAATAACTGATTTATATGTATTTGAGTAAGTTATAATGAAATCTCGCTTGTAATACCTATATTTTTCTTCTTAATGTTAAAACAATAACATTCATTTTTGATATCTGTATGCGCATCTTAACTTATAAAATATCAGTTCGATAATAATTTCACTTTAAATTGTATACTAATTGATATAGTTCTTAAAAAATAAAAAAAAGTTACTTTTGTTCAACACTACTTTTTTGTGTGTGTTTAGAAATGATTACTATATACAACATCACGTGACTTTTGTAGCTTATTTAGGTTCCAAGAACAGTTCTCTTAACCTTGCTCCAGAGTCAATTATTATAAGCCCAACTAATCAATGGATACTAGATAGTAATACTAACCCCAGATTGGTTTTTTCTCTTTTTCTTAATCAATTTAGCATTCAAAGCTGGAGCTAATACATTTATGTATTGAATAGCCATCTTAACTTTTTTAATATTATTCACATTATTAATTTGAAATTAAAAATAAATAAATTCTAAATGCAAACCAATTCATTTATATAATTAGATTTGACATCAGGACAGTAATTATATGCTTTTTAAAGATCTCAGTTTTATGCAAAATGTAGGTCTCTTCTATTCTTTTATGACTTTCAGTTTAATATATTTCTCCAGAATCATCTATCATAAGATTGAGAAACTAACAAACACTATATGGTAATTCTATGTAGCATCAAATTGGAAACACATGAGCAAACTGGAACAACTAAAGGATAAAGGAAACCTACAATTAGCATAAAAATGAGATTATTAAAATATATATTTGATCTGCTATCAGATCTATATGATTATGCAAATGAGTTAAGTGGAATTGGAAGTAGAGTTTTGTGTTAGTCAGAATAATTCTAATTCAACACGATAAAGACAAAAACTGGTTCTGGAGATGTAGATATAATGTCCATTGATTATTCAATCTTATAGTAGCTAACTCCAGAGTAAAGTGTAATGAACTGGTCTTAAATGATGAATTAATAAATACAGAATAAAAAATCAGATAGATACTATAGTGTTTAAAGTTTTCTAAATATTCTGAAGGAGGGTTTTTAAAGCTAGATATCAATCATTACAGATTCTATGTTTATTTAAAATGCTGACTAGTGTTTTTTATTTACTATTGTACCAGTCAAAACATGTTTATCCATCTAACATGAACTGGAACTCACAAACTGTACTTCAAACCCAGTCAAATCTGAGATTTAGGTCAGGGACCAGCCTGGATTCGAACCCACTCTCTAAGCCCCAGATCAAACACCCAATGGATAACATAACAATGATGGCACATGAGAATTAATTTTAATCTGGCCCACTAGCAAAGCAGACAATGAGATATCTATTAACTATGACTAAACTCAAATATATATATACATGGCTGTACTTTGGGAAATGGAAAAAAGGAATTCGAACTACTGCAACAAGTTAGACAATAAAATATAGTTTAATATAATGACAAATTATTATACATTATGACTTAGTTAATTGCATACATTAGTATGTGCATGAATGAGAAAGCGGTAGATGATTACATAGTGTCATTCATGCTATTATTCCTCATATGCTCTTTATTAGCTAAATAATATATAATAAATAAGCACACATCTTTGGTGGGTTCGATATTAAGATGCCAATCGATTAGTAGAAAGAATTTACATAAAATTGCTATTAATGCTTTGGGTTATGGTTCTGAAACATGGTGACTAACATTATTTCAGGGAGTATTCTGAGATTCATTGCAGATATCATACAAACTATTTTCACGCCATTATAGTCGTGAAAATAAATAAAATACATTTGAAAACATATTTGATTATATGATACAATACTTAATGTAAATTCTTTTAATTAGCACTGGTAAGAAGAATGCTTTATTTTCCCCAAGGCATATAAATACTCTGAAATACAGAAATAAATTATGATGGTGGGATTGCATAAGACTGAAATAAATTTAATTAATAAAACTAGAAGTAGTTGGCATTTATATATATTTTAAGCAGAGTGCAATTTTAATATTATTACAGCATTAAAACTGGGTCATGAAGCAAAAGAAATAATATGAAGAAGTTTGTGGTGCTGACATAATTAGCCAAGAAATAACAGGAAAAGTCATGCTTCTGGATGAAAGATGAAGTGGATAGGCATGACATGTGCCAGACTTAGGGATCGCCACCAGAGGCCTTTTTATACAACATAAATGGTCCTGGATAGTTTCTACTCTCCTCAGGACAAGGCTTGAGAAGAAAATCTATAGGTTCGAACTTGTCGCAACCCCCAGATTAAAAGACTAGAAGCACGTAATATATATAAACACGAAGATAAGGCCGAATGTCAGTAACACAGTACAGGTAAATGTCACTAATGACATTGAATAAGATTTACTGCTTTGAAATGAATAACCCTTATTTGAATGCCATAATTTAGACAAATAATATGCTATGCATTTATAATCTATATAGACACAAGATTTTACTTAATAATTAAAATATTAAAATTTAACCCCTTTCTTTTTCTGATATTTAAAATAATTCAATCACATCTTCGTGGATTTTATAATAACTGAGAATATTTAGCATATACTATTTTAAGAGTATAGAAAAAATAAAATAACTAGTAGTTATATATAGAAAACAATTAATAAGTAACTCTTTCAGAATTAAATAAATAATATTTTATAAGATTTCAGAGCATTAATTAGCTTGAGTTCTGGATTCACCCGGGTAGAAAATACAGAGTTAAACAAATATATTTTTATACTAAAACATAAATAAAATGTTGACTCAAAAAACAATCTGGTGAGCATATAAATTAATAATGCATCATGTTTTCAAGGGGACGTTAATAAACTTAATTCATGAAAGTTTACTTAAAAAGAAGAAAAGATTTTAGAGATTCAACTCGTCAGATTGCTTAAGATTGGCATATTCATAATAAAAACACACATATAAAGTCAAGTAATGAATAAATAGAAATTATTGACCGCACCAAAGTTAAAGAAAGTTAGAGCATATGAGAGAAATTAAATTTATAGAAATAATTAGGAGAAGAAATCTTGATAATAGAGATTGAGATTAGTTAGACTAGCTTTACTTGTGGCTTGAAAATTTACGTTGCACCATTTTAAGAGTTCATGTTCCAAAGTCTGCTCATGCATGGCAATTGATTCTTAAATAACAGCAAGCTTTTATTCAGCATTCCACAATTCTCCAGTTGGGCTCTTACTTCATTCTATGGGAGCATGATATTATGGCAGCAGCAGATGATGACACAACAGAGCTGAGAAGGGTGGTCGACTTACTACTACATTATTATTTTTTTAACTTTCACACCAGTGTAGCTTCCGTTCACTGCAGTTCTTTCAATAGTAGCTAATCTATCTTGATTAAAAATTCAGCCATTTTATACTTTGCCCAGTTCACAATCTAATCTCTGATCTAACAGAAATTTTACATTTCTTTGTTCATTGTTTTTGAACGATACAACATTAGATAACGTCCAAAAATAAATTCAAATCTATTTCCAGATTAGAAATAGATTTGACAAAAACATTTATGACAAATGAAAATCTTTAATCTTAATCCGCATTTCAAGTAAAAACTTTAATTAAAAATACCTTCTCCAGATTAAACAATAGTTTTGGACAACAACGGTTGCATCTTCCATATTGGATTTTACAAAATATACAGTTTAAAAGAAAAAACAATTTAAAAAGAAAAAGTTTAAAAAATGACGTATAATAAAATATTTAAAACATCAATCTTTTGTTAGTAAGTTTTTGCTCCTATATGTATATATTTGAGCCGCACCTATAATACTTTAATAATAATAATAAAGAACTAATAATTAATAAAAAAAGAATTAATAATAATTGTTTTAAAAAATGTCATTGAAACGTTAAAATTTTATAACTTAGGTGCACATCTCAAACATATATATAAAATATATATATACAACAAAAGGAGTGGGATGGGATATAGGGTTTAAACACAGGTTAGTAGGTGGAAACATGAAGGTCAATCTTAAGCTAAGATTGACTGCTTCACTATGAAAAAAATGGACACTAGAAAATCTTGAAACAATCTAAAAAATGCCCATTCTTTTTACAAAAAAAACAACAACAAAATAACAAAACTAATTAGCATTCACATGCATAAAAGCGAATCGACAAACATAATATTGATTCATATTAATGGCATGTTAAATACATACTAAAAACTATTTCTACGAAGATATACTCATTATTATTTTCTCTTCAAATATTTCTGATGATTTTCTGAAAGAAGTTAATAAAGTACAATTTAACCAGAATTTTAATTATTATTATTATTATTTTATGTTTAACTAAGTATAAAAAATCATGTAAAACTTAATATTTTATAATAATATTCATTAGTTAATAAGATTCTGATTTGATTTTTCTCCTTTTTCATATGTTTTTATCCATACACCATATTAATAATATATATATGATTTGAATTATAATGCATAAAATTATGCTAAGTGCATTTATATCTTATATATTAAAATTGTCATTATGTATGATCATTTTGAACATGTTTTATAAATTATAATTGGATTTTCTGACTTTGGTAGAATGTGTATTAGTGATTTTTTTTTCAATGTTGAGTTTCCAAGTTTAGATTTTTTTTCAAAAATGTTAATGTGTAAAGCATTAAGTTCTTTTTAATTTGGGACCATCAGGATCTGAGAAATTACGTTGATCTCTAGTCTTTTGAATTATTGGAATCATTTTCTTTTCTATGAATTTTTTGCAGTACGTTTCCTATGTACCACCATTACATATTCTTTTTCATCAGAAAAGAAAGTAATACTATCAATAAGTGAAGTCTCTATGCTAGTAACCATTTCTGCTTCTGTAGGTGATGATTACTGCTATTTTCAGAAATACTGGTTTCGAAAAATGATGTCATTTTCGATAGTAATAAATGATGCTAACTGATATCTCAGTTCATTATAAAGTCTACATTTTATATAATTTTACTCAACATTAGAATCTATAAAAGGGAATAATTGTCGACTCTTGGGGAAACCACCATACCACTAATGAAAATACCAAATAGTAAAAGGTAATAAGTAGTGGGAGTAAGTTTGTAGTTTATAAATAAAAATAAAGAAAAGTATTGTGTGTCGTGTAAACAAAATTAAATAAAAATAAAATATATTATATGTACTTCTTTCAGAAATGATACTATAATTGACAGACAGTGAAAAAAAAAAAAGAAATTTAATTAAATAAACAAACAAGAACAAAAATACAAATTAGTTGTGCAAATACAAATTGACTTGTACAATTTTTTAAAATAAATAAATAAAATTTACAAATAGCCAAAAGAAAAAAAGATGAATTTAGTTGTACAAAATGAATAAATAAATAAGAAGAACAAAATACGAAATGAGTTTTAAATGATTATTAATGAGCACCTACACAGAAAAGATAGATTTTTTAAATATTTAGCTTTATTACTGCCTAGCATGCTTTCGATATATCATGTATATCATATTCATAACTAGGATATATCGAAAGGATGCTAGGCAGTAATAAAGCTGAATATTTAAAAAAATCTGTCTTTTCTGTGTATGTGTCCATTAACAGTCATTTATTATTTTAGCATAGAAAAGAAGGAAATAATTTATAGTTGAATTACAAATGATTTATACTTTTTTTAAAAAAATAAAATTTTACAGCAAAATTCATCATTGCTAATTTTTGTTAAGATCAAATGTCTATTAGATTTAGATAGGTTTTGTTTTTGAGAATTTAGCACTATTTTCAGGTCATCTATCTGCCAAATTTTTTACATGCTTACACATATACTGAGTCTTAAAAATAGATACATAGAGGTTTTTATGAGATCATAGGAGGGGAAAAATATAACCAAAAAAAAAAACAATCAATTTCTTTCTTGACCAAAATAAAATGCAAATAATTTCTATATGTGATTCAATCAAAACAATACTACATTGAAAATATGGCATTTAAAGCAATAAATAATTTTTTTAAAATCTATAAATGAACCTAAAGAGAAAATAGGAAATGGGTGCCAGTTGTTGGTTTTTTTTTTTTTTTTGCAAATACTACTGGCAGTTTTAAAAAAATTCAGACAATTTTAATGAAATTTGAAAAGTAAAATCCTATCCTTCAATGTCATAATGAATTCATATTTGCAAAAATGCCGACAAATGTTCCTCAGCATTTACTAAATATCAGGAAGCTCTTTCTAGATTTAAAAGTTTAAATTTGTTGAGATTTGTGAGAAGATTTATACTTTATTAAAGGAGACAAGAGGGATTTCTTAAATCAAGCACTGCACCAAAATGTTTGCTCCTGAGTCAAATTTAGAAAAAAATTGAACAAAAGAGAAAACTTATGGTAATACATAAAAATTATCTAGTCAAAAGTAAAAAAAAATAATTCAATGAAAGAAAATTATTACTGAATTCTTCAATCTTGCAATAAGCAAAAAAAACAAAAAAACAATTTTAGTATAAATAATCAAAACAATTACAAAAAATTAAAATTGTAAAAATTCCCGCCAGATGCTTAATGCAACAATACTAAAATCTTTTTATAAATTTCACAATGATAAAGGATTCAATACAGACATAAATGACTCAATAATGAAATTCACTGTAGAGAAATTTTGCAAACAACTAATAGCAAAAAAACTATGATGAAATGATTAACAAAATATTAGATCATTCCAATAATTATAATAGAAGTCAATATAGCTGCTAAAATATATTTTTGAGAAAAAGCTAATACTTTAAATAAAGAAATATATACTATGTAAGGCTCAATAAACAGCCTAGCCTGACAGAGCAAATCAAAAACTGCTATGTCTCTACCTCAGGATGTATTAAGACTTACTCAGTAAATATGGGGAAATTTCAAATATCTTTTGAAAAAAAGATATGAAACAGGCATCTCACTTTGGTAATCACTTTAGGAAGATTTTTACTCCAGTATTTCTTTTGTAAATCTATATCTCATCTGATTAAAAAAATGTTCTAAAACGTTTACAACTAATGTGAACTTAAAAACTATAAAATGCATGTATTCTAGAAATTTTATCACAATCGACAATAAAATCACAAACAAAATCAACCAGAGTTATCAGCTGAAACTATTTTCCCAGACAATAAAGAAGATGAAACATCAATTCTTCAAAATAATCCTATTAGTGACCCACACAAAATCTATTCAGAAATTGGTTGAGCAGTTTGTACAGTATTATGATTTCAGAAATTAAGAAAAAAATTATTATGTGATTAAGTTTAAAAATTTATTCTTGGTATACAATTGTATAAAAAAGTTTACACATTTTTTTGTTTTATGACTTACTGTATAAATAGTGATACAATTAATTTAGATAATGTTCTTGAATAATGTATCCTTTCTAAAAATATTTACATTTGAACAGGAATTTGCAGTTCACTAAAATGGCAGAATATAAACACATAAAAGAAAAACAGTGATAAAACAAAGAACAGCATATAAAAAAATCCAATAGTCTTTATGCATTAATAAAATGTAAAGAATATATAAGTGATTTGTACGATGAATAAATAATAAATCTTCATACATATTTTAATTAAAAAAAGAAAGAAAGCAATAAGTTGAATAATATATTAATGATAGAAGAAATTATAAAGACTTTAATTTAATTAAAAAATCATAATGTAGAATAATTTTATTAAATTCAGTTAAAGTATTAAAAGCAATAAAGAAAAAAGTTTTAAAAAATTAATTGATATCTGAAATGTAATCTATAATATAGAAGGATCAAATGAATTCTTGACAATTCAAGCAATTATTTGATGTGTAGTTTATTTCAAAATTGTTTCTCAGACCAATTTAATATTTTTATCTTCATTTATTTTGCTGTTGTGTTATAACATAAGTTTGTTATGACATAGAACTTATTATCAGATAATAAACACCAAAGGTCAACCTTTACTTGATAAGCTGTCAGTTACAAACACATAGCAACAACCAGTATAGTCAAGAGGACCTTGATTGACCTGTAGTAAATGACTACTGTGTAGATAGAAATAAAGTTGCAACATTGTTTTTTGTAATGATGAAAATAAATTTAATTCTCATAGGAACATGACACTTCCCTATCAGTTATGAATGCCATATCATATTACAATTATTTTCTGTTTTACAGTCAACATATCAACACTAAGTGACCACCGGAACCTTCATCATTTTGTAAAAACAGCTAGATGTCCATTTTTTAATCATTATCCATACAATTATTATTAATGACAAAGAAATTAATAATGGACTATGAAAGTAAATTGATGTATGTTAGTTCAATGGATTTAAGATAACTGATTTGAAAATGAGTACATACTCTACAAATGGCTGTTTTTTAATTTTAGATTTAAAATTTTTTGAATATTTAATTTACCTTTAATACTATAGATCTATATTATTAATAGTTTTTAGATTTTAAAAAAAGACTAGAATCTAAAAATGTAATGAAACAATATGGTTCAGTGCCATTTTTATATTTCTGAACTCTCAGAATGATCTACATTCTTTTGTGATTTCAATTCCAAATAAATAATATTAATATTAAATAAAAGGATATTTTTGAGGTGTAAAGTTATTAACATCAGTTCTTTGTTATTTAGTATATAAAGTGCTGCACAGTTCAAGAAAAAAGTGCTATTAATTATAATATAGATTTTACTACTGCAAATAGATTTTATAATATATTAAGCAATTATATTACAATTATTAAGAAGTTGCATTTAGAAATTTTAATGTAGCAAGAAAGTACATGATGCATGATCAATTTTTACTAACTCTAAAACTTGGTAATAAAAGGGAATATGCCTATGTGTTTGAAAAGGAAGGTTTTTAACAAATGTGTTTTACCAGTTCTTACTTATGGATCTGAGACTTGGACACTTAATAGAAGAGCAGTACAGAGACTCCAGACCACTCAAAGAAGTATGGAGAGATGCATGTTGGGAGTAACAAGAAGAGATCGAAAATGCAAGGTATGGGTCAGGGAACAAACAGGTGTTATTGACCTCATTGAAAAAATTAAAAGATTGAAGTGGAGTTGGGCTGGACATATTGCTAGAAGAGAGGATAATAGATGGACAATTGAAATCTTAAACTGGATTCCAAGAGATTGTAAAAGATCCAGAAAGAGACCACATGTGAGATGGATGGATGAAATAAGAAAGTGTGCAGGGGTGATGTGGAGAAAAGAAGCTAAAGATCAGAGAAGATGGATTAAACTTGGAGAGACCTTCATCCTGCAGTGGATTGATAGTGGTTGATGATGATGATGATGATATTTTGTTCCTGACTGAAATTTTTAAAATTTGGGTGAATACAATTTTTATAACTTTCAAGGTTTTTTTAACTTTATTATAATTTTTCATATTCTGCCTGGCTTGGTGAGGTATGGAATGGCAGACTCTGGTACTGAATGTCTAGAGATTGTTTATAAATCTATCATTTCTGGTGCTCAAACTTCTTAAAACTTTCATCTAATAAAGCCATTTGATTATTTATATTTTATTTTGAATTGTTTAAATTTAATAGCAGATTTCAAAATTATTTATTTTATGAGTAAATTTGAAAATGAGTAACTGAATCAACTAAAACTTTTGTGAAAAGCCTGGTGCAAAGGTTTTCCCTTATAACTTTATAGGAAATCAATGAAAAAATAATAATATTAAGAAAATTATTCAGAGTGTAGGTTATAAATGATGGAACAAGAACGTTTAGTTTTTGTTCCTATTTATTTCTAAGAATAATTAACCATTTATGAACCAACAATTGAATAGAAAGATCAATCTGCTTAGGAGTCACTATATATAAAAAGAATTCTAAGGTTTCTTATCTTTATCTAATTTTAAAAATGTCCAAGTTCCACTTAGATTAGAAATTTGAGATCTGGACAAAGAAGACTGATGTATCAATTACTTACTATATTATGAGATTTTGAAAAATACAGCGGTATAAAATATTTATTTAATAATTTGGCAATTACATGGGTTAAGTGTCTATTGAATACTAATGTGATAGGTGTTGCAGACAGAAGTTCTGTCACTGTTTGATTAATATTTTTTTCCTAAATAAAAGGATTACATATGGATTACATAAAAAGTAAGAATTTAAAATAATCACTTTTATTACTAAAAAAAATAGTAAAAATACCTTGCACATTCTCCTCTTGCTTTGGAAGCCATTGTTTCATGATAGATGGAGCTGTTGTTTGCAAAAAATACATCATATTTAGAATTATCTTCACATGGAAATATTCTTCGAAAATTACCTAAATGTTCATCTTCATATTGATTAATTTCTTCAAGACTAAGACCATATGATTCTTCTCTGGCAAAAAAAAAAAAAAAAGTAAGAATAAATATAATTAGATTAACTTCCAAATGACAAAATAAATGGACTTTTTTTTTTTTAATGTTGATGGTTCTGAAAACAAAATATTGTAAAAATCCAAATAAATTTTGTACTATTATATTTCAGCCTTTTTAAAAATGCCTCTTATGTGGTTAAATGACATAAGTCTTAAAAGATAAATCAGGTATAAACTTTCATATCTTTAAACCCTTGCCTCACAGAAGGAAAAAAAATCAACAATAATAACAGAAAATTCAATGAATAAAAGGTTTTCAAGGATTTAGACTTAAAACAGGTCAAAATATTTAAAAAAGAAAGGGGAGAGTTAGAAATTAATAAAACTGTTAAATTTATTTAAAATTATGACATAATCTTTACAGAATAGCAGAAACATAAAAACAATTTTCTAGAGAGTCAAAATAGATATCATAGGCTCATTGACATCTGAATATGTAGAACTTAAAAATGACCTATAACAGTAATCATTTAGTGTGATTACTGAATCCTATTGTATAATTTACAATCTATAAAAATAACAGTTTTCTATAAAAAAAAGTTAGACTAAAAAGATCATTATTATTACGTACTGACATTAATGTCTGTTAATTTTACATTTAGCATTACCAATAAACTATGATATACACAAAAATATCCTAAGCTAGGGTTGTCATAAATATTTTGACTGTGACCAGGACATTTTGACTATAGCAGAAAAAGAACAAGTGGAACAATTTAACAGTGATGCAAGTCAATAAAAAAAACTTTTATATATAATTTCAATACTAACTTTGATAATTTTAATAATAAAATACAATTAAAACTAAATATACATTTAAATATTGTAAAGGACTTATATTTTTAAAATTAATTCAAAATCAACAATCATTTAACTTTGTAAGTTAGATGTTTTAGAAATTATACACCACAATTTGAAATACCTATACATAATTTTAGAAATCAGGACATGTCCCAGTGTACTGGGATGTATGGCAGCCCTACCCTAAGCTGATGGTATAAACTTTTACTAATTTTATTACAATTATATTTTATTTTTCACAGACTATTATCATAATTACAGAATTTTTAGTGTCAACTGTTTATATATTGTAATTAATGAATTTTAAATGTATAATGACATTTACTACAATGTTTTATAGACTTTTCCCCACTAAATTATGACTTGCACAACACATGCAATACATATAATGAACCCTAGAAATGAAGACATCTTTTTCACATAAGACTTAGTTATCAATTTAGTTTGCTTATCTTTTTCTATCTTAATGTGAAAATATTGTAGACTTTTTTGAAACCATATTCTCCTAAATATGTAGTGCATAATAATTTTAGTCATGAGCTATGAAAGTAAAATTTGAAAGTTGATTAGGGCTGATAAAAAAAAATAATAATAATAATTTTGAAGCAAAATTATAGTAATAATGGTGGAGATTGAAGTGTTAAACATAAAACTTCTGAATCTCTAGTAATGAAAATATTGTTGATATTTTTTAAAGTATTTTTCCTAGATATATATATATATATTGCAAAAATTTTAACAATGACCAATAAAAGCAGAATTTGAAAGGTGATGAAATTATGGTAACAATGGTAGAAATCTAAGTGCCAAATCTGGAATTGCTAAATTAAAAAATTCCATTGATTGAAATACCAGATGGTAGATCAAGCATTACTGGATGATATAATAACCACATGTGTAAAACTTTTCATATCATATTTCAAGCATCAGACATTTTAATCTCATTTTGAGAATTATTTTAATTTAGCTTTCTTCTACAATTTATTCACTTTTACTAGTTTTTTAAAATTCTTTTTATATACATACAAAAATTAATTTTAAAATAATACGAAAAAAAAAAAAGAATCCAAACAATTAATCAGTATTGAAGTGAAAAAAAAAAAAGAGACCATTTCTAAAAAAAGATAGCTGTAAAATAGTTGGAGATTTAAATTCCGAATATGGTATGACTAAATCATTGGTATAAATTACTAAAAAGATGAATTAGAAAGAGTACAGATAAAAAGGGGGAGGGGATTTATAGATTGAGCAGTTTATGTTGTAACATTACAAAACAAATGGAAAACTTTGTAATGTGAATTAATGGAAAGCAAATGACAAGGGATACTCAATGAGATGATCATTTGTGAAAAAGTCATGCAATTGTTCAGTAATTTTGTGCCTTTTTCTCCCAGTACAAACATAGTTAGTATGAAAGAATTTATTCCCAGCAAAGTAAGTTTCATCAGATTCAGGAAAGAACAAGATTGCATAGCATTATAAAATGTGGTGAAGCTACTACTGCTGAATGGTATCTTGTAAAAAAGAATAAGTTCTGAAATCAACAATATATGATCTTTATTGACATGTGTAAGTTTGTTCCCATTTTAAATTTTAGTTTTCATTAAGATCTAACTGTGCATTATGTATAGCAAGTTTTCATGCATGTATTTTTATTTTTCCTGCTTAAATGATGATCTAGGCCATGGCCCTGGAACAGATTATCTCTAAATAATTGTACTTTAATGGAAGTCACAAAAAAGAGTGACACAAGTGAAATACCATTACTCCAACATACCAAATACAGGCCTTTTTAGGATTTATGCATTTTTTTTATTTCTCTTTTAACCGTTTATGGTGAATCCAATCAGTCATTGCTTTAAAAAAAAATCAGGCTGTTCACAGCAAAAAATTTAGATAATTAATTTGTATGTTTTTACTGATTTTTTTTTCACCCTATAAATATGTGTAAAAAATAATTTATTTATTTATTGTAAAATGCTTAAAGCCCCATCTTTGAAATATTGTTTAATAAAAGAAGTTTTTGAATAATAGTTACTTGGATTAAAAGTATTCCATCTATATAACAAATGAGTTTCTGGACTCAATTACTTTACTATATCAGACTCTTGTTATACATATACAAAATATGTCTGATTGCAATAAGGATGTCAGTCATGATCCAATTTTTAATCTTTTCAACTTAATTCCCTTTTTAATTCTACTACCTATGCTATATATATATATATTTTCTATCTTGACTAGTGCAAGCAAGAATGCTATTTTTTAAAAAAAAACTTTTAACTTTACATCTCCTAAATCTTTTCCACAACTATACAATGCTATATTTCCTCCCACTATATCTACAAGCTTGATACAAATATAAAAATTCATCCTTACTTAGAATATATCCGTATCTCAATTATTTTCTTTCTCAATTGGGAAGTGACCTTGTTCTTCTCAGCAATATAAAAAGATATGGAGATGTTATTTGTAATCCTGTGACTGTTACAAGTATTTTGTCTAATACTGTTTTATTACTTTTTTTCCCCTTTGATTTGTATTTGTAATTTTATTTAGCAACATGTTTTTAACATTCATGACTGAGAAGATTTTATTATTTTCCTCTCATGAAGTAGTTACTTCTTCTGTGTAGTTCACCAGAATTCATCAAAGAAATTATTTGACTTATATATTTCAGTTGTTTTATTTCTTTTTTTTTTGTACATTCAGATGTTATTTTCTCACTAATATGGCTTCTGAATTTAATTCATTATTCTGGTTTATTTCTTATTGTCTTCCATAAAATGGGAACTAATTTCTGTTACTTTATCCTCAACCTATTTTATCTCTGATTTTTTTCATAATTCTTCCATCTTTATTTCAATTTCTTCCAAATATTCAACACATTTAGTCTTTTTCAATAATTTCTCATATATCTGAAGACTGATCACCAATATTTCTTTATAGACTCCTAACTATAGCCTTGCCAATAACTGTTGCATAACAAATTTACAATAGATCTTTGTACTACCATCTTGTGCTCCAATTTGTAGCCCAATTGCAATAACCTTATATTAAAATGACTAACCATCTGCTGATTAGATTACTTTTCCTCTTTTTTTTAAGGAAAATAGGAGGATTGAGATGATATAGCCTAGTCTAGTCCAATTATATGTCTAATCACTTCATGTTTAAAGAGAGAAATAAATATATCTTAAATACAAATATTATTTTTTGGAAGAAACATAAACTAAAATATAAAGTCGTTTCCCCCTGTAGTCATGAAAAGATTAAATAATAACAGTTTTTTAAAAGTAAATGTTGGCCCAAATTAAAACATAAGCAATTGAAAGATTAAATATTTATAATCTCAATACCAGATTAGTTCTGAAGATTTCAATACTTTAACTGATTACATTAATAGTATTAGTTAATAATTTTTACAATTATATGTATTTACATTATCTTTTAAAAAACATTTAATTTTTAATCTTATTGGAAAACAAAAGTTACAATTCATTTGATTAAAGTTTACTGGGTCTTTTATTTAATTTTTGCATAAATATAAATTTCTCTCTTATCAAAAACATAGTCTGCTTATAAAAAGCACAGGGAGAAAGAACAGAGAAACTTAAAAGATAGTAGAGAATTGAGTGGACAAAAAGATAAGTAAGAACAAATCTAAAGGTTGATTCTAAAGAAAATTTTGCAAAATGATAAATAATTATTTACATCCCCATTCTCAAAAGTCTCTATAAAATTAATTATTAATACAGCCAAGAAGCATTTAATTTCTCACATAGTTTTTTTGTAACCTATTCAATTGAAGCCCGTGATATTACATATTAAGATAATAAAGTATTTTCATTTATTCCATATCTTGTATCGTGGTTTGGAAGATCCCTCTATCAGCAAAATATGCTTGATTATTGCGAATTGTGTGGCAATACGTATAGTGAGTTTTGGTTGTTTTAAAATAGTGGATTTAAACAGTGGAGACAACAATTACTTCACGCTTCCAAATCAAGATGCTTCAGATTCGCCTATATAAGTGAACATTTACGTTAAAGACAAGACAGACTATTCTTGTCTTTATAAAAATCACTATCTTGTGTCATGGTTTGGAAGATCCCTCTATTGGCAAAATATGCTTGATTATTGCGAATTTTAAAGTGCATTGAATACAGGTTAGTGCATGTTTAGACTATTTACATAAGCTTTCTGTGCTCTATGTAAATTAATTACTACTTCTCAATATGCAATTATATAAAAGTAAAGAATCTTATTTTAAATTAGTCTTAATGGTTTTGAAATAGCTCATTTCAACAATCTGTAAACTTTTTTTTTTTAGTATAATAAATAATTATTTATTTAAATTATTTTTCAATTACCAATAACACCATCTGGTAAAGCAAGAGTTCCCAATCTGGAGTTCCAATACTCCCAGGGGGTACAGGAAACTTGTCCAGAAGGTATATGAATAGCAGATAAAAAGCATATTATGCTATTAATATATTCCAAAAATAGTTATGTTTTCAATATTTCTGGGTTATTCCATGTTGGTACTGTCTGGCAGCCATATCAGGAACATTTCAGATTTTTTTTGGGAAATGGACACAGTAAGGTTGCGTAGACTTTTTTCTCCGTGTAGGGTCTGGTAATTCAAAATTCGCAGTTAAGATTTATGATAGTTAATTTAATTTCCAGGTAGTGGAGGAAATTTAAAAAAGTCTGGAAGAATTAGTTTATAGTTGGATGAATCAACTGATGTTTTTAACTGTGAACAGCCTCTTATTTTTACTAGATGTATACATCAGAATAAAAAAAAAAAGGAATTCCTTTTTTGTAAATCCTAGAAAGAAACAACAAAGGCAGTGGACATTATAAATTTGGTGCATGATTTTTTTTGGTTCAAATGGCCTTTCATAAAAATTAATGCAATCTATTTGTACTGACAGTTTTTCTACTATGTTGAAAAAAAAATCAGGTTTCATCACTTTTATAAAAAAAATAATTACTGTTTATTTCTTATTATAATAAAAAGACGGTTTCATATAATTTACTAAAAGCCAAAGGAATATGGGGACCAAAAAATTGGGAGGAAAAGACATACTTTTGCCTCATACTAAAAATAAATTCGTTTATGCTAGGGTAAATAAAATACTGGCTTTAAAACAATTATTGTTCTTAAATTATTATTCACAATAAATTTTTCTTTTAAGTAAATGATACTGATCTTGTTAAAGTAAACACATTGGTCTGAGGAACAGTTGAATCAGATTTAAATAAAACATTTTAAATATAATTGTATAAATACAAATAAAAATAATTTACATCTAAATATTAATAAGAATAATTTATTCTTAATAAAGTCTGACCAATAACTATTTCTAAAGAGAAAATAATGAAATCACATTAAAAAATTTTGGTACTTGTGGCTTTTCAAATAAACCAAGATGGCAAACATATTTTTGATCAATTTACAGTTTTGGGGGATCCCAAAAAATATTTACAAAAAATTCCTGCTAGGAAATGTCCTACTTTATATTTACATTTTAGTTTTTATTACTTTTATTTTAAAAAAAGAAATCCAATAAACATCACATGATCACCATTTCTTATGCTTACTTATAACTGTTATTAAAAACTGGCAAAACTCTCCATATGTATTGCCACTCAGTGCAAGCCAGAGTAATCAATGGATGCCAGAAGGCTTGTGCATGGGGATTTTATGCACAAGCCTTCTGGCATCCATTGATTACTCTGGCTTGCACTGAGTGGCAATACGTATGGAGAGTTTTGCCTGTTTTAAAAAAAGAAATCATTGTGAAAAAATTAATTACAATATTTACAGTTTCTTTGGGGGGGGGGTTACTTATTAACAAAAAAATGAAAAAAATATATAAATACAATATTTACATATTATTCATATTGGTGGCATGCAATAATATCATGACCACTAACATGCACACTTTTCAGGAGGACAGGATCCTGTACTTTTGGAAATAGTTCATTGCATCACATTCTGTGATAGAAAGGTCCCAAATTTTTATCATTATGACAATTTACCAAAAAAAACTGCTGACAAATAGAAATACACTTAATTGAACTTAAAGTACAATGTTAAAAGCATCTTGTCACTTCCCACATTATAATATAATAATAAAAAATTGAAATAAAGCTTCTTAATGAAATTTATCAGAATTTATCCCTTTTTTAAAATTTAACAATCGATTAATACATTTTGTTATAATCTATCAACTAACACATATTCAGTAGATTATAAGCCTCAAAACTGTTCATTTATCAAAAAATATATGCCATCTTGGTTTACTTAAAATTCACAAGTACCAAATATTTCTAAGTATGCTTGGTAGTAGAATGAATACTGAACCTCACCACTTGATGGCATCGTTTTTCACAAAATGAACATCAATATATCATTTTAGCTGTCTTAATTTACATCTAACACTACAATAGGTGTTTTTTGAGCCATAACAGGCTGCCTGAGGGTAATGTATTCTATGATTACATAACAAAATACAACATCCATTGCACTGCGACAGTATTCATCAAGTGATCTCACTACAGTCTGACTTAATGGTGGCCATATTTGAAAAAGACGAAACTCTGCAAAAATTCATTGTCAGAAGTTTTTTAGAAAGTGTAGTGGAATTAGTATTCCATATTAAGAATTGTCATGTCATCACATATGCATCCCTATTCTTTTGAACTGCACACAACTTGAAAAGGTTTTTCTTTTCAGCAGAGTTGTTTCCGATTTTGTGTGCAAATGCCCGTTTACACGTGAATCCATGTGAAAACTATAAGGGAAGTTGGTTTGAGAGCTCCAAAATCCTGTTACTTACAGCTTTGAGGCTTCCCTGTTATTTTATTTGTGTGTTACTTTTTGCTTTTTTTTTATGCCCCTGAAAATGGTACATTTTTTTGTTACTTGTTTTGGTTCACAACTTGTCCAAAGTTTCGTTTATTTTTGATTCAATAAATTATTTTATGGGAAGCTGTTGTTTTTTGTTGTTGTTCACATGATTAGAAAGTAGGTAGGTAATGTTTAAGAGTTTATTCAAAAGGCCCCACTCCCCCCAAAATATATATATATAAAATAATAAAAAACTGTGGTAACATAATAAAATGTTCAAAAATAAAATCCAAAAAGAAGGTGATAATTAAAAATGAAAACAAACCTTTCCTGCCACTCTACCCCACCTCCCCTGGCTTAAAAAAAGTGTTCTTTAAAAATGAACTGTTTGTGTCTTTTTTAAAATTAAAGGCCCAAAAATTAAGGAAGAACTTTTCACTATCATATAATATAGCTTTCTGTAGTGTAAAGATTTGAAACAAAAAAAATAGAAAAGCCTCATAATAAATTAACCAAAAAAAAAGATGACAATTCAAAATCAAAACAACCCTACTCCCTCCACCCTCTAAAAAAACAAGTGTTTGTTTATTCAAAAGTACCGAATTGTTGAAGTCTTTCAGCAAATCAAAACATCAACCAAAAAAAAAGAAGTTCAAAGCAAACAACCAACTCCTACTCTACCATCTAAAAATAACAAAGTGTTTGTTACCGTATTGTGTAAACAAATCGACGGAGCATTAATTGATAATTTCAAAGCAAACCAACATCTCTCTAACACCATCTAAAAACAAAGTGTTTGTTTCTTTAAAAAATGAACCCAAAAAAAAACAGGTGAAAAAAAAACTTTGGTTTACCATAAGTAATATTATGTAAAGAAAATGATGAACAGTTAGTCAATAATTTAAAAACAAACCAAGACCCCTAGACCATCTAAAAACAAAGTACTTGTTTATTAAAAAATGTAAAAAAAAAACCCTGGGTGGAATAAAAAAAAACCTTTGGTGTTTTACCATAATATTATGTAAACCAAAAAGACAGACCGATGAAGAAAAAAAAACGCTTGAAAAAAAAAAACAAAAAACAATCTTTTACCATAATATTATGTAAACAAACAGATGGCCCTGAATTGGTATATTGATGTGCATTGGGCAAAAAAGAGTGCCATCAAATGTTAGGGTTCAGTATTCATACTATTACCATATGCTTTGTAAAAATTCAAATCAGATCTGAAAATCAATGATCCATTTAGTATCTATATAGTAAAATGTAAAAACTTTGTCTGTTACACATAGAAATCAATTATGATGAATAAAGCAAATAATCAAATAATTTTATTGTTTGGTAATTTATGGAATATTTGACAGAATTGCAATGATAAGAGGATATTATAGTATACGTCCAAAGTCTGATACCTATCATTAAACTAAAATAGATCATCAATTATGAATAATTACATTTATCACTAAATTTTACTAATGAATCATCAAGACCCAGCTTTTATTTGGTTCATAGTCTGCATACATGTTTGTATTAGACAGTGTAAAAACTGAGGGAGTTCACTGTAGGCCAATAGTCATTGGATTATATTTTTCCTGAAGATGACAATAAACCAGTCTACTGTTTAGAAAGGGCTAGTTTATTGAGATTCCATCAGCTTTCTGAAGTAGTTTATACATACATATACTGTTTTATCTTTATGCAGAGAGGCCCAGATAAAGATATTGTGTCATACATATAAAGTACAACCAGTGAGTAGTGTTATATGTATTGAGAATAAACAATTCAAAATACAGCAAAACTCTCCATATAGTAGTGCCATCTTGTGCTAACAAGAGCAATCAATGGATGCCAGAAGGCTTGTGCATAAAATCCCTATCTAGTGCCTACTCATCCAATATCCCCAGACTAGTTTCTGGCTTGTGGCCTTCATCAGTGAGGAGCCTTGGATCTGAGAGCACTGCACCTAGATTTATTTGCTAGTATGAGATAGTGATCATGTGATGTTTAATGTATTGAGAATATTAAATGATATTTTGAAAAATGAATTAAAATTTCTAATTAACAAATTTTTAAAAGTAAATGACTTTTATCCACTAAAAGTAAAACAAGAAAAGAAAATAATAATGGCATTTGTGTCTAGAAGATTATTTGTTCCTGATATTGTTCATAAAAAAGGGAGAAAAAGATTCCAAGGATCTTTTTTTAAATATTGAAAATGAGGCCATAAGGACTTGTATTTCAAATGAAACGTTCCAAACAATAATAGTTTGTTTTTTTCTAAAGAAAATTTTTTTACTTACCACAAAAAAGAGGCTAATTAATAACTTTAATTCATATCATCTATCTTTTTATATATAAACGCACATATGTATGCATTTATCTACTATTAAAAATGAATTGAATTTTTTTATAAGTCTATGATAATTTGAACATGTTAATTTTTAAGTTATTATACAGGACATCTGAGTGCTTTCATATATATGCAATTTTTGACATGAATTAATTGTGTATTGAGAAAATATAATATGGTTTATTAGGTTTATTTTTTTATAAATGCCAGTGTGTGACATATTTCCATGTGCACACATATGTTAAATCAGTCATTAATTATGTATTATAAAAATGAATTTCATTTATAGATTTATGACAATCAAATATGGTCATAAATTATTATACCACATGTCTATGTGCTAATATATATGTGCTTTGTATAAAACTATTATGAGGTATTTGTAAATCACAATGTGATAGCTTATTGTATTAATCAAAATCAGAAGATTTAATTTATATGTTTAGCCATATTTTACAGACCTTAATTTTATTGTTATTAATAAATTTATATTTAAGTTATTCTAGTGAATTTAATTAATCATAGAATAGATTTAAAATATTAAATGTTTGTATTGTATCTCTTGATCACTAATAATTATAGAGCTTTTGCTCTCTGAACTGGATTCAAGCATAACCATCTGTTATTTAAAAGGGGTTTATATTTAGTGTTTATGGACATCCAGTTGATGATGATCCTGGTTGGTGCAAAGAGGATATCATTTAAAATCCATACACTACATTTCATTTTAATTATTTATTTAGAAATTAAGATTATAGTCTGGCCAGTAAATTAATGGCATAAGTGGCCAGAGCATTGATGATGATCAGCATGTTTTAGTATTCCAGCACTATTGTTTTTATTATTATATATTCTAGTGGATTGGCACTTAAGGTCATGCATCCAAATTATTGTTTAAATAATCTTCCCCAAGCTGGCAAGGGCTAAATAAATAATTAGCCTGGTTTATAGGAGACTCATTTCAAATCCAGTCACAAAATTAACTGTTAAATTATTTTGATTGTTGATCATTCATGATGTTGAATGATTATTGTTTTTGTGTAATTCTGGTGAACTTTGTGTTGATCTCTCATGCTCCTCATGTTCATATCAATTTTTTTATATTTAATTTTATATTTTGTTTATTTGAGAATGATGATGGTTTCCTATCTCCTCATAATTAATCCTTAAAATATATTAGAATATTTTCCTGGATAAAAGATAATTGTTTATTATTTGTGGAAAACTCCATGATTTAAATCACATACATGGAGATTACTTTTTTGTCAAATAATTATAAACAGTCATATTTATATATGTACTAAAATGATATACATACCGAATTTCTTTTGAAGATATTTTCTGAAATCTGCGAGCTTCAATTCTTTGTCGTTCTTCTTCTATAAATTTTTTGCGGCTGATAGCTCGTAAGTTAATCAAATTAAATGTATCAAATATGAGAGCTTCTTTAATATCCCGATCAATTTTTGTGTCAACATGAAAACTAGGTGAATGATTCACCTATATTAAAATAGTAAATAAACAAAAATTTTAGTTTAGTTTATTGGAAAAACAAACTTTTGCATTATTAAATAAGTTTAAGAAAATATGTGTTTAAGTTTTAAAAACCCATTTATATTGTTAGCAGGGCAAATTCCTAATGTCCACTTTATATGTTCTTGTCATTGCAACTGTTATTAATTACTATGTGATTATTTATATAGTATATAAACATGGGTGGGCTGCTCACCAACATGCATTAGCCAGCATGGTGAGTTTATTGACTCTTTACCTCTGATTTTAAAATCAAGAAACACCCATGGTATTTCTTCTCAATTTCCTGATAAGGCAAAATGAATGTGTGTGTGAATGAAATTTTTTTTCTAATAGATATATACAATCATGACAGACAAAAATAAATCATGGCCTTTATTCCCAAAAGGCTGGAAAGTCACCAGCCAAGGCAGAAGTTGATGGCCAAAGGTGGAGGATGCTAAGAATATGATGATTATGAACCCAGGCTGTCATTTGATGATGACTTTTTATTTAGTTATGTATAACTGCAATTACTTTCAAGTAAAGGAAAATTACAAGAAATAAAAGAAGAAATGTCTTATATTAAATGGGACATTAGTTAGAAGAAAAGATGAAGAGATAATTAATTTAAAAAGTGAGCATGTAATCTATTACAAAGGCACAAATATTAGAAGCACAAATGGAATAGGATTCATTATAAATAAAAAGTGGGAAAAAACATTGTGAAGACTGATGGTGTATCAGAGAGAGTGGCAAGATTAGTTATTCAACTAAATAGCAGATACCAAATGCAAATAATTCAGGTTTTTATGCCCCAACAAGTTCTAATAGTGACAAAGTAGTAGAAGATTTTGATGTGAATGTACAAAAGGCTTTTGACCATACTAAACAACATTTTTAAATTGTTATGGGAGATTTTAATGCTAGAGTTGGTAAACAAATGAAAGATGAAAGTGTTGTAGATAAATTTGGTTATGGTAACAGAAATGAGAGAGGACATAGACTTGTGGAGTTTACAGAAAAAGAAAAACTTTCTATTATGAATTCTTTTTTTTGAAAAAAAATGTTAAAAGGAAATGGACATGGAAACATCCAAATGAAGGTATAGCAAAATTAGATTATATTTTGACTAACAGAAAATACATATTTCAAGATTGTAATGTTCTTAATAAATTCAACTTGGGAAGTGATCATCGATTAGTAAGATGTAAGGTATGTGTTAATGCAAAACTAGAGAGACAAAAATTATTAAGAAAAACAATATTTACAGTTGATATTCCTAATCTTCAGAAACATTCTAATGAATTTAAATTAGAACATGCAAATCAATTTCAGGTATTAATAGATTTTTGAATATGATTCAGAATAAAGTCACAATTAACCAATAAAATTTCTTCTGAGACTAGAGAATTAATGAAGAACAGAAGGAATATGAAGATATATAAAACGATGCATTAAAAAGGATTGAGTATCTCAAATTTTGTAAAATGGTATGACAAAGACTTGATAATGATATAAGAAAATATAATTGTGAACTAGCAACAAAGGCTGTAAAAGAGAATAAGTCTCAAGAGTGTACAGCAACATTTTGGTATTGGTAGAAAACTTATATCTGTAATAAGAAAAAAAGATGGAACTATTACTAAAAAGAAAGATGATATCATGAAATGGGTAGAAGAGTTCTATCAAGAATTATATAGTAATAAAGAACAAGTACTTCCTAATCTATTATAGCTTCTGAATTGCCCAGAATTTTAAATGAAAAAGTGAGACATGCAATTAAATCCATGAAGAAAGGAAAAGCTCCAGGTAATGAGGAACTATAATCAATATATTAAAAGAAACAGGTTAGAAATAGAAAAATTTTTGGCAAAGTTATATACCAAATGTCTAAATGATAAAGATGTACCAAATGATTAGAAGAATGCAGTATTAATATCAATATTTAAAAAAGGTCATAAAGAAGATATTAGAAATTACAGACCTATGAGTCTTTTATCAGTTTTATACAAAATTTTTACCAAGATAATTACAACTTGTCTACAGAGAACATTAGATTTCAACCAACCAATAGAACATGTTGGATTTAAAAGTGGTTTTAGTACAGTAGATCATATCCAAGTATTGAGAGAAGATATAGAAATGACCAATGAATATGAGTTGCCATTATGCTTTGGATTTGTAGAGTACAAAAAGACATTCAATTATATAAATATTTTTTTAGTCATTAAAGCATTAGATTATCAAGGTATAGACCCAGGATATTGTCATATTTTGAAGAATATTTATAAAAAATGCAACGGCAGCAATTAGATTACATGATGATACTAGGAAGGTAACATTGAGAAGGGTGTAAGACAAGGTGACTATATCTCCAAAACTTTTTACAGCACTGCTGCAAGACATATTTTGTGGATTAAAATGGGAAACTAAAGGAGTAAAAATAAATGGAGGTAATTTAAGTCATTTAGATTTTGCAAATGATGTAGTTGTTTTTGCAAACATTGCTTTAGAGCAGCGGTTCTCAACTTGTGGATTGCAAATCCTTTGAGGGTCGAACAACCCTTTGATAGGATCACCTCAGACCATTGTAAAGCACATTTTCAATTCATAACAGTAACAAAATTAAAGGTTGAGGGTCACCACAACATAAAGAACTATATTAAATGGGCAGGTTGCAGGATTTATCAGATAAAAATAAGAAAGTAGGACTAAAGGTAAACATTAAAAAACTAAAGTAATGTTCAATGTATTTTCTCAAAAAATGAAAATAAAGATTGATTATGATGTGTCAGAAGAAGTAAACAACTACAAATACTTTGATCAGATTATTACTACAGATGGAAACATAATGGATGAAATTAATCATAGAATTAAACTTGGTTAGAGTGCTTTTGGTAGAAATAGCTTAATTAATACTAAAAAGAAATATGCCTATGGGTTTGAAAATGAAGGTTTTTAATAAATGTGTTTTACCAGTTCTTAATTATGGATTGAGACTTGAACCCTTAATAGAAGAGCAATACAGAGACTTCAGACCACTCAAAGAAGTATGGAGAGATGCATGTTAGGAGTAACAAAAAGAGATTGAAAATGCAATATATAGTTAAGAGAACAAACAGGTATTACTAACATTATTGAAAGAATTAAAAGACTGAAGTGGAGTTGGGCTGGACATATTGCTAGAAGAGATGATAATAGATGGACAATTGAAATCCTAAACTGGATTCCAAGGGATTGTAAAAGACTCAGAAAGAGACTGTGGATGTGAGATGGATAGATGAAATAAGAAATTGTGCAGGGGTGATTTGGAAAAGAGAGGCCAGAGACCAGAGAAGATGGATTGAAATTGGAGAGACCTTCATCCTGCTGTGGATTGATAATGGTTGACAATAATGATGTATATATCAAGGAAAGTTAACTTATGGTGCATGAGCAAACTTGGTGCACTGAAGTTCTTGAATATAAAAATAAAAAGTAGGATTAGAACTTGTAAAGCAATACTGTCATAAAAATAATAATAATAATAATACTCAGAAAAAAAAAGTCAAAGTAATTTTTTATTTCATAAGAGTCTGTAATTATTTTATAAATATTTGTTTCTTAAAATGAAATTAATAAAAACAAAGATAAATTTAAAACGTAATATTTAATTAAACTTAAATTTTAAATATATTTATAAATGTCAGAACATTTAACTCAGAAAAGGTAGACATATCTTTATAAATTTTACACGCTTAGCATAAAAAATTTATAAACATATGTCTACCTTTTCTGGGTTAAATGTCCTAATATATATATAACATTACAATTGTACAAAAAAGAGATAATAATTCTAGTTAAATTTAAATTTTAACTTTTTAAAAATAATATAATAATGTACTATAGAATTTTTATGGTCTATAGAGAATAAAATGTTAAATATTATATACTTTAGTATACTATATTTTATACAAAAATTGAATAGTAGTGCAAGAGTTTTATAATGCATCTGAATTTATAGGTGAAAAAATTGTTTCATGAACTGTAAAATATCAACTCCCTCCTTAGATATATACCCTACATCAATAACAAATTTTACATGACAGCTAATTGGCAATATATAAAAAAAGCTTGTTTATCTATTTATTTACAATATATTTTTAAAATTATGACCCGCCATTTAAAATAATAAATATAAATTTTTTATTATTATATATATATTATATTTAAAATCCTAATTTTAATGAATATAAATTAGCTAATCAAAAAATAGATACATTGCTATTAAAAATGTCCTGCATATATATATAACAATAAAAATAATAAATATAATGGTAATTACCTATTATATACAGTCTTTCAATCCACAGAAGACTGTATATAATAGTTAATGACCATTATATTTATTATTTTTATTATTATTACAATAGTTTTTTAATTAAGGGACATTTTATTTGTATTATATATATATATTAGTAGCTTACGATAACTTTAATAATATTATTATTTATCAAAATCAAATAATTTTTTTATTAAAATATACTTTTTAATTTTTTAAAAATTAAGAACCAAATTGTATGATTTGCCACAGAGAATTTAGAGGTTCTAAAGTTTGGCTTTGATCCTCTAAATATATTTAAATAATGATTCTTATCATTTATTTTATAAGTACATATAATCAAATAGATTGAATTCATTCCCTCATTTAAAATTACACAAATAAAATAAGCATATATAAGAACAAATGCTAAGAAACAGAGGGTATCAGCTGTATTTTGGAGAATTTATATATAAGTTGTGGTTAGAAATTATCAGGCCTCATATCATAAGTAAAAGGACTTCAGTAATTTATGTACTTACTATTTATTATGTGGCACCTGAAGTTACAAATGTATGTGCATCATAATGTCTATTAAACTTTTGTATTTGTATATAATCATAACTGTATGTTCTAACTAAACTGGATTTTTAACAAGGGCTAAACAAATTAAATAAAATGTACGCATTTTACTTTTGAATATCAAATAATAAAAAAACAAACAACCAGTCAAACAATCTACAGTGAAATTGATAAAAATATTGAAGTGAATAAACAACATTATATGATCTACACTCATTGATTAATGAATTTTAAAATAAATGGCTCTAAAGTAAAATAACAATAACTGCTTTCAAAAGTGAATAAAATTATTAAAAAAATAGATGGTATCATATAGAAATGTTAACTGATATGATTAGAATTATCACAAAATGTGTAAACTAATTTTAGAAAAAAATTAAATAATTTAAACAAAAGTGGTGCCAAAAGTTATCTCAATTGAAAAAAATGTATATTGGCTTATATGAAGACATTTTATCCAATAATGATATCTTTAAAACATAGTATTTGAGAAGTACAACCCTGAATTAACATGGCTACAAAAAATATACTAAAAAATCTTCAAATTTTTAAAAAACAAATGTTGAGATTTTAGGACTAATGAAAAACCTGATCACAAACCCTCACTAAGAACATATTTTATGTCTATTAAAAGAATATCATCTTAAGTCTTGCACAGTTTAGCATATTGATAAAGTAATAAACATGAAAATTAAATATTTTTAAATCAAAGCTCAACTATCAGTTCCAGAACTCAAATGCCACATGATGTCCTAACAACTAATAACTATTATAGCCCTGTTATGTTCAAAACAGTGGTCGAGTTGAATATTTGAGAACTAAAAGATTTCTGGATCAAAACTCAACTTGTCATTTCTAATGCTCAAACACCATATGATCCTTGAGTAATAATAAAAAAAGTGATTATTTATTATTTAAGCCATTTCAAAAAAAATAAATCGATATCTTTATTTAATATCTTGAGTTAAAAAAATAGTGGAAATTTTAACCATGTAAAGTAATATATAGATGGACAGATAAATTGTTATTAAAAAAAGAAGAAATTGCATATTTCATTTTAAAAAGTTATAATAAAATCAGATTCAATGATTTTTAAGCCACATTTCATATATTATTTATATTAGATCAATACCTCAAGAAGATAGACTTTAAGTCTGCGATCAAGCATAATATCAAATCCCAAAATTTCAAAGCAAGCACTGCCATAATAATGATTTGGAAAACATGTTCTATAATTGTGTTTTAAAACTGGTTGTGCTGTGATTAAAGTTTTAATAATAACATCATCAATATTGGACCAAATCTCTTGAGGATCATAATCATTATCCAACCACCAGTGATTAATGCTGCTAAAGTTCCTACAATTGAAAAAAGTATATATATAATTATTAAGTTATTTTTAAAAAGTATTAAATTTAAAAAGTTTCTGTCAAAAAATAATAATAAAAATGTTAGCCAAAGAAATGTTATAAAAATTTCATTCTTAATTTTTTGATAAATATTTACAAATGAAATATTTTTTTTTTCATAATTATAATTTAAAAAAAAACCGTAAGCATTATTTTTTATTATATCATAGTAAATATAACTATTTTTATCACAATAATTAAAATGACATTCATTGTCTTATATAAAAAAATATTAATAAAAGTTGTGATTAGATTAAAACTGACCTTACCCTAAACTTAGAATAACATTAGCACTTTCAATAATTCATTGCAAAGTAAAGATCTCTCCATCATATCTCTATAGAGAAACAGGGAAAGAGAAGACAATACATACTAAACTAATTTATCAGTTTTCTTCCATGTTTTGCGCTCTAACTTAGAATAACTTAATACTTATTTATCAAACAATAATTGAAAGACTGTAATCTTTCAATTACAAGCTTATTTTTTTTAAAAAATTCAAGTTTCACTACCTTTGAATGTGTGTGTGCATATACATGTATAAATAGATAAAATATTGTTAATCAAATCCCATAATTGACTATTTTTTATTATCTAAACAAATATTATAGGAATTTTTTTTTTCAAGTTTTACAATTGCCCCACTGGACAAGCCGCCAGGTGATGCTACAGAACCACCAAGAAACCTATAAGTGATAAATTTCTATCCAAAAATGGCTCAAATTGCTGAAATTGAAAATCCAAATGCCTGAGGTGAGAAATGCAAAATTTCTGAAATTGATGAAAAATTAAAACGCAAAAATTGCTGAAATCGATGGAAAATTAAAACGCGTGAGGCAAGAAATTTTTATCCAAAAATGCCTGAAAAATTGATGGAAAAATAAAAATACAAGAATCGCTGAAATCTATGGAAAATTTAAATGTTTGAGGTGAGAAATGGTTAGACCTCCCCCCTCCCCCCCGCATGAAGAGTTCAATGAAAAATAAGTAAAGTGCAAATTATGAATGCTATAGATTTTGCATTTCTCGCCTCAGGTGTTTTAATTTTTGATTTCAGTGATTTGAGCCAATTTTGGATAGAAATTTATCACTTACAGGCTTTTTGGTGGTCTGCAGCATCACCTGGTGGCTTGTCCAGTGGGAAAAAAGTACTGTTTTTTTTTTTTTTGAGATTTAGTATGTTTTTGTTGGGCTTTTATTATAGTTTTTTTTCTTTTATTTCATAGGCTTTTGAAAATAGCATTCATAATTTGCACTTTACTTATTTTTCATTGGACTCTTTGTGTGGGTGGTGGGTTCTAACCATTTCTCACCTCAGACATTTTAATTTTCCATAGATTTCAGCGAATCTTCTATTTTATTTTTCCATCAATTTTTCAGGTATTTTTGGATAGAAACTTCTCACTTCAGGTGTGTTAATTTTCCATCAATTTCAGTGATTTTTGCGTTTTAATTTTTTATCGATTTCAGCGATTTTGCATTTCTCACCTCAGGCATTTTAATTTTCAATTTCAGTGATTTGAGCCATTTTTGGATAGAAATTTATCACTTACTGGCTTCTTGGTGGTTCTGCAACATCACCTGGTGGCTTGTCCAGTGGGGAAAAGTACCCAAATGTTATTTAAATGTAGAAAACATAGAATCATTAAAAAATATTCACAGTGAATAGTAAATATATATATAAATTTAAAAATAAAAATAAATTAATTGGCTTAATTGGCATTAACATCTTATTCCCATTTTGTGTTTTAATCAGTTTTATCTTTTCTAAAAAAGAGTTGTTTGCTATAATATATATTAAAGTAAGAATCTCTAAATCGGTTAAAATGAACTTTGCAATAGTTTTCCCAGAAACTGACTAGATAACTAATTAATAAGCTTTTATTTATTTATTTTTTGATAAAAAAATTAAATATACAAAATGCCTATATTGCTCTATACAGGAGTAATATAAAGATTATCCAACTGTATAGGCATCAAAATTTATTTTAGAAATAAATGCATAAGTTTTAAAGTTAACAAATAGAGGTTATTTACTATATATATATATAGAGAGAGAGAATTTTCATGCATTCTTTGATCACTGTAGTAAATTGTACACATTACTGCACTAATCTCTTCATGCACAGTTCTTCACTTTAATGCACAATGCTGCACTGAGTATTACTATACTTTAGTATCACACTTTATTGCAGCAACAACACAAGCAACTAGTTCTACAGTTTTTATTTGGCATCAGTTAATTTATATAATTAGTCCCATTTACCTACTTTGCAGATTAGCATACCTTTGATTAATTCTACATTTTTGCCTATCTTTAATGTTCTGCATGTCTAAATTTTCTAAAGTAAATTTTTTAAAATTTCTAACCAATTTGTATGCGCGCGCACACACACACTTAAAAGTTGATTTATAATTATTAACTATATGTCCACACACTTTTTAGTCAGCCATAATATAATCACCACTCACTCCACTATTAGTTCATCTGCAAAAATAATGCAAACTTAATCCTTCAATTTCTCCACTCTTCACTTTCTAGCTCATCTAGATAAACTACTATCTGGTTGCTCTTTCCATAGATATTTTCAGAAATAATATTTTTCCTTTTGTTCAATTCTACGCATCTCCTTTTCTTCACTTTAAGACAATACATCAATTTTATTATCTTGACTATCTTTTAAAATATCAGTTATAGGAGAATTCACTTTTCCATTTATTTGATCAAGTGGCTTATGCAGATGGCTTCTTGTATGATCAATATGTCTTCTGACTTCTTTATCATCTGCTAATTTTGAAAAATTAAATGACTCTTATTCTTGTGCAAACTGTAATATTAAATGTTCACATTATAATCATGAAACAAGAAAAAGTATAATTGTGTTAATTATAATATTTGCTGAGCATGCTTTCGACTACTATTAGATTTATAGTGCTTAATTGTTTCACATAACTGCAAAAGCAATATAAACAGACAATTTTATGCAAATAGAAATGAACAACCCACTTAACAAAAAGGATCTCAACCTTGGATAAGTCTTTTATACATTCCCAGACTGTCGCATAAACTAAAAAACCTGTATGCTGATACTTATGATGCTGGTTTTAGAATCGACCCCCCCCCCCTTCTTTCATTAAATAAATTGCTTTAAAATGCAAAGGGTAGAATACTGCCTGAGTAGGCTTCTCAAGTTATTTATAAAATTGCATGCATTTATGGTGAATCACTGGCTAATATTCCCATGAAGATATCTATATAATAGAGCAAAATAGAGCTCTAAACACAGATCAAAGTTCCTTGAACATGAGCACATATCTTGTCATGCATTTGATCCGAACTATATAAAAATGTTTTGTACTGAAAGAGGCAACAAGAAAAATAGATTTAAGGAAGCATGGGCTATCACTAAAGACCCTTATGCAATTAATAAAAACAATCAAAAATTCCATTATTAAAAAATGGAACATGTAAATATCTAATTTACATAAAGCAGAATATACTTTTTAGTTCTTTTACAAACAGCGGAACAAGTGAATTCTATGAATTTATGGATTAGTTGAAAACATACTCAGCAAATAATATACTTAATATGATTATATCTTTTTTTGTTTCATGTTTATAACATAAATAAAAATATCTATTAATTTTATCATACGTAATTGTTTAGACATCAATTTAGTTACAATTCTTAATTGCTACTTTTTCTTAATGTATCATGTAACCAAACTGTAACTTCTATATTAAATTTGACATTTTATAAATTTGTCATTTTCTTATCCTTCTTATTCCAAATCAATATAAAGATATGAGTTCTGAACTGACATTTCATCAACATTTCTGCAGGTATCTTTCTAAATAAACTATACACAGCATGATATATTGATAAAATATGATGGCAGTTAAGAGTTTCTTGAATATCTATATTGTGACACTACAATTCTTTTCCTTCCCCTAATAACTCTATCTTAATTATTAGAATCGCCGTCGAGGGCGCCACCAAGGATTTCTCTCTTGGAACCTGGCCACGAAGCTTTACGTAAACCTGGTCTTATTTATTTTCGAACGGCGATTCACCGATTACACATTTTGTTTATAATCTGACAGGGGTTTTCACTTAAGGACACTAACTAATTATTATAAATAATTAAAGAATTCAAATATACGTTGGATACAAAAAAACTTTCCTTTATTATTATTATTATTAATAACATTATATTTCTGCCCGATCCAGAGAGAACTGACTTACAATTTCTGATTTTCAAACTGTTAACTTTCTAAGTATTCTTCCCAAATATCTACCATGGATTTACTCACGCCGACACTAACACTGCAGATTCTAGCAGGTGTGTATACAAAGGCGACTTATAGTATATAATCTTTCCTGAAGTTTATTTTTAAACCCCGCTTTATTTGGTAAATAAATAACTTGCAAAAACTTAAAATGAATGTATAAGTGTCTTTCGTTTTCTTATACTTTCAACACTTCCCTTATTTTCTGCTAACAAGCAAGTAACGCCCTAAAGTTCTCTGTTGCTTGGCAGCGCACCTTTATACCCCCACCCTGTTGTTACCATCTAGATCGAACAGATATTAAATAATTTAACATACAGTTATACCAATATTTCATAAAAATATTTAACGAGAATTAACATAAATAGTTTACAATATTAAATCAATTTATTTCCCCACCTCTATTGTTGAAACGTTTGTAACAAATATAATAAACGAAAAATAAATAAAAAATAAAGTTCTATTACGCTTTAACTAAAGTTCCCATTAATTGAAAAGTTTATAATTACCCTGATCGATCAGAGCGGAGTGGCCTGACTTTCATAGATTCACATTCCATTTGTCGTGCCTTTGTCCTTGTATATGAGAATTCTGGTGTGTCCATGGATGTTCCTTTGGTTGTCCGGCTAGCTATATACATTCCTTTCCATTCCTTGACTCTTTCGGTAGCTTCATTCAGATGGAGTGGCAGCCAATTCCCCAAAGGGGAAGGTTTTGATAACTTTAGCCGCTATGCATTTGAAAAGAGTCCGCAAAATAAGTTTCTATAATAATTTCTGATTCGGAGCACAGCTTTTCTCTCTTTTTTTTTTCTTTATTGTCCTTGCTGGTCTCTCAAGTCAACTGACTTACTCTAAAAGCGATTTTATCTCTCCTTCTCTTATCTTTTTTTTTCTTTTTAATTAGCGTAATAGCAATTATTAACCAAATACTTTTAGTTTGTGAAAGTTTCAACAATAGAGTCTAATTACTACCAACAATCTAATTTTGTTTTCTTTTCCCCACCCTTTTATCTCTCGAGTTTTCTTCCTTTTAATTAAACACTTTTAACATTTTTGACAATAAATTATATTTTATCTTTTTTTTCTTTTTTTTTTTTTTAAAAAAATTGCTCAAATTCATAGCAAAAATAAAAGTTTAAGATTTTACCCTTCCCATTAAATTAAAATCATTTGTTAATTTTTATTTTACAAACTATTTAACTTCGGAAAATATCTATGACGAAATTATAAATATGTGAGCTTATATATATATATATGAGCTGACTTAAAATATCAGCTCATTGCCCCATTTGTCATATAAAAAAAACAATAAAAAAAACTTTAATTGCCCCGAGGTGACTTGTCCCAACTTTTCTTGGGGTTATAGTTACTCGTACTCGCGGGTTCGTTACAGTTCTCCCATCTAACTTTACTTTCTCCACCTACCCCCTGGTCCTCCCATTCTATATTTTGTAATATTTCTAATGCTTCCTCAATGGATAGCCGACGGTTTTCGGCCAACTTACGTTGCACACCTGACGGAAGGTTAAATCTGATAGTTTGCACTATCTGGAATTGATCCATCGGATATGCCTCCAAGGCTCTCAATTTTGCCGCTTGACGTTGGAAAAACTGACTATACGTACCGTCTTTGTCCGCTTTATACTTTTCTTGCGATATCTTCATACGTATGGTTTCTTGTTTCTCCATGCTCCAAAACCCTCGCAAAATCATAGTTCGATATTCTTGGAATGTAGGGGGTTTGTAATTTACTGCCTTCCACCATTCCCTAGTGGAACCACTCAAATGGCTCGTTCCTATTATGATCTTCTCTTTTTCTTTCGACTTATGGGCGTAGAAAAAATCACCTAGACTGTCCAAGTAGTCAAAAGGGCTTTCCTCCCTTTCCCCTTTAAATGTTTTTATGTGTATAAATTTCGCCAACATGACCCTATCGAACTCTTCTTCTCCAGATTCGTTGAGCTTTCTTTCCATTACCTCTTTCTCTCGGTTTATTTGTATAGCCTTCTTGTTCGGTATTTCTTTAGTTTCCCCTGTAAACTGCTCTGTCTCTTCGTTTTCTGTCTTTTCTTCCTCTTTACTGACTTTATGGCCGCTGGGTCTATGACTTCCTTTTTTTTCATTGTTCCTATTCTTTTCCCTCTCTTTTAATTCAATCACATCTTTCCTCAATTCTTGTATCATGCCTTTCATTTCTTTTATTTCTTTACGGTCTTCCATTACAATTTCTTTGAGCTCAGCGATAGCTCTCAATATTTCTTGTAACTGACACCGCACGGGGTTTTTAAATGTTACCACTGGGCTTTCCATGCTACTTTCGTCCTCAATCATATTTTATTCTTTTGTTTTCTTTAATTTTATATTCGAACTCATAACCTTTCCTACGAGAATACTGACATACCACCACCATCTGAAATCCACCACCCTTACTAAATTTTTTTTTCTTTTTTTTTTTTTTTTAAACTCTGATCTCTGGGCGTTTCTCTTGTTAACGAGCCCGACACGTTGGAAGCGCCATTTTCTAGCTTTTTCCCTCTGTCCCTCCTCTGTGACACTACAATTCTTTTCCTTCCCCTAATAACTCTATCTTAATTATTAGAATCACCATCGAGGGTGCCACCAAGGATTTCCCTCTTGGAACCTGGCCACGAAGCTTTACGTAAACCTGGTCTTATTTATTTTCGAACGGCGATTCACCGATTACAATTTCTGATTTTCAAACTGTTAACTTTCTAAGTATTCTTCCCAAATATCTACCATGGATTTACTCGCGCCGACACTAACACTGCAGATTCTAGCAGGTGTGTATACAAAGGCGACTTATAGTATATAATCTTTCCTGAAGTTTATTTTTAAACCCCGCTTTATTTGGTAAATAAATAACTTGCAAAAACTTAAAATGAACGTATAAGTGTCTTTCGTTTTCTTATACTTTCAACACTTCCCTTATTTTCTGCTAACAAGCAAGTAACGCCCTAAGGTTCTCTGTTGCTTGGCAGTGCACTTTTATACCCCCACCCTGTTGTTACCCTCTAGATCGAACAGATATTAAATAATTTAACATAGTCATACCAATATTTCATAAAAATATTTAACGAGAATTAACATAAATAGTTTACAATATTAAATAAATTTATTTCCCCGCCTCTATTGTTGAAACGTTCGTAACAAATATAATAAACGAAAAATAAATAAAAAATAAAGTTCTATTACGCTTTAACTAAAGTTCCCATTAATTGAAAAGTTTATAATTACCCTGATCGATCAGAGCGGAGTGGCCTGACTTTCATAGATTCACATTCCATTTGTCGTGCCTTTGTCCTTGTATCTGAGAATTCTGGTGTGTCCATGGATGTTCCTTTGGTTGTCCGGCTAGCTATATACATTCCTTTCCATTCCTTGACTCTTTCGGTAGCTTCATTCAGATGGAGTGGCAGCCAATTCCCCAAAGGGGAAGGTTTTGATAACTTTAGCCGCTATGCATTTGAAAAGAGTCCACAAAATAAGTTTCTATAATAATTTCTGATTCGGAGCACAGATTTTCTCTCTTTTTTTTTCTTTATTGTCCTTGCTGGTCTCTCAAGTCAACTGACTTACTCTAAAAGCGATTTTATCTCTCCTTCTCTTCTCTTTTTTTTTCTTTTTAATTAGCGTAATAGCAATTATTAACCAAATACTTTTAGTTTGTGAAAGTTTCAACAATAGAGTCTAATTACTACCAACAATCTAATTTTGTTTTCTTTTCCCCACCCTTTTATCTCTCGAGTTTTCTTCCTTTTAATTAAACACTTTTAACATTTTTGACAATAAATTATATTTTATCTTTTTTTTCTTTTTTTTTTTTTTAAAAAAAATTGCTCAAATTCATAGCAAAAATAAAAGTTTAAGATTTTACCCTTCCCATTAAATTAAAATCATTTGTTAATTTTTATTTTACAAACTATTTAACTTCGGAAAATATCTATGACGAAATTATAAATATGTGAGGTTATATATATATGAGCTGACTTAAAATATCAGCTCAATATATTACCTTTATTTAATGTAAATTTCAGTTTTGTGGCATTTTCAGCTAATCTGTTTGACTCCAGATGATGCAGGGTTTTAATATATATCATATCCCCTCATTAAATAAAAATTATTTCAATTACCATGATATAAATCCTGTGTCATTATCAGAAACTACTAATTCTGGATATCTATGTTTGTTTAACCCTTTTATTGTGTTTTACATTAGTATTTTTCACTTTTCAGTACATTTTAAATATGAAATCAGTGAATACTAGGAATATATATTTATGGAATGGTCCTGTGTGATCTATATGGGACCTCTGCCAAGGTTTGATATCTTAAGGTCATGGTTTCAACTCTTTCATAGGTAGTCTCACTGCTGATTAATGAGCTTGACATTTCTTTATGGCTTGCTCTATGGTTTACATTAGCCATCATATGTAAAATTAAGCTAATTTGTTCATTCTCACTATTCTCGGATGTCCTTTGAGTAATAACTCTATTGCATGTTTCCTCCCCTCAGTCAGAATCAACATATGGTCTGCCATTAATATATATCGCACATGGATAAATTATCACAGGCATTACAAATGATTTAAACTTTGTAGCTTGGCAATTTTTGAAGCCAATTGCACTCTATCATTTTTTAACTAGCTGATATCTGAAATCAGTTTTGTCCATTTAGTCATGAATATACTGTATGGCATTCCAGATGTAGAATCAATATAGTTGACTTCAGTAATTTGTGGGTGAGACCTGCATATCTGGATAAAGTTTTAACATGTGTAATTTGCTTTCTGGACTTGCATAATAATGCAAAATCATAGGAAGCTAGGGTGTTTACTAAGTTAACATTCACTGACAGCTCATAGTCTTTTAAGACTGTCCAAGTATTCCCAGTGGAGATCCATGGTTCGTATACATTTTACATGTACATCCATATACATATTGATGAAACTCTTTACTGTGAATGCAATGGATAAATCTTCATTGTGTAGCTGGCTATAATTTTTCTCAGTGGCTACTAATGTTCTGGTGTATACCTATAAGGTGTTTGCCTCCATAAACTTTATGAGAAATTACAGCACCAACTTCATATTCTGATGCATCCACCATCATAACTACTACTTAGTTCATTATGATAGAGTATAAGAAATTGATTTGACATTAGCAAGTCTTTAACTCTCTTGAAAGCTACATCCAGATTAACTCACCAATTCCATCTTTGTTTCTTCTTTAACAATTTATAGAGTGGAGTCACAATATAAGATTTGCTCTACAGGAAACTTTCAAAAAAGTTCAGTATCCTTGTTATTTTTTGGGTTTGGAGCACTTCTTATTGTTCTTTTTCTGGATTTGGATATTTCCCCTTATCTATAATAATATGACCAAGAAATTTTTTCTGGTAGACTATATGCATTTCTTGGTATTAACTCAAGCTCCAAATTTTTCAATCTTTTTACATAATGCTGGCACATTTTCTGAGCTCACTTTCCATCTCTGAAACTATTAGAATACTATCTAAATAGAGCATAACTCCTATTTCTTTCATCAAACTAGCCATCTTTGTTTGGAAGACATTCAGGGCTATTGTTATTCCATACAATGCATATTGATAGTTATTTTGGCTGCTCTAGCTAAATTGGAATTTGGAGAAATGCTGACTGTGAGTGTATTTTAATGAAAAAGAAATGAAGCTAAAACCTCTCTGTCACTTAATACTAGATAATCTCCTTTATTTATGTTTTAGTTGACAGTTATGTGATGGTATCTGTATAAATACATTATTCTATTAGGCTAGAGAATGACCCAATTAAACTATTCTATCAGTGAAATTATACCACTCTGACTAGATTATTGAGTTCTTCTTCATAGCAAGATAACGAGTTGAGTTTTCTTATTTAACTCAATGTCTATTCATTTCATTTTCAACTCTGCTGGACTTGACTTGAACAGATATGGAAATTTATTCTAGATTTTGGAGTCTCTTTATAATATTAATTCTTATTCATAGTGGTTTAAACCAGTTATAACCTAATATCAGACTCGTATCATTTGATACAATGCACAGAGAAATTTTCCTGTTGACTTCTAATAGTACTGTTACAATCCCTTTGTGTCAAGCTGATTTACTTTCATATCTGTTGCAACTAAACCTGTTTTCTTGATTGATATATTATTTTTATATTTTCTTTTAAAGGCTATCCAATAACTTTGTAAGAAAAGAGACTTGCCTATATTATCATGTATTTTTATATGGATTTTTTTCTCACAAATATTTATGTCCAATTAATTACAAGTTTCATCACTTTATTTTATTTTCTTAATATTAGTCAGACTTCTGTTAGCTCCTCTCTTTGATTCTATTCATTCATAAATCTTCTTTAGTCTTTTTCTGTTTAGTTTTGCAAACTCAGAATAGATTATGTTTTATGTCGACATATATATTTTTCTAACTATATGTGCTGACATGCTCTTATAAAAAAAGCTATAATTGCATGAAAGTCCTCAAAAGTGCTTAGCTTCTATAATACTTTTCATGCAATTATAGCTTTTCTTATGAGTGTGTGTCAGTTCATATAGTTATAATTTACAGTTATCTAAGAAAAGTTTATTAATTTTATAAAATATATATTTTTCATTTTTAAATCTAGACATCTTTTTAATGTGTCCTTTACTTCCACAGCAAAAATATATGTAGACATCCTCCATAATATTTCATTTTGTTATCTGTACCTGCACTTTGTTTATCACTATATTTGATTTAGTAAATTATTGTATTTTAAAATTCTGTCACATTTTTGAGGATGACTTCATATGCCATATCTTTTTCAATAGCACTGATGAATGTAAGTGCCAACTCATTAAGTAATGTTTGTCTGAGTTTATTATGTATATCTTATAGCAATCGGTTTAATAACATGTCTCTAAACAGCTTTACATTTACATTTCTTTGCTAGCATATGCAATCCCATATCATGCAATAATTTCTATATTCACTACAGCCTGTGTCTGAAACTTAAATGTGCAATATGTTTCAAAGTAGTTAGCTTGAAATGTAAAGATGACTTTTGTACTAGATCTTTATATAGAAACTTCTCAGGCACTTTTGGATCACAAAGACAGTTGTCTATTTGTAGAATATTTTTACCCATTGAATTGATAATATCAAATGAAGTTATGAAGTCATTGTGCACTGCTAGTTGCTTTTTTTATTAAATCCACATTAAGTTGCTATAATCCACCAAATATCTTTTTTTTGCACAGGTTATCAAATGTTGATTGGCATCATTCTGATCAATTCAAGTGCAGTATTGATATTAGCTAGCTGTATAGGCATCAATATTTATTTTAGATATAAATATAAAAGTCAAAGTTAAATTTAACAACTAGAGTTTATTTACTATCTCTATATAATAGATTATTAGATATGTTAATATTTCGCTAGCTTTTTGGCTGGTTTTTTAACACTAATATTCTTGCAGATAAAATTGATATTCTTTTTGCATTCTTTAATCACTGTATTAAATTTTACACTTTACTGCATTAATATTTGTATATATAATTCATTTTAATGCACATTGCTACACTGAATACTACAATTCCTTATTACAAATTTTACAGCAACACATGCAGTTGATGCCACAGTATTATTTGGCACCACTTAATTTGCATGATTAGTTCCATTTGCAGACTTTGAAAATATGCATACTTTTGGTTAATTCTATATTTTTGTATATCTTTAATGTGTTCTGCATGTCTAAATTTTTTAGAATGCATTTATTTAATTTCTGACCAATTTATATATGCACATATTCAAAACTTTATTTACAATTATATGTGCTCACACTTTTTTGTCAGACATAACATGTTGTTTAAGTTTTTAGCAGCATAATGATAGTTTAAAGAAATGATAAATTTACAAAAGTTAAGAAAACTAGGATGTCAGATTAACAGTATCGCAACTAAATATATAGTGATAATCTATAAATTGTATGTTCATATGAATTTAAAACAATAGTTAAAAATAAACAGTGAGGATTGCCAATTCCTCTACAAGCTTTATGATAAATGCTTAGCCAGAGCCAGCACTTAAAATATCTCTGTCAGGAACCCCTCCCCAAACCCCAGACCATGTTTTCGTGCTTTGGCACTCCTCAGAGAGGTGTCAGGGTAGAATCTAGTGTCTGAACCTACCCTGACACCTCTCTGAGGAGTGCCAAAGCACGAAACCATATTCAGGGGTTTGGGGAGGGGTTCCTGACAGAGATATTTTAAGTGCTGGCTCTGGCTAAGCATTTATCATAAAGCTTGTAGAGGAATTGGTAATCCTCACTGTTTATAACTTACAAGCTTAAGAGATAGGGTCATGTGATCTATAAATTGATCTATGACTCTTATTTTGACTATTAATAGTTAAAAATAGTCTTATAAAAACAAGTTCAAAGATTTAATAAATAAAATTATAGATTTTATATTTTCTTAAAATATGTAAATAATAGTAACTTGCAAAAAATAGTAAATTATTGTTTTGAATATTTTTTGACTGTATTTTTCAATAAACACTTATCTCTATAATTAAATAAAATGAAAGATATAAACAGATTGGTAGTAATAAGGCAAATACATGATTTAATTAAGAAGCTTGAATTACATAAAACACTTATAAAAAATATTTGTAGAAAACAAAGGTACACATCAATTTTACTTATAATAAATCAGGATAAATTTAATCAAATCAGTTGCATTTAAAATTTCAGAGGGAGATGCAGAATTACCAATAGAGCTTAGAAGAGATCACCAGTAATAGCTATATTCTAAATGGATTGTTATGCTGAAGCGATGTTGTGCCAAAGAAACTGAAAAATAGGGCTAGCTGCCCAAACATTTCTGGAAAGACAGCTATCCATTTTTTGTAATTACCATCATTATATTTTGCAAAATATTAACATGCTTGCCATGGAGATGAGATCATAAAGATTCATTATTTAATTAATAAAAATATTACTAATACTGGAAAATTCTTAAAGTCATGCTAGTACATATGTAAGACTATATTAATATATTTGAATTTAATTGATTCAGATAAATTTGCCTTAATAATAATAATATATATATAGGGGATTTGAACACAGACTTTCAAGCAACCTTCAAATATCCACCCTATCTCCTACCACTGATACACATGACCGCACAAATATAGAAAAGATAAATAATCACCAATATACATATTTCATGTTGAACCAGCATTCATCAGTTGGTCCAGATTATCACCTCCCCCCCCCATATATATATATATAATCAGTACTCAGTTTAAATAAAGATAGCAAATTGTCGTACTTTAATGGACAGGCTTTAATATACTTCAATCTCCAACTCTTCAGCTGTCCACACCATTGAAAATCTGATGATGAAAAGCCCAAATCTCATGTTGATGCCAATATTATTGCCATGCCTATGTTGATCTCAAGTCACTCTGATCCCTCATATATAGGACCTTATCCATTTAAATACATAGAAGAGGGATGGGAAGGATGCAGGCTTAATGTGTAAATATTTGAAATACAGGCATAAACTGAGCACTGATATATATATATATGTGCGAGATGATAATCTGGACAACTGATGAGTGCTGGTTTAGCATGAAATATGTATATTGGTGATTATTTATCTTTTCTACATGTGTGTGGTGATGTATGGCAGTGGTATGAGATAGTATGGATAATTTGCTTAAAAGTCTGTGTTCAAATACCCTATATTTACAATTAAGTTCCAGATATATGAAGAATGCCTATATTTCAAATATTTTCTTATTAATATATATAACTTTGGTGTATTTAAATCTGCCAATTCAAATATTTAAAATGAATAACATTTAACTTTTCATCATTATGTTACAATTTTAATGTTTTTCTTGTTACAAATCTTTATATGCCAAATATACTTATGAAATTGTTGTAAATATGTATGTAGACTAATTCAATAATTTGTTTAAAAAGAAAGATATTTTATTATCATTATTATTAAATTCTTTTATTGAAGTTGAAAAATCTGTTTGTTTGTTTAATTATTAACCCACAAGAAGATGCTATAACATTTTTTTTTACTTTCAATTTAAGAATATTAAATAAATATAGTTTAAGGTTTTTTTTAAAAAAATATTTTTTTCAAATAAAAAGATAAAATATCAACAATTTTAAATAGAAAAATTATTTACTGATTTCTTATATATATATATAATTATGCAAACATACTAAAATATAATACATATATAGAGTATACATATTAACTTACTGGAGAAATATATAGTGATATATATACTATATGTGTGAAATTTATTTAACTATTTTGCAAAAGTTAGTGAGGCTATTGGTCATTCTTTGAAATTAAAATTTCTTCATTTTCATTTTAAAATTGTGGAAAAATCAAATGGACTACACATGTGCACATACCATCATTCTCTGTGGTTTGATTTCCTTTTTCATATGATATATGGCATGCTAAAATCAGACAAAAATTCAATTTTTATTAATTATTTTAGTAATAAGTCCATTTAATTTTTTTGCGCAATTTATTAGATTGTATGGAGAAAACAAAGCATAAATATTTTAATGGCAAAATGGTAATAAGAAAATGGATTCAACATGCTTTGAAGACTTTGAAATTTCAAGGCCTTCATCCCAAAAATAAACGCAATTCCATATATTATATATAAATATTCAATTTTAGATTTTTTTATTATTTGATTATTATTATTTTAGATTTTTTAATTATTTAATAAATGTATAATTTATTAATGTGTTTGTCTTGGTACTAGTGTGTCAGAGTAGCATATAAATTATATTTGTATTCAAATATAATGAAAGTAGTGATTTTGATTGCATATATAAAATTAGGCAATTATGTACAATGTAATTTTGGTGCTCGGATCCATGTTTGAGGCAACCTTATTTTATAATCATCATGATTTTCAAAAGATTTAATAATTTATTAGCATGTCTGTATTTATATTAGTGTGATAATACTAGAATGTCTGCTTGTATAACAAGTAATATTTTTAATTGCATCTATAAAATTTAGGGTATTATAAAGATGTGCAATGTAAATTTTAAGGCTAATTATCAGATACACAGAAAGATTCCAGTTGATGAAGTAATTAGAAATTTTACTGGGCATAATAACATGTAACCATATAAACTCTTAAAACCAATAAAGAGAGGGAATCTTAAAATCACTAAAGAGAGGTTTCAAGTAGTAGGTGTGAAGTGATAGCCATAATGGTTATGTATACCATGTGAAATTGTATGCAGGCAATGAATCAAATCCAGAGTCTTGCCTATGCCTTGGTATTTATACTGTGGCATCAGTAGTTTTTCCACATCTTGCATCACATTATTTTCAAGTCTACAGCTACAAATGAGCTATATGCAAATATATTACATTGCTGGGGGAAGAGGACAATAAATATAACAAGATAGCACCATTGGTGTACATGAAAAATATAAAATGAAGAGAGAAAGCCTGATTTTATCATTTATAAAGATAGTAGTCTTCAATTTCTAGTTTTGGATAGACAAGAAGCCAATTGCTATGATTACAAATGCATATCCAACTTTTGGAAATGATTTATTTTGTATCATTTATTAGGAAGAATCCTTTTGCTTATAGATGCCTTGAGATTTTTTAACTTCTTGAGTACAAGAAAATATGACAAATTCTTATGGTTCTTTTTTTTTGTAAGTTCTGAAGTTATGGATTATCTCAGGTAAGAAGTATTTTATATGATTTGAATGAGAATTTTGTGAGAAATACAAAAAAAATTGTCAATGATGATGTAATTTAAAAATTAGTTAATGATAAATTAGAAATTATGAATAAACAATAAAGTAATAATTTTTTCAGATATTAAATTTCATTTTTTCCTACCTTTTTAATAGTAATCACTATTTTTCTTAGCCTTATTTTTTTCCTCAGTTTTTCTATTTTGTCAATATATTGCATTTTGCTCTAATATTATTAAAACTTAAGTTATTGTGAAAATTTAAATCAAATGTTTAAAATTCAATATGGCACTAAACATTTCAAAATAGCTAAAATAAAATTATATATATTAAGTGAAATTCATTTACAATATAGTTTTAGTAAGCATTTTTTTAAAAATAAAAACGAATAAAATTCCAATCAAAGTAAAAATGTTAAACACCTTTCATTTTAAAAAAATATTTCATATTTTTAATTGCTTACATACAGATATATTATTATGTACACATAATAAATATGATATATATATACAAGAGGTATACATTTTAACGTATAGCAGAAATATCTAGTGATATATATGTCAACTATAAGTGCCCAGTCAATTGAAAATATGATACAGTTTCACATTTTTATTTATTGGTGCCAATACTAAAAACTTAAAAATAATAGAGATAAATTTTTTTTTTAATATTAATTACTTTTATTGACAGTGCACTAAAAGAAAAAAAAAATGTTTCTTCAACCACAACTGAGATTTTTAGATTTAACTTGTAATAAAAGCATGGAGGGGGAGGTCCAAGGATTTCAATCCCTATTTTTTATATCAAGGGAATGACTTAATTAATTTCTGGACCCCCTCATGTTTTTATTTCAAGTTAAAACTAAAAACCTCAATTGTGGTTGAAGAAACTTTTTTTTTCTTTTTAGTGGAAGGTCAATAAAAGCAATTAATATTAAAAAAATATCTTTATTATTTTTTAAAATCTGTTTAGGTTTCAGTCAGTACAGATGTAGATAAAATACTTCACAAGTATACTGATTTCAAAAACAATTATTATAAGAAATTTTGAAACAATTTTGCTTTAATCTTATTAAACAAGGAATCATGAAGAGAAAATAATATTATAAACCATTTGATCTTGTCTTACACATTTTTAATTATTTAGTTAATTTAAAATGTATTTACAATATCATTTTTAAATACAGTAATTTCATTTTATGAAGTATTAATTTCATCTCTAATAAGTGTGTTTGTTAATCAATTTGATCTAAAGAATTTATTAATTTATGAAACTATAATAAAGTATTTGAGTTTTACATTTTCTTAAGTTATTTTCAATCACGCAAGCATGGAAGGAAATGAAAAATATTTAGGGATCTAATGACAAAGTATCTTCCTTATTTTAATCAAGGAATGGCATATATTATTTTTATATCTCTGATTGATAATATGACATCCTTATATTATATAAAGAACAATATTACAGATATAATCATAATAGTCTAGCTGAATAGTTAATGATATTTCTCATTATTGTTTCAATTATTGACATTATTGCTGTTAATGATATTTTTGAAGTTTATTCTTTAAATTGTCATTAACACCACCAGTGATGCAATTATCAGTTAAACATAGTTATATACATATTATTCTCTTATCAATAACTAAAATAATAATCAAACAGTAGCTAGTAATTATTTTACTTATCATCTGTTCTCCATTCGTAGGTATCCCTTATTTACCATAAACTCCAATTCTATGTGTAAGCCTATCCATTATATATTAATGATCCAGATGTGGGCTTAAATATTACTATAGATTCTAACAAGAGAGGTTAAGATATTTCTTATGATTAGAAATAAAATAACTTTTATTTATCTAGTATCTAAAGAGAATTATGAGAATTCCACATACTTCAAAATGATAATAGTATACATACATAGAGAGCAATAGATAAGGAAGAGAGCAACAAAAACAGATTCCAAGAAAGTAATGAAAGTCATTTGAACTATATAGTACAAAGAGGCCGAAAACAAGGATACTCATGGGCAAAAAGATTAATGAAAAAGAAACAAGAATTGAATAGCATTCAGAAGACTAGTTTTCCAGGTATTTATAGTTTATTAAAAATATGTAAATTTAATTTTTGAAAACCTAAAATGTTGGTATTCTTTAAAAATGAAGTATATAAAAAACCAAATCACATGAATAAATAGCAGTGGATCTTATATATTAATTATTAAAATTTAATATAGAGAGGAAAGATTTAGAAGAAGAAAACAAAGAAAAGAAAATAGAGAAATCTGAAAAAAAATCTGTGAAAATCATACTGAAACAGAGAAAAGACTATGGAGAAGTCTGAAATTGATATAATAAATAGTATTGGAATTTGTTGATATATTATTGTTATCAAAGACTGAAAAAGAAATTTAAAAAAATGTAGAAATCAAAAAAGCAATCAAGCAAAATGCAGCAATGGTAAATGAGTATATAATGAATAATATAGAGACTGCAGAAAAGTTTAAAATCAAAACAAAAGCTATCAATCAAATATAAAAATTGTCGAAGATATTATAACATCCATAGCTTCTGTGTCTTCATTTTATAAAAAAATGTATGGCATTATTAAAGGTTAATATAAATTCTTGAATAAAAACTACAGTATAAAATATAAGTATTGCAAAGAAATAATACAATACTAGCATTTGCTATGTAATGAAATAATAGTGGTTCACAACTGAAAGTAATGTGTGTAAGATCCATGAGAATTCATATAATAACCTTGCATTTGATATAAAATTTCAACACAAGAAATATTAAAACAAGCAAAACTCTCTGTACAAGAAATATTAAACCATCAAACATCACATGATCACCATCTCTATACTAGCACATAATTTGTTGTAAACAAAGGCAAAACTTCCCATACAGTAGTGCCACCCTGTGCCAAACAGAGTAATCAATGGATGCCAGAAGGCTTGTGCATAAAATCCCTATCTAGTGCCTATTGTGGCCATCATCAATGAGGAGCCTTGGATCTGAGAGCACTGCACCTAGATCTTAGGATCTAATGCTGGAGGGTTACATTAGATCCTAAGATCTAGGTGCAGTGCTCTAAGATCCAAGGCTCCTCACTGCTGATGGCCACAAGCCAGAAACTAGTCTGGGGATATTGGATGAGTAGGCACTAGATAGGGATTTTATGCACAAGCCTTCTGGCATCCATTGATTACTCTGTTTGGCACAGGGTGGCACTACTATGTGGGGAGTTTTGCCTTTGTTTACAAGAAATATTGTCAGGACTTATTTAATTACAAAGTATTACCAGGAATATGTGACAATTCATCAAGTGTGTGTATATATATATAGTTTTTAACAATTAGCTAAAAAAATTCTGATCAAAGCAAAATCCAAGATTCAATAAATAAAATTATAAATTTTATATTTCTTTAAGTAAAGTATGTAAATAATTTTAACTTGAAAAAAAAAAAAAAGAAGCAAATAATTGTTATGAATATTTCTTGAATGTACTTTTAAACATATATTACTTTAATTAATTAAAATAAAAGATGTAAATGTCTATGCAGAAATAAGGCACATAAATGAAATAATTACGGAGTTTGAATAACATAAAAACAAATATGAAAAAATATTCATAGAAAACAAAGTTTATTAAAAAACTTATAAAAGATTAGAATAAATTTAAACAAATTAGTTAGATGCAATTAAAGAGTTAAATAGAATTTGACTTCACACAATTAGATTAGAATGTTTTGGGTACTAACTAACTCAAGAATTTACTTTTTAAAAGTGTTTTTATTAATTGTAATTTAAAATTTTTTTTAGAGTATCAATCAATCTGCATAAAAGTAAGAAGAAAATCATAAAAGGAAGAAAAAATATTTTAAATACCTTAATCTTGTTTTACAGATTCAGAATTATTTAGACAAATTGAAATATATATCATTATTAAAATGTAGTAATCACATTTTATTATATCTAGTAATTATATATGATTGTTAAATAAATGAACCATCACTGTTTTATTATTAATTTATAACTATGTAATACATTAAAATGTCTCAGTTGATCTATCTCTGGTCATGAAGGAAATAAGCAATATTAAGAGATCTGATAGTATAGTATCTTCCTTGGTTTAATCAAGAGGTAATGGATATTATCATTATACCTTTGATTGATGGCATGATGTTCTTATAATATTATATAACCAAGAATATAATAAGTATATAAGGTAGAGCAAGTACATATCACACATAAAAACATTTGCCATTTAATCATGGTGATCTTGTTAGATAGTTAATACATCCTTTTCATTATTATTCCAATTATTGGAATCAATGCCGTTATTGTTACTTATTGTGTTTGCACTTTAAATAGTTATCATCAACATTGACTCTATTACCAGCTAAACACAATTATATATATGTTGTAGGGTATTGAGTTCAAACCCACATAACCAATTCCCAAAAGATCTCAGAATGCTGGAGAAATATCTCTTTATTCAACTGATTTCATAAATCAAAGAAAGACAACCTATATTTTTGAATATCTATCAGTTATATAGTGAGCATATATAAGCAATTGTCTGTAGATACAAACTCAATAAATCATTTTTCTAAGTTTGCTTATTAATCTTCTTTAAAGTTGATTTATATTTAATAGATTATAATATTCTTTCTTTAATAATACCTTGAGTTTAATACTGCTAATATTAACAATCTGTAGCTTTTTATATCATTTATATATTTTTTTTTATAAGCAGGTTTTGGTAGTTGTTGGTTAGACATCCACACCATGTGATGGCATTGTTTTTCTTGAAAAAATATAACTTATGAACATTCCCAGGCCTTTTTTTAAAATTTGAATTCCTTGTTTTTTTACTTTTTTTTATTTGCAAATAAATTAAACACAAATTTTATTATATTTTTTTGTAAACATTTGTTTTTATTAACATCAACAAAATAAATAAATATAAAATAAAATCAATATTTTTTGGTTTTTTTGAGGGGGTTTCTTTTTGTTTTTCAAATGTAAAGCTTAGTATGCTTATTATGGTTGTATTTGTGATTTCCTATTTTTGTTTAAAAAATAAATCCTAAAGTTAGTAAGCTTTTTTTTTTGGTTTCACTTTTCTTTTCTTTTAAATAACATAAACAAATTTAAAATTATGATTTTTTTTTTGGTTTCACTTTTTTTTTTTTTAAAAACCGACATCAACAAATTTAAAACGTAAACAAGGGAAAACTCTCTCCATACGGTAGTGCCACCCTGTGCCAATCAGAGTAATCAATGGATGCCAGAAGGCTTGTACATAAAATTCCTATCTAATGCCTACTCATTCAATATCCCCAGACTAGTTTCTGGCTTGTGGCCATCATCAGTGAGAAGCCTTGGATCTGAGAGTACTGCATCTAGATCTTAGGATCTAATGCAACCCTCTGGCAACCACCTTTTATCTCCACTTAACTATGAAACTATGAGAATGAAATTTTTTCTATTTTCAATCTAAGCTCACTAGCTTATATAGTCATATGAGTCTGAACTCAATTCAGTACCTATACATTTTGGTGGCGTTGGCTCTTTAACAACCATAGCCACCACTATTCTATTAGGCAGGATTGGTGTTAATCCATTAAACATCACATGATCACTATCTCATACTAGCACATAATTGTTATTAAACAAGGCAAAACTCTCTCCATACAGTAGTGCCACCCTGTGCCAATCATAGTAATCAATGGATGCCAGAAGGCTTGTGCATAAAATCCCTATCTAATGCCTACTCATCCAATATCACCAGAGTAGTTTCTGGCTCTTAGGATCTAATGCAACCCTCCAGCAACCACCTTTTATCTCCACATAACTACAAAACTATGAAAATGAAATTGAAAACACAGTAACATTTTCAATCTAAGCCCTAGATGCAGTGCTCTCAGATCCAAGACTCCTCACTGATGATGTCCACAAGCCAGAAACTAGTCTGGGGATATTGAATGAGTAGGCATTAGATAGGGATTTTATGCACAAGCCTTCTGGCATCCATTGTTTACTCTGATTGGCACAGGGTGGCACTACTGTATGGAGAGAGTTTCACCTTGTTTAATAACAATTATGTGCTAGTATGAGATAGTGATCATGTGATGTTTAGTGGTTTAACACCAATCCTGCCTAATAGGATAGTGGTGGCTATTGTTGTTAAAGAGCCAAAGCCACCAGAATGTATGGGTACTGAATTGACTTCAGACCCATATGACTATATAAGCTATTGAGCTTAGATTGAAAATATTATTGTGTTTTCTTTCATTTTCATAGTTTTATAGTTAAGTGGAGATAAAAGGTGGTTGCTGGAGGGTTGCATTAGATTCTAAGATCTAGATGCAGTGCTCTCAGATCCAAGGCTCCTCACTTATATTGGATGAGTAGACATTAGATAGGGATTTTATGCACAAGCCTTCTTGCATCCATTGATTACTCTGTTTGGCACAGAGTGGCACTACTGTATGGAGAGAGTTTTGCCTTGTTTAAATTTCACATTTATTAGTTTCTTTTTTTGGTATAAATAAATTTAAAAAACAAGCTGTTCATAGCTACAATAATATATCAGACATATAGCTTGAACAAAGTCGTCATTAATTGCAAGAATCGAATGTCTAGATTTTCCTGCACTGTGTTCTTTGTCCCATTGAGGTTATCAAGAATACATTATTTGATGTGTTACTTCCTACAAAGTATTGTTCAGACATATCCTTTGACAAGGTTTTGCACCTTAAAATTTGACTACAGAAGTATGTAAGCTCTCTGATAATTAGTGCTTGGTCAAATCGTGTGATTTCAATTAAAAAAAATTAAACTTTATTTACAGACACACACCCTCACACAACCCTGTAAAAAAGTGTAAAGTGTGCAAATTCACCAAAATAATTTACTGTGATGTGACAATGCTGCCTGCAATGTGTTGTATACATGTAACACATGGCCACAAAAATATGTTCATTCTGCGTAAATAGCATTTTTATGTGTTTTAGCACATAAATCGCACCATCATGTGGTGTGGATGTCTAACCAGCCTTCTTTAAAGTTGATTTATATTTAATAGATTATAATATTCTTTCTTTAATAATACCTTCAGTTTAATACTACTAATATTAATGATCTGTAGCTTTTTGAATCATTTAAATTATTTTTTTAATAAGCAGGTTTTATATACTTGGGTATGGATGAGGATGTGTGTATTTACAAACATAAACTTAAAAACATTTACCGATATATTTAAAAAGAAGTTTTATTTAAATAATTTTGTAGTTTCTGTATAAAAAGTCATATTATTTAAAAACAGTTATACTTGTTTTATATAAAAGTGTTTCACAATAATGTCCAGCTGACATCCACAGGTCTGAGAGAGAGAGAGATAAAGGTCAATTTCAGACTTGAGAAGGGGGGGGGTGCTATAAAATGAAAGAGTCCAGATTAGTAAACTAGTAAAACATAGAATGCAGAGCATTTTTGGGATCATACTAAGTAATAAATTTTAAAAAATTGTTTAATTTTTGAGAAGATTTTGTCCAGATGCCTTGATTTACAGATTGCCATGTGTTTCAGTGCCAAAAATATGTGATGTCATCAGACAGACTAGCATATATAAAGCTGAAAATAAGACTGTTTAAAAGAGGAAGAGAAAGAATAAACTTGATTGCTTTTCAGAAATGACCCATTTTTTAAAGGTTTCTACATCAATATGTTGAGATAAAAAATATTTTGTTGGCATTCTTGTGGCCCCAAAATCTCTGTGTGCACCAGAAGAGTTTAAATCTAAAGTATTTAAAACATCTTATGACTGATTTCCAAATATGAAAGAGGAAACTTATTGCCTCACCTGTGCTGCCAACTACAAAATAAAATGCTGAAATTTGTGAAACCATGCTGTTGCTGAATTTGAATAAAAGCACAAAGCAAAAAATGCTAAAATATAAGGAAAGCAGAAATATCCATCAGTATATCAAAAGTAATTATATCCAGAAGAAATGAAAAAATCATTCCAGTGCTATAGTGGTCCTTATAGAAGCAATTTCTTTCATCATCATCACAGAAAAAAAATTGCAAATCCAAGCCAAAAATAGGACTGTTCCAGTAAACCACTGCAATTGATAAATTTACGCATTACATATTGGTGTGTGGCTGATTTCAAAATTTCAACCTTAAATAAGCTGATTTTAAAATGAAATTCCTTGGATTCTTTAAAACTGTCTGTACATTGATAGTAAAAGAAGAACTGGTAATATCAATTTTAATTATATTTTTATCAGTGACTATTAACAAATCTTTTTAGTAATAAATTCATTTATCTCTTTCTTTAAATCTTAAAATGTGAATCAATTAGAGAAGATTTTCGATAATAATAAATACTGCTCTATTGATATATTATGTATTCTTAGATTATCATTACGTGTAACTATTTATATGTGTATTTTATTTTTATAAAATGTGTTTATTGTGTATTGATTCAAATATTATGAAATTTGTTGATTTATATTGTATGTAAAAAGGATTTAATAGTTTTTTATTAGATGATTTCATCATGATTTTTTATTTAGTTACAATATATATATATATATTACTTCCCTCCTATCAATAACTGTATTCAGTAAATTATAAAGCATGCACCAAATACTATGTTTTTTGGTTATTTAATCATTATTTGATTCTCATTAGCAGATAAATTATATTTCCTATACATTTCATTCATTCAAATGCACACACACAATATAGGATAAAATGAAAAACATGGGAAAGAGAAAATAAAATTATTCTTTGCCTCCTTTGTAAAATCTGTTTTTTATTTGAAATACCACAATTCAGAATTAAATTGACTGGTTTTATACTTCAATACCTATCCCTATTTTTGGTACCTTCCTTGATTTAATGAACTTAGTGGTCAAAACAAGAAATATCAAGATTTTATAATCACATATCAAAAGCTTTTTATAATAAAACAAAGTTTAATAACAAAAACATTGTTATAACTGATATAATATACACATGTATGTGTTGCATAAATGATCTTGTATGATTTGATGTAGCAGCATAGAATGTCTGGAGAATAAGGCTTCGGATCAATTCCTGTTCTGCATTTACAGAGTTCAAACTTCTTATGAATTCCAGAACAATATAATCATTTGTTTATTTTATTTTTTTGTATGAAATGAATTATTAATCAAGGTGAGTGTCTTCTATCGTATTGCTTATTCTCTTATTTAATTAAATATATTATAAAAAGGTTAATGCACAAAGCAGCACATAATGACTGATATATTTATAAATAACTTTATTGAAAAACCATATGTAATAATGATACAATTGTAAATCAAAAATAATAGTTATCCATGTTACTCAGGCAACCAGATGTTCTGATGTGGTCAATCCAGCTTAATCAGGCTCCACGTGTTGTCAAATAAGAATCTGGATGAGATTATTCTGTCCTTATGGCAAAATTCCTTCAGCTTGGAAATGAAAGTGTCTTCAGGCTTGGGATGAGAAAAGGAAATTTGTTGTGACAATAATGACTGATATACATATTGAAAAACATGTTTTTACAATATATATTGTAAATATTATAAATGTTAATCAAATATTCAATTAGTGCACAGAAAAATTTTCAATAGGGGTTAAAATAATATAAAAATATTGTAAAAATGACTGAAATCTCTTAGAGAAGTCAACTACAATTCTTTCTTATCTAGAATCTTGCCATAAAACTCGGTTTGTGTTTATATATTTTAAATCACACATACACGTTTAATGATGCTTTCTTATTCAGCAAAGTTTTAGTCATAATATTTCAAATAATGACAATATTGCATATTTTTTGAATTAATTTCTCCATCTTTTTGTATATTCATTTATAAACAGTTCTCTTGTGTCTTGAATTGGTTTGACATACGTATGTGTTAAGTGATTTTTTTTAACAAGTCTACTATAATTCCTTCAAGAATGATGATAACAATTTTTTTATATCTAACTTTCTTGACATTGGAGATAAAATGCCTGATGGCAATTTTTGGATAGAAGGATTGGAGATAAAATGCCTGATGGCAATTTTTGGATAGAAGGAGAGATAGAATGAATGATCCCCAAAACCTTTCTTAGCTGATTATTATTGTAGAACTATGGACAATAGTGATTAGGTTAGTATCAAATTATATATTTACCTCTCAACAAGTTCTGGTAACTGCTTTCCTTTCTATTGTTTTTTTCCTTTTTAAAATCTAAACTTCAGCAAAAAGAACTAATTTGGATGACTATGTAGTCCTCTACTTGTTTATGGAAATAAACTCTTTATCAACATTGATTAACCCAAAAATTTGGTAACAGAAATTAGTAATGAAATATGTTTATATATTATTACCCAGTTAATCTGATAATTGCTTATTTTTCCAATTACCTTTAAGAATTAAATTATTTTGAAATAAATGAAAATGCAATTCGACATTAGGAAATAAATTTACACATTAATTTTAACCAGAGTAATCTGCTACTGAATATTAAGCCAAGACAGGCTGCAAAAAACAATAATTAAGTAAACAATATATTTTAAAATTAATTTTATAAAAAGAGGGTATATTTTAAATCAAATAAAGAAAATGAATTATTTTCTTTCTTTCTTTTCACAATTAAAAATTAAAGTATATAAACTTGTATCAAATAATAGAGCATGTTATAGAAGTTTATATTAGTTTATTTTCAAACCAGCATTTTCCAAGATATACAACTTAAATTAATGATAATCATTGAATGATATCATGGATAATGGAGACTGTATCATCTTAATATATATAGCAAAAATCCATCATGTAAAATAATAAAAGAATTTTTATAGATAAGGTTTTAAAAAGTGATACAATTATATTTAAAGTTACATATTTTATATTTATTTAAACAAAAAACACTCATTTATAATTGTTTAATGGAGAAGAAGATATATGAATATGAGGCATGGATCCTCGAAAACGTTAAGCCTATAAACTTTAATATTAATTTATATCTTCTTCTCCATTAAACAATTATAAATAAGTGTTTTTTGTTTTCATAATAGTGAAAAGTAAAATTATATTTATTTAAATAATATGTTTAAACAATTTTATTTTTAAAAAGTAGTAGCAAATTGTTACTTTTTAAAAAGAATGTTTAAAAATGTGTTTTTTTAGTAAAGCTCTCTAATATAATTAATTAAAAAGAAAAGAATATATAAATATCTTTGTATAAAAATTATGAGATATGGCAGATAATAGACAAATAAACAAATTAAAGAATTTGAAAAAAAAAAATAGAAAAACAATTATAAAAGAAAATATTTTTGAAAAACAATTGCATTTTCAAATCATAAACTTATAACAAGGATGCAAAAAAATAATAATTACTTGAAGTTGAAATCAGTGTTGAGTTATAGATGAAAGAATTTCAAAGTTGCAGAATTAATAGTATGTGCTTCAATTGCTTTTATAGAACAGCTAGGTTAAGCTAGTCATACAGCTTTAAATAGAGAACTATATTTATAGCTATGAATAGCTAAATGATCAGAAAATACTTTGCACTAATTGTCCATGGATTCCCGAAAGAGTTATCCCCATCATTGTTATGCCAAGGATTTAGTAAACTACATATGGAATTTTTTTAAAGTCTTAAACTGCCTAAAAAATTGTCAAAGTCATGCTGACACATAACTTTGTAAAATATATAGAACTAATGCTAAAAAGGAAAAAATATGTACTGTAGTAAATCGATATTGTTAATAAAAGTTTGAATAAATTTATCTTAGTAACAAAGTTCTTTATATCTGTGAGTTCAATTTTAAAATAATTATTATCTTTTCTTGAATATATAATAATTTAATGTTTTCTTGAGGAAATCTGTAAATTTCTAAATGTATATGTATACATATTAACTTAATTGTATTTATATATACATCATAAAACAACATAGTGTGACTATACATATTGCCTGGTAGCCACTCATTATTTTGCTATTAAGAAAAAGTGTAGAAATAAAAAGGAACATCATAGATCAAACTATAATTATAAAAAAGTAATTTCTGATCACCTTATTAAAGAATCATTTGTCTAATAGAATCTTAAAAGATGAAAAGGAGTTTTAAATTTAAAGCTCAATATCAAATTAATGAAAACATTTAACAATTAAACAAACAACTGCACTATTGTTATTTTCAGCTTGTACTTTATTCTATATGAACACATCTGTGGCACTGTGTGGTTTAGTGTAATGATAAAGTGTAAGAGTCCGGAGCATAAGATAACAATTTTTTATTACAAATTGAATCATCTGGAAAATAAACTATTGATTCCAATTGAAATGAAAATTCAATGGGTAAGATAAATGATAGGTAATATTATGTTAGCAAATTAAGAATCAGACAGTCTTCTAAAGCACAATAGAGATTCAGTATGTTTCAAGTATAGAACGTTACTATGTATTTGAAAATCAAAAATAAATAGGTATGGAAAGAAATAATTTAGTTAAATAATAATAAAAAAATTTACATTAAAAAAGACTAAACAAACAGATATACACATGAAATATTATTTATATATACACACAAAGAAAAATAAAAATATATTTTACAGATAAAATTTATTTTAGTTTTTAATAAAAGCAGCAAACTTCTTACCTTTTGTTGCCAGTTTCACTATCATGAATAAAATCACCATTGTGTTTATTGATAGCATAATTCGTAAGATGCATATAAATATTGTGCTGCCAAAGAAAGGAGATTTATATTTTAACATTAAACAGACTGATATTGTTTAAATAAAAATGCTATATGCGTAAAAAGCAAAAAAGAAACCACAATGGATAATCAAGTTATTTCTTATAGCTTGATCACCATATCCATTTCAAAGAGATTTATTGAAGTTATAAGACCTTTTTTGCAGCATATCAAGAGAGATGTACAAAAAATTTATATATAAATATATAAACATATGCTCATAGGTGCTTCAAAAAATAAGTTTTTAATATAACAATTTTTTTAAAACCACTAAACATCACATGATCACTATCTCATACTAGCACATAATTGTTATTAAACAAGGCAAAACTCTCTCCATTCAGTAGTGCCACCCTGTGCCAACCATAGGGATTTTATGCACAAGCCTTCTGGCATCCATTGATCACTCTGATTGGCACAGGGTGGCACTACTGTATGGAGAGAGTTTTGCCTTGTTTAATAACAATTTTTGTTGATTAGTTCAGAAATAATACTTTAATAAAGTTTCAAATGGTTTTGCAACATTCTTTTATCACATCTACAAAAGTAATTTTTTATAAAAAAAAAAAAGTCTCACAATGCAACTAATATTTTTACAAGCATAACTTTAATATCTAGTCATGTTATTACATGTAACAATATTTTTATAAGTTGAATTTTAGTATATAGTCATATAAAATGTTCTTTCAAGCTGAACTTTACTACTTAGTTAGTCATTTGACTATGTGAAACAGTATTCATACAAGCTGAACTTTAGTATTTAGTTATGTATCTATAAAAATAATGATATATTTGCATGAAGAACTTCAGTACTTGGTCATGTTCCTATGTATAACAATATTCTATCAAAGTGAATTTTAGTACTTAGTCATTTGCCTATTCTTACAAGTTAAATTTTAGTACTTAATCATGTACCTATATGTAGTAATGATACTTGTAGAAATAAAACTTAAATATTTAGTCATATGCCTATGTGTATCAATATTCTTACAAGCTAAACTTTAGTATTTTATCTTGTACTTATGTGTAACAATGATATCCTTATAAGCAGAACTTTAGTATTTAGTTATGTATCTATGTATAACAATGATATTTTTAAGATTAAAATGAGATGTCATTCTGATATTTTTTAATTTTAAATTAACTGAATATCTGTAAATTGTATTTTGGTACTAAAAAAAAAACAAAATCACATGCTAATAATTTAAAAATAAAACTTCTTTTATACAATATAATATAATGTATGATTTTATCAAATTCTTCTCCAAGAGAATCTATTGGCAGCAGCATTAGATCATGAGATTTATTATGTAATATAACTTGTCAAGAAAAATAATATAAAATAAATTCATGAAACAAAGATAATGGATAAGGATTAGCAACTGCATTGGCTGATCAAAGAAGTGATTTAATTTGTATATTTTATTACATTTTGAACAATTCACAATTTTACACTTAAATTCACACCAAATAGATTAGAAATATACTTTTTAAGTGGGTTAACTTCCTGGCTGATGCTACGACACATGAAAAAAAATAGTGATATAGAATGAATTACAATATGATGAGACAACATGTCATAAGTCTCCTTTTTAAATTCTATTAGTAACATTATAGGAATTACCAAAAATAAAAGCACCCTCTACAGCTGGGATCCCCAACCCTATGCCCGCGGACCATTTTACATGTGTCTGGCGCTATTTGAACACGATAAAAAATTATTTATCTGATACAAATAAATTTAATTTTTAAAATTTCTTATAAATTATTGTATTATATTGTAATCAAATTGTAGGGCATACTATACTTTTCCAGCGTAAAAATATAAACGTTAATTATATGTTGAAATTTTATTTTTGAAATAAATATTTTTTTGTACATTATGTGCATTATTAACAAAATCCAACTATAAATTTACATTGAAAAAATAAATGATGCCCGCCATCTGGTTGAAAAAAATAAATGGTATCCGCCACCTGGCCGGTATTATAAAAAGTGCTCTTAAGTGCAAAAAGGTTAGGGACCCCTGCTCTACAGCATATGACCAATACTATACTGAAGCATATTTCTAATGAATTTAAGATAAGTATTAGAATATGATATGTGCCATAGAATTCACATTGACTTAATATGTAATATATTTTTTAAATTGATTGCATTAATGATTTCTTCTGTAAATTTCCTCTAATATCAAGTAAACACTTGTTACTATATATGGTTAGCAAAAAAATAATAAACTTAATTTAAAAAGTTATCAATAACAGTCCATCCGCTCTGATGTAATTTTCAATTAAGTTTAAATTTAAAAATTCGATATGTGTTTTAGCAATTAATAGTGCCAAATATATTATAGCAACACAATTTATCAACTCTGACAGAGATTCAAAAATTTACGAAATAATAAGCCAAGTCCGCATGTGTTAAATAGACTACTCGATCAATTATTTCTAGCATCACATATTCTCCAGTAGTTTGATAATAAATACATTCTTATTAATATATATTTCTAGTGTTACACCTTGTCAATCCAGATACATTTAATATTTATTTAAAAAAAAAAATTTCTACAATAAATGTTTAGAAATAATACCAGCATTTGGATTAAGTAAAACCAACAATATCATCTACAACAATATTATTGCCAAAAATAATCTAGTAACTGTTCGAAGCTTTATGGAATGGCTGAAAGGACAGCATTACATATTTTTGTGTATTTATATTTTATTTCATTTATATTATTTCCAAACTATCAGGCAAATGAATAATAATTTTTTGCCTCAAAGATTTATTTGCATCAAATTTGAAGAGTAGATTTTTTTTTTTATTTTGGCAAAGAAACTTTTGTGCATTTTCATTTTATTTTGTAGAAAATTAAAATTGTTAATCTAAATAGTTTTGATGATGCTTACAATTTAGTTTGATATCTTGAAAATTGTATTAACTAAAATTTACATTAGATGTATCATAGGTGGTTAGAATATGAATTATTAAAATAATTGACAAGTAAGCATTTAATATTTAAATATGGCACATTTTTTCAAATCATATATTTCCCATATTTACTAAAAATAAAATTTTAACTAATAAAAAAAAAATGTAGATGTACAATCATAACACTAATGTCAAAAAAATTTTTTTTAAAAAAATCTTGAAAGTATTACTGAGAAGTGCTGAATTAAACCACTCAACATCACATGATCACTATCTCATACTAGCACAATAATTGTTATTAAACAATTCAAAATACAGCAAAACTCTCCATATAGTAGTGCCATCTTGTGCTAACAAGAGCAATCAATGGATGCCAGAAGGCTTGTGCATAAAATCCCTATCTAGTGCCTACTCATCCAATATCCCCAGACTAGTTTCTGGCTTGTGGCCTTCATCAGCGAGAAACCTTGGATTGGAGAGCACTGCACCTAGATCTAGTGCAGTGCTCTCCAATCCAAGGCTCCTCACTGATGAAGGCCACAAGCCAGAAACTAGTCTGGGGATATTGGATGAGTAGGCACTAGATAGGGATTTTATGCACAAGCCTTCTGGCATCCATTGATTGCTCTTGTTAGCACAAGATGGCACTACTATATGGAGAGTTTTGCTGTATTTTGAATTGTTTAAGTGCTGAATTAACTAAACACAAGATAAATTGTAATTTATCAGTGGATATTAATTGTTTATACATTTTCATAATTATGAAAAGTGTTGTGGCGTTATCAATTTTGTAAATATTTTGTAGATAGTTTAAATAAGTATGACTTTTATGAGCAGAATAATAATTAACTAAAGAAAATTTGAATTTACTGCTTACATTTGTTACGAAGTATGTTGCAGTTTTATTAATTTTGTAAATATTTCATTAAAATGAAGCTACTTTATAATTTCATTCTTTGCTGTTGCAATTTTTATTTGCATTAAATAGAAATTCTTTAATTTCTGCTCAGCCAAATTATCAATAGTGATATTTTTTCTTTGCATTATCATCCATAACTTCAACTATTAAATAAGGAGGCTATACTGGAATAGATTTTATTTATCCTTATATTGAACTATAAATTATTATGACATGAGATACATTAACTCAGACAAATAATCAAATGATTTATGCTCAGAAGTTTGAAGACCAGAAGTAATAAAGCTAAGCTGCATTCATGGACATTGAGTTCCAGAGACTGTCATTCAACCACTGCACCTGACTATTCAGCGCAATAATACAAATGTACAAGTTTTACATAGTGCTCATGTGCAAATTATAGTCTTTGTATATCCAAATTGATCTTAAAGTGTCAATATAAGAGGCTTTTACCATCATGGTTTGCTGCAAGTCATTTGTTTTGAGAATAAAAAATTTAGCGTAGACTTGTATTTTTTTTACTTCATACAAGGTTGAGAATCAGTACTGAATAATTCATTCTTAAGGACAGAAATATTTTAAATTTAATTTTCTTTTAACAATTAATTTTTTAAAAAATTATTAGAGAGATGTTGTACTTGATAATACTGTAAGTGCAGATACCTACACTTCATGGCTTCTATAATTAAAATATGGAGGAAAAAAAGGACTTAAAATAATTGAATGGCTTTATTATTGCAAAAATTCATAAGAAATTCAAGGGCCAGAACTTGAATTGTTTCAAAGCCCTTACACTCCAGAAGTTTGACATTCTACTACTACCTTAGCCCACATAGGGCTTTAAGAATTTATTTGTAAAGATTCATTAAATTATAGTAATCATGATAGAAAATACACTAATACAAAATGGTACACTTCAACACAGTGATCATGTGCAATATACAATTTGTAGTTTGTGTCTATTTTATCTAGGCCATATTGACTGAATTAATAATGTTCAGATATTCATGAGAAGTTTCTAAACTCTAGATTCCTGAACTAATGATAATTTATCTGTACTATGTTTTGCAAGTTAACTATATCTACTTGGTTGTTAATTCTCTTTTATTTCTATAGATATATAATAACTACTACAAATTAATTTTGAAATATAATTTTCTTTAGGCTTTATTATATACTTAATAAATATGCAGAGAGATAATATTTTTAATACAGTTAGTAATATATTAGCATGAACAAGTATAGTATGTATGTTATACTTCATACATATTGTAGCCAAGTGATTTCACACTTGTTCCAATTGCTTATCTTAACTTAACCATTTTACATAGTTACTTGATTTAAAAAAAAAAATAGTCATGTTTTTATAAGTGACATAAGCATAATAGCTTATATCGCTTTTAATAATTTCATTCATTAATAAAATAGAAGTATTATATTAAAATGTGTGCCGGAAAATAGTATTCTAATGGTATAGTAATTAATTATAAGACAGAAGAAAGTAGAGAATGTAAAATTAACTTAAAATCAACTTTTGTAATTTTTAAAATAATAGTATAAAAGTTAAAATATCGGTTTATTATGAGTCAGTTTTAAGATCTGTAAAAGTTTAGTATTTAATATCTTTAAATATTTTATTTGGTAGTCGTAATAAATTATAACTAGATATTTTTAAAAAAATAATTAATAAGCAAGGTTAAGGTTTAGAACATCATTTTCTTTCAGTCCTGTATGTGTGTGCTTAGGGTGTGAATGGAAACTGTTTATAATAAATTAAGTAGTTTTAAAAGTTGAGTTATACAAACTCATAAAAATATAAATGAACAATATATTGGTTAAAGTGGTTTAATGAATAAAATAGGTGTTAATTTAAATAAATATCATACGATTGTTCAATCAGTCGATATATAAATAATGTGATTATTTTTTTTTTTATATAAGAAAACTTTATTTTTTTTTTTCCAATTTGAGTTCATTCAGTCACATTTCATTTTCGAAATATATCTAGACTAAACTGATTGTCATCGATTGATTTACATGCTTTTTTTTAATTCTTCTCTTCGGTTTCTTGTAGCTTGAATCCTGGCATGAGATAAAATTACAAAGTTTAAATTTTTATGATTTGTATTTTATTTTAAAAAGTATTTAATGTAAAAATAATATAACCAGTCAACAATGAACGTCGGCTAAATTACAGGTAGTTCCCCCCCCCCTTTTTTTTTTTTTTGATAACTGAATTACAATAATGTTTTTAAATTACAGTAAAAATGAGCGTCTTGCATTGGTGGTCGAGAGGTCAGCGCGACTGCCTTGCACTTGCAGGCAGTTGCCCGGGTTGCGGGTTCGCGTCCCGGCCGATGCTATGACACTTAAAAAAAAATGCTTAGTAAGAATTTTATTATTATTACTAATTATTTCAATAAAATTAAATATGGAAGAAGTTTTAACACCAAGCAGTTGTCACATTTATGACTTTTATAACCAAAAATTATGCAGAAAAGAGTTCCCCAGTTCTTGCCTTGCTTAGCTATCTTGGAAATAGGACGAATCTTAAAAGAAGAAAATTTAAATGCTTAAGATTAAAAGCTGTATATTTTAAAGTTTAAAATGCATTATATCAATTCATCTGTTCATCAGCTACTATTATAGAGTTTTGTTTAGTATATTAACTTGTCAGTTTAATAATTTAATGTTATTGAAATGTTGGAACTGTTTAAAGAATAATTCTTAAAAATATCTAAATAACTAACCTGCTTTAAAATAGTCCTTCATATATAAAAGAAACATAGACTATAGCAATTAAAGTAATTTTAAATGTTTTGCTGTGCTGGAACTCTTCAATTCAAACTTTTGAAGAAAAATAATTGGCTATTATAAGAAATATAAAATATTGACTTGTAAATCTATGCTATAAAGTTAGTAAAAATTATTCTAAAGTTGTTTTGAGTTGCCAAATTATTTATTCTCTACTAGCAAGATTGCATTTTGAATTTTATTGTGAAAAATATTAAAGAATAACCTGGAAATGCCCAAAATATATGTTTAAGGAAAAGGAATAAAAAGTTAAAATGAAGCTATATAATTATTTAACTAAATAAACCTGCAGGATCCTGAAATTGTCTATCAGCTGAATTACAACGTTGTCATTTCCCCGTCGCGACTCATTATTATTTATTTTCATTTATCTTGTGGCTTATATTTAGATAGGCTTGAGTTTTAGAACTATATTACATAAAGACTGTTATATGTGTTTTGTTTTGGAAATTCTCTTGCCATGTATGAAATAATAGTATTGACTAAAAGTTTCGCAATAAGAATTACTGTTATATGCGCTTAACAGAAGGCTCAGCGTGAAGAAAGATCACTCCTGAACTAAAGTTTTTTTTTTTATTGGTAAAAAATGTTTTATGCAATATTTTCTTTGAAATTTTGTTATATTTAATGTAATATTATTCATTATTACAAATCTGCTAGGTATTTAATTTATGTAATTTTAATTCTGAGGGGTTTATCAGAATGTGTAGATATTCTACAGATTATCAGGTAATATTCATTATATATTTGGTATGTGCTTGATAAGCTAAATTGTACGTTATTTATGTTTGAGTCAGTTGAGATTTTATCTCTTACTATAATTATTTTAAATGTATGGGTTAAACAGCCAAATAACTAATTGTCAGAAGTTTTGCTTTTATATTTTTGCATAAACCCAATATGTAAAATTAAGAGCATGCTAATAGCTCTAAACAAGCTTTTTTTTTTTTATTTATGATAAATGCTACTACAAGAGAAGACATTCAAATCATTTTTATCTTGGATTGTTCCCATCCCCAGACCGGTTTCGACCTATGGGTCTCTTCAGTGAGGAGTTGGGACATTAACCGCTAGTATTTTTTTTATGCATTGGGAATTATTATTCTCACATGTTATTCACATTATTATTCATTTCCACTTGTTATAATAATTTTAATATTTCATACGTGTGTATTGTAACTTTGTGCCAAAAATTTCATATGCTATTGAATTTTCTTTATTAATTTTTCAGTAGGTTGACTTAAATTTCAATTGATGGTTCAGACATTGCTTATTGTTAGTATGATTAAAATTTTGAATATGACCTTAGTTAGTTATAGTGATGTTTGTATCTTGTCATTGTTAGTTATAGTATTGCTTATATTTATTATTGTCCTTGATGGAGTTGATAAGTTCCCCATCTTTATTATATTCTGTTCTATGAGGTGATAGTGCTTATTTCCAGTGATTATAATCACATCTTTATAAGGTACTACATCCTTGAAGATCCTAAATTTCTGATGTGTCTTTCCATGTTTTCCTGATGTGCTGTGATAAAAATCCAGGCATCCCTTTGCCTCAGAAGTAGGTGTTTGGAAACTACCATTCTTATGATGTATTATTGATTTATATGAGTTTGCTCTGTGGAGCCTGGGTTTGGCCTATCATTCATGATGTATTTAAAGCTAGTTTTCCACCATAGTAGGTGAGGTTGTATTGTGTTTTGGATATGTGATGACAAGATAAGCTAGTTTGGAGGATTTAGTTTCTTCAGGTTGCACTCAGTTATTTTAGTGCTCAAAGGTGTATCAATGTCTGTATTGTGCTATTATACTATAATCATTCACAAACCAACCATCAACAGTTAGTAATTTTAAATGGCCAGTAGGTGCAGTCCACACATGCTATGTAAATGCTGTGATCATTTAGAACTTCTCCAATGGATGTGTAAGTAATTTAATTTTAACACTTTGTGTAATTTATATTATGTGGACAGTAAACTCTTAATTTTATGTGTGCAAATGACTTCTGATAAGTGTCCCATACATTTCATTCATTTATTTGGTTATTTGTTAGTTCAAAATTCTCAACAATACGAATCTTAATTTGTAATTGGAGAGTTATTTTACATATGCCAACTATTGCTTATGGGTAGCCAGCTAATAATATCAAGCATTAGCAAATCAGTCAGTTAATCCTGGTCATCAATTTTTATAATGTTTTAATTTAAGAGTAAATAAATAAAGGGAAATGATATGTTAATAAGCTAATGATTAATCCCATGTAAACATATAAATTTATAATGCCCAAAATTGTTTAAGAAATTGATTATATTGGAGATGTATAAGAATTAGCTAGTGTTAACTCTCCATCTAACTAAACTGTTATTTAGGGTGATTTATATAAAATCATTTATTTTGTTTTTAAGAAGCCTTAGCATTATTTGTATAACACAAGAGAGATTTTAAATACTATTAGTCAAATGACTATATTTGTTAACAGGCTATCTTGGCAATATTTCCGAGTTTGTGTAAATGTTGTTTTATTGTAGTATATTGTAAATAAACTTATTAAGTATTTATTTAAAATAAGTTTAGTCCTGCTTATTTTTTTATATGTTATTGTCTTGGGTTCACAATGTTAATTATTTCATTTAATTAATGTCATAGAGAATACTTTCATATCCACAGAAATAAGATAAAGTTAGGCATATAATTGTGATTTCTGGATGAAATCACTGTAACAGATAATTTCACATTTCCAGATAGCAAAATAATTGTTTGTTTAAGAAGTATTTTTAAATTATGTTATCTTCTAAGATAGAAGATTGTCTTTTATAAAATGAAAATGGTTTGGTAGTTCAGAAGATTATCCATTCTATTTAGACTGCATACTATTGTATTATCATAGCGTCAAGGTCTAGTTTACATACAGTTGCTTATGAAAGTTGTCTGTGGGAAGGCAGAATGACATTAAAGGCACCCTTGTCTTTCTTCCATCTCGAGTGATGTCCTGAGTAAAAGGCTATAATTAATCTAAATTTTGAATATTTTAATTATGTAATTAAATATTTAAATCATTATCTTTTTATAATTTTGATAAATATTGTTGTCTTAGAGTAGGATGAGGTCACTTCAAGTAAGTGTTTGCTTCCTATAATCAACCAGAATATCATTCAGCTATTCATCTATCTATTCATTTATTTAGTAGGCAACTTCATATTAGTGTTTTTCACAAGAGTACAGTAGGAATCCTAAGATCATTTACTCTTGTTGTTTTGTGTTTTTTTTTTTTGCATTGATTCACTTAATTTTCTATATCCTAATATAGAATAAGAATTTCTTATTTATTCCCTGTGCTAGAAAGAGAGCACATTTTATGATATTTTGTTTCATTTAATTTATTACAAACCTGTTGTGCTCAGAGAATATGATTTGATGGAAGGCTAAGTCTTATAAATATTTAATACATTAGAAAATTTCCCTCAATAATCTATTCCCCATTATTTTTATTATGCTCTGATTGTTTGGCAGTATTGTATGATTTTTCATCCATCTTGTTATATGTCTCTGTGTATTATCATCTTATGTAAATTATATTGTAACCCTGCTGCGTCTAGCTGAAGAGTCTCTGATTTTGATTCATTTATTTTATCTTCTTTTCATCTCCTCTCTCTTCCTCTCCTCTCTCTTGCTTTCCCACTCTCATTCTCTCATCTCTTTCCTCTTCTCTGTCTTCTCACTTCCATCTATCTTATCCTTCCTCTCATTCTCTCTCTTCTCCCTCTCCTCTCTCACATTCTGATTTCTCACTTTCCTCTCTCCCCTTTTTATTTAGGTTACAATATATTGTAACGGGCACATATGTACGTTACATTATTTTTTATTAGTAAACATAAAAAAAAAAAAGTTTGCCAATAAAAATTTCTTTTTTAAGAATTAAAAACTGAAAATTAAAAAATCGACTTAAACTCGTATATTTATAAAATCGCACAGATAAATAATTATTAAAATAAAACTTTATTAAAAAAAGAGTAGTTTAAAACTAAATTTTCAGAAAAGATTTAGAGATAAAAATATATGTTTAAGTTTGAAAACAAATTAATTAATCTTTTGTAAAATGGAAATGATTATTTTAATTAGTAAACTAGCCTTTGGGCATTTAAATGTATAAGCATCGGTCAGATAGGAAAATAATAAAAACTTTTAGCAAATGAAAGAAATCCATCGGAAAATCGGACCTCAATGAAAAGGTTTTCACCATCATGACATAATGTTGAGTTAATCCACAAAATTATTATAAAAGGAAAGGTTTGAAAATAAAAAAGTTAGTTGGTTATTACGAGTGGACAGATATGTGTTAGTGCGGAGTTGAAGGAGAAGGGATTGAAAAGATGCACTCTTCAATCCCTTCAGTTCTGCTGGGAAGAAAGAGAAATGAACTATCATTTTCTACATTGAGGACCAGCTGGAGTAAAAAACCTCCGGATGAATAAATAAAACGGCCCACAGAATACCAATCTTTTTTGGACGGCATGGGAATTCACGTTCAAATGGCAAGCAACAGATAAAGATGAACTGTTTAAAACCATAAGAACTTTATAATTAATGAACATTAAATTAAAAACTTTCCATATTTAAATAATACAAATAGAATCCTATCTGACCAATGTAAATTAATATTAATAATGTCATTTGATGTATTTTTTTTATATTTAAAATCATTTCCATTTATTTTTTTTTGTTCTTTTAAGTTTCTATTATGATTTTTGTTTTTCGTTAGACTAAATTACATAAATGTTAAACTTTAGTCGGGTGTGAATGGCTATATAGATTTGTAAAGTTATATTAGGGGAGGGTAATCATAGGTTATTTGTTTCGTGGTTGAATTGGATCGATGAATTGGATATATTGATGTAGTTAGTAGATGTAATTCGAGTTTCGCTATGGGCAGAATTGCTTTATACACCGCACACTTCCATTTTGCCTATGGAAGGGATTATAAGACGTAGAACACTGTTCCTTTCGATGGAGTTTTTTTTTATTGCTCTTCTTGTCTGATAGATGTAGTATTCCTATCTGACGAGAGGCAATTTCTTCTCTTAACCTTTTGTGCTGCCGTATTTCATATTACATTGAATGCATCAATATGTCAGATGAATTGATGTTAGTTTGACTGCGAACTTTTAGCCTAAGGTTAAATAAGGATAGAATATTTTCTTTAAAATGCAAATCTATGTAGTCCATTCATACTCGACACTCTAAATAAAATTGCATTAAATTTAAGTTGGGTATAGATGCTTGCATGGGTTCGTTACCGGTTAATTATGTTTTTGGTTTTCATATGTGATCAAAATATATAGACATTCGGTAAATACTGATACCTTATGGTGAGTATCTAAGATGTATTTATTCGGATGTCTTTTAAGTTATTGGTGTTAATGCGGTGTCTTATGATGAACACCATTGGGTTTCTTGTATTCCCTATGCAATTGATGGTATCAATGATTTTGTATTTTGATCGTTTATATTTACTTTGAAATGTTTTTAACCGTGTAATCTATGTAACTGATCTATACTCAACATTATAAAACAAACTTTCATAAATCCATCTGTGCGAACTTAATTAAAATGTAAACTTATAATATTATAAAAATTAAAATGTAAATTTAAATTATAAAATCAAATTAAAATCTAAAATAAACATACTAAAATAATAATGTTAAATTTTATATATATATGTGCGTAAATAAATGTTTGTATGTTAATTACTGGCAGTGGCTTATTTTATTCTTTTTTTAAATTATTCTTAGATAAGAATTTTTTTTTATAAATATAAATCTCTGCTATTCCAATGAGCTAGTGACTTGGGCTAACAACTGGAATCAAAATTTAAAAAAATAAAAAAAAAAATTTTTTTTTGGACTTACGTATCTGCCTACTTTATAAATTTTTCTAGGTTCAAATGCCTAGATGGTGCCCTGTAGTGCAGATCACATTAAGATCCCTTTTTCTGGATCGTTATAACTAGTGCCCAACTTGGGGCCCAATCTTTAATAAACTACCAGGGCCCTGAGTAAATTTCTTTTTTCAAAATGAAATATTTTCATCTGTTACATAAAGTCGTATACTTTAAATTTTATAAAAGCGCTGCCAGAAAGAAATGGCACATATATTAAACACGAGAAAGTATAAATAATTTAAAAACTAATTTTTGTTAAAAAAAAAAGTCAAAAGGTTGCAATAAATATGTTTTTTTTTTTGTTTGTTGATATGTATTATGCTTTAAAGTGTATAGGCATGCACAGCCACGTAAGTTTATGATCGAAATGTGGTACCTTACGATGAGTACCATTGGGAATTTACTTCAGTGTAATCCTATTTAAGCATTTTAATCAGTCATAAATAAGTTGGTGGTATTTATAATTGTGCTGCAAATATACATGTATAAATCCATTATCTTTCAAAACGTATTTAGTTCAATGCAACCTTCTTAAATAAATAATTTAAATAACTTGCTTGTCATGCCGTGTATAAAAATAAAATGTATAAAAAAATAATATAACTCTTGTGAGGAGGAGGTGTAGACGTGGATGGTCCTTAGGAAAATGATAGTCAACATTTTTTTTTGTATATAATCTTTATACTAACCGAATGTTTTGTAAATTTTGTTAATCGTGTACCGTAATTACTAACCCTAAGTAAAATATTTTTTTTTGTTCATTTTTTTAAGCAAGTTTACAAACATTTATTTATACACATATATATATATAAAATTTAACATTATTATTTTAGTATGTTTATTTTAGATTTTAATTTGATTTTATAATTTAAATTTACATTTTAATTTTTATAATATTATAAGCTTACATTTTAATTAAGTTCGCACAGATGGATTTATGAAAGTTTGTTTTATAATGTTGAGTATAGATCGGTTACATAGATTACACGGTTAAAAACATTTCAAAGTAAACATAAATGATCAAAATACAAAATCATTGATACCATCAATTGCATAGGGAATACAAGAAACCCAATGGTGTTCATCATAAGACACCACATTAACACCAATAACTTAAAAGACATCTGAATAAATACATCTTATATACTCACCGTAAGGTATCAGTATTTACCAAATGTCTATATATTTTGATCACATATGAAAACCAAAAACATAATTAACCGGTAACGAACCCATGCAAGCGTCTATACCCAACTTAAATTTAATGCAATTTTATTTAGAGTGTCGAGTATGAATGGACTACATAGATTTGCATTTTAAAGAAAATATTCTATCCTTATTTAACCTTAGGCTAAAAGTTCGCAGTCAAACTAACGTCAATTCATCTGACATATTGATGCATTCAATGTAATACGAAATACAGCAGCACAAAAGGTTAAAAGAAGAACTTGCCTCTAGTCAGATAGGAATATTACATCTATCAGACAAGAAGACCAATAAAAAAAACTCCATCGAAAGGAACAGCATTCTACGTCTTATAATCCCTTCCATAGGCAAAACAGAAGTGTGCGGCATATAAAGCAATTCTGCCCATAGCGAAACTCTAATTACATCTACTAACTACATCAATATATCCAATTCATCAACCCAATTCAACCACGAAACAAATAACCTACGATTACCCTCCCCTAATATAACTTTACAAATCTATATAGCCATTCACGCCTGACAAAAGTTTAACATTTATGTAATTTAGTCTAACGAAAAGCAAAAATCATAATAGAAACTTAAAAGAACAACAAAAAAATGGAAATGATTTAAAAAAAAAACATCAAATGACATTATTAATATTAATTTACGTTGGTCAGACAGGATTCTATTTGTATTATTTAAATATGGAAAGTTTTTAATTTAATGTTCATTAATTATAAAGTTCTTATGGTTTTAAACAGTTCATCTTTATCTGTTGCTTGCCATTTGAACGTGAATTCCCATGCCGTCCAAAAAAGATTGGTATTCTGTGGGCCATTTTATTTATTCATCCGGAGGTTTTTTACTCCAGCTGGTCCTCAATGTAGAAAATGATAGTTCATTTCTCTTTCTTCCTAGCAGAACTGAAGGGATTGAAGAGTGCATCTTTTCAATCCCTTCTCCTTCAACTCTGCACTAACACATATCTGTCCACTCGTAATAACCAACTAACTTTTATTTTCAAACCTTTCCTTTTATAATAATTTTGTGGATTAACTCAACATTACATCATGATGGTGAAAACCTTTTCGTTGAGGTCCGATTTCCCGATGGATTTCTTTCATTTGCTAAAAGTTTCTATTGTTTTCCTATCTGACCAATGCTTATACATTTAAATGCCCAAAGGCTAGTTTACTAATTAAAATAATCATTTCCATTTTACAAAAGATTAATTAATTTGTTTTCAAACTTAAACACATATTTTTATCTCTGAATCTTTTCTGAAAATTTAGTTTTAAACTACTCTTTTTTTAATAAAGTTTTATTTTAATAATTATTTATCTGTGCGATTTTATAAATATACGAGTTTAAGTCGATTTTTTAATTTTCAGTTTTTAATTCTTAAAAAAGAAATTTTTATTGGCAAACTTTTTTTTTTTTATGTTTACTAATAAAAAATAATGTAACGTACGTATGTGCCCGTTACAATATATATATATATTATAACAGTCAGGGTGTTTGTAAATTTACCGTATCTGCCATATTGGGTGCCATCAGGCCATTCGAAGCTGGAAAATTTATATAGTAGGCAGATACTTACAGTAAGATCCAAAATTTAAATAAGTATGACTGAAATGCCCCAGTCACTAGCTCATGGAGCAGCAGAGATAATATATAAGATTAAAAAAATAAAATAAGCCACTGCCAGATTAACAATACACAGAAACATTTATTTTGCATGTATGTAAAATGTAGAATTATTTACTTTAATATGTTTAATTTAGAATTTGATTTACATTTTAACTTTTTATTTTATAAGTTTGCACAGATGGATTAATTTTTTATTAGTGTTAAGTATGGATAGACTACATAGATTGCATTCAAAAAAGAAAATATTCTATATCCTTATTTAACCCTAGGCCAAAAGTTCACAATCAAATTAACGCCAATCTATCTGATATATTGATGTATTCAATGCAGCATGAATATGACAGCACATTACCATACTGTCAGAAATGTACATCTGATCAGTGTGGTTATTTAGAAGAAATGTTCCTCATCCAGTACAGGAATGTTATTTCTGTCTGGTGAAAAGAACAGTACAAAAAAAACTCCATAGGAAGGGATTGCAGTCCTTTTTGCCGACTTATGATCCCTTTCCATAGGTTAAAGGTGTGATCCAAGGAGCAGGAAATACCGTCTGTCTTAGATAGTCAATAAGAAATAGGCTTAGTTTTCCCAAGTGTGGTGTATAATGTGATCCTGCACATAGCAGATATTCATGCTGCATTTACTAATTATACCAATGCATCCAAACCATTAACCCAATTTAACTGCGAAACATATAACCTAAGATTAACCCTCTCTTTAATTAAACTAATATAACTTTATGATCTATGCAGCCATCCCCACCCAACTTAAATTTAACATGATTTAAAGTTTTTAGCTTAATAAAAAAAATCATAATAAACGCTCAAAAGACAAAAAAAAATTTTAATTAATGAAAATGATTTAAAAATACATATAATAAAAATAATTATTAATAAATGATTTAGTTGGTCAGATAGGAATTCATATTTATATTTAAATACTGGAAAAGTTTTATAGTTAAAGTTCATTAGTTATATAGAGTTCTTGCGGTTTTAAAGAGAAAAAGTCCATTGTTTCTAATTCCATGATGTCCTGGGGGGACCAGTGTGCCATTAGCCATTCTGTTGGTATTTATCCAGAGGTCCTTTACTGTAGCTGGTATAGTTCTTTGCAGGATTTTATTGTGGGACCCTGATGTCCTGGGATCCACAATATAGGAAATGATGTTTCATTTCTTCTTTTGGAAAAACTTAAGGGATTAAAAATGCATCTTTCAATCCCTTCTCCTTCAACTCTCCCCAAAACTCAAAACTAAAAACTGCAAACTCAAACTGAAAACATGACTTTTATTTCAAATATTTTTGTTTTTATATCAACCTCTGGATCAACTGAACATGACATCATGATGATGATTATTTCACTGTGGTCCATTTCCTGAGGAATTTTTTTATTGGCTATTCTGTTTTTATTGTTTTTCTCTCCTATCTGACCTTTAATTATAAATTTTGAGATGCCCAAGGGCTAGTTTACTTAAGACTAATTAAAAATAATTATTTCCATTTTTAGCCTTTTACGCAATAGTAATTAAATTTTGTACATTCTTAAAGATATATTTTTATCTTTAAATCTTTTAAGTTTTGGGGGAAATTTAGTTTTAAAATATTTTTTTCTTTCTTTAATAAAGTTTTCTTTTAATAATTATGCATCTGTGCGATTTTATACATATACGAGTTTAGATGACTTAATTTTCAATTTTTAAAAACAAATTTTTATTTGCAAACTTTTTATTTTAACTTCTTTAAAAAAATAATGTAACAGCATGTGTGCCCATTACAATATATTGTACCGGACCATACTTCCCTGTGGAATTCTACTCCTAATCTTGCACTGAGCATGAAGTGATCAAGATTTAACAGGGAAAGAAATGGATACCAATTTAATTGATTGTCTATACTCATATATATTGGTACTTCTAGCTAAACTGATAGAAAGAGTGAATTGACAGGACTCTGCCAACTAACCCCCCCCCCTTTAGTTGATATCTTACTCAGATGCCTGAATGTTTAGGACTTATGGTAAGTACACACCTTTGAAAAGTCTATTTACAAAATAACTTTTGTGTGCCATTCCTAGAAAAGAATAAAAAATGAATTCTCCCCCCTCCTAGAAGGCTGTGCTATACCATATGTTCAGCGGAGCATAAGAATAAGATTTAACACCCCAGTAGAGTGATATCCTATGTGGCTAGCTCAGCACTCTACATCTAGGGTCTTCAATGGGTAAGTTAAATGGTTATTACAGGTATGTGATTGATAAGGAAATAGTACATTTTATCAAATAAATAATAATATGAAAACGAAACAAGTTTAATATTATGATTATATATATTTATTTAATCCCATATACCCACCACCTTTTCATACTTATAATGATATAATAAAAAATAAAAAAATTAATTATTACAAGCCCATATATGTATTTGATGTGTTGAAATGGATAAAATATAAATACAATTTTAAATGAATAAGAAAAATAATAAATCCCTAAAACTATTTATGTTTCAAAATGAATGGAAGTGGTCTGAGCTTTTTACCCTGTAGAAGTAAGTAATGTCTTGTGTGATTTGATATATATTTCTCATATAAAAGATTTTTGGTCATACAGGCATACAGTTTTACTCAGGACTTTAAAATCTGTTTTATTGATAGCAAATATAATTAAAAAAACAACAACTATGAATGCATATATCTGCGCTATAAAATATTTCACTAATTTCATATTTTACATATCAATAAGGTTGTGTTAGCTCAGATACCATAGAGCACTCAACATAAAGTGCTGTATCTATTTGCATTTTATGATAAATTCTTATACATGTATATACGTGAAGCACAATTATACACTCACTACTATTCTAAATATAAAGTTATTAGTCGACTTGCTTATGGGAAATTTAGAATAAATAAACCTTCGGGCACTCATCATAAGGTGCCACAGTGACCAAAAATAACTTAAAAGGATATATGGATAAATACATTTTTAGATACTCAACATGAGGTATCGTATTTACCGAATATTACAAGTGTATGTGCACATATATACACGTATATTTATGTATGAAATTTTCAGGAGCAACAACAAGCAGAAAAACAAATAGCAACAGAAAAATCTAATAGCAACCTTTGCTGAAAATACTAGAATTTGAAATAGAAAAAATGAATTAAAAAGATTTAAGTAAAAGCTGTATCATTATGCCTGTAATAACCATAAATTCAATATATATATATATATGAGACAACTCTCTCCTTTTTTTTAAATGATTAATAATAATAATAAAAATGATATTTTTCTAATTATCGGAAATGTCAGAATTAATTAATTCAAGTATTATAAAATATTTTTAAAAGAAACTTATGTAGGCATCTTCATCTTCTCCTGAGTGGGCTTCAAGTCAAATGGCTGTGCGGTGAGGATTTCATCTCATTCAGGCATAGGCAAGGCAGCTTTTTTCATCATCATGGCTGGCTGGAACTGGCATGATCACATCTTGGCGATTTGGACAGAGAAAGGGTGGGTGCACCGGCTGGTTTTCTACCCCACAGTCATTTTAGTGGAAGCTCTGGTAGATTTCTCCAATATTTTCTATCTGGTATAATGCAATAATTATTATTAAATGTTCATTCACTATCTTGAATGGTTCATTAAATCCTTAAGAAATCAAGAGTTCTTAAAAAAACTGTATAATGGATTTCTTCTTAGAAAATATCAGCAGTAGTCTAGTCCATAAATTAATTTCTAAGTGGCTAGATGACTGAAGAATTCCAGAGCCAAAGTAGTGAATGACTTAGACAGAATGAATGCCAAAGAAAGAATGAATCCCACAGCACTGACTAAAACCTATCAATCCCACTCATACCGAACCAATTCAGGTATCCCCCCTGAGAAGTATGAATCAGCCAACCCTTTTAATTTACCTTATCACTTAGATTATCAACATTCCTTTCTATTTTTCTGATTAAATTCTACATTTTAGGGTTTGATACAATGATTAGTTTCCATCTTGAATACTCAGGCCACTTCATTACAGATATTAATTCAAAAGAATTTTATTTTATCTAAAAAAAAATATAACATTTTAATTTTAACATTTGTTATCAAACATTTTGCTTTTTGATTAAGTTTTTATCAAAGCAATTAACATTTTTTTGATTACCGGAATAAGATTACAGTTTTTAGAAAAGTAATTAAAAAAATAAAAATATATATACAAGTATGTTGGAACAATTGCTTTAATTATTTACTTTACTAATACATTCCAACATGTGATCCATTTGTTCAATAAAGTTTGCTTTTCTCTATTTGAATTTTTCAGAGAAAAGCAAAATACATAAAATGATATAGACTGAAAATATACAAAACAATAAAAATAAAATACAAAAAATACATCAGTTTATTATATATGTATTTGTGTACAATATTTCTGTATCAATTCAATGTTTACTTTAAATTAGTGTGTGTGGGTATTCTAATGCTCAGACCCAACTTCCATTATTAATATAGCACATTTATATATTCGTTGTGCTTAATATATCCAAATTTACATGTTTATCTGCTGTAATTTTCTTTACAGCAGACTTTGTGCATGGACATTTGATAATGCCTGGCACAATATATATATACCCCCCCCCCCCCCTCCCCCCCCCCCCCCCCCCCCTCTTCCCCCCCCCCCCCCCCTTCTCCCTCCCTCCCCCCCCCCCCCCCCTTCTTTTTTTCCCCCCCTTCCCCCTTTTCCCCCCCACCCACCCCCCCCCCCCTTCTTTCCCAAAATTTTCCCTTTATCCCCAAATTTTTTTTTTTCTTTAAATTTCTTTTCCTTCACAAACATTTTTTTTTTTTTTTTTTAAAAAAAAAAATTTTTTTTTAATTATTTTTTTTAATCCTTCCTTCTTCTAACACCCCCCCCAAAACTCCCCCCCCCCCAACACAATATCTGAAAAAACAACAACACCAACACCAACAACAAAAAAAAAAAAAAAACCCCCATTCATTCCCCCTTTTTTTTCCCCCTTTTCCACCAAAAAAATCCATTAAACCCCCCTTCAAAAAAAAGGAGGTAGGGAGAGCTTCACCCTTCTCTTTTCTTTGTTTATCTCCCCCTTAGAATATTAAAATAATTTTTTGTTGCTTTTTTAAAAAATTTATTAAAAAAGAAAATATCCTGGAACCATACTTGAAAACCAATGGTTTAAAAAAAAAGAATGGTTAAAAAAAAAATCCTTTAAAAAAATAAAAAACCCAAAACCAAAAACACACCTCATCTCTTTTTCCCTTAAAAACCCCCCCCAACACAAGAATATGATCTAATGTACAAAAACCACTTCAAAATCCAGCTTGTATTATATATATATATATATAATACAAATAAAATGTCCATTAATTAAAAATTATTGTTCTCCTCAACTGCCTTTAAATTAAAAAACATAACGGAAGCAAACATCATCAACTAACTCAAATCCCATGAATCCCAAATTTTAATGTCAGCAGTTTGTCGATCATATCCATTTTATTTATTTTTATTAAAATTGCCTCCTTAATTTTTCTTTTATTATAGTTTCTCTCTTCATGAAGAATCTTAACACTTTCAAGTTCAAACTTAAATTTATATTTCCATGCCCTTTCATGATCCAAGAAAACTGAAGAAGTCATTAAATCATTATTATTTTTACTTTTCACATGCTTATGTAACAATTTATGTTACTTTAATCTTCTCTCTATACTGCCATCAATTCACCTATGTATAATAACATACACTCACAAAAAATTTGCTGGCCAACATTACTTTTTTGCTTGACAGGTATAACATTTTTAGAATTATTCACTAACTTATTAATGTTATTTGAAACATAAAATAAAACATTAAACACCCCTGTATATTATATTTAATTATCATTGCTTTTATTATTTACATTGTTATCTATCTATTTACCTACCTACCTATCTATCTATCTATCTATCTATCTATCTATCTATCTATCTATCTATCTATCTATCTATCTATCTATCTATCTATCTATCTATCTATCTATCTATCTATCTATCTATCTATCTATCTATCTATCTATCTATCTATCTATCTATCTATCTATCTATCTATCTATCTATCTATCTATCTATCTATCTATCTATCTATCTATCTATATACACACAAATAAAATGTCAGTTAATTAAAAAACTGTTCTAATAACTAAAAATAATAAACATAGTGATAATTAACCATTGTATACAGTTTTTCAATCTGCAAAAGTACTTTTGGTTAATTCATTAATCTGCCATTAAAGTTAAAAAAAAATGGAAGCAAACATTATCAACTCGAATCCCAAATTTTAATGTTAGCAGTTTGTTTATTAATTAAATTTATTTTATTTCTAATTATTAAAATTTCCTTCTTAATTTTTTTTTTTTGTTTTTCTTTTTAGGAAGAATTTTAACACTTTCAATATCAATCATAAATTTATATTTGCATGTCCTTTTATGATCCAAGAAAATTGAAGCAGTTATTAAATCACTATTTTTACTTTTCACACACCTGAATAACAATTCATGCTCCTTTAATCTTTTTTCAATACTACACCTCGATTCATCTAAGCTATTACAAAAGTTTTTAGGATTTGGAGAAAATACTATTGCTTCGTTTTTGACTAGATAGAATTAAAAATATAGTGATTAATGAAAATGATGTTATTGCTTTTTTAGATGCGACAGAAATGTATGGTTCTATTGATAGAGTGGATTCCATAAAAATAATTGAACGTGCATTAAAAAGTAAAAAGGTATTTGTAAATATGTATGATAAAATTTATTATTGATTCTTTAAAAATTTTTGATGATAACATTGTTGCTTCTTTTGAAGGTGGATATTATAAAATGTCTAAAGGTTGGCTTATGGGTATGCCTGTTGTTGAACAAGTTTGAAATTTTGTTTTGTCTACATATGAGAATAGTATTTTAAATATGTGTTCTTTAAAGATATTAAAATTTACAAAAGGTATGTAGATGATGTTTTTGTTTACAGAAATACCAATACTATAAATTTGCTTGTAGAGGAGTTAAATAATTTGAATAGCTTAAAATGGACTATTGAAAAAGAAACAGGACAAAAAATATTAAGTATTTGGATTTAATTATTACAAGAGATAATAGTATGTTAAGTTATAAATTAATAATCAAACCATTGCAAAAAAGGGGATATATAAATTGTAAATCAAAAGTACCAATTATGCATAAGATGGCAAGTTTTAGATCTTTTTTGTTTCGTAATGAAAAATTATTCATTACCAGTGTGATAAATTAAAAAATATTGAGATATTTACCAAGGAATTGCTTGAAGTTGGTTATAAGATTGAACAGATTAACAATACTTTATGTCAATTTAAAAAGAGTTATAATGATTTAAAGTAAATTGAAGATGGATATTTATTCCATATATTTCAAATGCTCAAGTGAAATATTTTAAGGATATACATAAGAATATGTTTAATGTTTCATTTTGTGTTACAAATAATGTTAATAAATTAGTGAATAATTCTAAAAATGTCATATCTGTCAAGCAGAAAAGTAATGTTGTGTATCAAATTTTTTGTGGATGTATGTTATCATATATAGGTGAATCGAGGTGCAGTATTGAAAAAAAGATTAAAGGAGCATGAATTGTTATACAAGCATGTAAAAAATAAAAATAATAATGATTTAATGACTGCTTCAGTTTTCTTGGATCATGAAAGGATATGTAAATATAAATTTAAGTTTGATATTGAAAGTGTTAAGATTCTTCATGAAGAGAGAAACCATAATAAAAGAAAAATTAAGGAGACAATTTTAATAAATAGAAATAAAATGAATATAGTTAATAGACAAGATTGAGAATATATGGGATATGAAATGATGACATTTGCTTCTGTGTTGTTTTTTAAATTTAACGGCAGTTGGAGCAGGTTAAGGAATTAACCGAAAGTACTTCTGCAGATTGAAAGACTGTATATAATAGTTAATTACCATTATATTTATTATTTTTATTGTTATAATATATATATATATATATATATATATATATTATATATATATTATATTATATATAAGATTGCAAGAGTTAGAAGAAGAACTGTCTTATATTAAATGGGACATTATTGGACATTGTGAAGTTAGAAGAAAAGGTGAAGAAACAATTGATTTAAAAAGTGGACATATACTCTACTATAAAGACACAAATATTGGAAATACAAGTGGAGTAGGATTCATTATAAATAAAAAATGGAAGAATAACATTGTGGAGATTGATGGTGTATCAGACAGAGTGGCAAGATTAGTTTTACAACTTAATAGCAGATACCAAATGCAGATAATTCAGGTTTATGCCCCAACAAATTCTCATAGTGATGAAGTTATAGAAGATTTTTATATGGATGTACAAAAGGCTTTTGATCAGAGTAAACAACATTTTAAAATTGTTATGGGAGACTTTAATGCTAGAATTGGTAAACAAATGAAAGATGAAAATGCTGTAGGTAATTTTGGTTATGGTAATAGAAATGAGAGAGGACATAGACTTGTGGAGTTTGCAGAAAAAGAAAAACTTTATATTATGAATTCTTTTTTTGAGAAAAATGTTAAAAGGAAATGGACATGGAAGCATCCAAATGAAGGTACAGCAGAATTGGATTATATTTTGACTAACCGAAAATACATATTTCAAGATTGTAATGTTCTTAATAAATTTAACACAGGAAGTGATCATCGATTAGTAAGATGTAAGATACATGTTAATGCAAAACTAGAGAGACAAAAATTATTAAGAAAAACAATATTTACAGTTGATATTCCTAATCTTCAGAAACATTCTAATGAATTTAAATTAGAACTTACAAATCGGTTTCAAGTATTAGTAGATTTTGAACATGATTCAGATTTGAATGACATTAATAGGAAAATAAGCGATACACTTTTAAAAACTGCAACAAAGATAGCTGGTAGAAAAAAGCAGCAATTGACCAATAAAATTTCTACTGAGACTAGAGAATTTATGAAGAAAAGAAGGAATATGAGGATATACAACAATGATGCATTAAAAAAGATTGAATATCTCAAATTTTGTAAAATGGTACGGAAAAGAGTTGAAAATGATATAAGAAAGTATAATTGTGAACTAGCAAGGAAAGCTGTAGAAGAGAATAAAAGTCTAAAGAGTGTAAAACAACATTTTGGTATTGGTAGGAAATTTATATCTGCAATAAGAAAAAAAGATGGCATTATTACTAAAAAGAGAGATGACATCATAAAATGTGTAGAAGACTTCTATCAAGAATTATATAGTAATAAAGAACAAGTGCCTCCTATACATATTATATCTTCCGAATTGCCCAGAATTTTGAATGAGGAAGTGAGACATGCAATTAAATTTATGAAGAAAGGGAAGGCTCCAGGTAATGATGGAATTGTAATTGATATATTAAAAGAAGCAGGTGAAGAAATAGAATTTTTTTTAGCAAAGTTATATACCAAATGTCTAAATGATAAAGATGTACCAGATGATTGGAAGAATGCAGTATTAATATTAATATTTAAAAAAGGTGATAAAGAAGACATTAGAAATTACAGACCTATCAGTCTTTTATCAGTTTTATACAAAATTTTTACTAAGATAATTACAACTCGTCTACAGAAAACACTGGATTTCCACCAACCAAGAGAACAAGCTGGATTTAAAAGTGGTTTTAGTACAGTAGATCATATCCAGGTATTGAGAGAAATTATAGAAAGGACAAATGAATATGAGTTGCCATTATGCTTAGGATTTGTAGACTATGAAAAGGCATTTGATTCTATAAACATTTCTTCAGTGATTAAAGCATTGGATCATCAAGGTGTAGATCCAGGATATTGTCATATTTTGAAGAATATTTATAAAAATGCAACAGCAACAATTAGATTACATAATGATAGTAGGAAAATCAACATTGAAAAGGGTGTAAGACAGGGTGACTCCATATCTCCAAAACTTTTTACAGCAGTGCTGCAAGAAGTATTTTGTGGATTAAAATGGGAAGCTAAAGGAGTGAAAGTAAATGGAGATTATTTAAGTCATTTAGATTTTGCAGATGATGTAGTTGTTTTTGCAAATAATGCTTTAGAGCTACAGGAAATGTTGCAGGAGTTATCAGATGAAAGTAGGACTAAAGATAAATGTTAAAAAGACTAAAGTAATGTTTAATAGATTTTCTCAAAATATGAAAATAAAGATTGATTATGATGAGTTAGAAGAAGTTAACAGTTACAAATACCTTGGTCAGATTATTAATACAGATGGAAATATAATGGATGAAATTAATCATAGAATTAAACTTGGTTGGAGTGCTTTTGGTAGAAATAACTTGATACTAAAAGGAAATATGCCTATGTGTTTGAAAAGGAAGGTTTTTAATAAATGTGTTTTGCCAGTTCTTACTTATGGATCTGAGACTTGGACACTTAATAGAAGAGCAATACAGAGACTTCAGACCACTCAAAGAAGTATGGAGAGATGCATGTTGGGAATAACAAGAAGGGATCGAAAACGCAATGTATGGGTAAGAGAACAAACAGGTGTTACTGACCTCATTGAAAAAATTAAAAGACTGAAGTGGAGTTGGGCTGGACATATTGTTAGAAGAGATGATAACAGATGGACAATTGAAATTTTAAACTGGATTCCAAGAGATTGTAAAAGACCCAGAAAGAGACCTCATGTTAAATGGGTGGATGAAATAAGGTGTGCAGGGGTGATGTGGAGAAGAGAATCTAAAGATAGGAAAAGATGGATTGAACTTGGAGAGACCTTCATCCTGCAGTGGATTGATAATAGTTGATGATGATATATATATATGGAGTCTTACCGTATCTTCGCTACAGGGCACCACTAGGCTGTTTGAACCTAGAAAATTTATAGAATAGTGCAGATACAGTAAGAGTCCATTTTACCTGATTGTTATAATTGGCCACCCAACATGGACCGTTACATTTTAACCATGAGTACCCTAAGAATTTTAAAAATAAATCGTGCCAGTAACATTTTTTCTTAAAGGAGTATATATTTTTTGTATTAATGTAAAGTTATAGTTTGAATTTTGTGTAAAAAGTACTGCCAGTAAGAAAATTGTGCATATGTAGAAATAAATGCGAGGAATAAAACGTAATAATTAACATCTTTTTTTTTTTTAAAAAAAAAAAAAGTCTTATTTAAAATCCAACCGTTTAAGTTGCCTAAGTAACGGTTAAAAGTAGGAGAAAAGAAACTTGGAAATAAGGGGGCAGAAATTTAGCTGGTAGTAAAGAATCAACAGTCAACTTTTTTTTTATCATTATATTTGGGTGTAATTACTAACCAAAAGTTTTGTCTTTTTTAAAAAAAAGGTTAGTATATAATTGTATAACATAATTACTAACACTAAGTAAATTCTTTTTTTTTTAATGTTTTTGTTTTTTTGAGGAAGTTTACTGATATGTAACGGTATATAATATGCCATTACATTATTTAAATTAAAATAAAAAGATTATAAATAAAAATTGATTTATTAAAAAGAAAAAAAACTTAACTTAAAAACTGAAAATTAAAAGTTGTTTAACGTATATATTATATCGCACAGATGGCATGAAAACTTTAAAAGTATTATTTTCTTTTTAAAATAGAAAAAAAAATATTTGAATGTACTTTTTTATAAAAAAAGTACAAGATCTAAAGATAAAATATTTTTGTTAAAAGATTCTTATGTAATCTCAGTAAATGGAAATGATTGTTTTATAAATTAAACGAAAAGCAAACTAGACCTTGGGGCTGTTATATAAAAACATCAGATGAAAGATATAGATAAGAGAACAAAAAAATAGATGTCCAATAGAAGCAGCAAACCAATTCTTGGACCTTAATGAAAATGATTGGAACAGGAAACTATGTTCAATGAATCTGGAAGATTACTATAAAAAGAAAAATATCCAAATTAAGAACAGTTCCAGCTTGATTTTTTTGAGAGGGGTGATAAGATGCACTTGTCACACTCTCTCACTTATTTCAAATGAAATGACTGTTGAATTATGAATGGTACTGTTGCAGACCCCAAATCATATGGGCACTGCAATTAAATAGTACCAGGATGGAACCAGCTAAGGCAGCCTCCGGATTGAGAACTATGGTATGAACAACAGACCAGTCTTCCATTAATAAAGTCTTCGCAGGAATTGGCCCAAGGAATCGTGAGCTCTTCTATTGTAAATTATGAACTATACAATTTTTTTTTTTAAAAAATTTCTTTTAAAAAGTAATTAAGAACTTTCATCAAGATTTGACAAGCTAAACCTAATTTTTAAAAGGAACTTTAATCTGACATAAGATTTCAAAATCAATTATTGATGTTTAATTTTAAATATTTTGAGTTTGCTGATGTAATCATTTCCATTTTTTTAAAAATATTTATTGACTAAATTATTTAAAATGCATTAAATATAAGTTGGATATAGATGACTGCATAGATTCGTTAACGTTTAATTATGTTTTTATTTTCTTATTTGATTAAAATATATAGATATTTGGTAAATATGATACCTCATGTTGAGTATCTAAAAATGTATTTATTCGAGTGTCTTTTAAGTTATTGGTGTCAATGCGGCATCTTATGATGAATGCCATTGGGTTTCTTGTAAATTTCCCTCTGCAATTCCATCAATGACTTTATATTTTGATCGTTTATGTTTATTTTGAAATGTTTTTAACTGAGTAATCTATATAGCCTATCTATACTGAATATTATAAAACAAACTTTTATAAAATATCCATCTATGCAGACTTTTTTTAATAATTTAAATTTAAAAATTAATAACCAATCTAAAATAATAAATTTTATTCCTCAAATTTTAAATGTTTATATATGTGCATTAATAAATGTTTTTTTTTGTGTGTTATTACTGGCAGTGGCTTCTTTTATTTATTTTTTTAATATTGAAAATATTTTTAGATAAGAATTCATATTTTCTAAATCTCTGCATCTCTGAGCTAGTGGCATGGGCTGATGGTCGGAATAAAACATATGTAAAAGCTGGATCTTTAACTTATGTATCTGTCTACTATATAAAATTTCCAGGTTCAAATGGCCTGGTGGTGCCCTGTACGGCAAATACGGTAAGACTGATAGCTCCAAATTCCCTGATTGTTGTAATATATATATATATTGTAACCCTCTCCCAACAACTCACCTCCCTTTCCTAACAACAAATACCTAGGGGCGCCAATTCTATTGATCATAGAATAAACTACTAGTCTGATCTTGTTTTAAAATTATTAATGGAGTCTTTAAAATGTTGTTCTACCTTTTCTTTACTCCAGTGGGGGGTTACAAAGGTCTATAGGATGTAAAATGTATATTAGACATGGGAGGAAACATTATGATTAATAGGAATAAAACATCTATTAAGTTCTAAAATAAATAAAGAATTAAAATTGGTAAAGTTCTACCATTTAAATTGACAAGTTATAGTCTATACCTCATCTCCTCCCATCATCCACATGCATTGAACAACCTCTACTGTGTGATAAAATTAAATTAATAAAATAAAGATGTAATGCTGATTAACTATACTGTATAGTAAGTTAGAACTAAATACAAAATAAAATATAACATTACTTAACTTTTAATTGTACAATAATTTAAACTAAGTAACTGAATTAATGTCTAATCTAAATAATAAGTGAATATCTCAGGGAATTAATTTATTGCATGGCTTAATTTTAAATCTATACTTTCCAACAACTACTAATTACTATTATAAAAGTAATGATACAAATTAAGCATTATTCTGATAAAATGGTAGCAGTTAGATAATGAAAGAAATAGGGTGCATTTTGATTTCAATTCATCATCTAAATAATAACTAAATGATAAAATTTTCAGAGAATCATTAAATAATCAACATTTCATACAGTGTTTGGATCAAGAAAAGCAACATCATCAGATCTGAACATGTTCATCATTAAATTATGGAATAGTGCAATCATATCATATTAGATATGTAAATGTGTGTGCATGTGTGGAAATATAAAATATGAATGCATGTCAAAGAAGAATTCTGAACACAACTTTAAATAAATAAAACATTTATTTACAAGATAATTTAAACAAACATTTGGTTTTATAGTTTACGCATATACATGTTTTGGATGTTTCTAACATCAATGGTTAAATGGTCTACATAAGAGCAAATAACAAAGATAACTTTCTGTATTTTATTTTAACGTATGCCAGCTATCAGTGCATTCTGATAGACTTATAAAAGAAACATTATAATGCTAGTACTCAAATGATAACACAAACTAAACTTCTTGATATTTTACTTGCATAATTTGCCCAAGCTATCAGTCAATTCTGATAAACATATGACACAGAAACATTATAATACTACACTAAGATAATTAAATGTAAAATTATTCTATATTTGTATTTTATTTTCAATACACTTAAGCTATCAATCACTTCTGATATGCTCATGAAAAATAAAACTATGTTAAACACTGACACTAAATTATAACATGAAACTAAAGTTCTTGGCATTTTACTTCAAATGCACATCAAAATAATATTAAAGGGATTTAAATCTAAGAGTAAGAGTAAGAAGTCAAACTATACTTTACAAATTAAATGAATAATTCTATTAATTAGCCACACTTTGTTTTTTCTTGCTTGCTCATTCAAATGAGGATGAAACATTATGAGAGTTGATGGTATAAAATCTAAATAATTAATATATGATTTGAAACAATAATTAAAAAGTTACACATTAATGATGGATTTCTCCATACTTTCTAAATTAATAATTTTATGCATGTGTCTGAATTATGCTATCTGTTATAAAATAATTAATATAACTAAATCCGATTGATCGGTTTACTTATGAAATTGGGAGAAATATCATAATATGGATGATGACAATGGCCAACCAAGCTTTAATACTAATTCTACTTCAGCTGTTCTGTGAGAAAAAATCAATTCTACCTTTATTTTCCTTTTTTATCAGCAAATTATCTTACACTTGGCTATGAATAAATGATGGAAAACATTCCATAGGGCACATGAGGGATAAAAGACTTTCATAACTCTAATCATTTAAATAACAATACACAATAGCTCCCAAGTCTAACTTCTGAGACTTAAAACAAACTGGTGTGGACATGGTCTCATCACCAAAAAATAAGGGAAATACACTACTTGGCTTCTCATACTATAATTCATAAAATACAACTACTTAATCTGGAGGATATAATCTACTCCTAACAAATATTTCAACAAGCTAAGGGAGAGCTTTCTCAATCCTGACCATATACTACATAATCCACTCATGGCAAATACTCAAATAAATTAAGGGAGAGCTTATCTCTATCCCAAGACAATATACTATATAACATAAATAATTTCATTCTGCATAGCCACTAAATACATTTCAATCTAAGCATAATAAAAAAAATAATAAATTCACACTTAAATATATCTCTAAACTTTCCACTTCTCTTGGCACATTTCATCCGAAACTGATGGGAATTAAATTATTTCTACTTTCAACTCAGACATTATTGTAGCTAAATTAAATAATAGACACGTATATAAAAGAATAAAAATGCATAAACAATTTCAAATCGTAATTGCTTAAGAAATACTATAATGATATTAATTAATAAATTGTAAAGATAATAATGAATAAATCTCTCATTTCTGACAAGTATAATATTTTAACTTGGAAATATACTAATTATTATTAAATAAGCAAGATAAAATAACTTTTAGCAAAGCAAAGACAAAATAATTCTTTAGTGCATTTGGAGCATTGGCACAAAATTAAAATAAAAGTTTGTAAAAGTTTGGTTTGGGATAAACAATAAATCTTTAAATTCTGAGTAAAACAATTATTAAGAAATAATTATTTTATAACTTCTTGAAAACTTAATGATAAACAATAAATTATACATAATGAGTTCTTTTCAAAAAGGAGCTGTTCACCCCTTAACAGCGAATGGATATTTCTATCACCAACACGCACATATAGAAATATAAACACAATAAAAACTGTATTAAAATAATACTAATTACCCAGTATAATATTTTCCATATTATACGTTGTGAGACGTTCTTGAAGAAAGCAATAAAAAATAAAAAATAAAATCATAAGACAAATTTTTAAATCTATCTATCTATCAAATGCTAACAAATAATAATAATCATCAAAGCCTTTTCTTTTCTTGGTTGAAATAAAAGTTCATTCTAGTCTGTAAATGACCTATCTTAGTCATATACTAAATGATGATCATCCTGGGTATAATCATAAATATGGACAGACATATAACAATTTCCTCCAGGGAGATAAATAATATTAATTTGGATCCAATTTAGCAGCATTTCAAAGTTTTTAGCAATAGCTAATGAAACCGCTGGCAATATTACATATGAGAATTCTTCATTATGGCAATAAACATTTATTATGGCATAAGTAGAGCAATAATTTATTACTTAATTCATTAGATATATTCAAGCATTTGTTCTGAGTTTTCAAAAGCCATTCACAAAGCACATAACTAATCAGTTTATAAAATCCACTTAAATTGAAGTAAGTTTATTGATAACATATTTTAATAAGAAAATTCAACTGTAAATGAGAACAATAAAATAAAATAAAAATTCACACCCAATTTTATGCTCCTCCACATCTCTTTTATCAGCACATTTAGAGATAAATTAATAAATAGTTCATTAATTATATGTCACTCATTTTTGTTTCTTATTTCTAGATACAAAATGGTTAGGTAAATGTTTTAACAATAATAATAATAAAGCAGGTTAAAATAAGTTATCTGCACACACTTTCATTTGAACTTCATTCCTTTATAGTTAGCAAAAAATATTAATAAAGAGTCCCTTAGGTGTTTAATGAAAAAGTTCAAAAATTTTCCAAAATAATAAAATCCATACATTCCAGTTATTTTTTTATTTTTAGAGAGTAAATAAAGATGAATCAAACTTATAACATAAACATACATTTCAATTACTTCTTTAATATTAGAATTAAGATTTAAGTAAAACAATTTTGAAATATAAACACATATTTCCATTGTTTCTTCAATATCAGGAATTAAACTTAAAGAGTTTATAATATAGGCACACATACGCATTTCAAATGATGACTTTAGAATTTAAACCATTCATCTAAAAGCAAGAAATGTATCTTGTTTTACTGTTGTTTAGTTTCCATCTCACTTTCTTATTTTTCCCAGTAAATTTTCTGAGCTGTTTTCCATCCAGACAATTAATAATGTTTTTTTACTTCAGACCTTGGACGATGGAAAAGTCATCTTATAAAAACTTTTATTGAGAGAGAAATGATGAAATCAGAAAGCAGGGTGAAGTTAAGTGAAGTCCACTTTTTGTAAAAAGATTTCCCTTTATATATCCTAGACTATTACCCAAGCATCTGTTCTTCCAATAATCCAAGGTCATTTGAAAGTTCAAAGGTCTCTAGAAACAGAATTGCTCCACCCATTGCACTGAAACTTAATTAGCAGAAAAATATGCAAGAAACTTTTTTGTCTTGAAAAAGAAAGAAAAAAAAATCATTTTGTCTTTTAAAAAAAACATTAAATTGAACTAAGAATAAAATATTCTATATTTCTAAAGTAACAGAATAAAACTAATGATAATTATTTTAGCAAATAAAATATTTAATAGTATATTTGTGATTTAATAATCTACTAGTCCAGTGATCCATTGATTAATTTAAATGTAACTAAGCTGGTTATTCAAGCTATTGGTTATGAAATCAAATATTTTGCTATGAGACATGATTTTTGGTAGTACAATGAAGTACATGAATGGAAAATGAATCTGAAAGATGGTACAAGCATACATGAACATTCACAAATAATGTATTACAGGTACTAGACTGATCTGACTGAAATGAAAGTTTCTATGACGATGAGTCAAACATATTGCACTATTTCTACTGTGGATTGAAATATTATAAGCAAATAAACCAGAGAATCATCTAAACAAATATCAATACTGTTCTGCTGACAAATAAAATGAACTTGGAATCAACTTAAACTAAACTGACAACTTCTGTGACAAGCCACCCCCTTTTCCATCATTAATTACTCATTAAAGCAAAATATTAAACATCTCAAAACCTTCAAATTATATCCAGTGCTTTCAAATATAGTTTTAGGTCATTAATAAAAAATTTTAAAATTTCAGGTTATTTCATTTTTTTTTAGTAAGATGCCATCAGATGTTACTGATACAGTGCTACTTAATTAGAATCAATATTTCTGGTACCTGTCCAGAAGGTTACTATATATATATATATATATGTGTGTGTGTGTGTGTGTGTGTGTGTGAATGACATTATCTAGGTTCAATCATGTATGGTTAATAATATTAGCATATTGCACTATCCATCATCTGGATAGCAGATGCTATTTTAAAAAAAAGCCCTTTAAGAAACAAAATTTTAATTGAGGCCCAAAACAATCATAATAAAAAATCAAAGGAAAAAAACTATATCAATTAGAATCTGTATTTCTTTTATAATAAAAACAGCAGGCAGGACTGGGCATGTTTTAAAATAATATAATATAAAAACAACATAAACCACTAAGCAAAAAGTTGGGAACATTTTGTGTAGAGCTTATGAACTCAATCCCTCTTGAAGACCATGGAATTTATAAAATTTCATGTGAAGATTGTAGAGCTTCTTATGTGGGTATGAGTAATCATTGCATCAGTGCTAGGAGAAATGAACATGTTAATGCAATCAAGCAGTAGACATTATCATTGGTACTCTTACTCTATACTATGGATACAGGGTCCATAATGTAGGTTTCTCAAACACCAGGATCCTACCTAGATGTAACATTCTGCACCAATATAAGATTAGAGAGGCTACTGAGATCCTTAAAAAGCCAGATTATATCAACAAACTTGACCATGTATGTAAACTACCTTCAATTTGGAATAATTTTTTTAAAACCCACTAATTTGAATAGCTTCCAGTTATTTTAAAATCTATTTTTGTTACATCACCATCTTCATATTTTAAAAATTTTCTGTTTTTGTTTTCTATTGATTGCTAATCTTGCTATACATTGATGCACCCAGAATCTCTACAATAATAGCTTTAATTACCTAGTTAATGACCAGTGTGACCCATTTGAAACTTCAATACATTAGTTTTATAAATCATACATGAATGAACCCAGATAATATGTCATTTATAACTGTAGCTTGTGGAGACATGTTTATATACTTATAATTTAAAAGCAACTTTACTTTACAATTATGAATGTTTCAAGTAAGAATTATAAAAAATTTACAGTGAGTGAATTATATTTATATTATACATTCATTTATTAGCACAAATATTTTATATGTGGTAAAAATATGGGATTTTTTTATGCAATAATCTAGATAAGATTTCATGTAGATTTACATCTATAAGTTCATGAAAACATTTAAATTAATACACACACACATATATATATATATGCAAACAAAAAAGTAATATAATGCTTTTACAAACAATAAGTAAGATAAATACTGTATATTTTGTAATATATAACTACAGATGCATATAATAATAGACAAACTATTGTGATTAAAATCAATAATTATTGATTACTTTAAATAAAGTTACAATTTTAATGCACAAATAAGAAATGGGTTAATTAGATTTACGCATATAGTTCAATTAATTTACATATATCTGCATATATTTACACATAGCAACCTTGTTACGCTTACTCTTTGTTACCCATGATTATGAGAGCTAAGTTCTCTTGAAAGCGCTCGGGCATTATTTATTATGTATTATAATTTATATTAAGTTTATAATAAATTGTTATTTAATTCGAAGAAGCTCTGCTGTTATGCGCTGATTTGTGCATTAAAATTGTATATATATATAGTAGGCAGCTGAGTGTGAAATAATTTCTTTTTAAATAAAGTTATACTTGTATTTTATTCTAATGTACAATTCTGAAAAGATTTAGCTTTAGTTAATCAAAATCAGAAAGTTAAAAATAGTATAAACTCTATCACTGATAACTTCTTTACAATGGCCTTTGATATAGTTTAGATTTATCTAAAGTTGATAATTTGGCAATTATGAAACAGGTCTTTATCCCATTAATATTTGCTAATAGTTGACAAAATTAATGAATTTTGATAGAAAAATAAATATTAAAATTGCAGTAAAATATCTAAAATATTAATTTATTAGAGGATACAAGCATTCTAAAAATGGAATGACATTATATAACATATAAAGCTACAAGTTTTCAGTTTTAGCAGAAACTTGATTTTTAAATATCATAGAAGATGTTCTTTAAAGAACATCAAGATAGTTTTCTTGATTGACCATAAAGTTAAAATCTATTTCTATCCAATTAGATTAAATTTTATAAATGAATATATTTGAAAAGAGGTAGAAAAGAAAACTAAATGGTCTTTAAAGAACATCAAGATAGTTTTCTTGATTGACCATAAAGTTAAAATCTATTTCTATCCAATTAGATTAAATTTTATAAATGAATATATTTGAAAAGAGGTAGAAAAGAAAACAGTTTAGTTGAGATATGTTATTGAAATCAAGCAGTGAATGGGTGAACTCATTTTTTAAATTTTATAAGAGAAAATACTATACATAAACAGTGAGGATTGCCAATTCCTCTACAACCTTTATGATAAATGCTTAGCCAGAGCCAGCACTTAAAATATCTCTGTCAGGAACCCCTCCCCAAACTCCTGACCATGGTTTCATGCTTTGGCACTCCTCAGAGAGGTGTCAGGGTAGGTTCAGACACTAGATCTAAAAATACCAACCCAAAGCTAAGCACTTAGCTAAAAGTTATCTATTGAGTGAAAAATCTGAAATTTTCAGACATCTACATGTCTTCAAACCCAGCTATCCAACTCAAATAGCTATATGGGGCTGATAGATCTTCAGCCATACCATATATTAGTAGTCATAGCAATATAAAATTGCATAAGACTTTTTGGCAAAGACTATAAATAGTCAAAATAAAAGTCATAGATCAATTCATAGATCACATGACCCTATCTCTTAAGCTTGTAAGTTATAAACAGTGAGGATTGCCAATTCCTCTACAAGCTTTATGATAAATGCTTAGCCAGAGCCAGCACTTAAAATATCTCTGTCAGGAACCCCTCCCCAAACCCCTGACCATGGTTTCGTGCTTTGGCACTCCTCAGAGAGGTCTCAGGGTAGGTTCAGACACTAGATCTAAAAATACCAACCCAAAGCTAAGCACTTAGCTAAAAGTTATCTATTGAGTGAAAAATCTGAAATTGTCAGACATCTACATGTCTTCAAACCCAGCTATCCAACTCAAATAGCTATATGGGGCTGATAGATCTTCAGCCATATCATATATTAGTAGTCATAGCAATATAAAATTGCATAAGACTTTTGGCAGAGACTATAAATAGTCAAAATAAGAGTCATAGATCAATTCATAGATCACATGACCCTATCTCTTAAGCTTGTAACTTACAAACAGTGAGGATTACCAATTCCTCTACAAGCTTTATGATAAATGCTTAGCCAGAGCCAGCACTTAAAATATCTCTGTCAGGAACCCCTCCCCAAACCCCTGATCATGATACCTCTCTGAGGAGTGCCAAAGCACGAAACCATGGTCAGGGGTTTGGGGAGGGGTTCCTGACAGAGATATTTTAAGTGCTGGCTCTGGCTAAGCATTTATCATAAAGCTTGTAGAGGAATTGGCAATCCTCACTGTTTATAACTTACAAGCTTAAGAGATAGGGTCATGTGATCTACGAATTGATCTATGACTCTTATTTTGACTATTTATAGTCTCTGCCAAAAGTCTTATGCAATTTTATATTGCTATGACTACTAATATATGGTATGGCTGAAGATCTATCAGCCCCATATAGCTATTTGAGTTGGATATCTGGGTTTGAAGACATGTAGATGTCTGAAAAATTCAGATTTTCCAATCAATAGATAACTTTTAGCTAAGTGCTTAGCTTTGGGTTGGTATTTTTAGATCTAGTGACTGAACCTACCCTGACACTTCTCTGAGGAGTGCCAAAGCACGAAACCATGGTCAGGGGTTTGGGGAGGGGTTCCTGACAGAGATATTTTAAGTGCTGGCTCTGGCTAAGCATTTATCATAAAGCTTGTAGAGGAATTGGCAATCCTCACTGTTTATAACTTACAAGCTTAAGAGATAGGGTCATGTGATCTATGAATTGATCTGTGACTCTTATTTTGACTATTTATAGTCTCTGCCAAAAGTCTTATGCAATTTTATATTGCTATGACTACTAATATATGGTATGGCTGAAGATCTATCAGCCCCATATAGCTATTTGAGTTGGATAGCTGAGTTTGAAGACATGTAGATGTCTGAAAATTTCAGATTTTCCAATCAATAGATAACTTTTAGCTAAGTGCTTAGCTTTGGGTTGGTATTTTTAGATCTAGTGTCTGAACCTACCCTGACACTTCTCTGAGGAGTGCCAAAGCACGAAACCATGGTCAGGGGTTTGGGGAGGGGTTCCTGACAGAGATATTTTAAGTGCTGGCTCTGGCTAAGCATTTATCATAAAGCTTGTAGAGGAATTGGCAATCCTCACTGTTTATAACTTACAAGCTTAAGAGATAGGGTCATGTGATCTATGAATTGATCTTTAACTCTTATTTTGACTATTTAAAATACTATACATATTTTGTAAAAAATTTAAATGTGTACAGTTAAAATCAAATGTAATAATGATGGTTGCTTTGGAATATGGCTATACCATAAATTTAAATATTATTCAGAATGTTTTTTTCCCAATGCAAATTACATATACATAAAAATAAATCATTGTCTAGAAAACTTATTTCATATATATTTTTATCAAGAATGAAAAGAAACAAATAATTAAAGACAAAAAATGTATTTCATCTTTAACTATAGTATTAAAAATAAGCTAAATTGTCTATAATTGCTATTAAAAATTACTATTATACAAATATGAAATAAAAATGAGAATGAAAAAAAATAAGCAAATAAAGTTTCCACAAATTAAAAAAAAAAAAAATAGATGTGTCAATTTTCATATGATTTTGAGAAAAAAAAATTAAGAATAAAAGCAATAAAAATCATAGTATTAAAATGTTTGAGAATAATAATAATTGAATGTATTTATTTTTAAAAACGATGAAATTAAAAACAGCCATTACAAGGTAATGAAATATTTAAAACAAGTGATTTTTAAAAAGTGTTTAATTTACAATGTACATATAATTGTGATATTAGCGATTAAGCCAATGCACATGCGCTTTAAAGATAAATTATAAATGAATACTCTTTTTCCAGACACGAGACATAGTATTTTAGAAAGAATGGAATGAATCCACCCATTCTTTCAACCCAAACGTTTATGCATGGGCAAATCTTAAGTGTATGGAAATAAGAGCTTGAGGGTGTTAAACGATCACTTTAAATTATATTCTTTCTAAAATACTATATCTCGTGTCTGGAAAAAGAGTATTCATTTATAATTTATCTTTAAAGCGTATGTGCATTGGCTTAATTGCTAATATCATTATTACATAAAAAACATAGCGCTATATAAAATAATATCTCATTATACATGTATATATAAAAAAAGCATAATAGTACACTGTGTTGATATTAAAACCCTGAATAAAACAAAATAATAAATTAGAAGTAAAAAAGAAAGAAAGAAAAGATTTCAACTATCAAAATAAATAGTATGAAAAAAAATGTTCAGAGGAATAAAAAAAACTTTGATAATAAATATGATATGGAATAAATTAGGGAAAATAAAATTTCATATTAAATTAAAAAAACAAAACCAAAACTGCACTGACATATCATAAATATTAGTTCAAAAATAATTAAAAATAATTACATTAAAATTATTGAGAACATAAGATGAAGAAATGCAAAATCAGCTGTAATAATAAACACAAACAAAAAAAAAATATTATGGACGAAAAAAATATTGAGAATTAGAATAAAAAGTTGCTTTCAACTCTTAAGAAAATGCAAAACTACAATATGTATGTAAACAATTAAAATAGAATTATAATAAATAGTCAACAAGAGTTGATTGTAAAAAGTTTTAAAAAACGCAAAAAGCTAAATAGTGTATCATAATACTAGTGAAAAAATAATATAAAATTTTTAAAAAACATACATCATAAAAGAATAAACACTGTGTTTCTAAGTTTATTACTAGAATACACTGAATAAAAGTAGACATAACAATATCCAAATGTGAAATGAGTTAATATATTTACAATTTACATCTTCTAAGAATAGTGTTATGATCATGGGATATATTATATAAAAACATTCTATCCAGCATCCAATAATCGAGATGAAAATGTTCTGTCAGTTGGTAGCTACTAAACAACGCATTATGTTATGCTCATCTGAGTTGAAAAACCTTCTATCCAGCATCCAATAATCGAGATGAAAATGTTCTGTCAGTTGGCAGCTACTAAACAACGCATTATGTTATGCTCATCTGAGCCACAACTTTCATTATGAATTGTTAGGTAACCAGCTGGAGTACATTTAAATAACACACGTTAAACGAATTCACAAATCCCACTGCAAAATAATAACAAGATAGTTCAATCTTAAAGATCAAATCTAGTTCCAATATATATATATATATATATATATATATATATATTCTCCAAATTCTGCCAGTTATCTCATAACCTATATAATACTATTATTACAAGAGCTACTCGTAAATAAGTATGGCTATTCTGATTCCAAGAAAAAAAGATAAAAAAAACTACTACAGAAATGAGTTTTGTGATGATTATGCAAATCAATCTGTAAAACACATACATCCATATATAGAACTTTCTGGTTCATTTTATATTTTGCAATTATTTTTTTCAACTTTTTTGCAGAAATTTTTTTTTTCCTGAAATAATTCACCATGTCTAATTAAAATTCTCCAATGAATTCTATTCTCTGTCATATCTTATCAATATAATCAATCAATATTACATTTCTTTATAATTCCATTTATATGATCATTGCAACATAAATGGGGGCTATCTCTAATATGTAAATCATGCTCAAGTTCTTCATTAGACATTTTTTAGAAAGTGTATGTTGAATCCAACAAAGATGTGATTTTTCAAAAATGAACTCTATAGAATAACATACTGCTTAGTTTAAACTCTTACTATCATACTTTTAAAATTTTATGGAATATCCTTAAATGAAACTTTTCTATTGGCTTTAAGTTGAGTCAATAGAGTATCCAAGTTTCACTTCTATATAATTAGATAAAACAATAGCTATAACTATTTCTTTCTGATGATATTCCTTATTTTTTAACTTGTTAAAAGCAGCAGGAGCACATTGCAATCTGTATTGCACTTCTAATATCTAAATTCACATTTCTGCTTATAAAACTACCAAGAGATATAATCTGAAAAAAGTATGACAATGTCAGGAAGCTAAACATATCAGTAAAAACAAATTTACATTCTATTGACAACAAATCATGTTTACAAAATTGGACTTCTTCAATAAAAGACCACATAATATTTGTACATCATTCTGGCTGACAAGACAACTTTCAAAAGGAAATGGCACAAAAAACATCAATAGGAAAATCTATTGTGCAAATAGAAGTATGAATTTAAATTAATTTTATCTTTAAAATAAATGTTATTCCTTCTTTGAAATTTTCATTACAAAAGAAGTGATAAAATATTGACATATCTGATAAATAACAAAATCACAGTTCATAAAAAAAGTAGAAAAAAATAAGACTTGTGATTTGATATTTATACAACACTTTTTTGGGATTATTCTATATATAAGCATAAGTTTCTCAAAACATAAATCAGTGAAAAAAAAATCTTAAAAGACAATCAGAAATCTATATTAAGTTACTGCAAAAAGATATTAGAGATAAGCAACAAACAAGAACTAGTGATAATTTTTAGCTGAATAGTCCTTTACTTGAACAAAAACTCAATACCACAATAAAAAATTGCAGAATTGCTTGGATACAAAGAAAACATCATTAACATGTCTTAATTTTCTAGTTCAAAACTGATTCTGAAATTGGCCTTTGTACTCCATGACCAGCTTACTGGAGATCCAAAACAACAGCAGTATAAACTCATGGAAACTCAAGCTTGCACACCCCATGGAAATAAATCAGAAGGATACATTGAAGCCATGAAGGTAACAGAACATTCTTATATTTTAAACTAGGGCTTAAATCTCAGCTTGATGCTTAATGAGAAATAAAAAAGAACATATGATAGGCTTATCAGTAGAAGTAGATATCATTAATTGATTTATAAATTTTTCTTTTATTATATGTATTTCTTTAATAGAATCTATAAAAAGTAGCTAATTAGTTCAAGACTTTATTTTATTACTTTGTCGGAGAGGGTGTTGTAAGTTGTTATTTTAAACACTTTGTTTACTGCTATTTGTTGTTAAAAGCTTTGGCAGATAATAGTTTTCTTTTTTATGTCACTTATCCTCCTTCTTTTGAAATTAATTTAGTTTAATGTGTGGCTGCATTTACTACAGACCATAGATCTTTTGGCTGGCAATTTATCAATGATGTAATTCTGTTTTTCTCATATACTGTATGGAGCATAAAATTTTGTTTTTATTATATTAAATTTATGTAAATCATAATCTTTTCTCTTTACTTGTATAGACATAACCTTAAAAGCAATACAATAAATGTGAGCCCATATGAGAGTTAAGGAGCATAGGATGTCATTGTTTTGATCCTGATGACTTTATTGGATTAAGGAACGATCACTCCACACTGTTTGTTAACTTCAGTTCAAGATTGCTTTACTAAAAATATCTAAAGAAAGAAATATAGAAATCAAAAAGCATAATGTGTGTAGATAAATTAATAGCAGAAAGATCATTATAATTCCCTATAAATTTAGGTGTGAAAACAATTATATACTGAAGTGTTAGATGCTACAATATTCATGTGCACTCACAGACAAATAAGGGGTGGAATTAGAGTTAAAATTTTTATTTAAATAAAATGGAGAATTATTAATAATTATATTTGTTTTTGGCTGACATTTGTTTCTGTGTCCTGTTACTCAATTGTCTGAACAATGTTTAAGATCTCTTTCTCTCTCTGGATCTAACTGGCATCATTTATATCAAAATATCATAATCATCTTTGATCACCATAAGTCAAATTTTCTAGTTTGACAATGGCCTAGCGGCACTCTCAGTGATAAAAAGAAGTGTAGGGTCCAGTACAATATATATATATATATGGTAGTTGTAACATACGTCACATGTGGCCGCTGGGTGACACTGCATTACCATCAACAAGTGGCAAGAAGCCTGCAAGTGATAAAAAATAAAAACACTGAAATCATTAAAAAAATGCCCGAGGCAATGAATATCAAAGAAATACATTGAAAGTAGAATTTATGAAAAAAAACAAGAGAATGCTATAAAATTCAAATGAAAAAAAAACAGAAATCAGTGAAAATATGACAAACACAGCCCCCCCACCACAAATCAAGATTTCATCACTTAAAATAAAAAATAAAAATGCCTAAAACAATGTATATCAAACAAATACATCGAAAGTACAAATTATAAAAAAAAAAAACCCAAGAAAATGCTATAAAATTCAAATTAAAAAAACAGAAATAGGTGAAAGTATGCAAACAAACAACAATGGAGGAACATGAGAAAAATCCCCTCAAATCACTGATGGAACTATAAATTAAAAAAAACCTGAAATAAGTCAAATGATATATATATAGTGTACCTAAGTGAAACTTCACTTGGTTCCAATAGCTAACAGAATTTATATAAGCTTAACCATTTTATAAATTATCTGTTTTTTTTTTTAAAAAATAATGATAAAAAAAGAGAAGAAATTAGTTATTTAAGAAATAGAATATATGAGCACAGACTTTCACATTCCCACCACTCACCATACTATCTCATAATGCTGATACACCTGAACACATATATGTTGAAAAGATAAATCATCACCAATACACATATTTCATGCTAAACCAGCAATCATCAGGTGGTCCAGATTACCATCTCTACACATATATACTATAAGTGCTCAGATATATATTAAGATAGCCAATCTCATACTTTAATAAACAGGCTTCAATCTACTCCACACTCCAACTCTTAAACCATCTATCAAATTGAAAATCTGATGATGAAATGCTCAAAGGCCACCCTGAGGCTGAGATTCTTGTCAACTGATGATTGCTGGTTTAGCATAAAATACATATATTGGTGATTATTTATCTTTTCAACATATATGTGTTCAGGTGTATCAGTGTTATGAGATAGTGTGGAGAGTGGTGGGGCATGTGAAAGTCTGTGCTCATATACCCTATATATTACATATATAGACATAGGTATATAATAAGCCTGTGTGTTTCAGTTAAGGAATAGGATGTAATAATAATTGGTAATGTGATATTTAGTAAATTTTATATAATTATATGTGCAAAGTAAGTAACATATTTGTAATTAGTTTTGTTGGAGATGTAAGATAGCATTTGTCTCAAAATAAATATTTAAGTTATTTAAAATAATAATAGATGATGTTAACTATATCATAAGATAACTTTTGTTTTATTTATTTCTCATGTATAACTAATAACTGGAATATTATAAATAGAATAAATAGTGTAAAATTTGATTTAAAATTAATCTTTAGTTTTCTTAAAGCAGTCAAATAATAATTTAATCTTTAATGTAAATTAGCCTTAATTTGTTAAGTTATTTATAATATAATATTCTTCAATATTTTTTATTTGTAGTGATTAAAAAGTTATAATTAACTAGTGGAGGCCAAGTAAGGGTTATCCCCATGTGTGTGCATGCATAGAGATATAAGAAGAAAATGAATAAATAATTTGCTATAATATTAAAAAACAAGAAAACAAATGAATAAATAAAATCATTATAATTAAATATTTAAAAAAGTGTATATTGATAAATGAGACTGGTTTTAATTTTGATTTCGTTTTTCTATTTTTATTTTATGTGATATAATTTTTTTTAATATTACATAAAAAACTAATTATTAACTTTTAATTTAAAGTCATTAAACCACATGATATTCAAACATTTAGATCAAACTGATGTCATTTATCAATCAATCGTTTTTTCCAGCTGATTTTTAAAAAATTACAGTTAAAAAAGAATAGATTATGTTTATTGGTTTAAAAAAATTGACATGAAAGTTTGGGAGGAGACAGAAAGAATATTGGTATAAAATAAGTTTATTGCATTTTAGTGTGTTGTGATGTGTGTTGTTGAAGAGCTGAATACTGAATTTTCCTGAAATCTTTCTTCTCCAGAATAAGTAGTAATTATTTTTAAAGTTTTTTTTAACAAAAGTATGGTAAATTATATATTAATTATTCCAAGACTACAATGAGTGACTGCTAAAAGGAATAGGCAACCCATTTTTTGTCATTGAACTTTCAGAACCATCATAAAAATGTTAAAAGGAAATTTTATTCATGCCATCTTCTTTACTAACCACATAAATTATATCTTCTACGAAATGAAGATAACATATATGCAGTTATTATATTTTTATGGCTAAATGACTGTTACTGCACTGAACTTTATAGTCTAAATTTACTGTTATTTATTAAATAGAATAAAATTTAAATGAGGAAAACTTAAAAACATGTGGTGACTTAATTATATTTAAAAAGCTTCAATATCCTTATTTTGATTTCATTTCTAGCTAATTCCAAATTCCAATATTATATTAATAATGCCTGACACTAACTAAAGACATTCTTCATTATGTTAATTACATGCTTCTAAAATAGTTTTATAAAAATGTTTTGAACTGCAATTATTTAAGGAATAACTTTTGTCCATTAAATGTTTATAGTATATCTATAATAACCTGAAGTATTGCTTATACCTATACTTAAAATTGTGATAATTTATTCTAATTCATTAAACAGATTGAATTCTCAACTTGTAAACTGCTCCTAATCTTATTTTAAGAAGAGTACAGAGAAATTATTTAGAAGCATTTTAAAATATTGTATGCAAGTAAATTTTAAAAAAAAAAAACTACTTCAAAATATGTTCTTTAAAAAAAAATATAAAAAGAAATGGAATGAAATTGAAGCTGTATTATTGTCTAAGTAAATCCAGGATCCCATAATGATATTATCAGTTGAATCATTTGCTTTATCTACCATTTATTGCTGGCTTATTATTATTATTATTATTAGTAGTAGTAGTAGTAGTATGTTTTATTATAGTGCTTATTTAAACTAAAAATGTCTTTAAAGGAAGAATTGCATTAACTTTAAAAAACTATTGAATATGTTTCATTTGGAAATCTTTGCCAAATATAAATTAAATGTTTTGACCAGAAGCTTCGCGCTGTCAGATAAATAGTATTCAATAAATAATATACATGTATTTAACAGAAAGCCAATATGGGGGAAGCTGAAACTATGAACTAAAGTTATTGTATTTTTATTTTGTTTGTTTTATTGGTTTTAAAAAAAAAAGAAAACCGGAAAAAATATTTACTTTATAAATATGTGTAAATACTGTTGGGTATAAGTATGCTGGGTAATTTAATTTTATAATTTAGTCTTAATGGGTTTATTAGAATGAGTAGACATTCTACCATTCTCAGGTAATATTACTATTATTATATTTGATAAACATTTCACAAGTTAATGTATATTTAATAATTTTTATCACTGGAGATTTTAATATCTCATTCTTAGCTAATTTAAATGTATGGTATTTCACTCAGTTTTATCTAAATCAGCCAAAGAGGTTTATCAGAGGGTTTTCCATTCATTTGTTTTACAATACTACCTTAATAATAACCACAAATATTTTAATATATGCATTGAGAATTAATTTTCTCACACTTAATTTGCAGTCTTTTAAATGTCCACTAGCCACTATATTTTAGTATTTAATATTTTATTATGTGTGCATTGTACCTTTGTCTAGAATTTTATATGCATTTAATTTTTAAGTAATTCTTATATAGTCGTTTGACATAGTTTGCATTGTTGGTTCTGACATTGATTACGTGTTGTATTTTAAAATTCTTGTTGATGACTTAGTCAGTTAAAGTGATGTTTATATCTTGTTATTAGTTAAGTATTTGTTAGCCTCATAGAGCAAGGCTTTGGTGATTATTATTAGTATGCCTGATGTTGTAGACAAGGTCCTCCATCCTTATTTTATTGCTTTTGCATGGGATGATAGTGCTCATTCCCAATATTAGATATTATATTTTAGTGATTGTAATCACATTTTGAAAGTGTTTAGATCCCTTGGAGAGGATTATATTTTCCTGGTGTGTCTTTCCTGTTCCTGATGTGCTGAGACAAGATCCAGGCATCCTCTTTTCTACCTCAAAGATAGGTATTTTTGGAAGCCACCACATTCTTAGGAAGTTGTTCAGCTCTGCAGAGCATGTGTATTTATTTTGGCCTATCGCTCATGATGTATTAATGATAGTTCCACCACAGTAGATGATGTTGCATTTGTTTTAGATATGTTTGTTTGAGGAACATTGTTTCTTCAGGTTGTATTTAGCTATTTTTAATGCTTAAAGTTATATCAATATCTGAATTGTGCTGTTATGATAGTTTTAACATCCACAAAACAACCAACAATAATTTATATTTATTTTTTAAGTATGTAGATTATGCATATGGTTATAAGTGGCAATTCACACATACTAAGTTTAATATGTTCATCCAGAGTTTTCGCCACTGGAATTGTAAGTCTTTTAAATTCCAATTTTACAACATTTGGTTTAATTATTTTTAATGTGGACAGAATTTTTGGAACTATGGGTATAAATGACCTCTGATGAGTTGCTCATGCATTTAGTTTAATTTAAAGTTAGCTTAGATTTACTTAAATGCATCACTAGCTATAATCTTAATAGCATCAGTGTAATTAATGATAATTATAAAATATATGCTGTATATGCTAGTCCCAGCTTAGCTCATGGTATACAATATAAACCTATTAGTGTATTATTCTGGTTGTTAAATTTTGTCACAGTATGATGAAATGTGTCAATTAAACTTAAGGTTGTTTGTTAAGCCCATACTTTCATAATTAAAGTAAAGAGATTTAGAATCTTTAATTATTAAAGGAGATTATTTGGATAGAATTAAATATCAAATAGCCTCTGTTTACTCTTGTAATTATTTATCATGTTTTTTTTTGTGTTTATTAAAATAAACAGTTGAAAAAAAGAATTAAAGAGGAGTAATCAGTGACTTTAGTCAAATAAATTGTTGTAATTTCTGTAAGTCAAAACAAAGATTGTTAGTCAAAATGTTTAAAAGATAACAGCACTATCTTGGCAATGTTTGATCCAGTAATTTTTTTTTGTAAATATTTATTTTTTTATTGTATTATTATTTTAAAAGTTTTAGTTTCTGTTTGTTTTTCTTTTATATGATATTGTCTTGAGTTCCAAAGGTTAACAAAAATTTCATAAAGTATACAAAAAATATTTTATACTGGCTTAAATTATATAAAGTCATACTAATCTTTGTGATTCTCAGATTGAATCACAGTAACAGATAATCACATAATTACAGATATTTAATAGAATGTTCATTTAAAATTGATTTTCAAGTTATTATTATTTCTTATCAGACTGAAGATTATACAATGTGAAATGAAGAATATTAGTGATTCAGAAGAGTATTTACCATGCATTAAAACTGCATATTTTCTTACATTACGTTATTATAAAATTAAAAAATCATCTGCATTTAATGTCATTAGAAGGTTATCTGTGAGTATGTGGAAAGGCATAAAAAGTACCCTTGTCCTTTTCCCAGCTCAAGTGATGTCTTGGGTAATAGGCCATAATTGGGTTAAATTTAGATTAAATAATCAAATTTTTAAATTGATATATTTTCTTTATTACGCTATGATTGAATAAGATAGTTATCTTATGGTCAGCCAAGATATCACTCACTTGTTTATTAGTCCAAGCAATCATTTATTAGGCAACTTAAACTTTTATCTTGCACAAGAGTTTAGTTTAAAACCCCTGAGATTGTTTACTCTTGTTGCCTTGCTAATATAATTCAGTGAGGTAGTCCTTCCAACAAAGTATGATCTGATAGTAGGCCAATTCTAATAACTATTAAATAATGATTTAAAATGTTTTTATATTATTTATGTTAAATTATTAATATGCCATAATAGTTATTTGCATTGGTGTTAGATTTGTTCTCTGTCCGATTGTATATCTCTGGATCATCATTCATCCTTGATTATATTGTAACCCCACTAAGCCAAGTCGTTAGGAGTCTCTAATAAAATAGGACAGTTTGTCTCTGATAGTTTTCATTATCTTTCATCTCTTCTTTCATGTATTATCATTTTATCACCATAATTTCTCTAATATAGTATCATCTCATTTCTCTCTCTCTCTCTCTCTTCATCATCTTCCATTATATCATCTCATCTTCCATTTCTCATCTCTTCATCTTTATTTTCCTTTCTTTTGTATCATTCTTTCCTCTTCTTTTCATCATTCATCATTCTTTCTTCATAATTTTCATTTTTTTTTCATTATCACCATTCCATAAAGGTTACAATATATATATATTCACTAGATGAAGCTTTCCCAATAGCCTACTATCAAGCTTTGTTTACATAAATGCTGAGAAAGATCTCTTTCAAATTGTCTCCAACCTTTAAACCATAAAATGCAAGCTTGTTACGAAATTTATAACTTGTTTTGTTTATCATAAATGCACCCTTGAAGGTTTTTGCAATGATATAGATTGCAGAGGCTTTTACTATGTGGTGAAACTGAACTGAATTCAGACCCATATAGCTATCTAATTTGTTTGACTGGATTTGAAGATATTTACGTATCTGAAAAATTCAGGCTTTTAGACAGTTAGAAATGAGTTTCATAAATGCTGATTATAGAGTTGGTGTTTAGATCTAGTTTCTAGTCTTCCTACCCTTTACTGAGATGAGCCAACTAGCTTGAAACCATGGTTTAAAGGTTGGAGACAATTTGAAAGAGATATTGAATTCTATCTCTCTCAGCGTTTTATGTAAACAAAGCTTGATAATGGGCTATTGGTAAAGCTCCATCTAGTGATCATAAAATGCAAGCTATAGCAAGTTATGAAATTTATAACTTGTTTTTTTATCATAAATGTACCCTTGAAGGTTTTTGCAATGATATAGATTGCAGAGGCTTTTACTAGGTGTTGAAACTGAACTGAATTCAGACCCATATAACTATCTAGATTGACTGGATTTGAAGATATTTACATATCTGAAAAATTCAGGCTAATAGAAATGAGTTTCATAAATGCTGATTATAGAGTTGGTGTTTAGATCTAGTTTCTAGTCTTCCTACCCTTTACTGACGTGAGCCAACTAGCTCAAAACCATGGTTTAAAGGTTGGAAACAATGTGAAATTTCAGAGATATTGAATTCTATCTCTCTCAGCATTTATGTAAACAAAGCTTGATAGTGGGCTATTGGTAAAGCTCCATATAGTGATCATAAAATGCAAGCTATAGCAAGTTACAAAATTTATAACTTGTTTTGTTTATCATATATATATTTAAGTCTAGGATATGATTACTGCCTCCATTGTAGCTAGTGAAATTAGGTGGTAGACTTTGAAAAAATGAAAATGGAAAAAACACAAACCAAAAATAAAAGAAAAGAATGAAATAGAGTATGATCTAAAGAATTCTTATACATAAATCTGTGAAATAATGGAATAAGATCAAGAAGTTTAATAATGCAAAAAAATCTTCTAAATCAAATGATAGTCATGATGAAGTAGAAGTTAAAAAAAAATTTAATATTTTTATTGAATTATAAATAAATAATTAAATGGTTAGTTGCTCAGGAAGACATGTGAAGTCCAGTCTAAATCTAACAAGCTTTACTTCAAGAGATCATATTCTACCATTCTGCTATAAGAGGAAAATAAATTACCAAGTAATAAATTTTTGATGTGATCATTTGATATTTGAGTATTAGAAGTAATAGTAGAATAAGCCTTGTTTAGTCTCAAATCCAGCTATGTGGAAACCTCTTATTTTATCTAATATTAACTTAAAATTAATAGGTGAAAATACTGAGGGAAATAAACATTTTGATAAGTCTCATATTGTGAATGCTGAACTTGAATCTCATTTCTCATCTTGCACACAGTCATGTTATTTTTTAAGATCTAATGGTTTTTCTTTCAAAAGTTAACCTTGATAATGGTGGATGCTAGTCCATCGAAATATCGGTGTTTAATGGAAAATAATACACGTTACAGCCAAAAAGTTATAATTTATCTGCATCATATAACTGTGAAAACATTAAATATATATATATAAAATCACATAAAACATAAGACCTTGGTTAATCTTACAAGGATTAAGTTTATTAGAAAATTTCTAACTCAAATTTTTAAATCACCAAATTACAATTTTTCTAAAAGACTGCTTATAAAAAATTTGTTTGAATATGTTATTTTCATATCTGACCTAAACCTTATTATTGCTATCAGAATTTCATTGTATTCTTGTTCTGCATTTTTTATACTCTACTTTTTAAAATTTATTTATCTGAAAGTTTTTTTTAAAATCCTGTATAATAACTTATTTCAATCAATATAATCATTTCTTCACTCTTGCTTATTCTCTAAGTAATCAGCTATCTTCATTAGAATACATATACTGTATATCCATGGTTCTCAATCTTTGTGGAATTGCGGAATGCATTTCACTTAATATTCTTTATGTGGAACACTAATATATAGTTCAATTACAGATATTATTATGTCTCGACCATTTAAAAATAACAAACAGACAGTATAAATTTAGGTCATTTGAACAATGATGTGTATTACATGCACCAGGTGTACATACAGCTGGTCACACAAAAATGCATGATTGCAATAGCACAAAGCTATCTATTATTATTTCTACAATTTTTCTTCGGGGAACACTTGAAGTAAATTTACAGAACACCATTATTCTGTGGAACATGCCTTGAGAACCACTGTTGTATATATATTACAAATTCTTTTGGGAAAAAACAAATAAATGCAATATTTCTTTTTACTTAATTTTAATATCCTTAGCTACTTATGCAGCAGCAACAACAAAATTTTTTAACAACAATGATTTAAATTCTACTTACTAAATTAATTATAGTAGGTTTATTATATTTCTCTGTAGCAAATCGAGCCAATCCTTCTTTATAAACAAATATTCGAAGTGGATCACAAGATGTTACTAACACATATACTCGAAGATCAAACTTTAAATTATCTACAAGAAATGGCTAAAAAAAAGCTTGTAAATTATTTTATAACTGATAAATATTAATAATAAGTGAAATAATGCTTAAAGCTAAATGGGATAATATGTAACTATTAGAAACTAGTCACCACCTAAACATACCAATATAGATAGTAATCAATATTTCTCACTATTGTCAAGCATTATTTCACTTATTATTTAAATAATACATGAGCAATTTAAAAGTATTGCAGTTTGGATTGTTATAATTGACTATTTATTAGTCTTCATTACATGGACATCTTTATTTCATGTTTAAAGAGGTTTATTTAAACTTCATTGTATCAATATTTAATTCTCTGTGGTCAAGATGCATATATATTCATTGGACCATTAGTAAGAATGGATTTCCATTCTTGCTATTAAAAGGAGAGGTTGCCTTGACAACAGTGAGAAATATTGATTACTATCTATATTGGTATGTTTAGATGGTAACTGGTTTCTAATGGTTAAACATTAATAAGTATAAATCTTACTTCTATTAACAATAATTATAAAATCGTGTTACAACTGTTTGCGATATTGATTTATTCGTATTTTAAACTTACAAAAAAAAAATATATTTTAAAAAATGTATTTTTTCATATTTATGTCTATTACAATACATAATTATTTAAAATTGTATAATAAATTTATCTCCATAATGCACCTTTATTTAAATTTGGCTGCTTATTTTAAAAAACACATACACAAAACAATGAGGATATCTGCTATATTAGCCGTATATTTCTGGCAACATATAGCGTAGAAGCAAATATGCATACCAAGACAATATATTTTTCTTTTATAGATAGAATGCTAAGTTGATGGTAAAAAATATCTGGTCTACTTAAGCTCAAATGAAGTCAATTTGTTGATTTTAATCTTCTGGGGAAATGATGGTCTCATTTTCAAGATAAATAATCTTAAGGAGAGACATACACTAACTAAATATTAAAAACAAAATCTTCTGAAACTAATTGGTGTTAAAAAATGATAAAAGAGATTGATAGATTGTAAGGGTTGTTGCCAAAATATACACATGTGAACATAATAAAACAAACCACTGCAGAAAATAAAAGACATTTGAACTCTCCATATGATCCCAAAAACAATCTATTAAAAATGCAAACAAGAAATTCATAATTTGGTTGCCATGTAAAACTTACTATAGCATAAAAACAACAATGGGAAGCTGGAGGCATATCATGTAGGCAAACAAATCACCATTTGTAGTTTTCCAACCAATAAAAAGCTTTATGATGTGTAATCAACTAAAAGACTATTAACCTGACTCTATAAACTATAAAACATGATATTGGAACTGTCTACAATATGAACAATCATACCAAAGTATTCTCTTAGTCTAATAATCAAACTACATCAAAGTTTTAAAGTATTGATCCACTTTGGGAGGACTATTTATCTTAGGATATAAATGTTATTATCAACCAACAGTCATCTCATTTTGTAAAATAAAATATTCATTTGTCATGATCTTTCTAATCACTTGTCTAATAAGATTTTATTGACTAAATCTTTCATTGACATCACTCTTATTACATGTCAATAATATGATGTACTCAAACCAATTTTAAAGGGTTTCTGCCAATTTCAATATGTCAATGCTCATTATGACCTTCAATATTTTCAAGGCATATGCATGGAATGATTTCTCTTTCCCTCACACTGATAATCAGGTATTTTTCTTTCAGCTGCATTGTTGCACTGTTAGTCATTTAAATGATCAGTAAAATTTTTGATACATTTAAATTTGGAGATAAGTATAAAAACTTACATAATTTTGAGATCATTTGAATAGTAAAATATTTTGAAATTTAGTTGTTAAAAATAGCTATCCTAATTAAGAGGATGTGCTCTAATTTCCACTTGTATGTCTGTATGGGGATTTATATATATTCTGCTGATTTGGTAGTCAAATGCCTTTATTTGCAGTTAAATTCTATTTCAATTAAATCTGTAATTGGGATAATTTTCTACAAAAGGGAATGTTTTAAAGTAAACTATTTTGAAAACTTCCTGGATGGCAAAGCACACATAGCGAGGCCACTGTACGATTTATTAAAAAAAAAACCAGAAAATGGAATTGGGAAGCAGCACAAGAGCAAGCATTTCTGCACATCAGTGAGTGTGAGGTAACCGTGACAACTGATGCATCAAAAATGGTGTGGGGGCAGTGATATGCCATTCATCCCACTCCGGAGAACATCCTATAGCATATGTGTCATGCACCTTGTCCAAAGTGGAAAAGAACTATAGCCAACTAGACAAGGAAGACCTCACCATAGTGTTTGGAATTCGTAAATTCCACCAATATCTATACGGACGTCCTTTCCAATTAATAACTGGCCATAAGCCACTCTTGGGAATTCTAGACATGAAACAGATGCCTGAACATTTAAGCCCTCATATGTTAAGATGGCTTGACATACTCGCAGGTTACAATTATAGCCTTGAATACAAAAAAGGCATGAAAATCGGTCATGCCAATGTGGTATCGCGAATACCAGATCAGCTTGAGAGAGAAGTAAACGATGTAGAAATTAACTATATCTATGCGCTAAAAAGCCAGACACTTAATAGCGCAAAGGTATCTGCATGGACCAGAGAAGAAACTGGCTAAAGATGGATCATGGAAACAATCAGCAAAGATTGGCCAAAACAAAGGTCATGTTTCTTGCACATAGAGCTATGGAAAGCTCGAGAACATCTGTCCATCTGCAAAGGCTGTATACTCTGAAGTGACCAAGTACTAATTCCCACAAGTAGCAGGTCACAAATACTTAATGTATTGCATGAAGGTCATCCAGGCATTGTAAGAGCAAAAGCGTTAGCTCGTAGTTATGTCTAGTGGCTGAAAATTAACAGTGACATAGAACAATGCACAAAAACTACCCAAACTGCCAGTTGTATGCAAATGTCTTGGCAAGAAGCAGACAAACCATGGCAGAGAATTCATGTAGATCACTATGGTCCCATTCAAGGACAACTATTTCTAGTAGCAGTGGATGCCTATTCAGGACGGGCTGAATATAAAATGGTTAAAACACCAGTGTGGATTAAACCATACAACAAACTGATGGAAATGTTTGCATATTATGGTCTCCCAGAAACCCTAGTATCCAACAATAGCACAGGTTTTACATCAGAAAAGTTCACGTACTTGATGCACGAATGGGGAATTAACCACATATTTACTCCACCTTACCAACCCCAATTAAATGGACTGGTCAAAAAAACTGCAAAATTTAAAGTCTGCCATCAATAAAATGGGAAAACTAAGTCTGCATGAAGCAGTCTTCAACATGCTTTTAATCAACGCCTACAGCTAAGTTGGGTAAATCACCCACAGAGAAATATCTAGGTCATGGACTGCGAACAAAGCTTGACAAAATTCTACCAACGAAGGACACCAAAGTACTTTCAGGCATAAACTATAAATTGTCACCACAAGATCGCGTATGGGTTAGAAATAATCAGGACAAATTTCTGGATAAAAGTGGAAATATGCAACCTCTAAGTAAGCAAGTGATTGCTGTGTGAATGGAGAATGGAAGAGTGTTATGCAAACACATAAGAAGAGTGTTATGCAAACACATAAATCAATTGCGTAAAGATGAAAGCATATAACAAATGCTGCAGCCATTTCCAAAAAAGATGATGCTCCAGATGCGAAATCGGACATCCCCCAACATTCTAATAGGGAAAGAAAAATTCCCTCCCACTTCAGTGATTACGTCCTAAAGTTCAGAGAGCAGTAAAAAACTAAAACACTATCTCTGAACTTGGGGGAGGTCTGCTAAATGTGTGTGTATATTTATGTATACACAAAATACACATTATTAATCAAATAATAATTGAAAACTAAAGGGATTTATAATTGTGAGTGTATATTTATATATACAAAATAAATTTTATAAATAATATAACCGTAAACTAAATGTATGTGCGTGGATGCCAATAAAGTTAGATGAATGCAAGCAAAGGGTTAAGATAATGTAAACAAAACCATTGCTTAAAATAGACAATTCTAAGGTAATTGCATTATCTGATCAGGGATCTAATAGTGTAACTAAAGAGATGACTACCACATGGACAGTGGAAGGCCAATCACGGGAGTCTACTCTAAAAGCAATGAGAGAGAAAAACAGATCTAGAATAGAACTGAGACCAGACACTTGCTAAGTGAAGCTCTTGAAAGGCAGATGTGCCATTTCCTCAGGTGCCCCAGTCAGCTCCCTCCTTCACTTAGCCTTGCGGAGAAGTTAACCTCCGGACGTTCAAAATTAAACTTAGGAACTGTAAACAGGTCATATTGATCTTATTATTATTTTGTTACGCCTTCGGGCCCTTATTGTTATTTATATAGCATGTGTATATAATCATCACATATGTATATATTAAACAAGATTGATTATCTTCGTATAACTCTAAATAAATTCTTGTTACTTAAATATACTTGCTGAGAGTGCCCCTGGACACAGCAATATTTATTTAACAACAATAATGAGATAAAACAATATACGAATGTAATAATCTATAAATGTAAATAAGCTATAAATTATTCTCAGGTGAAATAGTTTTTTTTTACACTAAGAGTAATTTAATTACACGTTTGTGTTTTCAAATCAAATGTATCTTGAAGCACGAATGAGCATATTTAAACAAATATAAAGTCTTTTGACGTGATTAACTTTTAGACATTTATTAATGTTTATTACAGAAATTTTCCGTATATAAACGAATTGTTAAAGCTCGCAATATAAGTATTTGCATCAGCACACACATAATTTATATATTTACTTAACCATCTCCACTACTAACTTCTCTCTATTTCGGTAATAACCACTTCTACACACGAACAAGTACTTCTTATCACTTGCCGCGATTCTCTTTTAGACTGATTACTACTTGTCAGTCTACTAGTCACTTATCACTAATTACTTTTTATTGATCTCTTACTATTCTAATCCCCACTTACCTGCCTATTTCGATGATTTATATGCAAATACCTTTATTTGCATACAAATTCTATTTCAATTCAATCTGTAATTGGGACGATCTCTTTATATATATTTTTAGAGTAGTTTTACGTAAGGAAATGTCTTAGGAGTGAAAAAATCTATGTATATTTACAAAAATAAACGATCTTTATTTACATATACGTTTTATATGCACAGATATTCCAATAAAATTTATTATTGATGATAAAAATTATGTCAAATATATTTGATAATTATTTCATCAACTCATTAATGGTATTGGTGCAATGAAATCACATGCTCATGCACAAACACTTACATGTAAACATATCATCAATTATAATTTTCAATATATTTAATAAACTTTAATATATATTTTTAAAATTAAGATTTGCTTTTGAATTGAATTGTTTACATGTAAATTAAAATCTAATTAATTTGAACATATTGATTTAGGACTCTAAATTATCATTTAATTCTCTGTTTAATATAGAAATTGTTTATGAATCATATTAACGTAGTTCAGCATTTAAAGAAATTACATAAAATATAAATACATTGTAAATTATCACGTCTTTTAAAGAAAACATATAATAAAAATAAAACACATCTATATATCATTATATTTCAGTGGTAAATTTAGTAATAAACGATTGAAAAATATGATCACATAAGAAGTACATATGAAATACAGTCAGTAAAGTGGATTTATTACTAGATAAAAACTAACAATAGTCAAATATGTTTAAAAATACATATATATATAAGCAACAAATATTACAAATTATAAAATTATCACAGAAAAGCCTTTTTCGGCAAATTATGTTTTTTGCTCTTTTCAATATGTCTCCACGATTTAAAGCACATACAGCGACATCTATATCCATACATGAGAGAAGACAGGTAAACAAATGGACATCTGACATGATCTATATGTGATTTTTTTCTTTTTAAATTCTACTACAAAATTATTCTGTTATATATATTGAATGGATATATATCCACATATAAATTTATTTTTTAAATGATATTTATAACAACTAAAACAGGACAGGTCTAATCTGAATTAAGAAATGACTGGTATCCTGATTCATTCTCTGATGAATAGTTATTTCTTTGAATGAATAATGGGAACGATTGTATCTACACATGGTACTTTCAAGCACTAAACTCCTTTACAGTTTTATAAGAGATTACGGCTTTTAAATCAAATATTTTACATATATGTTACATAATTGCAAATTATCCATTTTGAATACTCATTTATTTCACTAGGTTTTCAGGTTTCTAGTACTATAATTTAAAGTCGTTCTATTAAAAGAAAAGATAATTTATTTATTCATATATCTTGAATTTTTAACAACTATTAAAGCAATTCATTATTCTAGATATTTTCCACTGTTTACACTTTTCTTGAAATTGTGATTATTATTCATAAAAAACATTATTCAACTATTCAATTCTTCAAGATAGTCCATATATGTAACTCACAAACTAATAGCCTGGTTGATTTGAGAAAACTTCAGAGATAGACAATTCTAGCTAATACAAAAGTTGTTTCTTTTTATCAATTTATCATACAAAGAGCAAAACAAATTAGTTATTCTTCTCTATCTAATATCTGGTGTCAGGTTTTGATCTTATAATATTACATACACTGTATTCACTGTGGCTATTCTAAATTGACCATCTTATTTTTTTTAATAATCATAGTCTGTTTTCACTCTATTGTTTTGTGGATATTTTTAGAAAAATTAAACTCATGGTTTTCAATAACATGTTAATCTGTTTTATTTCATTGATAATTATTTCACATCCAATTTTTATATATATATATAGTTTTATAGGTTTTACTTATATATATATATATTTAAATCCAATTGACGAAGTTAAAAACAAGACAAGTTAGTATAAATTAGATTTATTTAATTAAGAAAAGTTAAAACAAAAAAAAAGTTTTTTGGATAACACAATTTCATCATAGCATGAATCCATAATGCTTCGATATATATATATAGTTATCTTTACCAATTTTTTCAATTGGTTTTCATGCATCATATAAGTATCAAGTAATATATAATTTCAATTCCTGGTTTGCAATAACATTGCTTTTTTTTTTTTTTTACAATTTTATTAATATTCTTATTGCTTTTCTATTCACTTTATTCTCTTCATTTTTTTAGACAATTATATAAATGAAAACTTCTTTACTCCCTCTCCCCCATTAATAATGTAATATCTGACAATATAAAAATATCCAACTATCCTTAGCAAATAAGAAAAGCACCAAATTAGGTCAATCTAATTAATATTAATTATTTATATATAATAAAATTATAGCAATATGATTCTGCATTCACTGTGAAAGATCTTCCGACAGTCATCAGCACCGAGTCTTTGGTCTCAATTACTGAATTAAATCCTATACTATAAAATAATCAAATTTTGATATAGCTTTTAATTAATAAATTCAAATTTTAATGATCATTCACTTTAATTTATTAGTATAATTATTTTAATTTTGTAAAGCATACAGATTTAATGGTTTTTTCTTACTCTTCATTAGTTAAAACTTAGTATTTAAATAATTACCCTTTAGAATACCATTTTTCTTTCTATTATTTGCATTCATTTCTATAATTTATCTAAGTGTTTTCTATTATTTTCTTACCCTTGTAATGTAAACTTGAACAATCAAACGTTCATAAGGTTTGAGATCTTTTGGACTTCTTGTGATATATATTCCTCTTCCTTGGCAACCACTCTCAGGTTTACAAATAAAAATTTTACTTTTTTTTTTAAGACGAACAAAATTTTGCAAATCTCCATAACTACAAATATAAAATTGTATGCATTAATTTATACTAGAGAGAAATATATTGATTAAAATTAAATAAATTCTCATTATAGAAAAAATATTTATTCCAAATGAATTACAATCTACATTCATTAATAATTGTTTCTCTTTTTTCTCTCTTTTTATAATAAAATACTATGGGCTTATGACGTAGCAATAGTACTCCTGTCTGCGATGACTATGACCTGGAGTTTAAATCTGGGTCAGGTAAACATGAAATTTTTTCAGGTTGTAATCAGATTTAGAATTTTTTTTTTTAGGTGGCCTGTCTCTAGCCAAAACACCTGACCACCCAATATCAGTAAGTAAATAAGAATCTAATTATTCTTGGCTAAAGATAAAACAAAGATGAACAATATCCAAATTCCCATTATCTAGTGAATGGAAGTGTCATATTCGATGTTAATGCTATCCAAGAGTAATTTTAAAAACACTATCTTTATGCATTCTGATAAATAGAAGAATTATTGAAAATATTTCAAATTTAAATATGAACATTCATTTACAAAATTAAAGCAAAGAGCATTTATTAATCCCTTTGTAGATCAAGACAGTTAAAACCAGTTGTAAAAGTTTTCTTTCTATTTTAAAATTAATCAAAAATTATATAAATAATATAATGTCACAGGATTAGCAATTTCATCATATGAACAAAAATCAAGCAATAAATCAACTTTTATTTTTTAATCATTTTATTAATAATAAAAATAAATATTAATGCTTTCAATGACATACAGGTAAAATGTTATTTATCTGACTCCCTAGAGTTCAGCAACTTCTACTATGCAGATAAAATTGTAAAGAGATTCTTTAAATTTTTATGACTACCAAATATTACTACTTTAGCATAAGTTAAAATATATTTAACAAACATTTTTTATTTAATCTTGAATGCCCACACATTACAATAATATTAATAAAAAAACACAGTACAGAATATATATATATATATATATATATATATATATATATATATATATATATATATATATATAGTACCCTACCCTGAACATAAATAACAATCACAACTAACTTCTAGATCAGCCATGTTAAATCTTTTATAATACATAAAAATTCTAATAATACACATCTATTTATTTCTTATCTAATATTTTACACTAGTTTTAATAAATTATTTAATAATAAAGCATTAATAATCATGAGACTTGTTATTTAAATCATTCAGTAAGGTATTCCCTTTTTAACATTAATATAGACCAAAAAGTATGCCCTCAATAGCATAGAAATATCATCAAATACTACTTCACTAAAATACTAATTATATTACCATGACTCACAATTAAGAAAAACATATTATAATTAATATTAAAATCTCCTAAATTAAGTTAAACTATAATATTATATTCATCTATCTAATAAAATAAATATATTTCTCCCTTTCTAACATTTTATAACTCAATTAACATCTCAGGTAATTATTATTACTTCTTAAAATAAATAAATTAATTGATATAACTAAATGTAAAGAGGGATTTTGCATATATCTAGCTACATTTAAAAATAATCATTAAGAAAAAAATATACTCATCAATTCTTCCCTTTCAAAATCATTAACTACTTTTCTTATAAAATTTGACTAACACTAATTAAAAATTATTAACTAATATTGATCACTATTTAACTATTATAGACATATTTAAAATAATTTCTTATTCCCATGTATTATAATTTAATCATTCTGTTTTTATATGGCATACTAGATATCATCTTCATTATAATTCTCAAGTAAGATAAAGAAAATTGACATTACTTAATATTTTAGATTCAATATCAAATAATATCAAATATCTTTAAGAATCACAATATTTTCATTATCCATTATTTTATTGAGATTGTGTGTAATAATACCCAAATACCTTTAATTACTACAATGCATGTGTGGTTATGATGATACATAATAGCTTAGAGATAACAAAAAAAGACTCCCAACCCTTTTTTTAATTACAAAAACATTAACATTTTATTACAACATCAATACAAAATTTGGTTGTTTTCTATTCCCTCCTGCCAGCCATATGATGGCGTTGTTGCTAATCAGAAACACATACATATTACAATTTCAGGCCGGGCCTGTGATTCTATCTATATAAATATCAGCTTTTTTAGTTTTTGTAATAGGGAATTAGAGCAATTAATAATAGTAAATAATATTGCTATTTTTTAAAAAAAACTAAATTTAGAAATTCACATTAAATTTTTAAATGATACATGAATAATTGACGTTTTTTGGATAGTAATTAATCATAAAATGGGTTGTTTTTGTTTGTGTGTATCTGTCAAAAGTTACAGGATTTTTTTAATTGAAAATAAGACGCAATTATACATTTTTTTTTTCAATTTACACAAAATTGCTACATTCACGCTAAATTTACAAATGATAAATTTACAAATGATACCCGACTAATTTGCTTTTTTTGTTGTTGTTTTTGGACAGTAATTAATCAGAAAGTGGGTTCTTTTTGTTAGTGTGTATATATAAAAAGTACTGTTCTTGAAATACTACATTTCAAAATGATACCCGACTATGTTGCATTTTTTTTTTTTTTGGACAGTAATGAATCAGAAAGTAGATTGTTTTTATTAGTGTGTAGATTTTATCAAAAACCATAATATTATTGAAATACTAAATTTAAAAATGATACCTGCAAATAACTTTTTTTTTGGGTATTAACAGTAATTAATCAGAAAGTGGATTTTCTTTTCTTTGTGTGTATATATGTAAAAAGTTACGATCTTTTTTTTCAATCGAAAATAATACACAATTCTACATTATTCAATTTATCCACAACATAGAAAAAATTCACACTACAATTTTAAAATAATACCCAACTAATTTGCTTTTTTTTTTGGACAGTAATTAATCAGAAAGTGGATCCTTTTTATTAGCTTGTATATCTAAAAAGATACCGTTATTTAAATACTAAATTCAAAAATGATAGCCAACTAATTTGTGTTTCTTTTGGACAGTAATTAATCAGAAAGGGGTTTTTTTTATTTATAAATATTGTGTATATATAAAAATTACCTTAATTCAAATACTATATTTAAAAATCAAACCCCGACTAATTTGCTTTCTTTTTTTTTTTTGGACAATAATTAATCAGAAACTGGGTTGTTTTTGTTAGTGTGTAGATATAAAAACTAATCTTATTTTTAAATAGTAAATGTAAAAAAATAATACCCGACTAATTTTCTTTTTTGGACAAGTAATTACTAATAATCAGACACTGGGTTGTTTTTGTTTGTGCAAATATATTGTAACCTTCCCTGTCGTAAACTGCATACTCATAAATGAATCACTACACACGTTTTTAGGCGTTTAATTCTAATGTAATCTTTGTCCATTACAACTATAGAGTATACCTTCTTCTAATCTCTCTCTTTCTGCCTCAACACTCAATCTAAGCGAATCTAGAATGCACACCTATAAAATAATAAGTGTTAAACCAAAGACAAGATTTCCTTATTGGCTAAGCTCACATGAAACTATACTTAGAGAAGACCACAAGGTGAGTAATAACTTCTGGTCAAACCAGCCTCAAAATCCATAAATAAGCAAATAAACAAAGATTGTAAAATGAACTTAATCTTTTCAAAATAATAACTAACTAATGATTAGATCAATGAAATGAATATGAAATTAAAATACAAATTAAGCACTAAGTAAGTTAAGATGTAGATAATGTAATGGATAATGAAAATAAATAGAAATTAAATAATAAAATGAAATAAGTCTGATAATGAATAGAAAAGGAATGAATATGTATTAGAATAATGAATGATTAAGATGATCATAGAATAAGGGTTAATGGATGATCAAGATGATAATGAAATAAGAGCTAATGAATAGTGAGTTAATTAGGATAAAGAATTAGGATGAAAGGAGAGTAAAGGAAAATGGGAATGACAGATGAAAAAATGATGATGATGAAAGATGAATTTCAGAAATCTAATTTTGATATTAAATTAAATGATAAGAAAACAACTAAATCAAATACGGATTTCAAGCTCAGCAAAACCAGAATATTCACTATAAAGTCAAAACAAGCTATGAGTGTTTCAGATAAAGAAGCAATTGATATTTTAAAATTTGGTTGACTTTTACAAAACAGTGAATGTACATAAATCCAATCCAATTATAATAAACAACTAAATTTAACATCTACCATAAAATTAAATTCTACATTACAAATTAATACAACCTATTCTTCTCAGGGTTCACATTACTTAAAGTTTATTATACAACATATACTTGGGTCAGTAAGAGGGATTTTGCCACTACCCAAATATAATGCACAAAACGGTTCTTGTTAAAAAAAATTGAATTACTAAATACTTAGCAGTTCTAAAGAAACTTTATAACTAACATAAACTTTAAGCTTCCATATGTATGAATAATTTTCACTAGCCAAACAATAACTTACTAACTTCTTTCTCTTAAATAAGTAATAACAATGTGATCAAGATCAGTGAATGATAAATCCACAGGTTCAAATAAAATGATTAAACCAATATTAAATGTTTAATCTTTTAGTATATCATGTAGAATACTATATACTTTAGGTTAACAATATTTTATTTATTAAGTAAAGAAGCCCTAGATATACTCATAAATGACAGGGCTTAGTAAAAATTACTCTGATATGCCAACCTATCATAATTTATACACTATTGATTGATGATGATTTTCATATAATCATTGGATATGTCGATAGCAATAACAATAATAATGTGTGTGTATGTTAATTAGCAATAAGACTATTGATGACTAAGTAAATGTTTAACATAATAAAATTTATTTACAATATTCATATTTTAGTTAGATACCTTACATGAAACAAGATTCTTTATTAAGGACAATCACAGATGGGGATTCCTTGATATAATGAGAAACTAATAGTGATATCTCTCGTATCCCTATTATTGTGAGCTATATTTTAAATATTACTCTATCTTATAGAATAAGATAGTTACCATAGTGGAATTATCCTACTATTTAAATTACAAAATAAAATGTATAAAAATTTTTTGAGATAAGCAATCTCTTAAATTTCTTAATGGAGTTTTAACTTAGTATCTTAAATTAGATCTATTTAATTTATTAAAATATGGTAAGGGCAATTACCATATGCAATATTATTAATCATTTATCATTATTTACTGTAAAAGATTTATTATACTGATGTGGGACAGACATCATAAGTTAAAATACATATATGACACAAAATTATTGCCTATGACCAATCTAATCATTTAATAATTAAATGCTCCTATCGATTCATCGGAGAATCACCACTTGATAAAGATACTTCTACCTTGTTCATGTACACCCCTTGCTATATTATATAGAAGTTCTATACACTAATAAATTTGATTGGTCTGCCCATTAACTGATGATGATTACACATCATCATCAAGACACTATCCCAATTAAACAAACACTATGGATATACTAGTGTCTCGTAATCTAACTTATTTTATCCATGCCATTGGATTATGAATACAAATCTTCACCATACACGGTGGAAAACTAACTAACTTTGTGAAGGATCTAACAATAAAGGAGGCTCTACAAAACAACATGGAAGTTCCATAGGAAAAACAACATGAAAGTTGTATATGGAAAACAACATGAAAGTTGTATACTAAAAATGGCTGATTCTCATACCTTCATTGGTATACAAGTGCGGGCAGTGCCTCGACACATAAAATAGAATTCAGACCATGGGATTATCCTCTCTTGGGAATTAATTATGCTCTAAGCACTAACTCTTAACAAGCCTCACAATATCATCCTTTTACCTAATCAGCAATGGGGAATTCTCCATCATCCCATGCATAATACTAATATTATTATATTTGATGCTCTTATATTTAGCACAACTCTTCAGCTAACAGCTGGTACAAATTCTAATTAATGCAATAGCAAGGTAAAACAACAATAGTAATAAAAATGGAAACATAAATAAACAAAACAACAATATCTCAATAAATAACCGTTAATTATCTTAAAATAATTATTATACCTTGTTATAACAAGCCATGTACATGTAATGATGGATCAAACTACATTTGATATTTAAAATGGACATTTTAATTAATAGGCAATATTAAGAAATAAAAAAAGTTTATTAAAATTATTGCTTATAATAGAACAATTGTGTCATGAGGTATATAATTTTAGCAAGTTCGGATTTGTTTATTCCCTTTCCATATAATATTGACATTTATTTTAAGAGAATGAGAGATAAATATTTCTCACTTCTTTTTCCGATAAACAATATTTACCACTATATTTCCCTTGCTATGATAACATAAAATACATGTGATAAATATATCTCTTTTTTATGCATCTTTCATTTTCAAAATATATAACATATAAAATACTAATCCTTGAATAACACATGAGTAAGAAAAAAAATATTACAATATTATATATGTCAATCACAACAATGAACAAATGTTTTTTTTCCTTAGATTTTAGTGTAATTGTTCCAATTTGATCCAATCTTAGGAGCAAAAATATCGAGAAGATGGATATGATAAGCCATATTCCTAAGTAAATATTGATGTTGAATATCTTGTTTCATAATAACGTGTTCAGACAATATTTACACTTTTTTTAAAGGCATACAAATCTTCTATTAATTTCTGTACTAATGTAAACACAATGAGGCAATATTTGAAACATTTTCAAAGGCAATACCACTAATATAAGTCTCCTGTTTAATGATAGTGTATTCAGACACCATTTAAAACACTTTTAAAGGCAGAAAAATCTTTTATTAGTTTGCATAATAATAATGTGAATATAATGAGGCAATATCCAAAATATTTTTCAAAGGCAATTCTATTAAATGAGGTTTATCAAGATTTATAAATGCATTTTTTTTTAAAAAAATCATAGATGGATTGATATATTTGATATTATTCCAGTGTTATAATATTTAGCAATTTGAAAGTCAAACCACTAAACAGACTGAAAATTATTTATTGGTTTATCTTTCTTTTCTATCTGCGCAAAGATTTCTGTTAAAATTTAAAATTTTTTTAGAACAGCTGAGAATATCATTACTTTACATTTTACACAATCAAGAAAATTAAATAAATACTTATTTATTTACTTCCATCTGACAATACGTATTTAATAATATTAGCAGAAGTGATTTACTATTCAGCAAATGTCAATAAAATATTTGATATTAATAAATTATCATTTTCTATTTTAAACAACTAAGCCATTCACGGTGAAATTGAAGCAGACGATATTTCTTCCCAATGACAATATGAAATAAGTCAGGCATTTTTTTTTCTTTTAGAACAAATTATTTTATAGGGTTTAACAATAAATGTTTAATTTATTTAATATTTCTTCTAAAAATTTCCATCAAAAGAATTTTGAATTATTTTCACTGAGAAGATAGTTTGACCAACAAATGTTTTTTCAGATTAGTGCGAAAATCAGATTTACTTTAATCCTTTTCCTCTTGTAACTCAATAATTCTAATGTTTTTAGTTTTAACCATTTATTAAGATAAATAAAACAACAATAAATTCTTACTTTTTCTGTTCTGGTTCTTTCTTCTAAGTGGTCCATATTTAGACAAATATTTTTTTTTCGATAATAATAATGACGAAGGTCGTTCCGATCTCTTCAGCGTGTAAAATCCAAAATTATATGGTTAATGAAAGTAGTGCGAGACGACACAGAGTTATTAGCTTTCTACTCTGACATATTTGATTTCATGTAATCTCAAAATTTTCTTCAAAATAATTTTTGAAATTATTCTTTCCAGATTATTACTTTATGAGTGAAGAATTATGTCTTACTCCAATTTTTTTCTAAAGTAATCCCCCCAGCTTACAAACTTGTTCTAGCCTTTATTGTTTGTCTTATAAGTTCTGATTGGTCCTAAACAATCCAATCATAGTAAATGTACATAAATTAATATTTTTAATCCCTCTAGTGAGAAAAATCCAGACTGATATATATTAATTTAACTTAATATACAATGTATTTAACGATCGTTTGTAAATAAAATTTAGAAGAATTATAAATTGATTTTGGTTGTTTATTTTTAATTGTTGTTTAATAATAGTAAGTTTTAAATACTTTCTTATTTTCAAATTAGTTTTACACTATTACAATATTATTTAAACTAGCTACCACTAGAAATTGTGATAAAATATTTATAAGATAAATATCCATTCCATCAGAATCTCCAGCGCATTATCAGTCAAAATTATCATCATCTTTAAGATCTTTATGAGTGCTTTTGGTTTAATTGGAAAATCTATAATCCAATAAGCATTTTAATATATATAATGAATATTTACACACTATTTTTCAATAATTTATAACTTAATTATGATTGTAAAATGTAAAATTTTACACGCTGGACCCTTGAATAAAATTTACTACCATGAGCCAAAACATATGGTTACAATATATATCAAAAGTAACTTGTCACGAATGAATTCTCGCAAAAACGTTACTTTTCATGTGATCCTCCAAATGCTGCTGTTCAGCACCCTTAAAAGCAATTTTTGAGGGTTACCCATTTGTAATGAAACTTCCGAACATTGTTAATAAAGTTTCAACATAACAGTAGGTTAGAGCACTTGAAAAAAAAAACCTTTGTAATGAAATTTTAAATAATTATGACAGGCTAAAATCCACACACTCTCACACAAAATTATAGAGAAAATAGACATGCTAGCATTATGGTAAAGTTAATAACATAACCAACTATGGCAGCCAATAAAGGAATTTGTCTGTGCTTTTAGCATAGAAAAAAGCCAGACTGGCGGGAACTCTTTCTGTGTTTGAATAGAAAACAACCCAAAATTTAAGAAAAAATTACAAATACTAAATTTATTAAAAAAATATTTAAATAATATTATAAAAATTTAAAAATTAACATTTAACAAAAAATGCTTCTAAGAGAAGTAAATAATTAGCACTTTGCTTTAAAATTATTTACAATTATAATATAGTATTTTACATTCTTAACTCTATAGATATTAAGATACTCCGTAATAATTCCAGATGAAAACATAACAATAATATAGACAACTTATACCTTATCATATTCTATATATTTCAAAATATATTCTTTTATCATTATTACTTTACTTTAATTCTTTACAATATTATAACCAATTATAACTCTATAACTTGTTATAATTTTCTATGCTTATTCTTAATTATAAAATAAACATATAATTATTTAAATATTAATTATGATTTGGTATGTTATTATATGGTTGACAATAATATAAATCATCAGGTTTATTTTCATCATTTCATCTCTTATAACTTCAACATCCATTTTGTAATTTGATCTCTAAAATTTGATATAAAAACATTCATAAAATCTTTATTTATACATTCTTTTAACATTTTATTTGTTCTATATTTAACTGTTCTTGCATTAAATGGATTATCTTGCCGTCATTTGAAGGTCTAGCTATTATCCTTGCTCAAATATACATTTCTCTAATAGGATGTAGATACCAGTGTAATTTTCATGATTATAAGTGTCAGCTGGACACTTTATGAACTATAAGAAACAATGATATCATGCATTATGTAAATTAAGGCCATATTTTCTTGTGTCTACCTTAATTTCTATCTTGGCTTCTCTTTTATTCTATTACAGATTTGTGAAAAAATGCTACTATCCATATATCACAAATATTCTAACTTACTTTAAAAATAACACATCCCTATTACTACAGGATTCACAATGAGACTTTCCTGAACACTACTTCCTATCTCAAACACTGTATAAACCCTAAATATCATAGATAAATATTATTCATTCTTTCTTAAAATAATATTCAAATTTATGCTTAACATTTCATACTTTGGACATACCAAAAAGATTAAAATAAAACAAAAAAATACTTTGATATATAACTTATCATAAATATACTGTTAGTTACTTTTAACTTATTCAGACATCAATTATACATACATTTTATAACCATATTCAGATTATAATAACAATATTCATTCCTCTATCATTTACTTTTACTTTTAATATACACATAATAAATATTATAAATATTTATTTTACTTAATTCCTGGTTTAAATAATCCAATACCCAATACCAATATCTTATACTAAAAATAGTAATTAAAGTTACTTGAATCATAATATTTTTATGATTATTATCGATACACTGGTTGACATAACTTCTTGACATCATAGAATCATAATAAAAATATAAAATAAAATAAAAACAAAGAAAAAATGTAATTTTTCTTTTCTCTTTTTTTTATATACCAAAAAATTCTAAAATATTTAAATCTAAAATTAATAATATATGAATAAATAATTATGATTAACTAATAAATAATAAAACAAAAAGTTTTCTTCAAATTTTTAAACTAAATAAAATATTTTCAAAGGGGAAATATTGTTGCTATTGATGACTACCAATTGTTCGTTGAACAGAAAGAGATTTTTTTTCTTCTTCTCTCATCTCTGAAATTTGCAGCATACATGAAAAACTTGAAGAAAATCCAAATAAATGTTAATTATCAATGACAATAAAAAATTCTTGTATTAAAAGTTCATATTTCTTATACTACTGATAAAAAAATTCCTTCACATTTAATAAATATGAAATTTAATGTTTACTAACAGCATTTATTAAATTTTAAAAGTTTATTTTCTTTCAGCATTAAAATGTTTACTGTAGAATTAAAAAGTTTTAGAGAGTTCTCCTCCAAATCATTTTTATTTAACATGTTAATAATTCTATTAATAGTTGTTAGTAGAAATATAAAGTTCTAGAGTTCTCCTGAATAATCCATATTTAACATGTTAATACACTTACTAATTATTCCTTAGACAGAATGACAGTTAGAAGATACATTTTTATTAAAAATTAGTCAGCAATATCTCTTTTCCCCTTTTTAAATATATTATTCTATTAAAGACATCAATACATTCATATTAGGAAGTGTTAATAATTTTACTAAATGAAAGTCATTATCTTTATCACTGTTAATTATTAAAGTTAATAGAAATGTTCTCTATTATTCTGCATATGAAAATTAATAAAGATCAATTACTTATATATCCTTTGTGTTGTTTTGTAGGCAAAACAGTTTGATACTCTGCAAAGTTTTTTTAACCAAATACATTTGTCTCCTTTGAAATATTTTATTTCCTTCCACTATCATAAGTTTCTAGTTGGCTTTTCCCAATGAGGATATCTTGGCTTTCTATTCCATAATTAAATTAATGCATAAACTTCTTAAGATACTTTCCATATTTTTACAAGTTATTACTACTACTTTTAAAAGTCAAAATAATAAAATTATAATAAATTTAGAATTAACATTTAAAACAAAAGGAATACAGTTCTATTCCTATGAAATTTTCTTAATTTCTCCCCTCTTTCATCTATTCAATCTTTATTTATCGGAAAAATTTCTTAATCTCTGATTGGTTAATTACTACAAAACACTTAACAAAATTTAAATATTATTTCTGTCTAGACTTTTAAAATAATTTTATAACTGATATTATTAAATAATATTTTTCTAAATTTTATTTTAATACATTTAAATGTATCTTTTAATAATAAACACTTTTTGCTTCAATGTGAAATTTATCATTTATGTTATTATAACTTAATTTTAAAAACTTCTTATAAAATTGGTACAGTTAAATAAAATATAACATTTATGATTTAAACAAGTAATAAGTTCACTTTAATTTATTATTACACGAATGTGTGCATGCACACCTATCAACACACATCTCATTTTTCATTTATTTTATCATTATTAATTAAATAATTTAAGATAATAAATAAATAGCATTTTTTAATTTGACTATTAATGATAATAAAATTATTAACTTTTATTAATTATAACTACTAATTTAAAATATCTTATATGATTTTAATCATAATTCACTTTTATTTTAAAACAAATAAACACTATATTTCAATTTTATAACTTAAATAAATTATATTGATTTAAAGAAAACTAACTTAAGTTTAATACTATAGAAACAATGTACTTTAATCTATTCCATAAATTAAATAATAGGTTGTTACCTAGTTATTATATAAAATTTTAAATTTGTATGAAAATTGACAATTATTTACAACCATATAGTAATATAGGGGATTTGAACTCAAACTTTCAAGCAACTTTCAACTATCCATACTATCTCATAATACTGATAAACATGATAAAACACATGTAGAAAAGATAAATAATCAATACATATTTCATGTTGAATCAGCACTCATAAGTTAGTCCAGATTATCATCTCCCACATATATATATAGTCAGTGCTCAGTTTATATTAAGATAGCAAATCTTTATACTTTAATGGACAGGCTTCAATCTCCTCCAACTCTTCAGCCATCCATACCGGAAATCTGATGATAGAATGTCCAAATCCCATGCTGATGCCAATATTGTTGTTATGCCCATGTTGACCTCAAGTCATTTTGAGCCCTCATGTATAGGACAGTATCCATTTAAATACATAGAAGAGGGATGGGCAGAATGCAGACTTAATGTGTAAGATTTGAAATACAGGCATTCTTATACCTGGAACTTAATTGAAGGTTGAAGTAAATCGAAGCCTGTCCATTAAAGAATAAAGATTTGCTATCTTAATATAAACTGAGCACTGATTATATATATGTGTGTGGGAGATGATATTCTGGATCAACTGATGAATGCTGATTCAGCACGACATAAGTATTGATTATTTATATTTCTACACATGTATGGTCATGTATATCAGTGGTATGAGATAGTGTGGAGAGTTGAAGGTTGCTTGAAAGTCTGAGTTCAAATCACAGCCTTAGTAAATATTACTTAATATAATAATGTGCGTTTAATAAAATTTATAATTATAATTAAGTTCCAGGTAAAAGAATGTCTGTATTTTAAATCTTAACCATATAGTAATGTAAAAAATAGAAAGGCTGCAATATATATATATATATTGTAATGATCACACACAGTGATCACACATGTAAATATTTAATATGTCAAGTAATATTAAATATGTTGTTTTTTTTTGAAATACGAAATAGTGTTTAAAACTAGACAAATTTTAGAATAAACTTGAAAGGAAAAAAAAGGAAATCTATTACAAGATTTATAATGTGTTTAAATCGAAGTCGTTTGAATTGATTTAAGGAAGTGAACTGATTAGAATTAATTACAAAGGAAAATATTACAGTAGTTAAGTGAAGGAGAGGGAAGGGGATGAAACGAGATTCCTATCTTTTACTCTTCAAAGTCAACATTTTGAAAAGAAAATAATAATAAATAATAAAGTTAAGAGAACATTAAATTTAAAAGAAAAAGGAGTCAGATAATTTGAGAACTAATATTTACGAAATTCTGTTGAAAAATATATAAGTAGAAATAGGTTTATGTAAAGATAAGGATCTTTTCTGTAAATATATATAACTGTTTAAAGGAAGGGAAAGGATATTGTAAGTAAATAAAATTGATTTTATTGAGTAGTAAAAAAGAGATAATAAATCAATCAAAACTGATGCTATGAAATTAAAATATATATATATAGGTTTGCAAAAGGAAGTAGAAATAAAGGTGTGAAATGGACATAATGACATTCCAGTGAACAATGATGGGAAAGGCTATAAAAACGAGAGATCAAGATAGAAAGAAAAAAAAGGAAAGAGCAGAAAATTTATTAGGCTTCTTGTCTAAGACTTTACTTTGTTTTTTGTTTTTTTTTGCAGAAAGCCAAAATTTTGGATCAAGTGACCGTGAACAAACTCTGCTATAATTGTAAAGCTTCAGGGATGCATGGCTAGTGGCCACAGATGGATGCTAGTTTGATCCATACCTGCCTTGCTTGTATGGTCAGCCACAATCCATGAATTAACAGCAGATATTACACCTGCCTAATAGCTCACCGTTCTTGTCACTGCTACACCACTACCTGAATGTCAAAAAGAATATGGAGAAACTAAACTGAATGGAAGAAATCAGAGCCAGATTCCAAGAACAATCATCTGTCCTAAAGAAGTGGGATAATTCACATATCAACTGAATATACTCTAACTGTGAGAAAACCTAGGTAAATCAAACTTTTAAATATATATGTCATGCATGTAGACACTTTCAGTAACATGGCCAAATGAACTTAAATCTAATTGCTTAATTAACTATTAGTAAAGTGAACTATCTATTAGATATATCAATAAAACACCGGAATGGAAAGTGATATTCTACTTTCTATAATTATTTCATAAAATTGGAGATGATTACTAGTATTAGTATTAGTGCTATAGAACTATATATATAATTTTATCTTATTTATCTTTAATGATTTTTTTTCTTACCGTAATATTATGTCTTATTTGTATATTTTTTTATGTATTAAATAATGCTTAATAATGGATGGCTCTTTATGTCTCGTCTCTCTTTTCTCACCAAACGAATCAGAGTAATATGCCTGTAGAGCTTATTTAATAATCAATTAGAATCTATTTTTAATAATATGGTACATGTGATGGTTATTGTATAGTATTAATAATTTCCCGAAAAATTTATAAATTCATCCAAGCGTTGTAAATTTGTAATAATTGCAACAGTCGAGAGACGTCTGATCGGGAAAGATAACTTTATAGCAATATTCGTATTGTTGTGGGTTCGATCGAGTATAGATGTAAAATTGTTTATATTTATATGCTCTCTTGCTTGTGGTAATGGATCCAGACTTAGAGCGGTGTGAAATCGCAGGATTCCATTACAATATATATAAATATTAATCAATTGATACATTATACATAAATTGAAATAATAACCAGCTCATTGATATACAATTTAACTTTTAAGAAAATTGATTTTCATTCACATTTAAAGTTTTAAAAATGGCATCTTGAGAAGGTTCATATATGAATAAAAATTGATTTGATGATTTTAAATTAAGTGGTATATCAGTAAGTTGCCTTATTATTTTAATTTTTCTAATCTATTGATTGATTATTTATAATTTTTTGACAATATTATGGTCATATAATTTACTGAAAAATGATTATAAGAAATTATATATATATATTAAATTAAAAATAAAATTTTATTAAAGTAAATAGCTGCAAATTGAAATGAACATCATATTTCTATTTTGTATTTTGCTTAGGTTATTTTATTCCTAACAAATAGAGTTTAATTTGTTACAATATATTAGTAAATGAAACTTATTAGTGTTTTGTGAGAACTGCTTATTCATATTTAGATTATACATATTTTCTAGAATATTTTTAATTTTCCCAAAACTTTGAAACAGCTTTTAAAAATAGATAACAGTCAAGAAAAAAAAAAAGAATTCAGGAAAATAATTATTAAATTGCACACATTTGTTGATTATATAAAAATACATTTATAAAATATATGTGTATTCAATATAATACAAAGGAAGCACAACAATTTCTATTAGCTGTCTGATATAAATGTATAATTTTTCAGAAAATCTAAGAATCAAATGATAACTTCATATTCTTTTAATCATGGATTTTATTAAGGATTGGTTTTCTGATAAATGCTGTAATAAAATGAATTTATAACTTAAATAAACCATAAATGCAACATTATTAATTTGAAGTTATCCTCAAATAGGTAAACATAAGAAACAGAATCTCACTTTATATAATAACCATTGTAATTTAATAAATAGAAATCAAAAATTGTAAATATTTAAAAATCCCTTGTATATGTAACATAAATGAAGCAGACCAAATTCTGTGAACTGTCAAATATAAATGTATACAATCACTTTTGTATACATAGTTTTTCTAAAGCAAATTTCACTTATTCTAATATGGTCTTGTCATCATCTATTGTTAGTCTAACCAATCAATAAATAGTAAGTGATCGTATTTATTAAGTTCACAAACAGTGATATCTTATTCTTATTTTGAACTTAGTTTTTGGCTTATCATCCCAATTAATGAATATCTTAGACCTAGATCTAGTTTGGGGATATGGATAAGATAGAATTGGATATGGATTTAATATTCATTACTATATAATATCTATTTTATTCAAGAGTGTAACTGATGATAGTGCTGCAACAGAATAAACAGTTTGTCACTGAAAAGTATTGTGTAAGTTATGATCATATGTTTTTGATTATATAATTCACAAGTAATATTTGCATTTTATATTTATATTTTTATTACATATGGATGAGGTAAAGATGGCTGAGATTTTAATGAGGGAAAGCTATAAAATATTGTATTCAACAAAATCATTCATGCAGAAAAACTCATGAACTAATCATGTCTGATTAACTGAATAACAACACTATCAATTTATTGTGCTTTTCTTAATAGTGCAAAAAAAAAAAAGACAAAATAATTATTACCAAGCCTGATGATATGGATACAATAAAACTATTATCAATTACTCAAGTTTATAATAGGTGGCTCTGGAGAAGAGTGAAGATATTTGCTCTTGAAAACACACATGTTACAACCGACAAAAGAAAATTTCAGTTTTAAGACAGATTTTAAAAGAAAAAACCATAGTCAAATAATATTAACAATTATCATATCTACAATCAGAAATTTTCATCATGAAAGTTCAATAATGAATAAATACAAAAAAAGTCATTTAATTAATACAAAAAAGACTTTGGGAAAATATGTAAAATTTCTAAAATAAATAGGAAAAATGTGTTTAGAAAAATATTCATATAATGATATTCGCAGATTATTAGCAAATGCTGAAAATGAATAATAATTAAATAAATTAGAGTAAGTAAAAACAAAAAGTTGATGTTTTCTAAAAAAAATAATGAATAGATGAATAAAATAACAATAGTATATGGATTTCACTACATGTAAAATTTTTGTTTGTAGAGAAGTTTATTCACTAATTTAATGTTTCTAATTTTCATCATAAACCATTCGTTTAATATTTCACCTTAGCATTTCATTTTGATTTGTGAAACCCTTAGTTTTTATATAAAACTGTAACACAGAAGATTGCTTAGTAAGTTTCACTTCATAAATACTTGCGAGATGTTAATGAGATTCATTTTGAAATATTTCTTTAATAGCAGTTTGTTTATTTCAAAATAATAAATTTCCTAAAAAAATTATTTTATGAAAAATAAATGTATTTCTTAAGAAAATAATTATATTGTTTATTGAATTTATTGTGTATTTAATTAAAAAGATATCAATTTGCTTTTTTGATAACAAGTTATTTATTTATTTTTTGAAAGTTTTTTTTTTTTTTTTAGTAAAATATTGTAAGTATAAAAGGCCCTGCAAGTTCATTTTAGTTTGTAATATTAATTATTAGATGCAATAATACTCGGAATAAAAGTTAAGAAGGTCATACTCTAGACAAATGAATGTGTTGGTCACTATCATTGCTACACACAGTCCTGAAATGACAGTTAACTAAGAACCTCTTTTAAATTATTTCTTGCTTATTATTTTTAAGTGACCAAAGAAAATCTTTCAAATCTAATGTCAAATATAAATTACAATTTGCTGGAGAATTTAACTCGAATATAAACTACTAGCTACTGGAAAAACCTATGAGAATTCTATTTCAGGCATGAAGAAAGCTGCTTATGAACTAATGTAAAATGAATGGATTTATAATTTCAATATTGCCTAAATGCCATTAGTGAGTTTACACATGTAAAATTAATATCAACTAAAGCTACAAAACAAAGAATCTGTTAAATATCAATTAAATTATAACACATCACTAAAAAATTCTTATGCAAAAAAAATGTTTTATAAAATTTTAAATGTTCAATTTATAGTACAGACTGATTTCATGCAAAAATGTAGTAAATTAAGAAATTCAGAACCCTATTCTTTTCATGACCAGAATACCCATTGTCATTGTTGACACCCAAAGATACTCTCCATTGTGATTTCACCATTACCTCATCATAATCACAGTGACTTGTTCAGATATCCCAATTTTCAGGAACAGTGATCCAATTTGTAAAACACTATATATGTATATACAATCATAGAATCATTATTCTATTATGCATATTTGTCTATCCATAAGCCTTCCTAATCATTTCTAACTCTTGGATATAATAGCCATAAACTCTCCTCTCAGTGACTTTATGATATCATTGAATCTTCTTTGCCCTTATACTTTCTACAAATTGCACAAGATCAAGTGCCAAAAATAATGATTTGCATATCTAAATTACTTTTTTATAAATAATAATTGCATTTCATTTTGCCACTATCTTCCATGAGGTGACAAATTCAATGTTCAACAGAGTATATATAAATACATCTCATCAGCTTCTAAACGCAATGCATACATATATCTAAAAATATATAATATATACTCACTCTGATGGAAGACACCATGTTTTGGGAAAAAAGCCATAATCCTTGGGAAATATTTTAAACATTCGAGATAAATTCCTAGCTAAAAGATCTTTGCGACATATTTCACTCATTCCAGGAAAATGATTAATTTTCTATAAATAAATAATAATAATTATGAATTTATCTTTGAGAATAACAATAATAATAATTATATGACATATAAAAAAAGATTTTTATTTCAGAAAAAGATATTTTTAACATGATCAAAAAAAAAACACTCAAGGATAATTAATTAGAACAATAGATTCAATTTAAGACAATTAATCAAAAGGTAAAAATAAGAATTACATAAAAGGTAAACAACAGAAAGCAAGATTAGTTAATATAATTTCAGAATCTTTAAAAGATATTCATGTAGAATTTAGGCCATCATAGTGTAATATATTTAGAAGAGGTTTAGATATTCTAAAAATCACATTCCAATGTCTGTTGAACATTTGTGAGAAAATATCAGAGATATTTGTCATGGAGATTAGAATAAATTTAATGTAAACTGTTATCACTATCTTGAAGCCATATGCAGCTTCTGATTAATTAAAATTTGGGTATTTATAGTGTTAAAAAATACTATTGTTCATCTATCTAGCTATACTTCAATTATTCTTGAGTTTAATGACTTTATTTAGCGAGATCTGTCTTATAAGATTTAGTACTATCACATATTAATTAAAATTAATTTCTATATTTAATTCTAAATGATAAAAATTATCCTTGGGTATTTTTTATGATTTTATAATAAATTGTAATTATTAATTTTAAGCGTTTCTTTAAGTCTTCTTTCTATTCTGTAACAAGTTTTTACTATTTTTATTTCAATTAAAAACCATTATTTAATTTTTGCATGGTTTATTGCAGTGATACAGTAGCAGGATCTTGAGCTCAAGGCCATAAATCATGACTGCTCAAGGCCCATGATTATGGCCTAGCTTTGTCACTTCCAATGTCCAATCTTCTTACGAACTCCTGACCAATAAACTATTCAATTATTTTATTTTTTACTGATATTTATTCAATGCTATTATTACTACAAAATTATTTCTTATTGAAATGACTACTATTATAACAATTAATAACATTGTGTATTGACTACTTTTGTATATTTTTTTTTTTTTGCTAGAATAAGATTGTTCTCATTTAATAACCTTTTGTCTTTAGTTTTTAAAATTATTGCCCTTTATTGTGTTTAATTGAGAAAATAAAAATATTTTTTAAAAAAGCATTTCTTTACTTATATCCTCCTCTTACTACTATTATTATTGTGTTTCAACAATAATCTTTATTAATCCTTTGGGTTACATAGCATTATATAACACTGATTATAAGAGTTACAAGTACAATCATGTTGTACAGGTTTTTATATAGATTAATTTCAAGGGTTACAATAATCAGGTTTCAAGGTATATTTTTTTACAAATGCTGCTACTAGTTTTGATACAAAACTGGATATCAAGTTTAACCATTAAAGTCTTAAAAAACAATTCAATAAAAAACTCAATTTCATAAGTAGATAAATATGACCTAAGATTATAAAATCTGGCATCATATTGAAAGATATTTGCAGTCACTAAATTACTCTTGATTATCGTTCTTTTAATTGTTAATCTTGTAGTATACTAGAGAGGTAACTTATAATTCATGTAGCATAAAATCAAGCTATGGGTCCTGTGCAAGGAACAAAGTCAGTTTAGAATAGAAATTCCAAATGGTGACAGCTGGTAGATTGTGATAGACAGGGAGTAAATTCTGTGGTCTGATGGTGGATGGAGTTGAAAACAATTAGTGAAGGTGAGTTTTGTTGAGAGTAATGGATGGTAGCATGCTATTCAAGATGGTTATTGTTGGATTATGACCTATTATAGATTGAATCGTTGCATTAGTAGTGACCAGGTGGCAGCAAAAATATCTGGGGGTGCAATTTTGTAGTCCAGGACCTTGATTTATCAGAGCTTATTGATGAATATAGCTGGGCATTTTCTGGTGTTGTTGCCAATTGTGAATATTCAATGAATGCACCAGAAGGCATACAGGGTAAAGTTGTTGCATGTGCAGTGGGAGAGTTATCTTCTGATAGGATTGAATTAGGTGTTGTATAGATGCAACTGGTCATCTACATGTATTTAGCATAATAGTTCTGATTTACTAGAGAGCTTGGCACTGATGAAAGAGATGTTGTTGAGCTTTTTCTGCTGCATGACATAAAGTGCAGGATGGATTTATATTTTTAGATGAACAACTTCTTTCTCATCTCTTTCTTATTATTATTATTTAAATAATAAGTTTTATTTATCTTAGAAAGTTACAAGGGAAACATACTTTGAATTGCTATATTTATATGGGCAATTCGCAGTTGTAGGCTTACATATATTAGTTGCTTTATTCATTTACACATATTTTTTTCTATATTGTGGATTAGTTACAAGGGTTTTACATAGCTTGGATTGCTATAGTTACATAGGGAATCCATAAATGTAGATTTACATATGTAAAAGCTGATTTATTGATTTACACAAGATTACGAGAATTTTTACATGCTGTGGATTAGTTACAAGGGTTTTACATAGTTTGGATTGCTTTGATTGCATGGGCAATCCATAGTTGTAGGTTTACATATGTAAAGTTGATTTACCCAGAACTGGAGGAATTTTTACAAGCAGTGGATTAGTTACAAGAGATTTATATAGCTTGGATTGCAGTGTTTACATTGGCAATCTGTAATTGTAAGTTTGTGTATGTAAAAGTTGATTTATTGATTTACACAAGATTACATGAATTTTACATGCTCTGGATTGCTGTATTTACACATGATAACCAGGTTTAGTTTTATATGTTGTTTGTTTGCCTGGGTAACATTTATGAGGAACTAGTGACTTTCATGGGAGTATGGCAATTGTGAGGTCTGCAAAAACTAATATTAAATCAATGCGTTAATTTTGACTCTTTAGGTTGCCAGATTTTCATTGGGTGATCAAGTTTTCTCTTTGCTTTGTTGGGGATGTGAGTTGGGGATATGTTGATATGGGTAGGATGGTGGGATTGTTTTTATAATTAGTGAAGAGGTTTTTTTAACTATGCTATACCTGTTTTCTGGTGCATTTGAATAGATGAATATTTCAGAGGGATGATTATATAGTTATGTAGTATCTAGCTGTGTTAGAGATGGAGGCTGGATACAGGTGTTGATGATGTTCAAGTATGCGATCCATGGGTACACAGTCCAGATTTGCAAAGGAGGATGGTGATGCAGCAGTGTTAGAATTGGTTGCAATTGATAAGTTAGAGTTTATAATAGGATGGTCAGGTCTGGGTCTGAATGAGCTAGAGATGAGGCTGGTGTGAGATTCATAGATAAAGATTCAGACATAGAGAGACATGATAAAAGCTGGGTAGGTTGTTAGGCTTGGCTTTATGTTTTTTGAAATTATCATAAGTAACTTGATTTAAATTGAAAAATTTGAATGAAAAATATAACACAAAAAGGAAATAAGTTATCAATTAATTGGAAATTGAAAAAGGTGTATAATGTTAGTTTTTTTAAACTTGTTATCCAAAGATTTGAGTACTTACTTTATAAGCATAAAGAACAGAGCCTGTTAATTTGGTTGTGAGCAAGTGAACTGATTGCTGGGGAACTTGAGATCAAATTTTTATTACTAAACAAAGATCAAAGTTTACTACAATAACATTAAAAATAAGCATATGCTTGACTAACCTTTGGACATTGAAACTTTGTGCTGGTTTTACAGTTAACAAACACTAGGCATGTGATGGCTTTTTTAAAAAAAATTATCATTAAATAACTACATTTTAATTGAAAATTTGAATGAAAAATGGGTATTTTAGTATTAGTTCTGCAATACAGAGTATGTATTATACCTACTGTGCCTTTTCACATTTGTATCAATCCACTGATAACTCTGTAATCTTGTGATCTGACCAAAATAACATGTACACGGATCTTTAGTACACAATATTTTTTCACAAAATTTGCAAAAAAAAATAACATGTACATGGATCTTGTATATGATATTTTGGCAAGATTTACAAAGTTATCAGGAGGTTGATACAAAATGTGAAAAGGCACAGTAGGTCTAATACATGCTCCGTATTGCAAGACTAAAAATAACTAAAAGTAAAAAAAATACAGATATATATACAACTTTCACATTAACAACTTTAAACACAAAATTTTAAGCAAAACAAAAAAAAAAGTGATTTGCAATCTTAATGAAATGACACCATTACACAAAAAAATTAATAAAGATATGAATGATTATTAGGTTTTTATACTGACAAAAACATTTATTTATATCAGTAAGTATACTCACAGGATTTATTTCCTTTCAATTTGATGTCATTACAACATTACACATTTTCTATGGGTGTGAAAAGGCATCCTATCTCCCCTATGTTGCAGAACTAATATCAAAGTACCATACAAAATTAACACTCATCAATTGATTGGAAATTGAAGAAGGTATATGAAGGTAGTTTTTTCCCTTTTGTTAGCCTAAGATTTTGAATACTTTTAAAACATAAAAAACCACAGCTAGTTAACTTGTTTGTGAGCAAGTGAACTACTTCCTGTGTGCTTGAAACTTAATTTTCTTTTTTTCTCAAACAAAAATAATAAAATTAAAAATATGTATATGTTTGACTGAAACTTTGGACTTGAAATTTTGAATTAGTAATATTGGTGACAGGCTTTTCTGGTCATGTGATGACTTTGTCACCATATTATTTTCTATATTTTCATTGGGTAATTTGATTTTAATTGAAATTTTGAATGAAAAATGTAATACAAAATTATTAATTAATTATCAACTCATTGGAAATTGAAAAAAGGTATATCAGGGTAAGGTTTTTACCTTGTTAAGCCTAGGTTTAGAGTACTTTTGGAACATGAAAAACTAGAGCTAGTTAACATGGTTGTAGACAAATGGATGGCATTCTGCAGAACTTATTATTATTACTGTTGTGATTTAATCATTGTATAATTAATTGTATATATAATTCCTAAAAATATATACTTGAGAGTGACACAAGTGCATTAATCATTCATTTTTAGGCCAATTTCTAACATGTTATTCTCTAATTCAATTCTTAAGAACAGTTAGCTAAGAAATCCAACTGAATAATACCTATTCTCAATGCATAAGTTTCCAACTCTTCTCAGTGAATGCACTTTAAAAGCATCAACATAATTAATGCAACAGAGATTTTCTTTGATTGTTGTAAACTCATTTTAAGTTAGTTATACTCTTTGAAATAATTGTACTTTCTTTAAAAATCATATCTTAGCACAATATTAAATCTACTTTAGCTACATTTAATTTGATTATTATTAAATTAACTTTATTGTCAATATATAAGTAATATATACTGAATGGTTTACACTGCTTTCCAATGCTGCTAACTTTTTATTGATATCTATGGAATTATAATACAATTTTCAAGCATCAATAACTTGTTTGGCATCTCCCATTCTGTAATTAGAGTGATAACAAGCAGTTACCTACATCATTAACACTTGAGTATAATCTGAACAAAAATATTTGTCAGCATATTTCAAATTGGATCATATAAATTTGAAAAAACTTTGAAGGTCTGCTATAGATAATAATTAAAATAATACAAAATGTTTAATACACATGAACATGGTGAGCTTTCAGAATTTGTTTAAGAATTTACTATGTCAGAGTTTAAATTACTTCCTTTATATTTATCAAAATCATTGTTACAACCACTAGTGGAATATTGAAGTATAGCAATAGTGAAATAAATAAATGTGGAAAACTGCCTTTAAAAATAATTACAATTAAAAATACTGGTATCCCTTCCTTCAGAAAATTCATAAGTTAAAAATGAGATTTAATGCTAACCTAAATGATTGAAGACATGTAGGATAAAAAAAATCAGAGGTAGAGAACAAAGAAAAAAAAAAATTATACCAAAAATAATACCTAGCTTTTAAAATGCCAAGATCTTATTCTACAAAACAATATGAGATACTTTTGGTATGCTTTTGGCCATTTACCATTAATTCTCATTTGGTTATTACATCATTTTCCACTTGTAGACCCTATAGATAACTTGAATTTAATAAATCAAATGGAATTTTATCAATTCTCTATGGTTTCTTTTTTCTATATCTATCCCATTTTCTTTACCGTTGTCATAGACAAGGTCTAATTATATAGTGTTCTCGTGTTTTTAAACATCTATCTTTTTACTATTAATTTACTATTTTTGATTCAATTATTGCTTTATTTCTGTAATCTGTCATTTTCATTCAAATTGTTTTTTTTTTTATTATAAATTAAATCCAACCTAACTTTCTAAATAATTATTCTATTTCCATTTCATTCTTTATCTTTTCTAACTCTATTTATTATGTTTCAATTTACTATTAAGCTTTGTGCACATATTTCTATTAATTTCAATATTTTTTTTTTTCTTTATTATTTCATTAATCATCTCATCATTAATCCAATGGTTTCTTATTAAATTCAAAGAAATAAAACATAAATCACAGTAATAGAATTCAAAATTTATAATTACTAATTACATTCCTTATTAAGCTATTTCACTAATATTCACAATCAAAATTATAAGAATGTTGAGTTCAAATGAAGTTTTGCTAAAGTGCTATTTAAAATTTTTCTCTTAAGCTAATATATATAATAAATATATTCAAACATATATTTCAGATTCATTTTTATATATATAGTTGCTTATTGTTAATATTAATTTTATACTGATATTTTAAAAGATCACATACAACATTGACTAAATAATGGAAGTCATTATTTTATAATTCATCAAACAAATAATGATTAGCAAGATAGATTAATTGTGAGTCATCTACTTTAAATGTTCCTAAGAAATTACTTCATGTGCTTAAAATACCAAGCCATAGTTAAAATAGGCTAACACATAAATTATTAAATTATAAGAACTTATTAAATTTACTAACATTTCAACTAAAAATAATAATTACATTTTTAGCACAATTAAGAGTGTAATGATAAGTACACTTAGTAAAAATTGTAATAAGCCAATATCCCTATACTGAGTAAATATCTCTTCCTCCCCACTCCTTTAATGACTTTATTTGAATTCATTCCTAAACCTACTTATACATTAAATAATTTAAATCCATTTTTATCAATCACTTTGTTGACAGATTTAAAATGGTTAAAAATAAATACATCATTTTAAAAAGATAAACAGTGTCCACAATTCTATTATATAATTTGATTACTTATTATTGGCACTATTGATGATCTATATGATAATAAGAGTGTTTATAAAATATAAAATCTAGTTTATTAAATATTTTTTACCTGATATTTTTTCATGTCCATAACCTTATCCAGGGCAACAGAAAAGTCAGTCCAATATAGTAGCCAATCTTCCTCAGCAGAAATCTCCCTCAAACCAAATTTGAACGCAACACGTTTTACTAAAAAGTAAAATATAAAAAGTAAAATGACAAGCAATATCAAAGTCTTTAAATAGCCCGTTGCAACCTAAAAGTCTCTAAAGTCGCTTCTTATTGAGGAACAATAAAAGATAAAACAATTTCACCACACTTGCCAATTTCTGGATAGTGATGGTTTGAGGGATTTTCACTCTGTTTTTATTCTATAATAAAGGGTACCTAAACAACCGTTTAATGCATAACATTGGATAGTTAATCAGACTCTTAAAGTTCTAAAACTTTTTAAAAAATGTTCAATTTTACGCAATCCAAATTATATATATGAATATAATGTAACATATTAAAGGTACATACTTTATGTACATTTACTAAAAAGTATGAACATTTGCATGCTGGTGTTAATAGGTATTAATAACAATCATGTTGAGTTTATTTAGACTGGAAACCCTAACTAATTATGATAATCAGACCGAATATCTGTTAAGTTTATTTACTCTCAACATTAATACCAACCAAAATAGATTCAGTCATAAAAGGGTCCATCCCTGGTCACTGTAAGTATTTTTTTTATTTTATTAAAGGTCTGTCATACTGTAGACTAGGGTGCCACCTCTCTAAAGAGGAACATTTATGAGACAGGTTCAAAGCCATGTCTCACTTTTTGTTGTTAAATACCTCTGTTAGGGTAGTCACTTTTATTAATTCAGAAACATAAATTATTGTTTATCTTTAATCAACAATAATAAAAAAATAAGCATCTATCTCTGAATCACAACGATATAGGCACATGTGAAAACACCATAGAATAGAGACTACAAAGTACTTGTAACAAATTAATAAATCAATTTTATTTTACTATCAAAATTGGATTAGTTCTGATTATTTGCATAATATTTGCAAAATATAATATTTCAACCTATGGCATAATAAAAATAAAATATTAATATTTACAGAAATATACTGCCACTTGATTTTAATGGACTCTAACATTTTATATTTATTTTAGGTATAATATTTTATTTTAGGCCTATTAATAAAAATGAAATAATGATGTGATCACATTTTAGCCCATGTATTTGGAGACTTGATTTAATTTGACTTTAAATGTCCCTGTTAATTTTGATTTATAAGGATATTAGAAAATGTATAGTTAAGATAGGCTTTTGATTTCATGTAGCTTCAAACAACAATTATTCAGTTTGGTTAGCCTTCAGTTCATATGTTTTGGAAGATTTAATGGCCAAGGCTAGATTGATTTTAAATACAATTTCAATGTCAGCTGATCAGAGTTTCTGTAGAATAATTCACTAAAAAATTCTAAAGTTTTAACTAAAATTCAATTTTAAATTTTCATTAAAATATGTACATATTCAACCTCACAAAACCTATCCAACAAGTTGCCCATAAAATAGTGTAGTAAGAACAATAAGTACATTAGAGTATATAAACTATCAAATGTAAAAAAAAGTCTCTATTTTGCTAAATATATATAAAAAAAGAAATATTCAAACAACATTTTTTGTATGGAATTTCTGTTGATTTTCAATTTTTTTACCAATAGTTGAATTGTTTTTATATAAGGCAAATAATGAGTTTGACCATCACATTATTCGTTGATTATAAAAAGTTCAAATAATGCTAAAATGTAATTTAAAGTTAAAACTTAAGAATGTTAAAAGCATTTGGAAGTTAAAAATATCTTGACAATGTATTATCTATACTTAAACTAGTCATGGTCTAATTGGCAGATAAGAGAGTTCCATATTTTTCTCTAAACTATTTTTCCAAACATAAAAAAGAAGAATGAACAATTCAAACTCATTATTTTTTGTATGGAATTTCTGTTGATTTTCAATTTTTTTTTACCAACAGTTGAACTGTTTTTATATAAGGCAAATAATGAGTTTGTCCATCACATTATTCATTGATTATCAGAATTCAAACAATGCTAAAGTATAATTAATAATTAAACCATAAGAATGTTAAAAGTATTTAGAAAATAAAAATATCTTGATAATGAATTTTCTATACTTAACTAGTCACAGCCTAATTTACAGATAGGAGAGTTAATCTGGATGTATGTAATATATTGTAACGGAATATATGCCGTTACATTATTTTAAAATGAAAATAAAAAGATCGTAAATAAAATTTGATTTATTAAAAAGAAAAAAATTTAAAAAACTGAAAATTAAAAGTTGTTTAATATATATAGATCGCATGATGGACAACTTTAAAAACTATTTTAAAAAATATAAATATTTGAAAGTATTTTTTTTTGTTGTAAAAAAAGTAAGAATATAATAAAGATTGATATGTAAAAATATAAATAATGTTGATTTCTATAATCTTAGAAAATGGAAATGATTGTCTTATTAATTAAATGATTGTTCAAAAGCAAACTAGCCCTGAAGCATTTAAAATAAATTAAATGGTCAGATAAGAGAGTACAAAGAAATTAAATGACCAATGCAAACACCAGAAATGTCAGCACAGACTGTAATTGAAACACCAGAGGATTAGTGACGTCTTGCCGTTTGAATCCAAAGATTGTATGATAAGAGACTAATAAAAATATAAAAGCCAGATTATTATTATAATTGTTATCTGAGAGCTGACTATGAATATGTCATTATAACTAGCTATATTGCAGATTTTCACGATGTGGAAGTCTGCAATAAAATTAAATTTTCCGGACGACCAGCTGAGACCTCCCTATGACAGTTAGGGGCCAAAAAGGAATGGCAAGTGGCGGCTTCATTTTTAAAAAGGAAGACCAAACAATCTATATAACTGATCACGAAGATGGACCTCAGAATCTGTAAAGTATAAACTTTTGCCAATTGAACTTTCTTTTAAATAATTACCGTATAACGTCAATAAGTAATCAATCCAAAAAAAAAAAAAAAGTAATATAAATGAATGTACTCTTATCTGACCAAGAATAGAACTCTAAATCAATTATAAATATACGTTTGCTATTTCAATCATTTCCATTTTTTTTTATTTAATTATTTATGTTTGTGTTTAACTAGGTTATTTATTTCTATCTGTTAAATAAAATGTATTAAATTAAAGTTGGGTGTAGATAGCTGCATGAATAAAGAGTAATAACTGTTTAAATTCGTTTATGTTTAATTTAAGGGATTTTAGTTTCAGGCTATTTGTTTTGTAGTTAGGGCAATGCTTGTGGAAGGATATATGGGTGTTTATATTAATGTAATGTGAAGCGTGTTTAGCATACAGGGCAACGTGCCCAACTGAATGCATGACCCCAAAGAGGCAGTCATATCGTTGAAATGGTGGCAGATGTATTTCCTGCGCCATTGACCCCTTCTAGCTCTATGGACAGGGACCACTTTTCCCCATAAGTAGCACTCTTTAAAATAAAAAAAAATTATATACATGATTCCTTAGTCTAACAGATGCCCTTTCCTGATCTAGACATGGATCATTTCTTTCAAATAATATCATGCTGTCAGATGCCCATTCCTGTCGGTGTGGTTTTATGCTAGCATCTTCATATTGCATTAGTTGCAAATATATATCTGGAAGCTGACATTGGGTTGGCTACGAACTTTTAGTCTGAGATTGAATGAATGTTTTGATAAGTTTTTAAGTGAAAAAAAATCTATGTAGACTATCTATGCTCGTCATGCTAAAGTAAAATATAATTTAAATATCTATCTGTGCGGTCTATTTAAATAGTAATTTGAATTTAAAATTAAAAAAAAAAATTATTAATGTTAAAATAAATTTATTCCTCAATTTTAAATGTGCGTTAATAAAATCTATTTGTGTGTTAATTACTGGCAGTGGCTTCTTTTATTTTATTGTTTTAAATATTAATGTTTCGATCTCTGCTACTCTATGAGCTAGTGACATTGGGCAAACGGTCAGAATAATATATATATATATATATAAGATTTTTTTGAATCTTAACTTACGTATCTGCCTACTATATAAATTTTTCTAGGTTCAAATGCCTAGATGGCGCCCGTTTAGTGTGGATACGTTTAAGGCTTGTTCATTGACTGTTAAAATATATTAGCCATTATGTAAAAATTGTTGCAGCAATTAAAATAAAAACACTATAAAAAAGATTATGTAGTATACTTCTATTCCTAAAAAAAAGTCATGCTTCATCACTGATATAAATATATATTGTAACAGTCAGGTTTGTATATTTGCTCAATAGACCGAGAGTCCGAGGCAGAGAACCAAAAGCTGACTAAGTCAGGATAGTAATATCCTACATCTCATCATAACTCGTGCTTCCAAATCAACCCATTGTGAATGACATGCCTGAGGCTACACTCGATATCTTTTTATTCATGTTCCAGCAATAGCAAAGTGGTAAAACATGAGACATCCCCTCCCCCACACTTGATATTATAAAACTTAACTAGTGATTCATAAAGAATGAGCAAGAATGGAGACTGAGAGGGATTTATATTTCATAAATTTAATGTAATAATTAAAAAGTTATAAAGTAAAATAAATTATGTACATATTTCTCACATGCAGGTGAGTGGATACTTAGGGTTACAAAGCATATGATAATGCAAATTATATATTGCTTACATGCAGGTGAGGGAATGCCTAGGTTTACAAAGAATATGATAACACAAATTATATATTGCTCATACACAGGTGAATGACTACTTAGATTTACAAAATGTTTAATGTAATTATCAATAAGTCATAAACAAAGCCAATTATATTTGCTCACACACAGGTGAGTGAAATTTAGGGTTGCAAAATGTCTAAATAGATTATGAGTTGCAGAGCTAACAATATGCTTATAACATCTTTTATGTCATAACCCATGCATAGTAAAAAACAGTAATAGTTAGAGTGATCAATTAATTGGTAACCATTTGGAATTATATTATTATGTTTAAACATAACTTATAATGATATTTGCATGATATTATATATAATTACTATGCAGATAATCATATTAACTTAGATTCCGAATCGGATCAAAGCCGATGTTAATTTCTATGGGAGTTTGAACTGATGCCAGGCTGTTGAATGTTAGATTCTAGGGCATTACAGACTATAGTATCAGAATATGTGCATCTCGAATGTGTTCTTAATTGAGGTTCATTACCTAGTAATCGGTTCCTCAGACTGCGCTACTTGCTATAATATGAAGAGGCCCTTTTGTTCAAGTGAGTGGAACAAAGGCTTAATGAGCCCTTGGACCATTTTGGTTCCTTCAAATACAACTAAATGTCACAGTTGCCTAAACTTTTGAAGCATGACTTGACATGGAATCGATCCTGATGTAGGCCTTTATAGGTATAGCAAGAAGTTATGCATATTTATGCTAACTAGCAACACATTCGCCATGCTAATTTAATATTTTCATAAATAAATTTTGCCAAATCTTAGCTTCTATCAGTGGCACTACCACTGGTCAGTTCATAAATAGTATTACTTAGTCACACTACAAAGGCAATAATAAGACTCTGATTTAAGGATATCTGTATAACTTAATCTCTAATTAAGAAGAGTTACAGCAAAATTAAGGATTTACTAAGACTTAAAATATTACTTATATGCTATATAGAATTACTCACGCCTAATATTAAGCAAATATTGATTTTTAAATAACCTAAGCAAAAGATTGATTTTTAAAATAACTTAAGCAAAAGGTTGATTTTTAAAATAACTTATGCAAAATATTCATTTTTAAATAATTTATTCTGTGCATTATAAGTAACGATTCACTCTAGCGTAAATCATAGTTTGATTTCAGAAGGGAGTTTTGTCTATATTTCTTTATATTATAATATTCTAACATAATGGAAAGGTGCCTAATCGCCTCTCCGATAATTATTAAACCCCACAAAATTCCGTTCTGATGAACATAGCATAAATTAATAAACATAAAATTAAAACTAAATATACACTGTAGATGGCATAAGATCAAATTGCAGAAAATGATTAATAAAATTATAATTTGGAAATGAAGAATTTGTTTGAATAGTTTTATAGAACCTAAATATTTATGATTACTTAAAATATTTATGATCAAACAAGGATTTTGAGAGTGCTCTAAGCTTTAAAGTAAATTTAATATACGATTTAGTTTAACATTTACATAATATAATTAAATACAATACTTAATTAGCTAGCTTTTAATTTAGAATTGGTTTAGCAATGAAATTAGTGTATTGTGCAGAATGATTTACCGGTAATACTTGGTAGTAAGTCTTTCAAGGTATTCTTTCCTGGGATTCTCCTCTTCATTAAATCAGGCTGTGGCTTTCCTATATTTAAGTCTGGAAGCAGTTTTTCTATTACTTCGATAGTGGATTTTCTTCATCATTTCGGTCAAAAATTCTCTAGTACTTTGGGTGAAGCTTCTCCATCACTGGGCTTGGACTGAGGTTGATGTCTTCTTCCATTCTGTAGAACAGTTTTCTATGAGAGATAGATGGCCAGTCTATTGTCCCACTAGCTGACAGTTCTCATTTTAACAGCTTGAGTAATGGCTTGGTCAGAATTCAACTTGGTCAAAGTAATGCAGGAACAGCTCTTTAATTATTTTCAACACTTGTTTGGAAAATGCATCTCAACACTTTTTAATGGCAACTACGGGCTTTTTTATATCATATTTTTGCCATATTCTCCATTAGCCACAGCCAAATCTGAAGTTAAAAGCTCTATTCCCTTGGGTTTCCCAATTACACTTAGCATAAATTTATGCCTGACTGGATTTTCTAATTTGTTTTTGCCTATAATTTTAAATGAGGTCAATTTTCAGCTAAAAGATTATTTTTAGACAAAATGTTAAAACTCATAAACAATTTACAGACTGTGTAAACAAACAATAGAACTCGAAAATTATTTTAAATGAATATTAAAACTTAAGCTAACTATTTGGTTAGCAATTTAATGAAAGTCAGATCAATAACTAAAGCAGATTCCACTAGACTTTATTAACCTATGATTATTGTAGTAATTTAAATCTACTTCAATATTTAATGATACTGCATTTTATCTAAACAGATGAGCTTCTAAATAACTATAATTGCATTTTACAAAACATTTTTAAATATAGACACTATTTTAAAGGTTGAAACAAAATAATATTTGACTTAAATGTATATCTAGTGTAATAAATGCTAAGTAGAAAGTATAAACATTTCATTGTATCCTTCAATAAAGCGATACACAATTATTTCTACTTTAATATTTAATTAACAATATTCTATTGAAGTCAACTAGTTTTCATATCCTTTTGAAAATACTTTGAAAACCTATGCACACCTTTAAATGTCTAAACAAATTAATCTACATCTAGTTTAATAAGAAGCTATAAAGTAATGTATAAATAATTTATTCATATCTTCCAATAAAGTGATACTTAATTATTGCTTCATTTATATGTTGAAATAGAATACTCCACGAGAATTTATTATCAACAATCTATTAGCTAATTTCTAACTCTAATATGCCCAATCCCATTATATAAAAGATATATTAAGTTTCTATTGGATGTTTATTAACCTATAATTATTAATATTATCTATTTAAACCCTCAAATAAAAAAATATGAAATTGGTTTTAGTAATAATTAAAATATATGATTATAATAGACATTTATTCTGATTTAAAGATAATATTCAATTAAACCCTTCAATGAAATTTGTACCCTTCACTTTAGAGAAATTTAAAAAAAATTACTTAAGACAAGTTATTCTAAACTAATGATAAAATATGATCTATTTAGATTTTTATGATGGGATTAGACAAACAAAGAAATGATCAACTCTAAGCTAATGACATTACCTGTAATATTAACTAAAATAAAATATAATATATAATATTTGAATGCAGAAATAAATATAAAATTTATATGGGAATAAAATAAAAAATGCTAATATGCAAAACATACCATATCTTATATTCTAGTTCACTTACCAAGCTGAGTTTGAACCTTGAAATGAATTTTAAGTTGCAAAATCATCTTACGTGATCAAAAAAAATAATTAACAGAATCTTGACATTTAAATCAACTCAATTTATTGGATTATATAAAAAAAAATCGGTAAAATTAACAACAAAATACAATAGGAAATTAAACTATATTTCTGATTGATTGAATTAATAAAAAAAATGATAAAATTTCTGTGGGTAACTCTAAAATATGTTGCGAAAACAATAATGACACATATATAAAAAAAAAATGAATGGAAGGAGAGATTTTGAATATCTTAATGAAAAATTTGCTAGATAACAGATACCAAATATATGCTATTAAATGAAATGGATTTCTATTTGTTCATTAGCATAATAATTAAACAAACATAAAATAAAGCTGTATATTTAAATTCCTTTTCTGTCCGATATTTCAAATTAAAATTTAAAACATACAAAATTCAAACTGAATAAAAAAAAAAATCGGTTGCATTAACACAAAAGTTTAAATCTATAAATGAATCCCTCTGAGCCCCTCATTTCGTAAACCATATTAAATCTAAATGTACACTATCTATGATATAAAATAAAATGTAAATTATTCTTTTGAAAAATATATAAAAATATTCACATATGCATTAAAAAACAAATCATACCCAAAATAAAAGTGTGTCCACTTTCATTATCCATTGATCCTCGCAATTTATTTATCCTCAGTCCCTATGATGTAGAGAGGAGTTTATTTCAAAAAAAAGATAAGTTGAACTTTAAATGTTTCCTTTCATTGGCAATAATGTTCAGATAGAATAATCCCATGAATTTTAATAACAGCCCTTTTCCTTCTTTTTCTTTTTTAAAGAGGAGAGTGCAATTTAACTAGCCTTTTTATGATATAAATTAATCCAGTTGATCCTGAATATTTCTTAGCTTGTAACATGGTATTCATCCAATGTAATGATAATTATATTCTGATTTTTTTTTTTTAAACCAGGAATCTCTTTGTTTTAAAAATAGCCAATTTCATACAACACATTTTTTTAAAATAGGTTTTCCTTCTCACATTTTGTTGCCATCTTCTTTGGAACTTTTTCACAAACTGCCATTCACATGAATGAATGGGCAGATAATTTAGGTGTCTGTTCTTCCATATTTTTATAGTTTAACAGTTTTAAAAAAAATTATTATTGAATAATTTTTATTTAAAAGAACATAGAGACATGTCTGTTCTTGGCAATGACAAAAAGATTAGAATCTTCTCTTACAGTCTTTTCCGGCTATTTATATCATCTCTTTCTGACGTTATGGATATCATAACAACTATTGGATTTTATTCAAATAAAGCTCAACGGCAAATGATATTTCACAACAGTTTTTCCCGCTTTGGAGAAAAATGGATACATGGAAATGAAATCTAAGTCTGATATGATTTTTCCTATTATTTTTAAACCAAAATACAGAATTGATATTACAACCTTTATTTACTTTATAAATATAAATAATTTACATATATATATATTTTAATAATAATAATTTTTAAAAATTAATTTATAAACAAATAGACATGACATAAAAACATTGAATTGTATGTAATAGTGTTACTATGGTGACTGCAGTAACAGAAATAAAATATGTAAAAATAATAATACTGATCTTATTTAAGTAAACTTTTATATCATACTAAATTGTTTCCAAAATTTATTTATTTGCCTATATGTTTTTCTTGAGTTTGATTGTAATGAATTTAGTATTTTGAGTCTAGAATTAACAACAAAGAATACTATTTAAAAATCTTTAGGTTGTGATGGTTATCAAATATTTTCAAGATCTCCCATTATCCATTTATCAAGCAAAAGAAAAACCAAACAAGATCAACAAATTACTTTATTTTTTTTATATATTTTGTTGATTAATCTGAATATTCACAGTAGAAGTACAAATTGTACTCCAAAGCATGATCTATGAGATAGCAGTTACGGTGAAATAATTTGCAGTGTTAATTTGTCAAAAATATGTAAGTAACAGATAGAATAAAAAAAATCTCTACCAATTATGAAAAGTAATATGAAAATATAAGATGAAAATTCCTGATAAATTTGTTAAAATAGAAAAAATATTAATATAACCTAAATTAACCAATTAGAAAATATTTAATGCATGGATAAAATGCTGATATATTATAGATTATTTTGTTGATTTCAAAGTAAATGTAAAAATTATATCATATGTTTTGGAATTGGAATTACAAAACATAATTATAAAAAATCATTTTGAGATTGATTAATAAGAGTATTTTAAATATAATAGAGAGGAAATAGATTATATAGAAATGTTAAAATAAAAAATAATTTTCTTGGTAAATACATAAAATTGGTTTGTTTTTTAGTTTTTTTATATTTGATTAAAAAGTTATTCTTGCATACATAAATAAAACTCACCTACTTCATACCTACAACTTTCCAGACAAATTGTCATGTACCTAAAAAATAACAATAATAAATAGTGCAATTTTAATTCAGTAATTATGTTAATTCTTAAAATGTATTAATTTGTTTGTATGGATATAATACTTTCTTTACTGTGTATGTGTAAGTGTATACATGTATATTAAACTTGACATTGCATAAAAGTAGGTGATTTATAAAATCACTTAATAATAGCCAAAGACAATCTAGTCTATGAATCTTAAATCTATCTTTTTTTATATAGTTTGTCTTGACAACAGATTGAAGATTCATAGCTTAGATAGAATTGGGGTGTTATCATGCGATTCTATAAATTTTTAAAGTTAAAAAGATACCTCTTTAACTTCTTGCTCTTTCATATATTAAAAGGATTTATGGATGATAAAGTTGAAAATCTTTTTAACTTAAAAAATACATTGTCATTTGCTGACACATTATTCATTTAGTTATATAAGATGGAGTGCATGGTTGAGAGGAGCTTGAAATTCTGAGTTCAAGCCCCTTCTAATTATATATATATATATATTGTACCAGTCACTCAATCCATCTCTTATCACAGAGGGTGCCACCAGATTACTATGTATCTATAATGATGGTTAATACTGGGGAAAGAGAAGATGTAGAATTTTTATTGGGGATATAAAGTTAAGTGTGGTGGATAGATATAGGTATTCGGGAATCATCTTATGTAATCAGGAAAATTGCTTGGATGAATGGGAGAAAAAATTTGGTAAATGAAGCAAAGAAAAGAAAGGGTTTGGTAAAGAAACTAACAGTATTTTCATATAATAAATATGATGTAGCTAGAATTGTATGGAAGGGAGTTGCAGTAACAGGGTTAACATATAATAATGATGCATTATGTGTTAGTAAAAAGGTTTTAGATTATTTAGAGAAAGTACAAAGGGAAGTAGGAAGAAATGCATTAGATGCAGAGATGTGGACAGCAAAGGAGGAAATTCAAGAAGAAATGGGATGGTCAAGTATTTATATGAGAGATCCAAAAAGTAAAATGAAAATGTTTGGTAGGTTGCAGTTTATGGACAGTAAAAGAATAGCCAATTATGAGTAAAGGACAGGTAACAAGATGGGTGAGAAAGGTAATGCGGTATGCAAAAGATTTGGATAAAGAATTTATATCAGTATACTTGTATAAAAGGTGGGATGATTGTGTTAGGAGTATTGTTGAGTGTTATAGTGGTAAGGAATAGGATAAAAGAATAGAAGCATTAATAAAAAATAGGGAGTTGGAGAGATGGAGAACTAGTATGGAGGGTAAGAAGAGTTTAAATATATATAGAAGTAAATGGAACATTGGATACAAGTTAATTTATGATAATAGTAAGGAAAATAATTTCAAATGGGATCTTTAGCAACAAAAGAATATACATGTAAATGGAAAACTATGGGTGATTTACTGTACAAATTGTGTAAGGAAGGTATAGAAAATATTAGGCATCTGTTGATTAAATGTAAATGCTTGAAAGCAGAGAGGGTACAGATAATATGGAATAGATATGAACAAAGTGACTATACAGAAAGTGAGTTATTGGTTTTTATGCTGGGTTTATGAAAAGATAAGGAGGATTTAAATATAAAGGCCATAAATTTGACCAAGATTATGTTGTGGAAATAGGATGGGGCAGAATATGGAACGACTTAGAGTGGGAAATGTAAAATAAAGTGGCTAACAGGTTTATCTGGGCATAACTGCTGAGATATTCTTGACTTTGTTTAAGGAGAAGCCAAAATACATCATATCACATGGAAAATTTATTTACTGTGATCAAAAGTGGATGAAGATGATGCTCTGCACCAACTAGACACAGGGAGAATCAAGAAATTTTAATTATTTTTCAGATAATTGAGAAATAAAAGTACTAAGACAAACATCAGCCAAATTAAGCTTAAATAATTTGAAAATTGTATTAACAGTAATATAAAGTTTAATGTATAGATTTAAAGCAAAAAGATAAAGGGTTAAATAAATCTAGCTAACAAAATATAAATGTTGACCTAGATTTTTGTAAGTTATTTTATCAGAGAGTGTATATGAGTAGAAAATAATAAGACATTAAATACTTTAGGAGAAAGAAGCTTTCTTTCACTATATAAAAGGAAATTAATATTATCTTCCTGCTGGTGATTTATAAAAGAACAATCCTAGCTTTTTGATTCAGAGATATATGAAAATATATGGTCTTACAGGAAACCAACGAAACAGCACCAGTGAGCATTTCTTGCCCTGGAATAATGCATCGTGACAAGACCATCATATGGCCAGTAGGACAGCTCTTCAATATAATACATTTAAAGCAATTCGAGGCTGATTTCACATGCAAGATAAGAAAAATAGGATTATGATTTTATGTAATCTAGAGAATAAAAAATGAAATCTCTAATTACAGAAAACCAGAACAATAAACATGATAAACCACCAGTCAAAAGATTTATGGTTTGCATAGGAACACAAACTAAATGTATTTAAACTGGATTATTTGACAATAAAATAGGAACAGGTGATCAAACTAAAATTATGAAAAACTGCTAAAGAATTTAGAAATAGTTAATAATAAAGGAAGGTATATTAAGCATAAAAAATATAATCTCACAATACACTCTCCGAAAAGTGAAATGGAAAGCAAACTTGGAATCTTAAAACTAAGATTCCAAGACACACTATAAAATACAAAGAAAAGCAAACAGAATACATGTTATAAATATTTTAAATTTAATAAACAGACAATATAATAAAATATGTTCTTTTAAGATTAAAGTGAGACTTAAAACTTTGCCCTGAAAAGAATAATGGAAACATAATACCTCAAGATATAAATTTACAATTAGCTGATGTCTTCCAGTGCAACATATATAGTTAATTCCATGGGGAACTCCGGTAAAGACTTTAGGCTTTCATTTTTATGAAAAGGCAGGAGGCAATGTTGGATAACAGTTCCGGTTTGAGTTCTTACGGGATGATTTACAGTTCCGATTTGAGTTCTAATGGCATGATTTTGCAGGACAATTTGGTTCCAGGATCTGACTTTAAGTTGGCCTAGTCCATCATGGCAAAAATACCACTGAAGCAGGTTTTCCTTGTGTATAGTTTTGGCATTGAAGAAATTATAACAGCATAGCACTTACAAGTTTCAGGGACACTAAGAAGCAGTTTCAACAACAATAGCTGGAGAATAATTGGCCTGCAATCCCAAGTCCATTTATAAGAGCTCTTATCTTTCCAAAAACATTTTTTACTTTATTTTTAATTAGTGATTTTTCAACAGGGTAACTTTATCTCAGTTTTAATCCTACCTAATTAAAGATTCAACCCAGGGTTAACCACTTTTATAATTAATCCAAAAATATTTAAAAACAAGTCTTAACTTAGTTAAGATAAATTAGAAATCAATTATAAACTAACAAGAATGCCATTGAAAGTTTGCTAACCTTTAATTAATTTGATAAAAAAATTAAAAACAAACGGCAAAAGAAACTATTTTAGAAATCAATTTTATAACAAAACAAATAAAATGACTTTTAAAAAAAAAACATAAATGAGTATATGTGTTAATACACATACTCTTACAAACAAACCTTAAACAAACCTTCAAACACTTTCTTGTTAAAAATTTAATAAAACCAAAAGTTAGTTTTATCTTTTTTTTTGTGAAGCGACATTTGAGATTAAGACTATCCAGCTCAACTGCCCGATCACCCGATGAAAAATGAACAAAAGTATTCCTATGCTTTTTTTAAATTTAAACCTTTTAAAACACCCCTAGAAACCCGGCTGAACATTTGTCCTATGTGTTAACTACAACCAATCACTTTATTACTTCTATGATAATTTTTACCCCCAAACATATCATTATTGATCCTTTGTTCAGCAGGTCTAAGACTATGAGCATTATAGGACCCCTGAACCCTGGACTTATCTTCCAGAAGAAAGGCATTCTGGCCATATTTTTTTAATAGTAAAAAGTCCACCATATATAGGGAAATTTTTTTTGTAATGATGCTGTGTTCGGTTATTCATATGAGGTTTTCTGACAAAAACCCAATCACAAGTGTCAAAATAGCAGGGGTACCAGTTTGCATGCTTTACATGCATTTCAGCCATGTGCTTTAATTTTATCATAGCCCTTTCCTTGTCCCTTTCTTTATTAATATTGGCATGATTGATGGGTAATGGAGCTTTGATAAGTATAGGATAATTTCTTCCAAAATGTAACCTAATGGGTGTAAACCCTGTGGCCTCATTTATCATCCAATTAATGTAGTTAACAATCTTCTCAGTCTGTTTCACCCATTCTATGTGGTTCTGGTTGACATACAGCTGGTTAAGCTCTCTCGCACACAGGGGATTAGATTGAGGGTTATATATGGACATTAATACATGTTCTATATCCTGTTGCTGAAGCCAATGCTTCCACTGACAGGATTTGAAAAGTGTTCCATGGTCTAAGAGTATACATTGAGGCTTGCTGATTCTAGAAATTTGCTGCTCTTGTAAAACTTTGATAGTGCTTAAAGCATCAGCCTTTCTTACTGGATAAGCTGCCACATATTTTGAAAATGCATCATACATCACAACTAAGAATTGGTAATGCTGATATGCTGGTAATGGACCATAAAAGTCAATAGCTAGTAATTTTTTAGGATCCTGAGCCAAAATTGGTTGCAAGACTCCACATTTTTATTTACAGGTTTTATTTGAGAAAAGGTGTGGCAGGTTCTGAGAACCAGTAAAATACTAGAGTACATCCCTGGCCAATAAAATAATTCTTGGAACACATATTCAACCTTATGTGTTCCAAAATGTCCATAAAGACAATGCACATATTCAATCAAACAATTCCTAAGCTTTTTTGGTATGAGGGTTCTCCAGGTACCTTCTTCCATGGTAACCTTGTATTGAAGAATACCATCCTTGATACGATAGACTTCTTGTTGTTGTTTTAACTTGGATAGGTCCATTAGTGAGGGATTCCATGCTCCTTTCTTGTATGCTACCATCGGAGCATAGTCCAGATTGTTGGCCTGTATTTCTGGTAGTTTCCGTAAATCCTGCTCCATGGAAACATCTATAACCTATGTAATCACAGCGATACTTAAATGATCAGAATGGAGGTGATGCTGAAAAAGATCTATAGGGTGCTGTCTTAAAACATTGGCCACAATGTTATCCCAACCAGGGCAATAGACCACTCTACATTGAAACTTCTGTAAGATCAAGCTCCACCAAATAAGCTGATCATTTGTCAGGTAGCTATTGTTCAGAAATTCCAAACACTTATTGTCAGTAAAAGTCCCACGCAATAGCCAGGTCCTCCTTTTCAGTAGTCATATATTTATTTTCAACCCCTTTTAGAGTACAGCTACAAAAATATAATACTTTGTGGCATTTCTGCTCATCAATTTGGAATAAGACTACCCCCAACCCATGCTGACTACTATCAGTTTATACATAAAAAGTTTGAGAAAAATCAGGGTAAGCCAGAACTACTTGTTTCAGAAACTTCTTCTTGATGAGGTAAAACTCCTGCTCCTGTTGTGAACCCCAAACCCACTTCTGATATTCTCTTAATAACTAGACCAAGGATGACACTTTTACAGCAAAATTTTCATAGAACCCATGGTAAAAGTTGCAAAGTCCCAAGAGTGACCTCACTCATGTCTGTTAGCAGGTGCAGAGAAATGCTCAACTGCAGCTAATTTAACAAGATGAGGTTTAATACCATTCTTCCTGATTAAGAAGCCTAAAAATGCCACTTCATTCATGGCCAAGTAATTTTTCTACAGATTGATAGTGATGTTTTTTGATGGCATTCAGTCAAAAATATCCCCAAATGCTCCAAGTGTTCTTCGATATTTCTGGAGGCAATAACCAACATCATCCATGTACATTACAATAATATTTTTAACCTTGTCTGACAATATCTGAACCAAACACCTTAACAGCCCTGACTCTATTGATCAACCCAAATGGCATCTAGTTAAAGACATACCGAAAACCCATATAATCACATGATCACTATTTATTATACTAGCCTGTTTTAACCCATATATTGGCAATTGGATGGATGAAGAAGTATCTGCCAATAACTAGAAGTCCAACATACTAAAAATAGTTTTCCCTTGAAATCTAGCCAGAATTTTGGTTATAGTAGGAGGAACATCTCTTTCTGGAATCGTGATAGCATTTAAATGAGCATCCAAACAAGAATAACCCCCCATCTTTCTTCTTTACCACCACCAAAGGGTTAATACATGATGATGCTTGCTTACCAATAACACACCCTTTGATCGTCTATTGTATCTGACAACCTCAGATTTATATTGAAATGGAATAGGGTAGGAATGACTTTGAAAATGGTTTTCCTCCTATACTTTAATTTGATGAACATACCCTTCAGTAGCCTGAGGTCTATTATAAAAAACTATATGGCACTGCATTAACACCTGGGTTAAAAGATGTGGTTTTATCTTAGAAGATTAAATTTGAATCAATTTCAGGGTGATATTGTTTACATCTAAATGAGTAAAATTTCATTTTCACAGTTACATTGTCTAAACTTGTCTTCTATGTAAGTACTTGAATTGTAGACAAAATGGCATTCATTTTACTTGATTGATAATTAGACATGAATTTTTTTGAGATGATAATGTTATTTATATGATGATTGGAGAAATCTTCACTCTTAATATATATATAAAAAATATAAATCTATTCTTAAAACCAAAAACGTCTGAATACATTACTAAGATAATTCACAAACAACATTCCTAAAGAATCATTTAAATGAATTTGCAAATATCAACCAGCTTTATTATAACAAAAAATAGGCATTGTTTGCAAGTTCATTTAAATAAGTCTTTAGGAATCTTGTTTGTGAATTGCCTTAGTAATGTATTCGGATTTGTCTATTTCATGAATGGGTTTATAATTTTAGGATTACGTATTTCATAAGCTGTAAAATTATATATATGTTTATTAAAATGATTAGAATATATACACATTCATGGTAAGGTTTATATATAAAAATGGAATTAATAATAATTTCTGACTAGAATATAATTACATGTGATTATTGACATGCATCACTGTGGCATGGATAATATGAAAGTTGCTAAAATTCAAGAATTTATTTAACATAAGTTTGATATAGATATTTGTTAAGTTTTATTGCTTTTTCTGCTGACTATTCTAATATCATGCTTTTATTATTTTCAGAAAAAAGTTATTAAATAGAACTCTAATATCAGACTAAATGGAAAAGAAAATATACAAAAAAGGAAAGTAAAAGAAAATATTTGTCATTAGTTATTTTCTTTTTAAAATGGGGAAAAAATAGTCAACGTTTTTATTAATTTTCTCATTGTAAACTTGAATCTGTATTTGCTGATCTTGTTTTTTTGTGAATGTTATATTAAGATTAGAAATGTTTTGTGACAAAATATATAGAAAGTGAATCAATCATTCACTTACAATATATGCAGTGCTTATTTTAAAGATGTTAATACTTTGGTATCTTATATTAAAATTCAGTAATTATCCTGTAAAGCATAGACAAGGAAACAGCCATTTAAATGTCAGTTTGTTCTGGAAGTTTTGCTAAATTAAATACTCTTATTTAGTGTTTAAAATGTTGCTCATTCAAGTGAATGATCAGTTTTTACAGGTGTAGAAAATATTTGGTTTTGCATTAACAACTTTTTTAAACTTTCTGTTTAACAAATATGAGGTTTTTACCTAATATCTATATTATATTTGAAGAATTATCTTATATAATGATGTTAAACTTAATAAGCTATCATTTATTATTGTATTTTTACCCAATATCATTAATAATAATGCAAAAATAATTCTATAAAAAATAATTTTAGTAAGGATATGACTATTTGGAAAATATATTTATAGAATGACGAAAGTATGCTATAGAGAGGGGAAGAGTATATGGGAATCAATAGTAAAGAGAATTAATTATTGAGTGATTCATTGATTGAGGAATGTGTAAATGTAATTGCTAAAAGGGTTAGAGAGAAGAATGTATGTGTTTATTGATGGCACTGGATATTGAAAGGGTATTTAGAAAAAAAAAAATGTATACAGGAATACTGTAAAACTAATAAGACAGTTTGAGATATGTATGTATTTGAGAAAATGAATACATAAATAAGAATGGTGATATTACTATCAAATTTTGATAATGCAATAAATTTAAAGAAGGTTTTTGGATTAATTTGAAGCATAAATGACTAACTGGAAATATTTTTTTTAATTTTTTTAGACATGAATGATGTGTTCATGAGAAATGGGGATTTAAAAGATGTGGTTATATTTATTAGATAGAGGAATAAAATACTAAGTGAATTAGTTTAACATCACATGATCACCAGTTCTTATGCTTGCCCAAGCTGTTAAAACAGGCAGCTAGAAACTAATCTGGGGATATTAGACAAACAGGTATTAGATAGAGATTTTATGCTTCTTACATACATTGATTACTCTGGCTTGCACTGAGAGGCACTTCTGTGTGGAAAGTTTTTCCAGATTAGTTTACATTAAACTTTATACTTTATTGTTCATTAAACATAAGAAGGGAGTGGAATATATATATATATTAAAAATAAGATATTTATAGGCAACACATATAAAAGAAACAAACTCCTTTTTAAAACCTGCTTTTTATATGACTATAATGATGAAAAAGAAATCCAACATTTTGACTATTTTATATAGTCTTTTTCAAGGTATACTAAAATAAAATATATATAATAATAAATATCACATATTCCAAAAAAAAATAATATTAAATTAAAAATTATAAAATATATTCATAACCAAAAATTTACCTTTTCTCCCACTCCCCTTTCCTATTACAAACAATCACAACCTAAACACAAACAATTTTTTTTTAAAAAAAATCTATATATATTCTTTAAAACATTTAATTAAAAACCTATTATTATTATTTTTTTTTTCCATTAACATCGTATTTGATTCTGGTTTATTTCATTAATGTACATACCTTCCTTTATCATCCTTTCCTTGTATGACATAATACATTCCAAAGGCTTTATTTCATAATCCCCATGCTTAAATTTATTCATGTGAATGTAAACAGCAGAATTTTTATCACCTAAATGCTGTTTTAATTTAGTTTTTAATTTATTCTTACTAGTCCCAACATATGTCATTTCTATATTCTTCCTAAAACAATTCAAACATTTTATCAAATAAACTGAATTAATAATGCCTAACCTATTATAGTCCCCATTATTATTAATTAAAAATTTAAACTTGCTTTCTTTTTATAAACTGGAAAAATTGAAACATTATATTTCCTATTAATCATTTTAACTAATTTCTTAACTTTAATAAATAAATCTTTAGTTATATTAAAACCAACATAAATAACATTTTCTCTATTCCTATCTAATATAATCCCATTCTATATGTCTTATATTATTTATATTTTTATTAGAAAATAAATGTTCAACTACACCCCTAGGATAATCATTCATAAAACATTCATTCCTAATAATATCAACCTCATTCCCAAACAAATTACTATTTGAACATAACTTAATTTCCCTAATAATTTTATTATTAACAATATTAATTTTACTATCATTATCAATATCTGAAAACCAATTATTTGAGAATCCAAAAAATGTTTTTTTTTCTAAACAGGGATGTTTCTATAACAACACTACCATTCTTATCATTTTTTTAAAAAATTCTAATATCCATATATTCAAAAACATTACTATATTCTTTTTCCGTAGTAAACTTTATTTTTTCAACTATTCAAAAAATTATCTGCATTTCTTTTATTACCACTGAAAACCATAAAATAGTCATCAACATATCTAACATAAAAAATTGGTTTATTTCTATTATAATTAAAAAATTGCTCTTCAAACTTATACATATATATTCCTGCCAAAAAACCACTTAGACTATTACCCATATTTAAACCCTCTTTTTGTTTATTAAATCCATTCCATATTTAAAAATAAGGTCCCTACAACAAATCACTAATATCTCATATAAGAGAAAACCCTCAATTTTTAATTTTATCTCTTTATCTTTAATATAGAAATCCATAAAACAACAAATAGCAACCTTCGGATCAATATTAGTATACATACTAACTATATCTAACTTTAAACAATTCAAAACAAAGCAAAACTCTCCATATAGTAGTGCCATCTTGTGCTAACAAGAGCAATCAATGGATGATTATGTGATGTTTAGTGATTTAATATATCTAACTTTATTAAAACCAAATTTTTAAAAACCTTACCTTCTAAAAAAACTTTTAATTTACTAATAAATTGTATAGAATTATTAACACAATTTCTTTCAAATAACGTAACATTTTAAAAAAATATTATTATACACCCACTTCGAAATTTTCTCATAATAAGTTATTACAACTACTAATAATCGGCCTCATCAGAATATCAGGCTTATGTATTTTAGGTAAACCATAGATTTTTGCACATTTTATATCCATTCTTTTTAATTTAAGCATGACTAATTTTTCCATACAACCTTTTTCATACAACAAAGTTAATATATTATTAACCTTTTTATTCATTAACATACTTTCATCTTTATTAATTTTTAGAAAACATTCTTCCTTTAATAAATTTAACATTTTTTTTATTATATTCACTCTTGTTTAAAATAACCATACTCGATGTTTTATCACCTTTTAAAAATAATAGTCGAAACGTTGGATTTCTTTTTCATCATTATAGTCATATAAAAAGCAAGTTTTAAAAAGAAGTTTGTTTGTTTTATTTCTATACTGGATATTTATGAACTATTTTGGAAAGAAGAACTGTGTAATTGATACATTAATTATATATAAAAGATATATTGTACCACTTTATGTCATATATAATTAACAGTATTATTGCAGGTTTTACTTGGATCATACCTGCTATCAACTGGATAAGAATGATAATTTTAAAAAACTCTTTTAGAGGCACTGCAAGCAATAATGCATAAAAGAAAATAAAGCATGTTTATCTGTTTTAGTAATGATGTAAGATTATTCATACTCACATAAAACTGCACAATAAACTCCCTAGGTATCAAGAGAGATTAAGCCCTTAGGTCTGAACAGAATATTACCAATTGTTTTATTAGTAATATAAATTATGTCTTCCTCTACATATAATTTATCTGCAAGGTGAACTGATTTAATAAAGAGAGAATTTGCTAATAAAAAAATCTGAGTTTAGTGATAATGAAATGAAATCTTAAGTATCTGTCTTTGTGTGTATTTTTCTGAAAATAGAAAATGACAAAAGATCATTCTGATTTTGTGATGTACTCATCATAGAAGAGACGTTTACCATCACTCTGTTTTTATTATGAATTCTGAGGATATTGTTTATATGTGAGAAAAAATATATAGCTCATCTTTGTACCTGTTGCTAGACAATAATGGTGTCATCTATATATTTATGTCAAGTAAATAATTTTAAAAAATGTTGATTCTAAAAGTACACATTTCTATGCACTCCAGAAACAATTCAGCTAGTCCCTGAAATAGAAGATTCATCACAGTACTGAAAATGTACTTGTAACATTACCATTATGCATGAAATAATATGTTCAAAAGATAATGTTTAGGTAAGATGATAATAGGGTTCACAAATTGCAGTGCTGTATAACTGTATTTAAAACTCTGTCAATTGGAATATTTGTAAACAAAGAAACAATATCAAAGCTGAATAATAATCATTTGTTATAATCTTTAAAGTTTTAAATAACTCACCACATTTTGTTCTACATTAAAAAAATTAAAGGTTAAATCACATAATATACTAGTTAGTCTTTGACATTGTTTCTTTATATATAAGTCAATTATTTTATATAGCGCGATGTTTTTTATAAACAATAATATTTAAACAGCATTAAACTGCTGCACATGCACTTTGGATTTTTTTTTTAAATATAAAATGAATGAATACTAACACTTCCAAAGACTTTATCATGTGGTTGAAGTGTTAGTATTCATTCATTTTATATTTTAAAAAAAAAATCCAAAGCGCATGTGCAACAGTTTAATGCTGTTTAAATATTATTTCTTTATATATGAAAATTCCAATCAGCAAAGCATTAAATATAGATATCCAGCATCACAATCTTCCAGGCTATATTTACAGTCTCAGCTGAACATTGTATTTCTAATTCTTATTTCATATACTACGGACAAACATTATAAACAAATTTTTAGCACTCTGATGGGCTTTCCCATCTTAGGGATGCTAGCTGATTTGTTTATGGAGTATATAGAAATTCAAGTTTTTAAACTATTTATGTGGCTCAGATAGATGGATGATTCATTTGGTATCTTGATGCATGGTAAAGGTAAGCTGTATATTTTTTTCCTTACATATAAACAGTATCCATTCTGATATTAAATTCACAATGGAAGCAAAGATTGATGGGGAATTTCTTTTTTTGATGTATTCACTAGTAAAAAACTAAATGATCTTTTATCATTCTATTTCAGAAAAAATAAATACACAGATAGATACTTAAGATTTTCATCTCATCACTAACTAACTCATATTTTTTCTGTAGCACAAAATCACAGGAGTAGCTAATCTCTCAGATAAATTATTTATAGAGAGAAAAATAAATTGTATAAAAAGTAACTTGACTTAAATAAGAAAAATAATTTATGTATCCTTCTTCAGCACCCTCTAAAATCTATAAATATTCATTTAGTTTACATCAAAGACTATTTTTAATATAGATGTATTGATTTTAACTTTCAAATATATCATAATTAAAAAATATATCCTATATTAATTAAATAAGTTTATATTTTGTACATTCTTAATATATATTTGGGTCAATATTTTTCAGTACTTTACATTAAAATAAGCTTAAGATAGTTATTATTTTCTCTCTTATTTCTTTTTAACTAATTCAAAGATAATGTTTAAAATTTATTGAGATCCTTAATGCAACTTTATACATATTCTCAATGTATTGTTTCATTTGTTAATGTAACTTGTTAATAAATACTTGTAAATGTAGAATTAGATATTTAAATAGTATTTGATGATGTGGTGATTTATACAATTATAAAATATTGTGGAAAAGTTAATTATTACTCTTCATGCATACGCTATTGAGTGAACAGTAATTGACTTCCACTAAATTTCGTAAGTGTATAAATCACTATGTTATCAATTATTACATATATACTAACTTATTAATAAGATTCAGTGTCCACAAGTAGTTAAAAATAAGCTTTTTATTCCTTATAATGTATAATCTGAACTTATATAATTAATATACCGATTTAAAAATCAGGTTAGCAATAATATCAAACTCTCAATTCAAGCATGGATCAATAAATATTGGTTTATTTAAAGAATAAGTTCTAAGCATAGGTCAACCACCTATGCTTTTAAACCATTTATTGATGGGAGAGTGCGTGTCTATTTTTATAGCACATGTGTAAAGAGTAGTTAATTAGATATTTATATAATTTTTTTAAACAATGAATATTTTTATCAGTTTTAGTTTTTAACAATTGAAATAGATAAATATATTTATAATAGAAGAATTTAAAAATAAGTAAATAATTACAACTTTTCTTTATCTCTTATTTTTTTAATTAATTAATTAATATGAAAACAGAATCCTAAATAGAGTCAGTTTTTTTTTCTTAATGTATATTTTTAGAAATTATGCATAAATATGTATTGGCAATAAAGATTTCTCATGTTTAATATATATATATATACACACAATACACTTTTATTTTTTATTTTTTTTAAATGTCATAGCATCGGCCGGGATGCGAACCCGCAACCCGGGCAACTGCTTGCAAGTGCAAGGCAATCGCGCTGACCTCTCGACCACCAATGCAAGACTACACTTTTATTTTTGTTTCCTAAAATATGAAGAATTTACACTGAAATAATATTTGACAATGCAATATTAATGAGATAGATATATAGAAAAATCTCATAAGTTTGATATGATATTCTTAGAAGTCAATTTTTATCTATTTATCTACCTCTACATTTTATGACATTTCATTTTACGTCACTTAGGAATTAAAATTTTTATATTGCTTTTTTTTTATCAGTCTTCTGGCATTATGAAAATTTTGTTTTTAATTATTTATCAGCATCTATTATTAAATATTATTTTAAGAAAATATATAAAATAATTTATTTTATAATAATAAAATATTAAATTCGACATAATTCGAACATAAATTTTGTTATTATTGACAAATAAATAAATACATTCTCGTTATTATTTACATTAATAAATCATAATAAAATGCCATAATTTATCTTTAAAATAATTAATTTTGAGTGAATATATACATTTACTAGAAAAACAGACATAATTGAATGGTATTATAAATATTAAAATTAACTATTTTTTTTTACATAATTGAATGGTATTATAAATATTAAAATTAATTATTTTTTTTTATAAAAAAAAATAATTAATTTTAATATTTATAATACCATTCAATTATGTCTGTTTTTCTACTAAATGTATATATTCACTCATATACATGCAGGCATGACTATTCTAACAAAGAAGCATTAAAGTGAAATTTAATGAATATTTAAGAATATTAATAAGCTTTCTTAAGAACAGAAATAATTTATTTATATTCTATTTTTTATAATGGAATAAAAAGAGTTATTTATTTTTTAAATAAAATAATTATTGAAATTAATGTCATGATAATATATACAGAGATTTAGTTTAATCAATGAAATATGATGTTGAGAGTTAAAAGAAAAGATGAAAACTGAAATGCTTGGGTAAAAAAACAAACAGATATCATTGACATCATTGAAAGAATCAAGATAACAATAAGAAATTGGGGTGGATATATTGTTAGAAGAGATGACAATAAATAGGCAACTGAAATCTTACATTTGATCTCAAAAGATTGTCTAAAAGACTTAGAAAGAGACAACATGTAAGGTGGACAGATGAAATAATGAAGCTTGTTGATGCGATGTGAGGAAAAGAAGCTATAAATCAAAAAAACTAAAATAAATCTAGAGAAACAATCATCTTGTGATGGATTGATAATGATTGAAAATGATATGATGATGCTAATGATGTTATATTTATATATTAACGGAATTAAGCCTATTTAAAAATTTTAATATATATTTTACTTTCAAAAACTAAAACTTTATTTATACATTAGAGTGGATACAAAAGAAATCAATGATAGGATAAAACAATGACAATGAGAAAATTTCAGTGTATACATATAAGTGTGGTATGAAAGCCATGTCTATAGAAACTTCAAAAGTTGTATTCGATGAATAATATAATCTCAGGAGTTGCTTAGGAAAATCATGATAGTTAATTAATGCAAGTATGAAAGAAACATAGTTAAATATAAATAAAATCAAAGATTATACTAATGCCTTAAGGCAGTGCATATGTGCTTAATTAGCTAGGAATATAAAGTAAGTCAAACTTATGTAATAAGGTTTGGAAATTCCATTGATTAAAGATTAAGTGAAAGGTTATTATTTTGACAAAATTATGAGAAGAAATTGGATTGGTTTTGTACATAAAAATAAAGATTATAAAATATGTGGTAGAAAAAACTGTAAAGGGGTGAAAAAAAGAGGCAAAATAAATTTATTGATGATATTAAGAAAGGAAATCGTTTTTGAAAAATGGAGCAAAAGAGGAAGATTTGGATAAAGTAATCTGTTTGCTATGTAGTACCTGCCTTTTTCGATGAAACGATGAAGAATATAAAAATTCATAAAAATATAATGCTAAATATCAGTAGAATGTACTATTAGAATGATCAAAAATATATTCATAATATATTTCATTACAAGTTGGATCATTTTTAAAAATAAAAAAAATTAGAAAATTTATAAAATAACAAACCTTTTTCTTTTTTTCTTCTTTTTAATAGGTGAAGACAGAAATATGATTTTATTGCTCGGTTTATCAATTACCTTAAATTCATAGACAGACGTTTTATCATCAGTTGATTTTGAAGACAATTTATCCATGATTGCAGTAACAAGTGATGAATCACCTATTTATAAAAAGAAGTGGGAAAAAAACTATCACCTTTAAAAATTAGATTGTATAAAATCTGTCCAAATTTCATTTTACTATTTATATAAAATATAGGCGCATTACATGTGAAAACGAAATTTCGACAACAAAAGTATTGGAATGTAAATAAAAACTCTGCTTTTACAATGTGACGTTATAAAATGATAAATGATGCTGACACTAACAACTAGAAAAACAAATATTAATTAAACACAGAACTATATTTGTTTCTATTTGAGATAATAATTTTTATAAAAAAAAATTCCTTCACAAAGTGTGCAATTAAGATAAATATAAAAGCAATATTAAAAGATCATACTGAATTTATTGAGATTTATATAATAACATCTACATTCGATTTACTTCTTATGAAAGCCATGACATTTAATCAAACAAAATGTAATGTAAATTGCTAAACCAGTAATCATCAGTTAGTCCAGATTACCATCTCTACACATATATGCTATAAGTGCTCAGATATATATTAAGATAGCCAAACCTAGTACTTTAATGGACAGGCTTCAATCTACCACTCTCCAACTCTTCAACCATCCATCCAATTGAAAATCTGATGATGTAATGCTCAAAGGCCACCCCGAGGCAGAGATTCTTGTCACACCCATACCTATATACCCTATATATTACATATATAGATACAGGTATATAATAAGCCTGTGTGTTTTAGTTATTACATTATAGAGATGTCTCTGCCCATCCCTTGTATATGTATTAAATGGATTATGTCTCGTACTTGAGGGGTCAGATTGACCTTAGGTCAACATGGGTGTGACAAGAATCTCGGCCTCAGGGTGGGCCTTTGAGCATTCCATCATCAGATTTTCAATTGGATGGACAGTTGAAGAGTTGGAGTTGGAGTAGATTGATGCCTGTCAATTAAAGTATGAGGTTTGGCTATCTTAATATATATTTGAGCACTTATAGCATATATGTGTAGAGATGGTAATCTGGCCCAACTGATGATTGCTGGTTTAGCATGAAATATGTATATTGGTGATTATTTATCTTTTCAACATATGTGTTCAAGTGTATCAGTGTTATGAGATAGTGAAAAAAATGGAAGATTTAAATGAAAAGTTCTGACAAAAGAGAAAGTTGTGGATATAGTAAAAGAAGAAATAGATGAAAAGTTAGAGGGATATATTCATAAGAATGTTCAAGCTCTCAAAGTTCAGGTGGAAGAAGTTAAAAAAATGTACAGTTAATAAAGATGAAATCAACAAGAAAATAGAGCAGTTAGATGGATCTCTAGGTAGTGGCATTAAATGTATTAAGAATGAGATGGAATTAATTGAAAGTAAACTTGAATTTATAAAAACAGATATAAAAGAAGAAATTGACAAAAGTAATCTAAAATTTAAAAAAGAATTGGAAATAGGAATAGAGGAAAAATTATAAGTAATAAGATCTAATAAAACTGAAGATCAAAAGTATCAATCTGAAATGGGAAAAAAGTTTTACAAAATTTGAGAAGGAATTAATATATCGAATAGAGAAAAATAAGGAGATAAGTGAAAAGAATAATAGTCAAAATGAAGTAGGTGATATAGAAGACCTTGATCAATTGAGAGAAGCTCAAAAGGATTATATAGATAGTTTATTTGATGAATAGAAACTGGAAAATCAAATACAGGATAGTAATTTTAAAGATGACAAAATTCAAGTAACTAATTAGGACAGATTAAAATATTTATAAAATGTTGGGGAAAAAAGTTCTAGTCAAATTTTAAGAAATCAATCTGTTGATGAAAACCACAATAAGATAGAACAGGTGGAAGGTATCATAAGTAGGTATCAGGCAATAGGACCGGTAAGATGTTGCCAATCCAGTGAAGGATGAATAGGTATAAATAATTCCATAGCCATAAGATTTATGAAAATAAAACCCTTTAAAGGGAAGTATATGGAGAATTCTTCAGAATTTCTAAATAATTTGGAGGAATTGTTTTCTTTGTGTCCTATATCAGAGAGGGGAAAATTAGCCATTTCAAGTAACCATTTATATGCTGCTGCAAAAGATTGGTTGCAGTAGTTATTTGAAAAACCCATAGTGTATGGAGATTTTAAATACTTAATTTTATCTAGTTTTGGGGGATCTGACAAGCAAGATTTCATTAGATATCAGGTGATGTAGGAAAAATATAATATTAATAAAGATAGTTATGCAAAGTTTTTCTGTAACCAGGCTGTCAGACTGAAAACCCTTACCTCTTTCCCTTTGTTGGAAACATAAACCATAAAACTAATTCAATGTAATTTACCACATCATGTTGAACAAATTCTCATTGCAGCAGGTAGATATACCATTGAAGAAGTTACTAACATTTTAGATGCCTTAGAATTTAGTGAAGATAACTTAGATAGGAGTAGAGATCTTAAGGAAAAGATAAATTATCCAGTAGCAGCAATGGAAGTTAGACCCAATATGTTTTGTAGGGTTGTTAGGAGGGGACTATGGTAAGAAATTCTAGTATAATGAATAAAGTAAGAAGTAAGCCTCTAATTCAGGATAGTCAGCCCTCAACTAGTGGGGTTACCATTATTTTATGGTTACCATTATTTTGAAGAAAACAGGGATAAAACTGTTGACAAATCCAAGTTAAACTAGAGAGATCTTTGTTTATGTGTTCCTCTATGCAAGGGCCTTTGATGAACAAAAGGGTGAACAATATGTGGCTTTTAAATACATTAGATCTGGTCATAAACTACTTAGACCCATTCAATATTGGTGAGCCATCTATTATGTACCAATGTTTAGTAGTGTCATTACACCTTGGTGAGTTAAAAATTGAAAGTTTAATTGACTCTGGAAGTCAAGCTTTTATATTATCAGAATGTATGTATATGAAAAGTATAGCTATACAAAAGGATATCCCATCCATTCCAGTAAAGCAAATTCAAGTCACTCTAGCAAATGGAAAGAGGACTCAGCTTTTTAATAAGCAGGTCTTAATTAACTTTATTATTAATAATAACAAATTTAAACATTTCTCATCATGCCTAGATTAATACATGAAGCCATTATAAGATATGAATTCATGATGATCAATAAATATAAAATTTGACTTTTGAAATGAAATTTTTTGCTGTGGAGAAGAAAGGCTCAAGTTTGAATATGGATTACATAACCTTTCTAGTCAATTATTGTATATCCATGATACATCAATTGATGTTAGCATTCAAGCTAAAATAGGACATGTTTGTGAAGTTAATTTCAAATTTAAGGAAAATTTATTCCAATTGATGTATAATTATATATTTTCTAAAATTCCTGGTATTATATAGAAGGATATGTTCATTGAATACAATTCAAGAATAATGACTCTTTCCAGCAAAAGATGTACCCCATTCCATATCAATATCAGGATGAGGTACAAAATCAAATAGATAGAATGCTAGAATGGAAAATAATTTTAAAATGTCCTTATCCTTATGTTAACCATTTAGTGATTATAAAGAAGAAGGGTAATTCAATAAAAGTTTGGTTAGATGCTTGTATATTAAACCAAATGACAATTCCTGAGCATGACATTCCTCCAACTGTACATGAACTCCTTATTAAATTTTGGAATAAGTCAATTTTTTCTATGTTTGATCTTACAGCTAGTTACTGGCAGATACCACTACATGAAGAAGATCAGAATATACAGCATTTTGTTTTAAGGGACAGTTATATATTTTCAGATATATGCTCTTTGGCTTCATTAATAACAGAGGTGACTTGATTAGATATTTGCATATGGTTTTTTTCAAAGCAATTGAAAGAAAACAATCACATATGTGGATGATATAGTTATTGCATTGGGTAGTATGGAAAAGCATCCGGAATGCTTACGAATGTTTTTTCAAGAGAGTTCCTCTAAAAATGTCAAGATAAATTTAAAGAAATGCACTATAGCAGAAAATGAAATTACTTTTCTGGGACATTTAATCAATGAGCAAGGCATCTAACCCCATGCAGAAAACATAGTTGCTATACAGTGTTTCCCTATATCTAAAACTGTGAAACAGTTTCTTTCTTTGGTCTATGAAAGCTACCATAAGTTTTATGAGAACTTTTCTGGAGACACTTTATATCTTTGTAGATTATTGAAAAACGGTGAAAAATGGCACTGGACCATTGAACATAATAATGAATTTGATAAGATTAAAAAGAATTTTCTAAAATATGTTATTTTAACATATCCCGACTTAAGTAAAACATTTTATTTACAGATAGATAGTAGTTACTATGATCTAAGAGTAGTACTGTATCAACTTGATGATAATCAGAGACCCCATGTGTTATATTTCTTAAGTAGGCCTTTAAAAGGAGCAGAGCTAAACTACTCCATCATGGGGGAAAAAGACTTTAGTCATTGTCTGGGCATTCCAGAAATTGTGCCAGTTTTTTTCTACGATCTGAAGTAGTAATGTTTCCAGACCATCAAACTTTGGAATTTCTAAATTGCAGTTATTTAAATAATGAAAGGCTTATTAGGTAGAGCTTAAAACTCCAACAATTTAATTATAAAATTGTTTATATTGAAGGGAGAAAGAATATTCATGCAGATATTCTTAGTTGCCACCCTATCTGCCTGTTAACTAAAAATCCTAGTATTCAAAACATATGTATTAATAATCTGAATATTATAAGGGATGAATCTATAGAAGAAGATTATAAAAATCTCTCTGTGATTCAATATCAGGACATGAAATTAAATAGAATCATTAATATCTTAAATAGTCATAGTAATAAAAACCAAACTAATAAATATATTAAAAGAATATGACAAAGATATAAAGTATATCAAAATATTTTAATATTTAAGATGAATGTCAGTGATGGGGAAACATATAGAATTGTAGTTCCACAATCCTTAATTGATAAATTAATAGTACATACCCATAAATATGGTCATAAATCAAAATATTGTAATAAGTCTTATGCAGGTGTATTGCAACCTATTGATTATAATTTGTAATAATATTAGTGATCTTAGTTTAAAGTTCCTACTGATTTCCAGATATTGTTTGCTATGTTTAAGATATTCTATCTACTATAGAAAGCATTTTATTAGTATAATCATTTTATTTTTCCTGCCATTTTACTTGGCCATATAATTTAAATTATGCATGCAGATTCTATTAGTGCAAATTTTCTAACTCACATATACATTTCACTGTGGGTCAGTAGCACAGAAGCAAAGTATGACATATGAAAAAAGTGAGATTGTCTAAAATAAGACAAAATGGCATAATATTTTTATTTACCATGTATACAAATTTAAAAATCATTCTAACAGAAATAAGTGACTTAGAAGACAGAAGAAGCAAAAAATGAGTTTTATAATCAAGGACAAAGTCTGAATGTTTTTGGTAAATTGCCTTTTCCCTGGAAAACATATGAGGAGTTTCCTGACCCCCTTTGGATAAATTATGGAAGCTTTTGAAGATCTCAACATTGTATTTGGATATTCCTAGAAATGAAAAAAATATATAGTTGGGCTCTTTTTAAAATGAGTAATTTAGAGTTGTTACAAAATCGAAAAAGAGAGTGATAATTCATTTTTGTACATAAATGCCAATTGAAAAAAATTGCTTTCCTCAATTCTCTGAATAGTGTTAAGTAAATCTTTAAAACTCAGAATTTTCGGCAAGGTTATCAATAATCTTGATATAGCTTCTTTTTGGTAAGCTCCTTATTTCATAATTCATCATTATGTTTAATTCTCAATTCACTTTTAGAAAAGATAATTTGGTATGAATCAATAAGAATAGCCATTACAGAAGTTTTAAATATTATTCATCTGAAATTTTGTATTGATGGCATTTTACTTGTATAATAGATGTTGGAATTATTTTTCTAATGTCCATTCCATACACTTTTGTTGTTATGACTGTTATACCTATATGATTAACAATATAGTATCTGAACATGGAGGGGATTCTCACCAACATTCACCAGTGTGGAGGGAATTTATTGGCTTTTTTACCTCTCAGTTTAAGATCAAGAAACATCATGGTCTTTCTTCTCAGTTGCCTGATAGCTCTTAACTGAAACATCACTTGGGTTTTCTTAAAAGCAGAATGAATGTGTGCTTTAATACCCCCCCCCCCCACAATAAATAATTAAAATCATGACAGACACAAATAAATCATGGCCCTTATTGCCAGAAGACTCTAAAGTCACCAGCCAAGACAGTGGTCAATGTCTGAAGGCAAAGGGTGGTGAGAATCTCTTGATTGTGAATCCAGACTGCCATTTGATAATGAACTTTTATTTTGGTATTTACAACTGCAGATCACTTTCTAGTGAAAGAAGTTTGCAAGTCTGGAAGAATAATTGCTGAATATTAAATGGGACATTATTGTCTTTGTGAAGTTAGAAGAAAAGATAAAAAGACAATTGATTTAAGATATGTACATTTGGAATAGGATTTATTACAAAAATAAAGTGGAAGAACAACCTTTTGAAAATTAATGGTATAGTGGACAAAATGGCAAGATTAGTTATTCAACGTAATAGCAGATACCAAATGCAGATAATTCAGGTTCAGGTCCCAACAAGTTCTCATTCTGATAAAGAATCAGAGAATTTTTATATGGAAGTACAAAAGGTTTTTGATCAGACCAAACAACATTATAAAATTACCATGGAAGACATTAATGCTAGAATTGGTCAACAATTGAAAAAAATGAAAGTGCTATAGGTAAATTTGGTTATGGTGATAGAAATGAGAGAGGACATAGACTTGTGTAGTTTACAGAAAAACAAAAACATTATATTACAAATTCTTTGTTTAAGAAAAATAATAAATGGAAATGGACATGGAAGCATCCATATGAAAGTACAATAGAATTGGATTATATTTTGACTAACAGAAAATATATAGTTAAAGATTGTAATGTTTTTTTAATAAATTCAACACAGGAAGTGCTTATCAATTAGTAAGATGTAAGATACATGTTAATGCGAAACTAAAGAGACAAAAATTATTAAGAAAAACAGTATTCACAGTTGATATTCCTAAGTTTTAGAAACATTCCAATGACTTTAAATTAGAACTTTCAAATTGTTTTCAAATGTTAACAGATCTTGAATACAATTCAGTTTTGAATAAAATCAATATGAAGAAAACTGATACATTTTCAAAAACTGCAACAAAGATAATTGATGCAGAAAAGCAGCAGTTGACCAGTAAAATCTACTAAGATGGCAATTTATGAAGAAAAGAAGGCATATGAAAATATATAAAAATGATGCATTAAGAAAGATTGAATATCTTGAATTTTGTAAAATGGTATAAAAAAAGTTGATAATACTATAAGAAAATATAATTGTAAATTAGCAAGAAAAACTATAGATGAGAATAAAAGTCTCAAGAATGTAAAACTGCATCTTGATATTGATAGGAAGCATTTCTGCAAAAAGAAAAAAGGATGGAACTATTACTAAAAAGAGATGATGTCATGAAAATGTGTAAAAGAGTTCTATCAAGAATTAAATAGCAATAAAAAAAAAATACCTTCTACAAATATTATAAATTCTAAATTGACCAGAATTTTATAAGAAGTGAGACATGCAATTAAATTTATAAAGAAGGGGAAAACATCAGGTAATGATGGAATTATAATTGTTATCTTAAAAGAAGAAGGTGAAGAAATGTCTAAATGATAAAGATGTACCAGATGATTGGAAGGACCTGGTTTTCAATGTTATTACAATAAATGCTAGAGATAATTATACTTATGGGTAATCCCATTGGCCATCCATCAGTCATGTTATAATACTGTCCATCAAATAAGGTGATGATGTTATGATTTAGCCAGTTAAGACAGTTTATTATGAAATTAATTCATGTTAGTGAATAATTAGATTTGAGAAGTTCTCATTTTACTATGTTGATAAACTGCTTTCTGTTGATGGGGTTGTATAGCTCAGTTATATCAAGTGATGCTATTTTATGTTGGACTCCTAATATTGTGCTTTTAATTATGTTTAATTATGAATTAAAAAGATGACTTGATAGTATAAGCATTATAACCTAATTGATCTGTGAGCCATTAATTGATCATTTTAATGGGGCTGTAGTAATGTGTTCCTCTGAAGTCTAACGTTAGCTTATGTGGGGTATCTGGCTTATGAAATTTGCCATTGGTGAACATTCATGGCAGTGTTTTACTCAATGAGTAGATTTTATAGTATTCATATTTAGCAATAGCATTAGTGCAGTGTTTATGCAATATGTCACTTATAAATTTGTCTTTGTTCCACTTTTATGTTGCAATTCAGGATTAGATTGAATTTCAATTCATTTATTTGGACAGTCATTTTTTGTGCACCCCATATATAAGATTGCATGTTTCCAGGCAGAATGCAGAATTATATACTACAATGAATCATGCACTTGCCTTTTTACAAAGATCTCTCATTACAAATACCACTAGAAAAGAGCCACAAAGAATCCTGAACATAAGTCAATCTTCCTTGATCACTAAAATGCAATGGGTCATATATTCAGGCTCATAGTAACCAACATTGCACGTATTAAGCAAAATGACTCCAAGCAAAAAATTAAAGAGGTGTGGTATATAAACAACAGCTTTAATGTCATGAATAGGAATGAATGAATCCTGCTTCCCCCTATTGAAGAAATGGCAATATAATTTACATATATTTACCAAATATATATGCACCCAATCACACAAATCTCAATGCTAATATGAGGATTTACTTTGCCCTTGAAAACACTAAGCTTCAAGAAATATGCATTCATTAATAGCTTTTTATAGGATAGCACTTAAGCTCAGATATTTATAAATTATAGCAATAAAAGAAAAGTTCGTTATATTTTAAATTACAATATCAATATTAATATTTAAAAAATATGATAAAAAAGATATTAGAAATTACAGATCTATTAGTCTTTTATCAGTTCTATACAAAATTTTTACAAAAATAATTACAACTTATCTACTGTGAACTTGGGCTATTAACAAATCAAAAGAATGAGCTAGGTTTAAAAGTGGATTAAATATAGTGCATTATATCCAAGTATTGAGAGAAGTTATATGAATGTGAGTTATCATTATTCTTTGGATTTGTAGATTATGAAAAGACATTTGATTCTGTAAGCATTTCCTCAGTGATAACAGCAACAATCAAAATACATAATGATACTAAAAAGATTAATATTGGAAAAGGGTGTATGACAGAATGACTCTGTATCTCCAAAACTTTTTACAGCAGTTTTGCAAGAAGTATCTTGTGGATTAAAATTGGAAGCTAGAGGGATAAAAAATTAAGGGAGATTACTTAAATTTTTTTAGATTTTGCAAATGTAATTGTTTTTGCAAATAATGTTTTAGAGCTTCAGGAAATGTTGGAAAAGTTATCAGATGAAAGTAAGAAAGTAGAATTAAAAGCAAATGTTAAAAAGACTAAAGTAATGTTCAATGAATTTTCTTAAAAGAAAAAAATAAAGATTGATAATAATGAAATTAGAAGAAGTTAACTACAAATATCATAATCAGACTATTGCTACAGTTGAAAATATAATGGAGGAAATTAATCATAGAATTAAACTTGGTTCGAGTACTTTTGGTAAAAATAATTTAATATTAAAAGGAATTGTGCCTCTATGTTTAAAAAGAAAGCTTTTTTAATAAATGTGTTTTACTAGTTCTTACTTATGGCTCTGACACTTGGGCACTTAAAAGAAGGGCAAATTAGAGACTTTAGACCACTCAAATAAGTATGGAGAGATGCATGACAGAAGTGATAAGAAGAAATTGAAAATAAACCAGTTCTTACATATGGACTTGAGACTTGGACACTTAACAGAAGAGCAATGCAGAGATTTCAGACCACTCAAAGAAATATGGAGAAATGCATGTTAGGAGTAGCAAGAAGAGATTGAAAATGAACTTACATAGGTGTGAGAACAAAAAAGTATTAGTAACATCACTGAAAGAATTAAGATAGTTTTTTTTTTTTTAAAAAATAAAAAAAATAAAAAAAAATTAACTCCCTATATAAAAATAAAAAAACCTTCAAACACATGATAAAGTCTTTGGAAAAGAAGAGGCACCATCTTTTTTAACCAAATTATTTTGTATGGCAAATCTTAAGTGTTTGAAAGTGAAAGCGTGAAGATATTAAATAATCACTTTTAAATTACTTTTACATGCTTGAATGAATGACGCTAGTGAAATTTATTAGAATTTACGATACGTCATTCTTATTTGAAATTAAATGTATGTAAATAAATCAATTATTTTATATAGTGTGATGTTTATAAACTGTAATATTTAAACAGCATTAAACTGTTGCACATGCGCTTTGCAGATTTTAACTATAAATGACTGAATACTAACTTCATGCTCTCACTTTCAAACACTTAAGATTTGCCCATACAAAAGTGTTTGGGATCGAAAAGATAAAGATGGCCACTCTATCTTTTCCAAAGACTTTATCATGTGTTTGAAGAGTTAGTATTCAGTCATTTATAGTTAAAATCTGCAAAGCGCATGTGCAACAGTTTAATGCCGTTTAAATATTACAGTTTATAAACATCATGCGATATAAAATAATTGATTTATTTACATACATTTAATTTCAAATAAGAATGACGTATGGTAAATTCTAATAAATTTCACTAGCGTCATTCATTCAAGCATGTAAAAGTAATTTAAAGTGATTATTTAATATCTTCATGCTTTCACTTTCAAACACTTAAGATTTGCCCATACAAAAGCATTTGGGTTTGACAAGATAGATGGCCACTCTATCTTTTCCAAAGACTTTATCATGTGATTCAGTCATTTATAGTTAAAATCTGCAAAGCGCATGAGCAACAGTTTAATGCTGTTTAAATATTACAGTTTATAAACATTGCGCTATATAAAATAATTGATTTATTTGAAGTAGTGTTTTCAGGTCTTACAGGTCTGTTCAATATCAGTACTAGCATGGAAATTAAATCAACAATCTTTAGATTCATGAATATTGCATTTTAAGCTGATACACATTTGATAGAATAAGTTGGATAGAGTATCACTTTAAATTTCAGTATTCATAAATGTACAGGTCCAAGTTCAAATCACAGGCCAGTACTGTCACTGATCTGTCTAGCAACACCTAAATAAATAATACCACATGAAATATTGTATTTATATTAATCTGTGTGCTAATACTAACAGATATGTACTTAATATTATATGATGCAAATAGTCCAATATGTAATTTTATACTGTTCTAAGGCATATTAACATATCAATGATGAATTTTCAATATTTTTTTTCTTTACAAAATAGATTAGTTTTTAAAAAAGCAATGAAGATTATTAAAAGTATATATTTCTTAAAAGTAATAATTTGACAAATATGCAAAGAATTTCATTTTGTTACACTTGCTCTAACTATACTGTATTGGTTAATAGATAGTGTAAAATAAGAATGGGAGAACATCCAAACTCTCATCACTTGGCAATTAATCCATCAAACATCACACGATAACCATTCTTTATGTTTACACAAACTGTTTTTCACAGAGGCAAAACTCTCCATACCATAGCACCTCTCAGTGCAAGTCAGAGTAATCAATAGATGCAGGAAGGTTTGTGCATAAAATCCATATCTAGTGCTTACTCATCTAAGGCTCCTCACTGATGTAAGCTACAAGATAGAAACTAATCGGGAAGGGGGGAGAGGAATTTGATGAGTAGGCACTACATAGTGATTTTATGCACAAACCTTCTTGCATCCCGTGATTACTCTGTCTTGCATTGAATGGCGCTATTATATGGAGAGTTTTTGCACTTGGCAATTAATAAGCTGAGAATTCATTTTACTTCACTGTTCCTATTTGGGGGATTGTTAAACAAGTATTTGCTTTTAAAAAGTTATTTAAAGGCGATTTTATTTTTCTAGATAATTTCTTAGTCACCCCCCCCCCCCATCAATATTTTATTTTAAAAGTTAACAAACTGTATTTATCAGTAATTCATGCCGGCAATTGATGTGTATATATATATATTTAAAAAATATAAGTTAAAAGTACAAATTAAACAGTAAAGTAAAAACTTTCAGGGAGAAATAAATTTAAAATTCCTGACAGAAAAAAAAAAACCTATTACATCCTTAATTAAATAAATTCTAATTGTAGATAAGATTAAATTCAAAAACTATGCAATGCAGCACGAAGTAGAAAATTAGTGAAGTGAATTCAAAGAGCAATATCAGTAGACAATATAAAATCCCTCAAAAAAAATAATTCAAACTAGTCTGTCTGCAAATTCAATAGCTGAAGCAGCTAAATAAAAGATCGAAGAGTGAAGAAAGAAGGAGAGGAAAGATCTTCAGCAGAAGTGGCTAAGATCTCAGTGTAACTCGGCACTGAGAAGTCCAAAGAGAGCTTAAGGCTTATACCGGCTGTACTAACCTTACTAATTTTTTGATACGCCTTAGGGGTTATGTTTTTATTCTATTACATTAATTGTATATATTATTGACTATTACTAACCTAAGCTTATTATTGTATATAAAATGCTAACAAATTAATTCTAATAACAAATGACTAATAGTTACTATTTGCAGGACTATTTATTTAATTATTTATTACTGTATGTCTTGCTGTAATAACCTCATGGCCACTATCACACAGCAGATCAATAAATATCAAATTGGTGCAATTGGTAAACCATTGGGAGTTGCAAAAAAAATTAATTAACATCAAATAACAATTGGTGCAGTTGAATGAACCATTAAGATATCTGAAATCATTAAAAAATTCCAAAAAGAAGAATTGAAAATTCATAAAAACTATTTGCAAATTAGAAATTATTTATGTGAAGCCATTATGAATCTGGTGTTATAAATTAATATTGGAGAATTTGATGTGCAGAGAGCAACCCAATGGCCTCTGTATGCAAGCTGTATAGAAAAATATTTTTTAATGAACAATATTCAACAAGATGAAATAAAAATTGCCATCTCACTGTTCTTTGTGGCTCAGGACATAATTCAAATAGAAAATCATCTCTCCTAAAAACCCTGACCAACTAAAATAGTCAGAATTAAATGACATATTTTATAATTATTTTGATCCCAAACATATTAAACATGTAGCACATCTTCATTTCCAGAATCATCAATAAAAAAGAGACAAAAAAATCCACAAATTCGATTTAACATTACAAAAAGTTTTGTGGGCATGTCTGATAGGAAGTTCTGAAAACAGTTATTGACAGTCACTGACCTTACATACAAAATGGTGATCAAAATGGAACTCATTTATAAAACAGTGTTAGAGCAATTGAAACAATTTCAGATTGGAACAATAGGTGAATCACACCAAATAAATATGGTTAAAACAAATGAAATAGATGAAAATGAATTAACCAAATGTTACCATTGTAGAAAGTTGGAACACATAGCTAGAATCTGTAAATGGAAAAGTGAAAAATGTCAAAATTGCAGAAAATTAGGTCATTTGATGAAAGTTTGCAAAAATAACTGAAAGGAAAAAAAAACCTCAATTCAATAAGCCAGTTACCAGAAATGATCTGCAAGAAAAGATTAAAAATGTGAAAATTAATAAATAACAATCAAATAATGATATCACTTAAAATATTTGACCTACCAGTTTCCATGGAAAGTGATAGTGGCCCAGGAATATAAATATTGGCAGTCAATATTACAAACTCAAAATAAAATGATTAAATTACAGAAAACAAAAATTAGCAAAAATCATATACAGGAAGAAGATTGAAATAGCTGGAAAAGTTATTGTATTGGTACAAACAATTGATAAAATTACCCAACTGTTGTTAAACATTATTTGGGACAAAATGAACCTTATATTGGAATAGATTAGTTCAAGTCTATGAGAATTAAAATATTAATTACAAATAAAGTCAAGAGAAGGAAAGAATCAGATAAACAGCATGCCAAGACCTAAACAGAGATTAAGCAAATAGCAGATATTAATTGACAACCAACAGCAGATCTTGAGACAACTCCATGAAGCACTTCATATAGAATTTGAATACCAGCATGCTACTTCCAAAGCTTCAACATAATTTCATCATCTGAAAAATTATCAAACCAGAAACAGAGAACCAAATAATTATCACTATGTCAGCTGCAAGATCCTATAGAAACTGTGTCAAGTGAATGCAAAGAATTCGCAGTGGGACAAAATATTTGGATCAGAGACTCATTAAAGAAAAAGTGGGTAGCAGGTGTATTAATTTAATTACTATCATGTAAAACTGTGCTTATCGAATCTGAAACAGAAACACAATTTAATTGACACAAAAGACAACATATAATAAATAATGATTTGTCATAGTATGCAGAATCAAACCAGGAGTTTAGTGAAAAAAGTGAAGCAGAGGGGAAAGGATTAAATACAGCATACATGGACAGTGAAAATAAAATAGAAGTACTCATGAGGAAGTTAACCTTATAACAGAAAAATATAAACCTCAAAGATTGCAGAAGCAATGAAAGTTAAATATTACATTATTTGAGAGAAAAACCATAGCTATCTGAAGTAAAGAGTGATATTCATACACATTTATAAAAAAATATAAGTTAAAAATATAAATTAAAATGAGTAAAGTAAAAATTCCTGATAGAAATAAATTAAAAATTTCTGATAGTAAGAAAAAGCAACGAAATATATTCTTAATTAGATAAATTCTAATTATAAATAAGATTAAAATCAAAAATTATGGAATGCAGAATGAAGTACAAAATTAATTAAAACACCAGTCAGTGACTTCAGAAAACAATAGCAGTAGATTCTATAAAATCCCTCAAAAAATGTAAAAAAGATTTTTATAAAATAATGCTTTTATGTAAATATCCGATTAAAAAATACAAAATAATCTCTTGGTTAATTTGTCATTCTTGGTAACTATCAGTTTTTAATAATCTAGACTTGTTATAAAACAATTGAAAATTGCAGGAATATTGTCATTTCATAAAAGTATTTGAGCCCTTTTCCTTTTTTAGGATTCATTTGAACCTTAAATGCTTTTATGAAATATTCTTGAACTTTCTAATTGTTTTATAACAAATCTAGATTCTTTTTAAGGTCTCTAATAGTTTTTATGAATGGCAAATTTTCTGACAGGAGATTACTTTATTTTGTACTTTTTAGTTGGCTATTTACATAAAAGCATTATTTTTTAAATAATCTTTTCTTATATCTTATTTTTTTACTTTTTAATTATATATTATTTTAAAAAATAGTTAAAACTACACAAAAAATCTGACAAAAATTATAATTTAATAATAAGATGTGAAAATAAAAAATACACCCTCTAATAAACAAATTCTAAATTTAAATGTCACGTGATTGACTATTATATAAAAATATTTATGTATTGGCTTTTTAATTAAGCATGAATTAAATTAATATTAACAACATTTTATTCTACAAATGTAATATTTCCATTGTTCTAGTTGTTCAGGGGGATTTTTTTTCATTGTTAATTCAAAAAGGACCAACAGAAACAAGGCAAGTTAATTCAAGCACGAGTGCGTGTGCGGCGCAACTGTTCCCAAAAGCTATTAATATAAAGTAGATAACTAAAATTAATAAACTAGCTGAGCACTTTCAAAGGATCTTGCCTTCATAATCATAGCTTGCTAATACATTTAATGATATGAAAATATGCTAATTCCATTTCTTCGATACAGCATAGCACGTATCCTTCCTATTTATGGCATCATTGTCTCGTGAGATGAATAATGAACAGTTGCGCCGCACATGCATTCGTGCTTGAATACATATATTTCCCAAAAGTAAAAAAATTATTTGACTTAAGGCAAGTTAATATAAAAGCATTTAAAATAATTCAAATTAGCCTGTTTAGAAATTCTATAGCTGAAGTAGGTGAATGGAAGATTGAAGAAAAAAGATAAAAGTGACTAATATCCTACGCAGCTAACCATTGAAGGAATCAAGGAAGTTTAGAGCTTTTATAGGATGAACTAAGCTTATTATTTTTTGATACACCTTAGGGCCCAGATTTTATGAGTAATTATATAAGAAGTGATTTGTTAATGATAACAATCAACCCTAAAGCAGTAGTGATTTATATTGTTTTTATTCTATTAAATTTACTGTATATATCTATTAAATTTATTGTATATATTATTGATTATTATTAACCTAAACTTATTATTGTATATAAAATATTAACAAATTAATTTAGAAAATAAATGGCTAATGGTCACTATTTGTGGGCTTATTTATTTAATATTCTATGTTTCACTGTAGTAACCTCATGCCACTCTAACACAGCAAATCACTTTATATGAGTAATAAACTCTTCCATCCACAGAAAATATTTAAAAGCTTCTCACAAACTTAAAAAAAAGTTATATTAAAGCAGTAATAAATATAATAACCTATTATAATTAAACATTAATATCAGCAATAACATATAAATTATCAAAAATAAATAATCTTTTTTTTTTAAAAAAAAAATCACTTACCACATGATTTATTTCCTTTATCAACAGAATTGAAACATTTTGTATTTTCTTCTGATGTTTCTTCATGGCTTGTAAATGATCTTAATTCTAACTTATCATCAACTCTTTTGCTTGATTCACGGAGGGAAGGTGAACGAATTTTTGTAAACGCTGGTTTTTCATTAATCTCAAAATTGTTGGAATGACTTTCAATTACACTTTCCACCATAAGTTGTGAAGTCTTTTTAATTGCATCTAAATAAGGAGCATACTGGGTTGAACTACTTTGTAAAGCCATATTATCTTTGCTTCGCTTTTTATTTTTTTGCGAATAGTTTCTATACTTAGGTTTGTATCTCAGCAGCATGTCTATCTCTAACTTCTCTTTTTCTTGATTTAGCTGATAATCGATTAGTCTTAAACTTTCAACCAGTTTACTGTCACCTGAAATCATTCCATCATGTTTTTTAAAATTAGCTTTAACTTTTAATTTTTTATTTCTTTTATCCAAACCTTCATTTGAAACTTCATACACATCTTTAGATTGTGATTTATTAACTTTGGTCACAGTACAAGTTTCATTGTTGGTGGTTTTATTTTGATGGCTATTACTTCCAGTATTGATTATGTTTCTTACAGCCATATCATTTTTCCTAGGTATATCAATTCGGTTTCTTGTAGCATTTGTAGCAACTATATCAGTCCTTAAAGGTAAATAATTTCTGTTGAAAGCCTCATTAAATGAGTTATTTCTATTAGTTTTATCACTTTCAATACTTTTATTACATTTGACAGCACTTTTACTAGAAACACTTCTTTTGCTCGTATCATTTGTTGATGTATTTCTAGTAGGAGTATTGGCCCTACTGTATAAACTTGTTTTACTAACAGCGCCATCTTTAGTAGAAATACCACTTACTGTTTGAAAGTTACTTCTGAGCTGAGTGTCATTTGTAGTAACCACATTAATTAGAATAGGTGAGTTACTTTTAGAAAAAGAATTAATTTTATTATTTTTACTCGGTGTGTTACTTCTTGTAGGTATATCATTTTTAATGCTTGCATTATTTCTGATCTTTGAATTGCTTTTAATAATTAGATTGTTTAAAGGAGATAACTGATTTTCATTAATGTTATGTGAAGTTTTGGAAGGCTTATAAAAACTAGCACGACCATCGTTTTTATTATATGCTTTATTATGAAATTCAGTTTTATGAACTGAGCAATTTTCAGCTAATCTAAAATCTGCAATGTGTCCATTACTTTTAAGAAATTTGATATTTTTACAAGTATTTGTTCTAGCAGACGAGATATTTCGTGTAGAATTCTCATTTCTAGGAAGACTGAAATTTTTAATACAAGTACTACTTTTGCTTTGCCAATCGTTATTTCTGCTATGTATATTTTTAGTAGATGTAGAGTTTTTATTAGATGCTGTTTTTCTAGAAGAATATGACCTACTGTTTCTACTTGATATATTATTTTTAGACAATGTATAAGGTTTTAGATGGGTTTCATTTTTACCATTTGTTTTAGGTGTACCAATTCTAGAAGGCTTCAAATTTGTACAATTCTGAGTATTTTTTATTCTTATAGGAGATGCAATATTACTACTTATGAAAGAAATATTTCCATCAAGAGTGTCATTTTTATCAGGTATTGACAATGAAGAATCATCATCATCACTCATATAGTTTTTAATTATGTTATTAAAATTTTCTTCATCTAAATTTATATCTATTGTGCTGCTATGAGTAAATGACTCTTTGTTCAGTTTTTCCATTGCAGAATTCAGCCATTCAGACTGTAGCTTCATTATAGTATCATGCATGTCCATTTTACTTTCTATTGCCTAAATGTGAATTCATGCTATTTAAGGGATGCTGTCAAAATGGTTTTTAGTACATTTTTTATTTTTCTCTATAAAAAGAAAAAAAAATGGTTTCAAATTCTTATTTTTGTCTATTTCAGTAACTAATCATTTAGTTTATATATATACACATAATTAAAAACTACCTAATGTTATACTAGTAATAAAATAGAAAATCGTATAACATTACAATACTAGTAAAAAAACAAACAAGATTTTACAAAAATTCTCTCATGACCATGGTTTCAACTCTTAACAAGTATATCTTCTTAAGTGATATTCAACTAGATACAAACAACATAGCCTTTTCATAATTCATTTAAAAAATCAATCATGAAATTTATGACGTAAGATTCAAGATTTATCATCAGAGTTTCTTTGACTCTTCTTTTTAATTCATTCCCCCCCCCCCCTAAAAGATAACTTCTGAATTGTCAAATATTTTATGATCTGTATTCAGTTCATGAACATGAGTTATAATACCTATATTTAACTCTACTCTTATGAACTTTAACCCTTTCATTAAGATTTAAATTACTTTGAGCATATAAATTTCATGACAACTGTAAGGAGTCTTAAATAGTTGAAGACAGTCAATTGATAATAAATCTATTCCTGGTATAGTTTATAAGATTCCTTTCAGTTATAAAATTTATATAGGTAAAAAAAAATTTAAGTCTTAATGAAAGAATTAAAGTTTATAAAGTAGAGTTAAATATAGGCATCATAATTCAACTTTGTATATTCATGAACTGAATACAAGTCATAAAATATTTGACAATGCAGAGGCTATCTTTTATGAAAAAATGAATTAAAAAGAAGTTAAAAGAAACATTAACAAAAAATCTGATTGAATTTGAGGCCCTCAATCTCACAAAGACATCCTTTGATGTTAAAGGTAATTCATTTTTGAAGTGAATTAGGGGAAGACTATCTTGTTTTGTATATATACATTATTTTATCTAATTGAATTTCACTTGAGGTCTATTTGTTAATAGATAAAACCATGGTCATGAGAGAATTTTAGTAAACTTTTTTTTGGTTATTATTGTAATGTTATATGATTTTCTATTATATATATATTAATCAATGTCTGTATTCTTTTAACTTATATAAGTTTTAACCTTAGTTGACAAAGACAATTTAAATAATTGAAAGTGTATCTATATGGATTAAAAGTTTGAATTTATATTACTATATTTGTTTTATTTGAATATATATATAATTAAAATCAGTTTTGGGTCATGCAGTTGATTAATTTTTTGTTTTTTGTTCAAACTGCCATTTTGATGAAATCACATTCGTCCTTGTCGAGGCTAATGCTGTAATGAAGAAGTGTTTTGTCTCAAATAATAATAAAGATGGATATGATTTCATCAAAATATCAGCAATTTAAATAAAAAAACGAATACATGCTATGTCCAAAAATGATTTTAATTTTCTCATATAACGAAATTTTTTTTTATCATATATATATTGTAACGGGCACATACGCCATTACATTATTTTTTTCTAAAATTAAACATGAAAAATAAAAGTTCGCAAATAAAAACTTTTTTTTTTAAGAATTAAAAATTGAAAATTAAAAATCATCTAAACTCTAATATATAAAATCATACGATGAAAAATTATTAAGCGAAAACTTTATTAAGAAGAAAAAAGTATTTTAAAACTAAATTTTCAGTAAAGATTTAAAGATAAAAATATATCTACGTTTGTATAATAAATTAATTAATGTTATTGTAAAATGGAAATGATTGTTTTAATTAGTCCAAGTGAGCTAGCCCTTGGGCATTTCAAAATATATAAGCAAAGGTCAGATAGGAGAAAAAACAATAGAAACTAATAGCCAATAAAAGAAATCCCTCGGGGAAACAGACCTCAATGAAAGGGTCATCATCATCATGATGTAATGTTGAGTTAATCTGCAAAATTAATATAAAAAGGAAAAGTTTGGAAATAAATTTTAGTGAAGGTAGGAATTAAGAGGAGAGAGATGAGTTAAGTCGGAGAGAGTTGGAGAAGGGATTGAAAGACACACTTTCAATTCCTTCAGTTGTTATAAAAAAAAAAGAAACATCGTTTCCCCATATTGCGGACTACAGGATATCTGGGCTCGGCAATTAAATACCAGCTACAATATAGGACCAATGGCTAACTGCTCACCGATCTCCTCATGACTTCGTGAGAATTAACACCTTCCAAATCACAAGCAATTAGAAACTAGATTTTTTCTAAAAACAGTAAGAACTATAGTTAATGAAAAATTTAAAAACAGTAAGAACTTTGATTCCAAAAACTTCTCAATATTTAAATAGAAGTAGAATTTCATATCTAACTAAATTTTTTATTAATTATTTTATTGAATGTATTATTTGTTTGTTAAATCATTTCCATTAATTTATTTTTTGTTCTTTTAAGTTTTATTATGATTTTTTTTATAAACAACTTGTAATAAATGTTAAATTTAAGTCGGGCGTGAATGGCTGCATAGATTCGTAATGTTATGTTAGTTTAAGGGAGAGTAAATCTTAGGTTATTTGTTTTGTAGTTAAATTGGGTCAATGGATTGGATATATTGGTGTAATTAGTAGATGTAGTATGAGGTTCGCTATGTGCAGGATCGTATTATATGCCGCACACCCCCTTTTTGCCTATGGAATGGGATGGTAAGACAGAAAACGCAGTCCCTTCCTATGGAGTTTTTTATTATTGCTCTTCACGTCAGACAGATGTAGCATTCCTGTCTGGACGAGAGTCAATGTCTTCTATTAACCATGCTGTTCAGACGTGCATTCCAGACGGTGTGGTATTTTGTACTGTCGTATTCGTACTGCATTGAATACATCGATATATCAGATAAATTGGCGTTGGTTTGACTGCAAATTTTTGGCCTAAGGTTAAATAAGAGATAGAATATTTTCTTTTCAACTGCAATCCATGTAGTCTATTCATACTTGACACTCTAATAAATATTAAACTCATCTGTGCGAACTTTTAAAATAAAACAAAAAGTTAAATTGTAAATTAAAATCTAAAGTAAAATAAGTTATAATGTTTTGTAAAAAAATAAAGTTTGACTAAAATAATAATGATAAATTTTATATATATTAAATAAATGTTTGTGTGTGTTATTACTGGCAGTGGCTTCTTTTATTTTTTTAATATTGAAATATTTTTAGATAAGAATTCATATTTTATAAATCTCTGCGTCTTGCTGAGCTAGTGGCAATGGGCTGACGGTCTGAATAAAATATAAAAAAATTTTTTTTCTTAACTTATGTATCTGCCTACTCTATAAATTTTCTAGGTTCAAGTAGCCTAGTGGCGCTCGGTAGTGTAGATACGGTAAGACTTCATAATCAACAATTCATTCAGACTGTTATAATTGTCGCCTAATATGGGGCCGATGTTTAATAAACCACGAGGAACCTGAGCAAATTTTTTTAATGAAATGTTTTTATCTACCGTATACGTTAAATCTTATAAAAGCACTGCCAGAAAAATATAGCACATATTAAAAACGAGAAAGAAAAGATATTAATTTTAAAACTATTTTTTTTAAAAAAAAAAAGTCAAAAGGTTGCAATTAATGTTTCATTTTTTTTTAATGTGTATAGGCTCGCACAGCCACATAAGTTTATGATTGTAAATGTGGTACCTTACGATGAGTACTTTTTGGGAATTTACTTCAGTGTAACCCTATGGAAGCATTTCAATCAGCCATAAATAAGTTGGTGGTATTTATAATTGTGCTGCAAATATACACGTATAAACTCATTATTTCTTAAAACATATTTACCTCAATGCAAACTTCTTAAATAAATAATTTATATAATTTGCTTGTAGTGCCGTTTGTTAGAAATGAAATATAGAGAAAATAGAATTTTTGGGGGGAGGAGGCATAAACGTAGATGGTTCATAGGAAAGTGATAGTCAACATTTTCTTTTTTGTATATAGTCTTTTTGTAAAATTACTAACCAAATGTCTTTGTAAATTTTCGTTAATCGTGTACCGTAATTACTAACCCTAAGTAAATTTTTTTATTTTATTTTTTTTTTAAAGCAAGTTTACTGATATGTAACAGGCACATACGCCATTACATTATTTTTTTAAAAAATTGAGACATTGAAAAGTTCGCATTTAAAAACTACTTTTTTTAAGATATAAAAATTGAAAATTAATTCTATCTTAAAGTCGTATATATTAAAATTCTCAAAAAATATTTAAAATATACCATACCTGAGTAGCCATTGAATGATCATAATAAAGGTTGATCAAATTATTAATAAAAGTATTATAGCAATCATGTGAATGAGTACACTAGTAATTCAATAAAATATAACTCAGGTATAAGCAGTAGGTTTTACCACTTTCATTTCTTGTTTATGTTAATATTTTACACAAATACTAAGTGAATATTCTAGCAGGCCACTAGATTATCTAATCTGAATTTATATCCAATAACCTTTCAATTACCTTTGAACCCTTTTGTACTTTATTTCTAATAAAAAATGAGAGATTTTTTTTTGAGCCATATCACTATACCACTAATATTTATAGAATAAAACATCTATAAACCAAAGTAGTATACTAGACATAAATAATTTCTCAGATCTTAACATAACAAATTTTTTAATATTTTATATTACTAGCTCAGATTATATATAACTAATTTAGATGAATTCACTACCTTCATGAAATAGTGATGGTGTTATAATAATACTAAAAATCACTAAATATTATAAAATCAATATTTATTTACTTTAAACTAAACACTCATTAATTAAAAGTTATGAAGATAAGATAAAATAACATAAGAAATCAATACACTCTAGGATAACCTAAACATAAAACTAATTTTTATAAAGAGATCTAATTATCTAATTTTTATTTTTATATCTTAAATAATAATCAACCATAAAATAACACACTAACAAAGACTAACTTAAGAAATATATCCCCTTTATAAACAAACTAATATTTATACTATTTTCAAAAAAAAATTTGATAATATGAAAATTGATAATAATAATAATAATAATTATATATAACAACCTCAGATTAATTTTAGTTCCCCCCTCCCTTCAAATATTTTATTCACAATTCCTCCATAAAAAATATTTCAAGAAAAAAAATATATTCCATAGCACACATACTTTAAAAACAACATAAAAAAAAAAAATTTAAAATTAAAGAAGTTTTAGAAAAAAGTTTTAAATATTCCCCCCCCCTTCCAACTAAATATGATGAAACAAAAATAATTTAATAACTCATACAACACTTAATACAAAAAAATATTGTTTTACCAAAAAAAAATATAAAACCAAAAGAAAACTAAAACAAAACCATAAAAAAATTTTTTTCATATTTAATAAAATAAAAAAAAAATTTCATAATAAATTTAACAAAGTATATAGTAAACATTTTTTTAACAGAATACTTTAATTTTAAATAAAAAACATTTATAAAATTTATAAGACAACAAAAAAAAAAAAAAAATACTTTAATCAACAAATTAAATTATATTTACACTTACAACTTGGAATATTTGATTATTGATTAAATAATAAATTCCAGAAATTTTTTTTTAAATGAATATGTGTAATTTTATCTTTTTCTAAAATTAAGGAGAAATATTTGAAATTTAACCCCCAAGAAAGAAAAAAATTTTTTTTTTTTAAAATATATTAAAAGAACAAACAAAAAACGATTTAAAATTCAAACAGAGAACCTTTTGATTTTTTGACCTAATTTATTTCAACAAATATTTCAAACTTTTAGATTTTTTTAAAAAAATGACAATCTATTTTTTTTTTTACCAAACCAAACTTTACCTCTTAGACTGAAAGACCATTCAAAAAACAAAGAAACATTACAAAAAAACACACAAAGACGATACTGATAAACAGATTCCTGTTTTAACAAAAAAGACAAAAAAAAAATTTAACAGATTAATACTTCCTTTTCTTTCAATATTTGGAAAGTAAAATTTGTATGTAAGTACACCCATCTTTCAAACATCGAACTAACCCTAAAAGAGCAGCTAGGAATATAACCCAATATTTATTAAACGAACTTAAACCCAATAAATAAGAAAACAAAAGAAGAAGAAAAAAAGAAATTTAAAGAAAGTAAAAGTTAATATTTGAAATAAAAACAAAAAAAATACACACAGCCAAAGCATTATCTTTGCTTTTTAAAGAAAATAAAAAAAAGTTTAAGGGTATACCTTTCACAACACACACCAAACAAAACCTTCGTTAAAGCTTTGAAATTTGACAGGTTGAACGGGTTAAAAAGGAGATTTGTCTACAATGGCGACAAGATATAAAATTGCACAGATAAAAAAAATTATTAAAAGAAAACTTTATTAATGAAGAAAAAAGGTATTTTAAAACTAAATTTTCAGAAAAAAGAACTTAAAAGATTTAATTAAAGATAAAAATATATCTTCAAGAATGTATATAAATTAATTAATGCTATTGTAAAATGGAAATGATTGTTTTAATTAGTTAAATGTAAGCTAACCCTTGGACATTGAACAAATGTATAAGCAATGGTCAGATAGGAGAGAAAAAAACAATAGAAACTAATAGCCAATAAAAGATATCCCTCAGAAAACGGACCAGAATGAAAAAACCATCACCATTGTCATGACGTAATATCCACTGAATCCACAAAATTAATATAAAAAGAAAAAGTTTGAAAATAAATTTTAGTGAAGAAAGAGCTGGGAGAAAAGATAGAGATGTGACAGCAGAGGTGAGCTATATGTGTTGCAGGAGAAGGGATTGAAAAGATGCACTCTTCAATCCCTTCAGTTTGCTTGAAAAAAAAAGAAGGAAAGAGAAATGACCAATTGTTTTCTTATACTATGGACCACAGGACATCAGAGGAATTAACACTGGATCCCAAACTGCAAGCAACTGATAAAGATGAACTTTTTTAAACCGTAAGAACTTTATGAACTCTAATAAGCTTTAACTATAATTCTAAAACTCCAGTATATGAAAAGAATAAGAACTTTAAATTCTAAAACTTGTTCCCTATTTTATAGAAATAGAATCATATCTGACCAACTTAATTTATTAATAAGTAATTTTATTTGATGTATTTATTTTTTAAAATCATTTCCATTCAATTTTTTTGTTCTTTTAAAATTTTATTATGATTTTTTTTTTTTTTATAAACAACTTTTTATAAATGTTAAATTTAAGTCGGGCGTGAATGGTTGCATAGATTCGCAAAGTTATGTTAGTTTAAGAGAGGGTTAATCTTAGGTTATTTGTTTTGTAGTTAAATTGGGTCAATGGATTGGAAATATTGGTATAATTAGTAGATGTAGTACGAGGTTCACTACTTGCAGGATCATATTATACGCCACACACCCCCTTTTTGCCTATGGAATGGGATGGTAAGATTGAAAACGCAGTCCCTTCCTATGGAGTTTTTTTTTTTATTGCTCTTCACATCAGACAGATGTAGTATTCCTGTCTGGACAAGAGTCAATGTCTTCTATTAACCATGCTGTTCAGATGTGCATTCCTGACAGTGTGGTATTTTGTGCTGTCGTATTCATACTGCATTGAATACATCGATATATCAGATAGATTGGCATTGGTTTGACTGCGAACTTTTGGCCTAAGGTTAAATAAGGGATAGAATATTTTCTTTTCAAATGCAATCTATGTAGTCTATTCATAATCGACATTCTAATAAATATTAAACTCATCAGTGGGAACTTTTAAAATAAAACAAAAACAGTTAAATTGTAAATTAAAATCTAAAGTAAAATAAGTTATAATGTTTTGTAAAAAAATAAAGTTTGACTAAAATAATAATGCTAAATTTTATATATATTAAATAAATGATGTGTGTGTTATTACTGGCAGTGGCTTCTTTTATTTTTTTAATATTGAAATATTTTTAGATAAGAATTCATATTTTATAAATCTCTGTGTCTCGCTGAGCTAGTGGCAATGGGCTGATGGTCTGAATAAAATATAAAAAAAATTTTTTTTTCTTAACTTACGTATCTGCCTACTATATAAATTTTCTAGGTTCTAAGTAGCCTAGTGGCGCTCTGTAGTGCAGATACGGTAAGACTCTAATTTCCATTGGACCGTTATAATATATTAAAATTTTTAAATCTAAAAGTATTTACTTAGTTAAATCTATTTTAAAATAATATATTTTAGAAAGTTGTTAATAATGACAAACAATTGTAATAAACTAACCAAGGTTCATTAATAAATGTTCATATTTAAACAAAAATCATCATCATAGGATTAAATATATCTGTAATCATTGAAACATATACATAACAAAATAATTAAATAATTTTATGTTATTAAAATACAGTAATAATTAAAGCAGTTAAATTTTATATTTTTATATTGCCTAGCACTCGTGTTTATATATACATTGGTTGTTTTATAATAGCGTGTTGAAACCGCTGGAGGGTGTTATTTCTATGATAGCGCACAGAAATATGCCGTTTAGGCAGTCTCCGCTACCAAATGTTCTATTTCTAATGCGTAAGCCTAGAAATAGTCCGTTCACAGAAACATGACATTTAATCTGCTGCAGAAGCTATCATGTCAGCTTACAGCTCAGATTTGGGGTAAGCATTTTTGATGTGTGATCGCATTTCCCTTTTGGCTACAGTATTGTGTGAGGGTGGATGGAATTCCAATTGTCAAAACTATTTTAATATTCAATAAGACCACCTCCCCCTCTATCTCCCATGTTTTAGGAATGTCTACTAACAATTATGAGCATAGTCTCATGCTTCCCTAGCCCACATTTCCTGCTCAAAAAATTGGGCAAGTGTAGGTGTAAGCGCGATTGGGATCAAATCACACTCTAAGTCACGTTTCTGCGAGAACAACTGTGAGCTTAATCAAATGGCTGAAATAGGAAAGTTTCCGAATGTCAAAGAATTCTCTAATTGCTGGAAGGGTTATCAAACAAAAGAGCTTGAAGCTGCATGCATGCTGTTCCTGAAGAGCCCAAAAAGTTGGTTTTAATTGCCGTATATATTTATGTTTTTGGTAATTACCGTAAAAACTTTGTCAACCTTCGAGTTGTATTCTGTTCTGCTATGAATTGTAAACCCCCCCCCCCCCCAAGTTTGACTTTTGGTTGTAAATGTTATCGTTAAATAAAAATATATTTATTTGTAATTTATAAAAATAAAACAAACAAAAAAATAAGAAGCTGATTTCGTAGAATACCGAACCGAAAATATAAGTAATGAGAAGAATAAAAAGTAGCTACTTTTTAAAATTCATTTTTAATTTATGTATTTTTTTGGTTCAACATTGATTTCATAGTACTTTTAAATGTGATAAACAAAAAAAAAAATACATAGAAAAAAACCCCGGCCCGAAAATATAAGTAATGAAAAGAATAAAAAAAATTAAGTACTTTTTGTAAATTCATTTTTTGTGTTAAAAAATTTATTTGATATTACTTTTATAAATGTGATAAACAAACCAAACCAAAAAAAAAAAAAACCAGGCCCCGGCAACATTATATTTATCTTTGTTTACAAACAAACCACGCCCTCCAGCGGTTTCAACACGCTATTATAAAACAACCTATACATTTTATGTTAATGTCTAATTGTTTTGATAATGACTGATAAATCCAATAAAATATCCATCGCTATGGCAGCGATTTTTTTCCATATATATATTTTAAAAATTATTTCATGTGCATTTTATCATATTGGATTGAACTAGATCAGCTATTTATGAAATAGACATAACTACCCATAACGGATAACAGTGGTTAAATTTATTATTGTTACTTTACGATGTAATCAATTTATATATTTAATTGAAGTCAGCTTTCCATCTAAAATTGTATTTATATAGTTTAGTTCACATATTCTATTCATCTAATTTTATCTGTCTCTGTCTTTTGCTTTAATTATACATCTGAGAATTTATATTCTCTCCAAACTGTATATATTGCTTATATATAATCATTATCATGATGATTATTCTATAGCATTACCAGAAATCAACAAAGGTGACATTTGCAGTTGATTGACAAAGAATATCTTAATCATTACACATAATACTGATGTTTTAATATTTATTAGCAAGTACATATTAATGTACTTTTTTTTAGTATTTATTTATTGAATATAATTTCATTCCATTACAATAATATCCAACATAATAGCCAGACAAATAATTCTATTCATCCATCTCATCATATATTTGAGTATGTAATTAATTTCATTCTATTACATTAAAAGATAGCATGTGAATCCTGATTATTGTTATTAGCTATTTAGCTAACTTATTAAGTAACCCAAATTCATTTTATTGCTATATATTGTGACTATTGAAAATCATAGTATTGATGGTGAGACTAGGTCAAATAGTTTAGGTTTAAGAACAGGTTAGTAAAATTAAAAAACTAGATAGAACAAAGGTATTATCATGTATCACAACCAAAAATAATTAAATAAATATTAGGTGGATTATATTCAGTGTATATCCTATATGATTTTATGGGAAAATATACACGTGTAAAAAATTTCAATGATTTACATATTTCAATTGAATATTTTAAATCTTTAACTTAACACAAGAGGAGGGGTATTAACTATATTTGGAACTATTTGTGGCTAATTACAAAGCATGTGTTAATATGAACCATCTACAAGAGATAGAGCAGGATTTGGGAATAAATATAAATATTGGATAAATTTTACTTATTTAATAGCATGTTTTTCAAATATATAAATAAAATAGTACTAATGTTGAAAGTATGCTTCAAAAAAAATATTAATGAGGTACTGTACAAATAATTACTGAAAGTAATAAAATGGAATTGTATCTTTAATATTTGAATACAAGTATAATGTATATATTTAAGCTTGATGTAATTAGAGGGATTTGATCACAGATTTTCAAATTCCCTTCAGTCATCCGATCCATCTTATACAATCAACACACATGATCACATAGATGTGAAAAAGATAAACGATCTCCAATACACATATTTCGTACTAAACCAGCACTCATCAGTTGGTTCAGATCATCATCTCCCACATATATATAATCAAAGTTCACTTTGAAAATCTTCATACTTTAATGGACAGACTTCAATCTACTCCACCTTCCAACTCTTCAGCGACCCATATAATTGAAAATCTGATGATGGAATATTCAAAGTCCTTGTTGATGCCGATATTGTTGTCATATCTATGTATATCTTGTAAAATTATTATTATAACTGAAAACATATAGTATGATACATAAACAAGAAAATAAGATAATTAAATCAAGTAGTAAGCAGAATTAAGAGATTAAAATTGTTTATATAAAAAAAATCCTGATTACATGGATAGATTAGATTTTGAACATTGCAAAAATGTTATTTAATTAACAAAAAATTCATAATTAAAATGGGCACAAAAATGTTTTAATCATATATTTTAGTCAATACATAGAAAAGAATTTTGCAGCAGAGAGTAATTCCAGGATAGAGATCATTGGCCAAACACTGAAAATGACAAACGAAATATTTATGATCAAGTTCATGGAAAAAAATAATCTAGTAGTAGGAAAAGTATTTCAAATACTATACTTTTTGTTAGAATAAGCTATGATAATCAGTGTTTGTGCTCTTACAATGTCTGGTTGAGGACTAAAAGGATCTCTAACAGAAATTCTAAAAGTCATAATCAGTTGCCTGTTTTAATATGATATGTTGGCTGGGCCATGAGCATGAACTTGCTTAATTATCTGCCAAATGTAAACAAAAAATCTGACATAATAACGACTTATGGAATAACTTGCCTATAATTCAACGTATAAACTGTATGAGGAATTACAAAACCTTATTAAGAATTTGTTTTAGATTCATTTTGAACCCTTCAATTTCAAAAAATGTCAGTCTTCAAATGTGGTGTAAATTGGCTTCAATTTATTTATTTATTCGATATATAGATTTTTTTTTAGACAGCTTAAACTATAACAAAATTTAAAAGAATCTGTAAAGATTCCAATTAGGAAATGATAATCTACTAACCATTTTATTGTCTTTTAGTTCTACCACTGTATCTGATAGACAGATCATGGTTTATATTTACCACAGCTAGAAAAATCAGTGGCTGTTAAATTCCATTTATGCAGCACCTCCTTGAACATCAGTTATCTAAAAATATTGGTGAAACTCCAGTAATGAATAGAAAGATCAAATCTATCTAGTTTTATGACTGGATCCAATCAAACTTAAGAGAAGTCTGTTTTTATATCATAATTTTCTGTTTGGTTGAAAAGATACTTGGTTGAACATCCAAAAAGGAGGTCTTATTTTAAAATGAGTCTTACCTATATCTTGAGTTTTTGGAAAATGTAATCTGCTTAATAGCTGTTTATAGTATATGGATATACACAAATCCAAAGTCAGCTTACTGATAAAAAATTTCATTATTTAAACTAATTATGTATGTCTAAGATTCTAACCATGTAATGATTATCTTTAGATTTTCTTAGAAGTTTGTATTTTATTTATAAATTCAAATATCTCTCCATTTCACATTATTTAACTTTCAAATGTGAAGTTTAAAGTAGTTTACATCTTTTAAATTTCACCTCTCCCATGTAGACCATCTTAATTAATGAGATTTTGCACGGAAAGTGGATTTAATGTTTTTTTTCATTTTCTCCATTATATTGCATCATGTTATGGATGAGTAAATAATCAAAACATATTTCAATGTTAGTTATAATTCAATGTAAATTATTGAACAGTAAAGAATACATATAAACAGTTTTTACTGAAAGCTGAAAGGATGAATATTTATCAGTGGAATGTGATTTTTCAAACTTGTCTTATGATAGATATTTAACATCCATATTATTTATTGTATTAATAAATTATCATTGTTATTAATCAAGCTTACTCTAAATCAATTTCCAGTTGTGGATGCATCTGATCTCTGTATAATGAATTTGTTCACTTAAAGATAATTGTGTATGCAAATCATTTTCCTAATTGTGTGATTAATGCTTAGTTAGAAGCTGAAAATACTAACAAAGAAGAAATTTTAGTGTAATTCTGAAGAATTAAAAATGAAGTCTATAAAAATCTTCAAGAATTAAACATGTTACTCTTTGAAGTTAGATAGTATATAAACCAAGCTGACACTATCAGGTGATTCTTTTATATAACTACTATAGAGATGATTTACAAAGGCAAGATAAATACCATCACCATTAAAATATTTAGAAATAGTATAATTGCAAATAAAATGGTACTTTGATTATCATCATTATTCCTACCTGGACAAATTCTGAAGTAATATCAATGTGATGAATGTTAAATTTATATAGAATTAGAAAAAATATTTCCATTATAAATAATGGCATATCATGTAACTGTTTATTATATGCAATGATCTCAGTTCATTATATAAAATGATGGCCGCTCATAAGGTTTGACATATATAAATTGTATATTTAAAGAGATGGTGATTGCATATAGATTAAATTGAAAATAATCATGTGCACGCATAAAGTGGATTTATGAAAAAAGGTGACTTGGCAATAGTTAAAGGGATAGGTAAAATAGAATAGGCAGGCTAAATGAAACAGTAATAGATCAGCCAAATAATTTGATTAAAAAGAAAGCAACAAACACCCAAACTAAAAAAAAAGGACATGATGGAGATGATAGGAAGTATATAAATAAACAAAGGTTTGTAAAAAATTAAATAATAAAGAAAAATAAAGAATAAAAAAAAAATAGTTAATAAATTAAAACAAATGATCACAAGAATCAAGAATAAAAGATACCAACAGGTAAATTGGAAGTTCAGAAAGAAAAGGCTGCAGAGAAAATAAAAATATTAAAACCAAGAATAATATCAATCAATGAAAATCAAAAAGTATATATAAATTAAAGACCAGAATCACAAACTTCAATTGATGATGAACAGACTGCTATGATAATAAAAAAGTTTAAAAAATTATCTCAAAAAATAAATAACAGAACATTTTTTCTGTTTTCTTATAGTTTTAGAATTAAAAAAAACCATTAAATTTGGCTAATGGTTATATCTTTTTCTTGATTCCATGTTAAGTACTTTGATTAAATTTTTCTATTTTTGTCGTAATTTGTTGGCAGAGCAATCTCTCTGATGAACACTTTTCTAATTATTAACATTATTTTCTTTATTGTTTTTGCTAATCTTGATATGAATCTCTTTGAGAAAAAATACACCTAATTAAAATTTGACTTTAATTTTTTATTCTACCAGAAATATTAACTTAGAAGTAAATAATATTGGATTTTCAGTTTCAGTTACATAAACTAGGAGAGCAGCTGGTTAAAGCCAAGATAGTTGTCCTCTATAAGTCAGAAAAAAAATCTCACTCTCACTGATCTTAACAAGAGGATAAAATAAAATACCTGGTAGTTAGCAAATCTAGTGATTAATATATTCTCTTTTACTATTCCTCTATGAGGCTTTGTTGGAAAGATCTTTGCCCCAGAGTGAGCTTTTTAGAGTCTAAATTTTACACTTTTAAATGGAAAATATCAGTTAGATGAGTATAACTAAACTCAGCAAAAATTAATTTTTCCAGACCAGAATAGTTATTTAGTTAGCTAAAGCAATTATTTTAGTCCTGATATTTAATAAATTTTGTCTTTTATATCTGTAGCAATGTTTCTCATTAAAATATGGTTTATTTTATACATGTAGCAGATCAAACTACATTAAATGGCTTACAGAATTCAGGGTTGATTAGAATAGAAATACTCTTCTGGCAGAATCAGCTACTAATTTTTAAATTAGCTGTCACCTATTAACTTATATGAGCTGAGCCAATTTCAGGATAGCTCATTTTACCATTTATACAATATGTCTCTCCAGTTGCACCTAAACATTTCATCACAATAGGATATGGTGATGAGGCAGTTTTGAAGCAAATAATAAGATAACTGATAATATATTGAAATGATAGTCAGATGACTTCAGTTAGGCAAGCCAATATACATTTAAGTCAGACAGTTCATACTGATGCATAGTTGACTTTATTCCAAGATTAACATTTCTGAAAACTTCAAATGTAATCAAAAAACAGCAGTGAAATTTCAAAATTATTGAAATAGCTAGCATTCTTCTGGAAGCTGGAATCTTCTCTATGGACTTGTTAGAAAATGTGGTTTTTAAATAAATATAGATTCTTCTGAAAGATAGTAGCTATGAAAAAGTTAAACTTTCACTACAATCAGAGAACTTTTATTGGAAGTAATGCAAGATTCAAAGGCATATTAATAGGCACGGAAGTCCTGTTTTTGATAGTAATAATTTGTTAATTCAGTGTATTTAGTTACTAAAATAGTTAAAACAATTTACATTCCAATCTAACCAGAGAAGTGGAATAACTATTCTTTACCTTACAAGCCAAAAAGTGAAAGGAAATGTCTAAAATATGTGAAGATAATCATTCAGAATAATACTGATGGGCCAGTTCAAGTGAGTGATTTCCTCCACGCTTACTTCATTATTTAAAACAGAGCAGTTCAACTTTAACCATAAATAATTCAAGAGCCACCCCAAAAATAAATATTTATTCAAGGATCGCATCCAAAATAATATATGAATGCTCAGAGCACGAGTGTTGGAACAAAACAGCGCTTCCTTGATGTATTTTATATTTGAAAATTATGTGAATATAGTGATGCAAAGATTAGGGATAAAATTAAAATATTTAATTCAAATTATTTTAGTTTTTCATTTTAAAAAAATCAAAACGTATAGATTAGCCGCACAAACCCTTACTGTGGCTGCACGTAATACAGAATCTGTTTTGGACAGCTCCGATTTAAAACAAGTACGGGCTACTTTTTCGAGTAATAAGACATTGCTTATCATAAAGTGAATCCATACTACAAGAAAAATTTCATAAATATTATAAAGTATTTCAAAATAAAATTATTTAAAAATGCGTTTTGCATTTTAAGTTATTAAAGATATAATTACGAATTGTGACACACAGAAAATCATAATGGGCTGCAGGCTGTCCGTATCTTGTTTAAGTTTTTTAAGTATTTAGGAGTATTAAATGCTTTCAAAAACTAATTCTGATAATTTTAATAATTTACTTTTAAGAATTTTCCCGGATATATTTTAAGATGCAACTGATTACCCAAATCACAGAAAGATGAATGTTATGTGAAATGTTTTAAAATTGAATGTTTTCATATTACTTTTCGTAAAGAACTTAGTAGTAATTTTACCAGATGAAATTTGAGTAAAACTATTTATACTTAAAAACAATTCAGTGAAATTAAAATAACTACCTGTCAGGTAATAAATAATATTTCCTTCCCAAGTTATTAAATAAATATATATAAACAAAAACATTTCTATAACAAAGTAAAAAATAAATTCAAAAATTAATTATTTACAATTAAAGAAAGCCATGAAATTAATTCCATTGACTAATTGTCGCTAAGTTACCCAGGTAACAAGCATATCGAAATCACGTTAATAAATAGAAAAACCATCGTCGTACCAGAGAATTAGAAAAAGTTTTTCTTAATAAAATATGCGTTATTTAAAAAAAAAAAGAAGAGAATATTTTATCAAATTATAATAAATATTTCTTAATTATTGAAATTTAGTTAAATTTAAATTTTTTTTATTTAAGTTATTTCATTGAGCTTTTAGTTCGGAAACGCATATTTGGTCTTTACAATTACGCTTGCGTGGCAATTTCAATATGGCTGCACAGACTGAGTCTCCGGATGAACTATTCGAAATTAGAAATGCTTTCTATATTGGTAATTATCAACAATGTATTAATGAAGCCCAGAAATTGAAGGTAGTATTCGCTTTCTATTAAAAAAAAAAAAACAATTTATATTAATCATATTTTTAAAATTAGTAATCTCAATAATATTTTTATCAAATTTATTTGTTTATTTTTAATTTTTGTTGTAGAATTTTAAGACATTTATTAAATTTAATATATAATAATTATTTATTTAATTACGCATTTGTATATTTAACAGATTTCTAATCCTGATTTGAAATTGGAAAGAGATGTTTTTATGAATAGGTCTTATATTGCACAGCGGAAGTTTGGTGTGGTTTTAGATGAAATACGCTCTGGTTCTTCTGAACTTCAAGCTGTTCGTTTGCTCGCCGAATATCTATCCAATGAAAACAAAAGGTAAAATATTGTTATTGTTTTTTTAAATCAATAACTAGATTAAATTTATAATTTAGATAAGGTGCCAATTTAATAAAATAATATATAAAGGTAACGAGTCTCAAAGTTTTAAATACTAATAGTAAATAAAATAGTTATACATCACGTGACTTAAGTTAATAAACTTGTATTACAAAATAACACAATGAGCGTGCTAATAGCTCTAACGAAGTATTATCGATAAATGCCGTAAGAGAAACATTCAAAATCTCTATTTAGAATTATCACCAAACCGATTATGAGTAATGGCTCTCAGGCGCTAGGATATTCAGACACTAGATCCAAAATACAAACTCAAGGCCAGCACTTTACTTAGCTATTAAGTAGAAAATCTGAAAATTTTCAGACATCCATATGTCTTCAAATCCAACTATCTAACTTAAATAGCTAATTAAGCAATGTTATATTGATAAGGCTATTAATATATGGTGTGGCTATTTAATATAGTTATTTAAGTTAGATAGCTGGATTTGAAGGTATGTAGATGACTGAAAATTTCAGATTTTCTATTTAATAGTCTAGAATTGGTAGTTTGGATTATTATCTGAATATTCTAGCTCCTCACTTAGGAGAGTCATTAGCTTGAAACCGGTTTGGGGATGTGGATAATTCTAGATAGAGATTTTGAATCCTTTCTCTTGTGGCATTCTTGATTAGCGTCTTTCCACATTCATATCAATCCGCTGATAACTGTAAATCTTGTGATCTGACCAAAATAACGTGTACACGATATTTGTTGCCAGATTTGTGAATATCATGTACACGGATCTTGTACATGATATTTTAGCAAGATTTACAGTTATTGGCAGGTTTACACTAATATGAAAAGGTACAGCAAGTCCAATAAATACCGTATCACAAGACTAAAGTTAACACGTTCACACACAAGGAAAACTATAAAAAAAGTAAACATATATATGACTTGCAGGAATAAATGCATAATTTAAAACAACCAACATTGTAAAGCAAAAAATTTTTATCTTAAAAACTACATTTTCTTGCCCCCCCCATATATATTGAATAAAAAGTACTGAATAAACTCCCATACGCATAAAACAATCACCAAAAATAATTTTATTAAATAATATTTATCACAAAAGCACATAAAATATATACATACACTACTTACACTGTAATAAATAACGAATTAATCGCGTTCAAATAACTGTTTTAACACAGAAAATGGACACCTGAACTGAAATTTTCCCCACCAAAATGAACACTTGATAGCAAAATGTATCAAGAAAAATACTCAGAAATGACAAAACAATTCAAAACAATAAAGAAATATAAATTATAAGACTTAATTACCGTTAACATTCAGAACAACACCTTTTCACATCTATCTTCCCCCCTCTTCGCAAACTAGGGGAGATTAAAGAGAAGTAAAAAATAAATATTTTGAAACTTTAAATGTTGAGCTTTTAAATGGTATCTGTTAAAAGAATTGCTAAGTGTTCCAACATTTGATGACTTGCAATCCAAAATTAATTCCCAAAAATGAATGAAAAGTATTATAGATTGCTTTTATTACTGAAGAACTTGACCATTCCTGTTAGACCAACTTTAAAAATATTTTATCTGATAATCACAATTTTTTTAATTTAAGAGTTCTTTTTTATAGGGGGGGAAAAAAAGTCCCCATTTTTTTTTTATTACTGTGCAATACTGATATTAGTGGATTTCTGTTGTGGAGTTTCATACTTAAATATATGTAAACTTCATATCTTTTAGCATTTTGTTTTGAAAAGATATACATGTCTATCGTAATGATGTAGAGGCTGAGTAAATTGTGTTGTCAGAAGTGAACTATTACTAATAATGTTGAGATGTTATCATGTTGCCTAATTATTATACCTGATTTCTGAATAAAAATTGAACATATATATAAATACACATATCATCACATGATTCGCTTAGCTTACATTTAATAATATGCATTAACAATAGCCTTCCTAGTCTACCTACTCTAGAACTGTCTTTTTATGTCAATGGATATCAGCTGACTAGTAGTAACCAAATACCCAGACTAGTTTCTTCTTATTGGTCAGAAAGTGACAAATCTTTAATGTGGCTAACAGAATTTCTAGGCATTTGATCGATGTATAAATACTTTTGATTCTCAAAGCCATAGTATAGCATATTGCTGGTTTATGGCTTTGTTTTTCATTATTAAACAATAGTTTGCACATGTCCATTCAATAATTGAATTCACTTTTTATACTATTCAAATGAATTTGAAAGTTTCATAAAATTGTTGATAATTTTTTGTTATAACATATCTCTTTTTTTTCTAATATTTTTAATAAATCTGTAAATATAATTTATTCACAGACCAACAAAGTTCTATGATTCATAAGTCAGATTCTTAAAAAAATCGTTTTTTAGTCAACTTGTAAACAATGCACATTTTCTTTTATTAATATCAATTCATTGACCATTTTTATCTGATTGATGAATAAGAGAAAATAGTTGTTATTTATGAGTTTGGTAAAAATAATTCTTTAATTAAGAATCTAACTTTTGAATTGTAATAATGTGTTCAGGCACAGTTGGTCTGAGAATAGATTATTTCAGTATATTTTAAAACTTCCCTAGTCATTATTTGCTAGTAATTTTCTTTCATATTTTAATCTTGTCTATCTATATCTCTCCACCCCCTCTAATTTTTCATGTAGGTGGAAAAAATTGTTTTATATTTCATTTTTTAAAAACAAATGCCAATGTATTTTTGGAAAAAATAAAAGAAAACAAGAAAGTCAACAAAGTAATTCAATAGCGAAATAAATAAGTGTAAAATTGTAGCAGTTTGATGACAATTTTTAACGTTTTGGATATCATTTTGTATGAAATCGCAGGATTTATTTGATGCTTGCGTTTAAAAACACATTTTTCACTGAGAAATAACACTCAAATCGCAAGGTTTATTTGATGCTCGCAAGATTACTCTTTTATCACGTATGTGAAAAGGCCTCCTATCTCTTCTTCGTTGTAGGAATAGTACACAAGTACCTTATTTAGTTTTAAATACTTCTAGTCTAGCATTCATCATCAATTTCTTTCATCTTTTGGTACTTCTTTACTTTTATTATTGCAATTAGCAAGTCCATATATTAGCAAGTCTCTTATATTATAAAATAGGTTAATGATATTCTAAGATAGTTTTAGATATTTTACTGTGATTTCTTAGAACTGAATGGATGATTATCCTACTGTAAATGCATTAAAATTTAAGAATTAGTTACACTAATGAAGAAATATAATATCCTACTAGCCTTTTTCTATATATATTGTGTAAATAATTTTAATTTTAACCAGATATCAAGTGTTATTTTTATAAAATTAATCCTAAATAAATAATCTTTAAAAATAAAACGTCCAACATACATCAATGAATATATAATATTATGCTAACATAACATTCTTATTGAAACAAATCATTTTTTAAATAGCAAACAATGTTTAACAATATAGTTATGTTAAAAGAAGGAAAAAATGGAGCTAGAAAGATTTCAAACGTTAATTTGCCAATCAGTGCAAGGCTTAGTAAACCATGGATATAAGAAGGTTTGTACAAAAAAATTCCTATCTAGTGCCTATTCATTCAATATTCCCAGACTAGTTCCTAGCTTATGGCTTTCATCAGTGAGGAGGTTAGAATCTGAGAGCACTGTACTTAGAAATTAGGTTCTAATACACTGGGTGACACTACTACATGGAGAGTTTGCAATTGTATTAACAGCTTGTGTAAGCTTGGGGAATGGTGATATGTTATGTTATAGTGTTTTAATACCAGTCCTGCCCATAGGATAGTAATAACTGTGATTTTTAAAAAACCTAAGACACCATAATGTATAGATACTGAACTGAGTTCAGATCTATATGATTATACAAGCTAAGCTTGGTTTGAAAATATTATTGCGTTTTCATCTTGGTTTATATTTTTATAGTTAACTAATAGGTGAAAGGTGGCTTCTAGAGGTTTGCATTAGATTCTAAGATCTAGATGCAATGCTTTCAGATTCAAGGTTCCTTACTTATGAAAATCATAAATTAGAAACTAGTCTGGGGATATTGGATGAGTTTTATGCACAAACCTTTTTGCATCCATTGATTACTAAGGCTTGCATTGAATGGCATTAATATGTGGAGAGTTTGCTACTGTATTAACAGCTTGTGTAAGCATAGAAAATACAATCGTGACATAATTGCAAAGCAAGTGAAAAAAAGGCAGGAATTGAGAAATTTATTTTGGTTTAATCAGAACAATATATATTGTCAAAATATATAAGAATCTAGATTTACTTTGAGTCTTAATTTAGCTCATTATGATAAATGTTTTATATGTTTTATTAAGACAGCAATTTCTTTATAAATCTAATGCTTTGTGGATCAGTAATTCATTTAAATTAATTCTTTGTTTACAAATGCAAATTAGTTCAAGTTTATTGATTGGAAATGCACTCTTTTTTTTTTTTTTTGATAAAAAATAAAATCACTAACTCTTGCAATTTATTGGAGCTGCACAATCTGAATTATTGGTTATAATTATTAAAGTTCAATAATATTCAATCTTAACTGTATACATTTTTTTTTTATCTTAATATTTTTGTCTCTTGAAGAATTTATTTAGATAAAATTTCTTCAGGGAATAAAATTATACTTTAAAAACTATAGTCGGAAATCAGTGTAATTCATTTTTATTCTGATTTCTCTCTTAGTTTGTTCAAGACTTTCATGAATTCTCTCAAAAAGTCCTTAGAGAATACTCATTTTCTTTTGATTATTATTAACTTGGTAATACATTTTATCCTTCTTTTAGCCCTTGAATCTGATAATCTATCATTAAACTTAATCCCCCAAAATAAATTTTAAGAATTGTTTTTTTTTGTTGTTTAATAGTTGATTGTTGGATCTGATTTTACTCATTTTAACAAAACTTCGAAATATTTTCTTACGATTTTCTCCTTTATTACAAAAAAGAAAAAGAGGTGGAACAAGAAGAAATAGTTTAAAACAAAAAAGATTTTAAAGAAATTTTTTTAGCAAATTTACATATCCTATTAAATACTATCTGTTGATACTGCTTATTGATAAATTAAATTATTGAACGATATTGTAATTTTTTGTTAAATCTCTTAAAGAACATTTTTTAAATTTCAAATTAGCATTATTATCAAGTGTCATCAAGTCAATGTCTGTTTCTAACAATTGTGTATATAACATTTCTTCAGAATAATTAACTTATCATCTATTTGATTTTGCAATCTACCGCAAGGAGACAGTCATTATTGTGACAATGGAGTTAACCACCTTATTTTGTGACTAATCTTTTCAAATAAGTATTATAAGCTTTTCAATGAATTAGGCCATTTTGTAATATAGCTAAAATAGGATAATTTCAATTTGGTCATTTTTGCTTCACAAATTTGTGTCCATTTTCCTTGCTGTCCATGTCACTTTTTTTTTTAGCAACAATTTCAACCTCATCTCATTTCATCCACTTCTTTGAGTAATATTAGTGTTACTTGTTTTCCCATTTATTTTACTTTTGACTTTTACTTGTTACTCCTAATATAAATACTTTTCATATTGCATTGTGTGGTCTGCAGTCAATGTATTGCTCATTTATTAAAAGTTCATGATTCAGAGCCTTCTTTTTTAAGCATATTGGTATATTCTTTTTAATATGAAGTTATTTATGTGAAAAAGATTCCTTCTGAGTTTAATTCTGAGATTTGCTTAACCCATTATATTTTCATCTCTTACTCTAACAAATATATTTATAGTTGTCAACTTTTTCTAATTCATTACTATCAATCTTTATTTTCTCTTAAACCAATGAACATTATTTTAATCTTTTTAATAAGATGTAATTTTAAGGTCGCATATACCCGGATGTCCCGGTCTGAAAATATATTTGAATACACATATCAACTATTGACAATCAGCTGGTTTGTCCATAACATATAATTAACCTACATCCAATCTAAAAGTGCTAGTACACCTATCTTTCATATCCAAAAGTTGACTGACAAATGTAACAGTTCGGTCCATCCACGTATATAGGAGAAAGAGAGCAAGCTCGCATCTAACTACTGTCAGACCTAGGGTCTTCATGTAGGATGCTAAAAATAACACGATGAAACATCTGACTCATGATTACATCTATCTTTAATAGACTAGTTTAAGCATTATCCATTAAATCTACATGTAATTTAAAACAGTTCATCTAACATCTCACCACTCCTTTTCCAAAAACGTTGCCTCAGATATTCGAACTCGGGAAGAATTCTCATTCGACTCTCTTAACAGGTATGTATCTATGGAAACTGTTAATCAACAACTAAAATAATACATCCTATCTATTAGAAAGAAATAACCTTTATTTAATATTCTCTCACATGCTTATTAAACAATAATGTGGATGTGTGCATGTGTAAAATATTGGCTATAAGATTTGATGTAAATGCTGGATCAACAAAACTACAAAGATCTTGTCAATTAACAAAACTTCATAGTATTTATTTACAAAAAAATAAGATATATTCAAACATAAAATAAATTCCCAATTAATTTAGAAAAGAAAAATTTCGATAAAGAAAAATATTTACAAATGTCCATACATTACTTGGATATCCTTACGTACTTACAGTTTCTATGTCTATGATGAGTATCTATCATTTCTTTACTTAAACAATTCAAAACTAATCACCCTTACTTCCCATGATAGATACCCATATGATAGACATCTATATATCTAAGATAATAAAAAAAAATATTAATTAAAAATGAGATTGCTAACTCAATGAAAATTTAAATGCAACCTCAGAGATAGTATGCAATATCTAGTGTGGAAAAGTATAATAATAAAACAACACATAATATGATAGAAAATGATAAAGAATACTATTTTAAAAGTGTTAATCATTCACTCATTATATCTTAAGAATACTATTAGTAACACATATACTATAATCTATAAATAAGTCATGTCATGTTGTAGCATGGTTTATTTCAGTGGCTTTAAAAAAAGAAAACTCTTACCATTTAAGTATTCTATTGGAGTGCTTAATTTTATGTGCATAGTTGAGAACCAAATCTCTTGGTAGAAAATAAACCACCTAGATTTTATTAAAAACAAAAAGAAAATAGACTTTTCAACCTTCCCCCTCCCCTACTCTCTTGATATTTTCTTATGTTGAACTGTTCCCTGTTGAACTAGAAATAGCACTTCCCCAAATATAAGATGAGATAATAAATAAAAATACAGATTTATACAACAGAAAATAAAACATAATTTTACAATCTTTTATGAATTGATATGTTAAAGCATAATTTTTTTTCAGAGTCCTCTACACAAAGTTCTTACGGTTGATGCATTTTTTATTATAGATGTTGAAGAACTGATTAATTTTATATAACATATCCTAAATTTATTTAAGTTGGCAGTATGTAGTTTTGTGTTACTCCTCACGTAGATTTTCATCTTGTGTAGATGCAACTTCTCAGGCACTTAAATTGTAGACAGTTAAATATTAATACTTATATGGCCATAGTGGATAAGAAAATGCTCCACCGCAACGACAATTAAGCCTTCTAGCCAATGTATCTCATATTTTAATTATATATATATATAGCTTTATATAAATATATATACGGTTTGCATTTAATAAGAATATATTTATAAAATACAGCTATCTATTGCTTGTAATATTGGCTATATGAACTTTAAATTAAATCAACTGTTCTTTTCTTTTTTTTTAGTTTCTTTTAAACAAAAGTCATAATACTTTCTTTTTTTTTCAAATTTAAATTGCTAAATTATTTTGACTTATCTGACTCTTGAATTAGAGTAAGAAAATTCTATTCAGTTCCTCTATTTTTTTCCCAATGATGAATTAACTAAAAAAAACATTAATATTTGTTGAGACGCTGCTTTAAAAAATGTCCATTTTGCAGGAAAAAAAAATTAAAATAATAGTTCTAATACAAACTTCACTTTTCAGATGAAACACAGAACAATAAAGAAAAAAAATGTTTTCATTGTTTCCTGTTTATATCCGCGCTATTCCTATTGTTTAAACCAGCATTGCATCTTTTAAAATATTTTTTTATATTGATTCATTATAAAAAATAAAAAAAAAACATTATAAAATAAATTTACAATATTATATTATTATCTCTCTTATATTCAGATATTGATTTATTTTCTATTGCTATAATTATTGTTTTTATTTAAGTCATTGTCAGTTTAATTAACACAATACAACGATCAACATATATATAACTGTACAATTTTTTAATCAAGATTGATATTTTCTTAGTAATAAAATTTTATTACTAATATATATGTGTGTTTTTCATGGTAAATTACCCATCATTCCCAGTACTTAAGATGTAGTTATTACACTGTTAAAAATATAAAACATTTATTTTCTCCAAAAGTGTTCTAGCAAAAACTTATTTTTATTTAATCTTTAGATGCTTATTACATAAAAAAAAAACCATTCCATTATTTCAAATGGCTAAGGTTTGTTGTGGTAGCGATTTTGAAGCTATCTTCACAGTTAGTTTTGGAATTTTTTGTTTTTATCTGTTAGCTTGTGTAACTTGTTCTGAAGACATGAGGTATCCTTCACAAAAACAATCACATTCATCTATAAAATCTAAATGACTTACTTAATCTTCATTTATTTTTATTCCTTTAGCTTCTCATTATTGTAAAAATGTTGCAAAAACTTTTGAACAGATAGATCATCCTGCTGTATACTGATGTTAGTGTTAATCTTATTGCCACCATGTAGTATAAATCACTGCTATTGCATTTTGATATAATTGAGAATTTGATATTATTCTAGATCTTTCTTGATGTTCCAAACTCTTAATTATTGCTAAAATACTTAGAGAATCGATTGCCTTTTTTTGTAACCTATAAATCTAAAGCAAAATGGCAACTCATAGTCATTGATCTTTTCTATAAATTAAAACTTGTTGTTTATTTATTGTGCTGTAACCATTTTTAAATCTAGCTTGCTTATTTGTTTGGCTTGGGTTCAAAGTTCTCTGTAGATGAATTGCAATTAACCTAAAGAATCCACAGAGACAATAAGTTTGTGATTTCTAATATCTTTTTTTTCAACCTGATTATTTTAACTATTTAGATATTTGATAAATAGCTTTGTCTATAATTTTTCTATTTTTTCATCACCTGCATCTTTTAAAATATCTGTAATAATTCCATCATTTCTTGCATCTTTTTCATTCTTCACAGATTTGTCTGCATACCTCATCTCTTCATTTAAAATATTTGAAATTTCAAAAAAAGTTATAATTATAGCAATACTTTGCAATATACTTTTTTAATATATAAGGGATTCGAACTCAGACTTTCACATGACCCTCAGCTCTCCATGTCATCTCATATTGCTGACCCACCTGATTATACACATGTTGAAAAGATAAATAATCACCAATAACGTATTTCATGCTAAACCAGCAATCATCAGTTGGTCCAGATTACTATCTCCACACATATATACAATCAGTGCTCAGCTTTATATTAAGATAGCCAATCTTCATACTTTAATGGACAGGCTTCAAACTACTCCAACCCATAACTCTTCAGCCATCCATTTCATTGAAAATCTGATGATGGAATGTTCAAAGCCCACTTTAGTGCCAAGGTTATCATCCTACCCATGTTGACCATTTAGTCATTCTGACCCCTCATGTTCTGGAGAATAATCCATTTACATGCATATGCGAGGGATGGACAGACCTTTAACACACAATGTTTTTTTAATATGTAAATTAATGCAAGAGATTCGAACTCAGATTTTTGCTAGCCTGTACAGTGTATTAATTTAAATATACTTTTTTGTAGAATTCTTCCATATGCATCATAATATTACTTTTTTTTAGTAAAACCAACATATGCTCTTTTTTTTACAGCTTTCTTTGTCATTTCCCAGTTAAATTTATTTATTTTATCATTAAGTTTTTTTATATCATTTTCATTTCTTCTAAATGATCCATTCTTAAATATTTTCTTATTTCTTTTATTGGGGAACATTGTTTTTCAGATTAATATTAAATTATTTCACTTACGACAGTTATTAATGTTTGAATATATCGTGTGCACTCTTGTATCAGCTACATTAAAATCTTTCATATTTTAATGCATTAAATAATTCTCAACTTAATGTGTTCTCACATATATATAAGTAACTATGCTGGTTCATGTGTGTATTTGTATTTTATATATGCAATTCAGTGTGTGATTCTTTTATTCTTCAGTTATAAATGTATTAAAAAATGACAGACGAGATTTAATGTAGAGCTATGCAATTTCAAAATTGTTTATTTTTAAATAAATACATAATTTTATAATTGCTATATTACTTGAAACTTTAATATATTTCTATATCTGTAGCAGCTGTGGACTATTATTTCAATTTTACTAATTATTAGTCTTGCTTAATATAATCAGCTTTTACAATTGTGAAATAATTATTTAAAGAACTATTATAACGAGATAGGCTATTTGTCATGCTATTTTAACTGATTATTGCCAATCACCTTCTTTAGATGAAATGGATTAACATTAAAATATTTTTTCATGCATTTAATATACAATTTACAGTCTGTCCTTAGAGAAAGCTTTTGTTAGTGATTGATTATACACTTTACTTTGATTGGTTAAAATAGCCTTAAAATATTCAAAATCCATTCTTTAGGTCTATAATGTGTAAAAGTACACTATTTTGTAGCCGTATGCCAAAAGTAAGAGGTCAAAGACTAGAAATATAAATGGAATCACTAAATTTATAAACATTTAGTAATCTATAAAATGTGTAATGTGTATAGCAGTGATCTCTTTATTCTAAAAAATATTTATCCAAATACAACAGCAGTGATTAGATTATGCAATGACATCGAAAGAATTAAGAAACAAACTGGACTGATCATAATACTAAAAGAGTTGATGGGATATATAAAAATTAGATTTCATATCTTCTTAGTCATAGAGGTCTTTCAGGGATGATATGGATGTATCTGAAATATATGTTCACTCTTTTACCTCTGTTAATCTTCATTTTAATATGCATATATTTAATTATGTTAAAATATATGTTATTGGTAGTTGAAAAAATATTTCTCATGGTGTACAAGTATAAGATGTTTTTTTTTTTTATCAATTTCTATTGTGGAATAATTTCTAGTTAGAAAGAGATAGCTAATGATGTGTGGGTTGTTATTAGCAGTAAACATGTATATTCAACCAACCAGTTTTAAATTTTTAAATTTATTTGTGAACATTTTATTTTAACAAAGCAATTACTGCAACTTTATTTCTGATAGCCCTCAAAAGATTTCAATTCAGATTCAGATATATTTTTTGACACAAAAACAGAATGATTGTTAGCTGATTTTTTAAAGATAACCAGAAAAAGAAGCTGCTGACAGTAGATAAAACTGAAGATTGAAAGAGTTTGTTTAATGGCCTGATTACTTGTTCTAAAATTTATTTCTGATTATTATTGATTCTTCTTCATTATATATATCTTACATATACATATGTTTAAGGAATAAAATTAAACGGTAAAATACATAATATAAAGAAATAAAGAAAAGTATTTTATATTCATATAATGCTAAATAAGTCTTATGAGTGCAGTAAGCATTTATAATAAATTGCTAGTTTTTGATGTATATAGATATATATTGTTTTAAAATAGACAAATTACATACAAATGTAAGAATTATTTAAACCTTTTTTTAATATATCTATATATCATTTAATATTGTTTGTATTAAATAATAATAAATTTGTCAATAGATCAGTAGATAGATTAATTTCTCATTGAAATATTTTTATACATAGAGATAGTATTGTGAGCAATTTGGATAGCAAAATGAGTAGCAGTGTTGATATTGGTAACAAAACATTCCTTTTGATGGCTGCATCTATATACTATCATGAACAGGTAATGCCTAGAAGATAAGAATTATTTATTAATTTATTATTGTATTGATTCATTTTTTTATGCTTTTATAAAAATCAATTTGTAGTTCTATACCAATTAAAAATATATTGAATGAGCGCGCAAATTAACATGCAATATTTTTTATTTCGCATACCAAAAAAAAATTATACTGAAAATCATTCAAATTAGGATTCCATATTACAGTGAAAAAACTGCCAGGAAGGATAAAAGGAAAAAAAGAGCTTAAAAGAATTATAATAATATTAATAAACAATGATATTTCTGTGCAATTTGTACTATGCAATACTTTATTATTCACACAAAATGACTGATTTGGCTTTCCATAAGTATCCCTCAGAACTCTTTCCAATATTTAAAAATAAAAACATATTGGAAGGAGTTCTGAGGAAAACTTGGTCAGGCAAAAATATCAGCTGTTTGAAAATGCAATATAAAAAGTATTACATTATATGAAGGGAACTTAACTGTTATTATTGTTTATTTATATTAGCAGTAATATAATTAATGCATAAAAGTTGTTGGAAAAAAATGGAGAATATTTAAGAGAATTTATGCAGTAATGTAATTTAGAACTTAAGATTAGCCAGAAGATTTTTTTTTCAACATTATGATCTCACTAGAATAAAAACAACCTAATTCATTGAAGTGTTAGGTTTTATAATAATTAATTAAATTTTTTATGTAATTAAGATGCTATTTGGATTTTGAATAGACATATTTCAAATAGATTAAGAATTTCAGTGAATTTTAAAAAGGTCCAGAGATAAGAGCTGCATTTGGATTAATAACAATCCTTATTAAGATATATATATAAAGAGAGAGTTTAATATTTAGTTTTATTGATCATGAAAGATATTTGATAAAATGAATTGGGTTACCTTGTTGGATATATTTAAAAAAATGAAAGTACTGATTGGAAATGAAAATATTTATTGGGAAATTTGTATTGAATTCAAAAGAATATATGCAGTTAAGGAGTCTTCTTACAGAAGTCATAGATAATAGAAGAGACATAAGGAAGGGATGTCTATCTTATGTTTAGATGAATTGTTAATAATACGGCGATAGTTGCATATATAAAGATTGATTTCAGTAAAATGTTACATAGAGTTTACAAAATTTGTAGAAAGTTTGGGATGAAAAAATTCTAATAAAACTGAAGCAATAAACATAAATAGAGAGGCAAAAAGATTAAGAGAAGACAGAAAGTTGTTGAACAAATTAATACTTATAGATATTTGGAAAGTTAGATAATTGATAATTATATTGACAATTACAATATCAACTGTTTAATAATGGTAGGTGAACCATATGAAATTAGTTGTAAGAAAAAGACTTGTTAAATGTTTGGTTTGAAGTGTGTGGAGCAGAAACATGTAAAAGTAGGAAAGTGAGGAGAAAAAATTGATGACTTTAAATATGTGGATTTTGAGAAGAATAGAAAGGAAAAAAATATGATCTGAAATGTGAAAATGTTGATAATAATAAATGAAAGAAATATTTTTTAAAGGAATTGTAAAATGGAACTGGATTGGGCTTATACTTAGAAGCAGAATACTTATGAAAGATTAATTGGATTATTGAAGTTATGAGGAAAAAGATAGGGGAAGAAGTTGAATGATGACCTTAAAAGATGGAAATAGCTATGAGTATTTGAAAAGTAATGCAAAAGAAAGTCTTTGAAATTGTGATTTGATTAAGTATGTAGACAGACAGCTAATGTCAGTGGTCATATAAGCTGAATAATTAAGACTATGGCTTTTGATTCATTTGCCTATGCTAAATTGTGGAATGTTTTTAGAAAAAGTGGATATACCAAAATCTTTCATCATTTTTATTGGAGTCTTTATATAAAACTAGAAGTTACCATAAGAATATGTTATCATCAATAAACTGGTTTATATTGGGAATGGAAATTTTATTCTGATTATATAATGAGGGAACCAGATTGGAGAAAGACAAATGTGAATTCAGAATTAATGAAAGAAATGTCAATATGTGTAGGTATATTGATATCGTGCATTTACAATTGAAATTAAAGAAGTCCACAAGAAACTTATTAAGAAAATAGAAGTGAGTGAAAGATGAGGATTATAACTCCATATGAAAAAGATAAAGATCATATTTCCTGAGACAGAATCTGAATCAAAATAATCACTGAAGTTGTAAAAATGATTGTAATTTTTGGTTTCTTACATTTATCATCATGAAGGTCACAGATGCTAAAAACTTTCCAGATTTTGGATATAGATTTCAAACGCGGTCCTGTAGATATGGTGTCTCAGATGCCAAATTGAAGTAGGTAACTAAAATGAGACATCTATACATTAAATAAATATATTTATTTTTGTTTGATAAATATTTTTTTCTATTACCTTCATTTCTTTGTTTCAATAAATAAGTCTTTTCAATAATTTTGAAATTGCCTCAGGCATCAGAATTGATCAACTAGACTCAATTTACTAATTACTATTATAGATTATTTTCAGATGAAGGGAAATTGCATAAATCAGATCTATCATGTGATGTGAGACATTTTTGAACTTTATAAAGGTAGAAGAAGAGATAAAGAAACAATTGATTTGAAAAGTAGCCATGTACATTACTCTAAATGTGTAAATATTAGAAATGCATGTAGAATAAGATTATAAACAAAAGATGAAAGAAAAACATTGATGATATCTGAGTCAATGTAGTAAGATATCAACTTCAGATAATTCAGGCTTATAATTGTAATGGGCACACATGCTGTTACATTATTATAATAAGTAAAATTAGAAATTAAAAATAAAAAGTTCGCAAATAAAAACTTTTTTAAGAATTAAAAATTGAAAATTAAAAGTCATCTAAACTCGTATATGTATAAAATCGCACAGATGGAAAATTATTAAAAGAAAACTTTATTAAAAAAAAAAAAAAAGTATTTTAAAACTAAATTTTCAACAAAAACTTAAAAGATTTAAAGATAAAAATATATCTTTAAGAATGTAAAATAATTCTATTGTGTAAAAAGGCTAAAAAATGGAAATGATTTTTAATTAGTCTTAAGTAAACTAGCCCTTGGGCATCTCAAAATTTATAATTAAAGGTCAGATAGGAGAGTTGAAGGAGAAGGGATTGAAAAGACGCACTTTCAATCCCTTCAGTTTTTCTAAAAGAATAAATGAAATATCATTTTTCTAGATTGCGGACCCCAGGACATCAGGGTCCTACAATAAAAGCCTGCACAGAATTATACCAGCTACAGCAAAGGACCTCCAGATGAATACCAATAGAACAGCAAACAGTATACTGGTCTCCCGCAGGACATCGTGGGAATTAACAAAGGGATCCAAATTACAAGCAACTGAAAAGTATGGACTTTCTCTTTTAAAACCATAAGAACTTTATCTAACTAATGAACTTTAACTATAAAACTTTTCCAGTATTTAAATAGAAATATAAGTTCCTATCTGACCAAACTAAATCATCTATTAATAATTATTTTTACGATATGTAAATTTAAAATTATTTCCATTAATTTATATTTTTTTTGTTCTTTTAAGTGTTTATTATGATGATTTTTTTTTTCTGTTAAGCTAAACTTTTGATAAATGTTAAATTTAAGTTGAGTGTGGACGGCTGCATAGATCATAAAGTTATGTTAGTTTAATTAAAGGGAGGGTTGATCTTAGGTTATTTGTTTTGCAGTTAAATTGGGTTAATGGATTGGATGTATTGGTGTAATTAGTAAATATAGCATGTAAGATCCGCTACGTGCAGGATCACATTATATGCCACACTTGGGCAAAATAAGACCCATTTCTTATTGACCATCGGAAGCAGATGGTATTCCCTGCTCCTTGGATCATCCCTTTAGCCTATGGAATGGCATAGTAAGATGGCAAAAAGGACCGCAATCCCTTCCTATGGAGTTTTCTTTTTTATTGTTCTTCTCGCCAGCCAGACGAAGTATTCCTGTACTGGACAAGAGACATTTCTTCTCGATAACCGTGCTGTTCAGATGGATATTCCTGATAGTGCAGTATTGTGCTGTCGTATTCATGCTGCATTGAATAAATTGATATATCAGGTAGATTGGCGTTAGTTTTATTGTGATTTTGGCCTAGAGTTAAATAAGGGATATAGAATATTTTCTTTTTCGAATGCAATCTATGTAGTCTATCCATACTCAACACTAATAAAATATTAATTCATCTGTGCGAACTTATAGAATCAAAAGTTAAAATGTAAATCAAATTATAAAGCAAACATTATACTAAAATAATTCTAAATTTTATCATCATCATCATCAACCATTATCAATCCACTGCAGGATGAAGGTCTCTCCAAGTTTAATCCATCTTCTCCGATCTTTAGCTTCTCTTCTCCACAACTCCCCTGCACATTTTTTTATTTCATCCATCCATCTCACATGTGGTCTCTTTCTGGGTCTTTTACAATCTCTTGGAATCCAGTTGAAAATTTCAATTGTCCATCTATTATCATCTCTTCTAGCAATATGTCCAGCCCAACTCCATTTCAATCTTTTAATTTTTTCAAATAAGGTCAGTAACACCTGTTTGTTGTCTTACCCATACATTGCGTTTTCGATCTCTTCTTGTTACTCCCAACATATACCTCTCCATACTCCTTTGAGTGGTCTGAAGTCTCTGTATTGCTCTTCTATTAAGTGTCCAAGTCTCAGATCCATAAGTAAGAACTGGTAAAACACATTTGTTAAAAACCATCCTTTTCAAACACATAGGCATATTTCCTTTTAGTATCAAGTTATTTCTACCAAAAGCACTCCAACCAAGTTTAATTCTATGATTAATTTCCTCCATTATGTTTCCATCTGTATTAATAATCTGACCAAGGTATTTGTAACTTAACTTCTTCTAATTCTTCATAATCAATCTTTATTTTCATATTTTGAGCAAATCGATTAAACATTACTTTAGTCTTTTTAACATTTATCTTTAGTCCTACTTTTCTACTTTCATCTGCTAACTCCTGCAACATTTCCTGCAGCTCTGAAGCATTATTTGCAAAAACAACTACATCATCTGCGAAATCTAAATGACTTAAATACTCTCCATTTACTTTCACTCCTTTAGTTTCCCATTTTAATCCACAAAATACTTCTTGCAGCACTGCTGTAAAGAGTTTTGGAGATATGGAGTCACCTTGTCTTACACCTTTCTCAATGTTGATTTTTCCAGTATCATTATGTAATCTAATTGTTGCTGTTGCATTTTTATAAATATTCTTTAAAATATGACAATATCCTGGATCTATACCTTGATGATCCAATGCTTTAATCACTGAAGAAATGTGTATAGAATCAAATGCCTTTTCATAATCTACAAATCCAAAACATAAAGACAACTCATATTCGTTTGTCCTTTTTATGACTTCTCTCAATACCTGGATATGATCTATTGTACTAAAATCACTTTTAAATCCAGCTTGTTCTCTTGGTTGGTGGAAATCCAAAGTTCTCTGTAGACGAGTTGTAATTATCTTGGTAAAAATTTTATATAAAACTGATAAAAGGCTGATAGGTCTGTAATTTCTAATATCTTCTTTATCACCTTTTTTAAATATTAATATTATTACTGCATTTTCCCAATCTTCCGGTACATCTTTATCATTTAGACATTTGGTATATAACTTTGCTAAAATTGTTTCTATTTCTTCACCTGCTTCTTTTAATATATCAATTATCATTCCATCATTTCCTGGAGCCTTTCCTTTCGTCATACACTTAATTGCATGTCTCACTTCTTCATTTAAAATTCTGGGCAATTCGGAAGATGTAATAGACATAGGAGGTACTTGTTCTTTATTACTATATAATTCTTGATAAAAATCTTCTACCAATTTCATGATGTCATCTCTCTTTTTAGTAATAATTCCATCTTTTTTTCTTATTGCAGATATAAATTTCCTACCAATACCAAAATGTTGTTTAACATTTTTGAGAGTTTTATTTTCTTCTACAGCTTTCCTTGCTATTTCACAGTTATACTTTCTTATATCATTTTCAACTCTTTTCCAAACCATTTTACAAAATTCGAGATATTCAATTCTTTTTAATACATCATTTTTGTATATCTTCATATTCCTTCTTTTCTTGATAAATTCTCTAGTCTCAGTAGAAATTTTATTAGTCAATTGCTGCGTTTTTCTACCAGCTATGTTTGTTGCAGTTTTTAAAAGTGTATCAGTTATTTTCATATTAATTTCATTCAAATCTGTATCATGTTCAAAATCTCCTAACACTTGAAACCTATTTGTAAGTTCTAATTTAAATTCATTAGAATGTTTCTGAAGATTAGGAATATCAACTGTAAATATTGTTTTTCTTAATAATTTTTGTCTCTCTAGTTTTACATTAACATGTAACTTACACCTTACTAATCGATGATCACTTCCTGTGTTAAATTTATTAAGAACATTACAATCTTGAAATATGTATTTTCTGTTAGTCAAAATATAATCCAATTCTGCTGTACCTTCATTTGGATGCTTCCATGTCCATTTCCTTTTAACATTTTTCTCAAAAAATGAATTCATAATATAAAGTTTTTCTTTTTCTGCAAACTCCACAAGTCTATGTCCTCTCTCATTTCTATTACCATAACCAAAATTACCTACAGCAATTTCATCTTTCATTTGTCTACCAATTCTAGCATTAAAGTCTCCCATAACAATTTTAAAATGTTGTTTACTCTGATCAAAAGCCTTTTGTACATCCATGTAAAAATCTTCTACTACTTCATCACTATGAGAACTTGTTGGGGCATAAACTTGAATTATCTGCATTTGGTATCTGCTATTAAGTTGTATAAGTAATCTTGCCACTCTGTCCGATACACCATCAATCTCCACAATATTGTTCTTCCACTTTTTATTTATAATGAATCCTACTCCACTTGTATTTCCAATATGTGTGCCTTTATAATGGAGTATATGTCCACTTTTTAAATCAATTGTTTCTTCTCCTTTTCTTCTAACTTCACAAAGTCCAATAATGTCCCATTTAATATAAGACAGTTCTTCTTCTAATTCTTGCAATCTTCTTTCACTTGAAAGTGATCTGCAGTTGTAAGTACCTAAATAAAAAGTCGTCATCAAATGGCAGCCTGGGTCCGCAATCAGGGGATTCTTAGCACCCTCCGCCTTCGGCCACCAACCGCTGCCTTGGTTGGTGACTTTACAGCCTCCTGGGAATAAGGGCCATGCTTTATTTTTGTCTGTCATAATTGTATATATGTATTGGAAAAATATTTATCATTTACACAAACATTCATTCTGCCTTATCAGGCACTGAGAAGAAAGACCATGGTGTTTCTTGATCTTAAACTCAGAGGTAAAAAGCCAATAAACTCACCATGCTGGCTAATGCGTGTTGGTGAGCAGCCCATCCATGTTCGTATACTATATGAATAATCACATAGTAATAACAGCTGCAATGACAAGAACGGATGGAGTGGACATTAGGAATTTGCCCTGCTCGGTTCCTTTAAGGCCTCCAAGAGGAATCAAAGAGTCTCCTTTCAGTTAATAGCAAACTATGTGCAAAATAAATGTTTCTGTGTATTGTTAATCTGGCAGTGGCTTATTCTTATTTTTTATTATCTTTCTTTAAAAATAAAGTATACATTATCTCTGCTGCTCCGCGAGCTAATGACTGGGGCTAATGGTCTATAATAAAATAAAATTGGATCTTAACTTAAGTATCTGCATACTATATAAATTTTCCAGGTTCGAATGGCCTGGTGGCACCCTTGTACGGCAGATACGGTAAGACTCCACTCTTCCCCAACCGTTATATAATTTAACAATGTAAAAAGAATCCAAAAAACAAAATATTTGATATATCCGTTTTGATTTCTTTATAAAGATGGTTAAAGTTCTTTAGGAGTTGATGATTTTGCAAACATATATATATATGAATCTGTTCTGAAACAAAATTTTTTTCAAAATTAGATTTCGCCCTGAGTTTGTGTATTTAAATATCAAAATGATGTTGTACTTTATACACATATTAATGAAGAAGACCACAAGCCAGAAACTAGTCTGGGGATATTGGATGAATAGGCACTAGATGGGGATTTTATGCACAAGCCTTCTGGCAGCCATTGATTACTCTGGTTGGCACTGAGTGGCACTACTGGTATGGAGAGTTTTGCCTTTAGGGATGTTCATTAAAGTATTTTCTATCTAACCCTTTCTATTTTTTAACTACAAAGTGCTAAGGTTGTTCATGATGTGTTAAATGTAAATTTTTATTAATAAAAAGGAACTAAAATACTTGAAAAGATGTTATTAAAAGATATAAACTACTTTCTTAACCTTCTGAAGTTACAGTTGATCTGACAAATACAATTTTTTCTTAAATATTGCTATATATTCAGGTGCATAGATTCAAGATCATGACTAAGTGCACATTTATACATGACTGGTGTTAAGTCATGATGTTAATCCATCACTTTAATTGTAACATATTTATAAGGATGTGTAATCGTAATAATCATTTTCAATCATTATTAGTCTACTGCATGATGAAGCCTTTTCAAGTTTAAACCAATTTCTGTGATCTCTAGTTTTCTTCTCAAGATTATGCCTGCAAATTTTTTTATTTTACCCATCTATTTCCTATGTGGTCTCTTTCTTGGTGTTTTACAATCTCTTGGAATCTATTTCATCTAGCATTATTTCCAGCCTAGCAGCATTTGAGTCTCAATTCTTTTAATGATATCAGTGATACCTGTCTCTGTATTTTGTTTTCATTCCTTCTTGTTCCTCCCAATATACATTTAATTGAGCTGTCTGCAGTCTTTGTATTTCTCTTCTGTTAAGTAACAAGTCTCAGATCCATAAAAAATAACTAGTAAATCACATTATAAAAATCTTTTTCAAGCACATAAGCATATTTCTTTTTAATATTAAGTTATTTTTATCAAAAACACTCCATGAAAATTTAATTCTATGATTAATTTAATTCTATTTTTATCTATATTAATAATTTGACCAAGGTATTTATAGTGCAACTTTTTTTAATTCATCATTATCAATCTTTATTTTCTCATGAAAATATTGAACATTATTTTAGTCTTTTTAGCATTTACCTTTAGTCATACTTTGCTACTTTCATCTGATAATTTGCAACATTTTCTGAAGTTCTGAAGCATTATGTGCAAAAATAATCATATCTTCTGCAAAATCTAGATGACTTTAAAAATCTCCATTTACTTTTGTTCCCTTAGTTTCTCATTTTAATCTACAAAATATTTCATGTAAAACTGTTGTAAAAAGTTTTGGAGACATGGAATCATCCTGCTGAATACCATTCTCAGTGTTAATCTTAGGATCACTATTTAAGTAATCATTATTGTTGTATTTGATAAATTCTTTTCAGAATGTGACAATATCCTGGGTTTATATCCTGATGATCCAATGCTGTAATAACTATAGAAATACTAATAGATTCAAATGTTTTTTCATAATCTATAAATCCAAATCATAATAGAAACTCATATTCATAGGTCCTTTGTATAACATCTCTCAATATTTGGATGTGATCCACTGTGCTAAAAACACTTCTTTTAGATTCAGTTTGTTCTTTTGGATAGTTAAAATCCAAAGTAGATAAATCTATAATTTCTATTATCTTCTTTATCATTAGAAGTATATTCTTATTTTTCTCCTTTTACTTTCTTTGCATTTCTTCATATTCATATATATTGCTTACAATAACTCCCCTCATATACACTTTAATGCAGGACAGTTGAAACTGTCAGGAAAATAAAGGAATCATTAAAAAAAATTTTGCATTAAAGTGTATATGAGGAATCATTAAATTTTTTTTTTGCATTAAAATGTATATGAGGGGAGTTATTGTAAGCAATATATCTTCTTTATCATGTCACAAATCTACAAAATCCTCATAAAGTTCATTCATTAAGAGAATGACATATTGAGAATTACCACATGGAATGTTAGATCATTGAAAAGAGCTGGGAAATTTGAAAAGGGAAATGAGTATAAATAATAATGATATTATAGGATCAAAGGAAGTGAGGTGGGAGGGATGTGAGGAAATAATTAGTGATGTTATTTTATTTGGGTTGTGATAGATCAGTTATTGGATTGGCATTGCCGTTGGAAAGAGAATTTGAAATAGTGGGAGAAAGATAGATTGTATTGATGATAGGCTGATGATGATGAGAATGAACTGCAAGTCCTAGGGATTTGATAATTGTACAAGTGTATATGCTGACTACTAGTCATGATGATGAAATTGATAAAAAATATGAGAAGATAGAGGAAATTATTAATGTGAGGGGAAAAGTGCATGTATATTGCTATTGGGTGATTGGAATGCTGTTGTGGGGAAAGGTAAGGAAGAAAAAATTGTTGGAAATTATGGTATTGAAAAAGAGAAATGAAAGAAGTAGTCGACTTGTACAACTTTGTAAGGAGAAAGGCTTTAAAAATCATATAAGAAGATTATATACATGGAAAGCTCCAAATGATAGAGAATTTTACCAAATTGTTTATATATTTATTCAGAACAGATATAAGATTACTGTTAAGGGCTCACATGCTTTTCCTGGTGCTGATATAAATTCAAATCATAATTTGGTTATGTCTAAATTAAAGTTGAGTTTAAAAAGAATAAAAAGAGGGAAAATATATGTGAAATGGGATTTACAAAAAGTGAGAGAATGGATAAAGGAAAATTTTGTTTAATATGTGAAAATACAATAAAAAGGATTGATAAAGATGAGGAATATATTAATTATTCTGATAAATGTTGGTGTAGAATTAAAGAAGGTTATTAAAAACAGCAAAAAAATGAAATAGGCACTATTCAGTTAAAGAAAGTTAAATGACAGATAACGGAAAGTATATTAGAAAAAATGGAAATGCGAAGATGGAAGAGTGTTAATACTGAGGAAGGGCAAAGTGCATATAAATAAATTAATAATGAGCTAAGATAAACAAATTTAGCAAAAGAAAAATGGTTGGAAGAAGAATGTAGAGAGATAGAAATGCTTCAGCAGGTAAAAAGTTATGATCTGGTATTTGATAGATTCTGAAATGTCACTTGGGAAAAAAGGATATGGTTAGCAAATGAAATTATAGATAAGAATGGACAGAAGTTAATTGATAGCAATGATATATTGAAATGATGTAAGAATATTTTCAGTGTCTATTTAGAAAAGAAAACAATTCAATTAATTATGAACTTGAAAATGAAGAAGATATAGAAGTAGATGATAACAGTAAAGATAATATTGACATAAAATAATAAAGCTTATGCACAAACGAAGAATGGTAAGGCAGTTGGATTTGGTGCAATACCTATAGAATTTTTGCAAGAAATGGGAGAATTTACTATGAAGGAAATAATTGAACTTTACAATTTGATATATAAAAGTGGACTTAAGTCAGAAGATTTTTTAATGACTATAATGATTCCAATTGTTAAAAAGAAGAAGGCTGATAAATATGAAGAATACAGGATAATAAGTTGTTATCTCATGCTTCTAAACTTTTATTGAGGATTTTAACTCAAAAAATTTATGGGAAGGTAGAATAGTATATTACAGAACAGTTTGGTTTTCTGAGAGGGAAAAGATCAAAAGATGCTACTGGTGTTGTTAGAATAATTGTAGAGAAATATATTGAAAAAGATAAAGGAATTGGTATATGTTTTGTGGATTTGGAAAAAGTATTTGATAGAGTAATCTGGAATAAATGTATGGTCATCTTAAAAAATAAAGGAGTATTTTGGAAAGAGAGAAGATTGATCTGGAATATTTATACTGAGCAAAGAATAAGAATTAGATGAGAATAATGAGACTGATGAAGTGAATATAAAAAGAGAAGTTAGACAAGAATACAGTATGCCATTTGTTCTTTTTAATATTTATTTAGAAGACACATTAGATAATTATTTAGACTGAGGAGGAGCAAATTTTGAAGGTAGAATAATAAAATATATAAGATTTACAAATGATATGGCTCTTATATATATCTGAGGATGAAAAGTGTCTTCAGAATATGCTGAATAAATTGTAGGAAGGATGTATGTAATATGACTGAAGATTAATGTTGAGAAGTCTTTTGAGTATTTATGGACGGGAAGAATGCAAAAAGACTGCAAATTGAAATCCACGGTAATATAGTTCAACAGATAAAGGGTTTAGATATGTGGGTAGTTAGTTGAGTGAGGATGGAAGAAATGAAGATGAAGTTAAAAGAGGAATAGCATTGGCAAAGGACGTATTTATTAAGAGCAAGAAAATATTTTGTGAAACTTTGAAGAGAGAATTAAGGAAAAGATTAATTAAATGCTATGGGTGGAGTGCACTATTGTATGGTTGTGAAATGTGAACAATGAGTAATAAAATTAGATGTGGTCATGGTGAAGAATAGAAAAAATCAATTGGGTGAATAAAATAACAAATGAAGAAGTTTTGAAAAAGGTAAATGAAGAAAGAAGATTGATTGAAGAAATCAGAAATAGAGAGAGAAATGGGATTGGACATATATTAAGAAGAAAGTATAGTTTAGTGAAAGATGATGTAGAGGTAATAGTGAGTGGAAACAAGAAGAAAGGATGGAAAAGATTGACATTATTGGATGATATAAGAGGGAGGAAGAGTTACTTGGAAGAAAAGTGGAAAAGTTGATGAATTGGTAGTGTGACTACTCTCTGGACCTGTCCATGGGACAGAATGCTATTTTTGACAATGCTCACCTTTCTTAAATATCAGTATCATTGCTGCATTTTCCCAATCATCTGGTATATCTTTATCATTTGGACATTTGGTTTATAACTTTACCAACAATTTTATCTATTTCTTCACCTGCTTCTTTTAAGATACCGATTATAATTTCATTATTTCCTGGAGTTTTTCTCTTCATAGATTTTATTTCACTTTTTAATTTAAAATGCTGGGCAATTCAGAAGATGTAGTAGTTATAAGGGATTCTTTGTTTTTTACTACTATATAATTCTTTATAGAACTCTTCCACAAATTTCATGATGTCATCTCTCTTATAGTAATAGTTCCATTTTTACTTTTTATTGCATAAATAACTTTCCTATCAATACAAGATGTTTTATACATTTGATATTTTTATTCTCTTCTATAGCTTTCTTTGTTAATTCACAATTATATTTTCTTATAAGATTATTAACTCTTTTCCATACCATTTTACAAAACTTTAGATGCACAGTTTTTCCTTAGTGAATCATTAAAAAAAAAAAAAATGTATATTTTTTATTTTCTTCATACAATGTTTTATTTCTGTAGAAAATTTATCGGTAAATTGCTGCTTTTTTATACCACTTATTTTCACTGCAGTTCTTAATTGTATATCAATTATCTTCCTATTGATTTCATTCAAATCTGAACTAACTTCAAATCTGTTAATATTGTAAAATGATTTTCAAGTACTAATTTAAATTTATTGCAATGTTTATGAACGTAAGGAATATCAACTTTGAATATTTCTAAATAATTTTTGTTTCTCTAGTTTCCCATAAACACGTATCTTACATCTCATTAATCAATGACCATGTCCTGTATTGAATCTATTTGGATGCTTCTATGTTCATTTTTGTTTAATATTTTTCTTGATTAATGAATGATATAGTTTTTCTTTTTATGCCAGCTCCACAAGTCTTTGTCATCTCTCATTTCTATCATCATAACCAAATTTAAATTATAGCATTTTTCATCTTTCAATTATTTGCCATTTCTAGCCTTAAAGTCTCTCACAACAATTTTAAAGTGTTATTTGGTCTGATCAAAAGCATTTTGTAAATCCATGTAAAGATTCTACTTCATTATTGTAATGAAAAGTTGTTGGGACATAAACCTAAATTATTTATATTTGGTATCTTCTATTAATTTGAATAACTAATCTTGTCACTCTGCAGATCTGATGTGCCATCAATCTCCACAATGTTGTTCTTCCACTTTTTATTTATAATGAATCCCATTCTATTTGTCCTTTCAATATTTATGCCTTTGTAGTAAACTATATATACACTTTTTAAATCAGCTCATCTTTTCTTCTAACTTCACAAAGTCCAATAATGTCCCATTTAATATTAGACTGTTCTTTTTCCAGTTCATGCAATCTTCTTTCATTTGGAAGTGATCTGCAAAAAGATTATTATCAAATGATGAGACTGCATCCTTAGCACTCTTCACCTTCATTGACCAACAACATTCTTAGCTGATGACTTTACAGCCTCCAGGAAATAAGGGCTATAATTTATTTTTGTCTGTCATAATTCTATTAAAAAAAAAAAAAATCATTCATTCACTCACACATTCATTTTGTCTTCAAGAAAACTCAACTGATATTTCACTTAAGAACTGTCATGCATCTGAAAAGAAACTCAGAAGTAGAAAATCAATAAACTCACCATGTTGACTGATGTTTATTTGTGAACAGCCATCCATGTTTAGATAGTATATGAATAATAATTAGTAATAATATATTTACAATGACAAGAATGTTTGGAGTAGACATTAGAAATTTATTCTGCGTGCTTCCTTTAAGACCTCGGAGAATTAAAGGATCTTTCAGTTAATAACAAGCTCCTTTCTATAGGTAAGATTGGGCGATTTGATAGTAAATTATATCTAAGAAGTATCATGAACTCTGAAATCATAGTGTAGTTATAAAAATATTTATGAACTGACCATAGCAATATTGTTTGTAATGACTTATATATGTTTTGAAAGCCAACTATTGAAGATTCTGATTAATTAATGTTCAAGACATTACAAAAAGTATTTATTTATTTATTTTTTAACAGTGTCCATGTTTTCTTTATTTGAAAAGAACATTTTTTATTATTTATATTTTTTTGTTTAATAATTTCTAGATTGTAACTGAAAATAAATAAGATATTTTATTATATAAGTATAATAAATGCAAATTAGCAGTGTTGTCAAATTTTTTTTTTTACATTTCAGCACATACTATTAATGAATGTGTCAGATATATGTGACCTGCATTGTAATTTTTTTGATTGCAACCTTCGCAAGGTTAAGATTACCTTTTTCTCACAGTCTGAACACCTCTAAGTTAGTTGTATACAAGGTTGCTATATTGGCTATTTATTGTATGGAATTGATTTGTGAAATCTCTATCAATATAATAATGGTACAGGAAAAAAAAAATCATTTTAAATATGTTCTATAAAATTTCAATAATGCAAGGGCAAAATCATAAGATTCATCAATAAATTTTAACAGTTTGCTAGATGCGATATTGTTAAATTTTCTATTATAAAGGCTTATCTTTGTCATATTCGTACATGTGAAGGAATTAATGGTAATAGACTTTCTAGAAAAATATTTTTGTGGATTTGGAGTACTGAAGTTTATCAAAAAATAAAACTCACTGCAGAAGAAATTAAAAGACATCATTGCAAGATGTTAAATTAGAGGAATAAAGAATTGGCACTTGATATCTGTGGTCATATTTGTGGTTTGTGAATTTATTACAAAACTCATATTTATCTTTTTCTTTGCTTTTTGTTTTTGTGAAGATAGAATGATCATGTTCTTTCATGAATTGCTATTAAAATTATATATTATTGCATAGTCCATTTTATAACAATTTACTAATATTAATATTTAAAATATATCATTATTTTTTGTAAAAAAAAAAAAGAAAACTTTAATAACTTCTGCAGACTATCTATATAAAAAAATGAACAAAATGTCCTATAATTTTATCTATATCTAAAGTTTCAAAAACTTGTTTTTTTTTAATACAATAAAATCAATTCCATTGAGAAGATGAGAACATATACATAGATATATAGAAATTTTATGAATGGCACAAACATTTAAATTTGTCATGGATGATTTTAATGTAAGAATTGGAAAATATTTAAAATATTTAAAAAAATGTGTGATGAATAAATTTAGATGTGGAGGCAGAAGTGAGAGGGAGTTTTGTCTAAAAAATATGTATTTCAAGTCAGTAATTGTGCTTAATAGATTAAAATTCTGAATATAATCATCAATAAAGAAATGTAATGTATAATTTAATGCAAAGCAAAGCTATTAAAAAAGATGGTAATGGCATTCCTAAATTTTCAGAAATACTCCAATGAATATAGGCCAGAATTAATAAATTATTTTAAAATGTATAAAGATTTTAAAGATAATTAAGTTCTGAATGGGATTAATAAAATAATAGAAAAGTAGATTACTAAAAACAATTACTCAGATTCATAAATTGAAAATAAAAATAGCAATTTAATATGAAAGTATGTATAGAATCAAGACAAATGTCTATGGGAAAGAAGGAATATGAATATAACTAAAAATAATTTATTTAGAAAAATGATTATGAGGAAATCTTCAAAATATTACAAAATAAAAATAATATCGGTATAAGAAAATATAACCATGAAATAGCAGGTAAAAGTATAAAAAAATCTAAAAGTATAAACTTATCTTGATATTAAAAAGAAAATTATTTATTCAACAGAAAGGATGGTACAGTTACTGAATTTAAAGATGGCATTATGAAATGTGTATAAAAAGTTTCTGTTAAAGAACTGTAAATGTAATAAAGAATAAGAAAACAAATTTTATATAACATCATTTGTATCCTAGTAATGAAACTTTTTAATATTAATTATAAGAACAGAAATATGAAAATTGTTGATAAAGCTAAGTATAAAATGTTTAAATGATATGGAAAAATTAGATAATTGGAAGAATGTAATAGTGATATTGGCATTTAAGTAAGATGATGAAGAAGATATTAGAAATTACAGATCTGTTCATTTTGAATATTTTTATTTTAACTTGCCCTGTCATGTTTCTGTCAGTATGTCCACATTTTTTAATTACCAATAAAAAAAAATTCCGTTCTCATTTAGAACTCGAACACATTTTTATTCTTCTAAAGAAAACTCCTTAGTTAAGTCAATGGAAATAGTATGTTTGTAGAATAAAATATTGTTAATATTGATTTAACTCGTACTTAATTAAATTAATTTTTAAAAAAATCTGACAAAATATTACATTTGTAGAATAAAATTTTTGATAATATTGATTTAACTCATATTTAATTAATTAATTAAAGAAATATATATATATATCTGTTTAACATTTATAGAATAATGTTTATAGAAAAATGACTAATGATTTTGTATTGATAATGTTACGCATGAACAAAGAAGATTAAAAGAGATTGATGAAGAAAATTGTTTTATTTAAATTGAAATTATATTTTATTTACAACTAAAATAAAAAAAATTTTTTTTTAAAATGATCCTTTTATGTAAACAGCCAATTAAAAAATAGAAAAATAACAAAATAATCCGATTAAAAAACATGTTGTATCATTCCATAAAAGCATTTGAGACCAATGACTTCAAATGCTTTTATGAAATGACACATGTTTTTTAGTCGGATTACTTTATTATTTTTCTATTTTTTAGTTGGCTGTTTACATAAAAGCATTATTTAAAAAAAAAAAAAAAAATTAATATTATTTTATAAGTATATATATTTTGTAAGATCATTATAAATCATCCAGAATCTTTTTGACTTGAATTGTTTTGAACTTATTTTCCATTTAAAGGTAACAAATAACTAGGTATTCATATATTTATAGATATGAATTAGTTGTACAATAAAAGAAAAATAAATAATAAAGCCAAAATTGTACAAGTGTTTAATATGGAAAATAAATTTGTTTAAATGTGAAATTCATTAAAACTGTAATAATTTTCTATTTATAATTATTAAAGAAATAATATGTATTTGTTATTAGAATTATGATGCTGCTTTGCGTATTCTCCACCAGGCTGAATCACTTGAATGGTAAGTTATTAATTGGATTATAGGCAAATTATAGTTTTATTTTTAGAATCTTAATTATTGTGAAAATATGAATTATATGTGTTGTAACAGAATATAAATTGTGTTCGGCTCTTGTTTAATAGTCCCACAGATTTGGTTGGCATTTGTAACAGAATAAAAATGAACCATGAAAGAATGGTCATAAATTGTGGTGATATTTGTAACAGAATAAAACTATAGCCCATCTTTTGATCACCATTTGTAACGGATTGGAAATAAAGACAATAATAAGATTGGTCACAGAATAAAAATGATAACGAAGGACAAGGAAGATAAATTTTAGTATAATCTGCAAACTTAAAACATGAATTGTAACTAAATAAAGTATAATCCAATAGTTAATTACTAATTATAACTAAATAAAATGAAAATAAAGACAATATTAACAAGCAATAATATCTCAAAACAATAATATGACCTTATTAGATGTATCAATTGCAATGGAATGAAAGACTTGCTTTGCTAACATACAGATTTATGTATATTAATACATTCTTAATAAAATGTATTAAATTTTCTCTTTTAAAACCTTGTGAAATAGTAATAAAAAATAAAATATCTCAATACTAAACTATAATAAAATACAATACACAGAATGATCTAGTATATCTCACCTCTGCTAATTTATGGTAATATAGAATAAAGGCAACCCTCTAAATAACCTTAAAGTTTACAATATCCAAACATAACAACATGAAATAAAATATTCTTATTTGACACATATACAAATACTATTAACAAATCACAATGGATTATCCTTCAAACCAATAAAGCTAAATTACTTAACTTTAAATTATAATTATCCTAATATGTATAATATTACTAATAGTCTATGATAATTAAATGTCAAGGCTTAGTATTTAAATTAAATTGACGATCTATACTGGTGAGCTTTAAATTTAATGAAAGTAAATCATTCTACTTAATGGGATTCAAATACCAATTTCAATATATGTTATTACCAATTTTATAATATAATAAAATTATCAGCTTTATAACTAACATTCATCCAATAAATAATAATTTAAAAGAATATACAGGCATTTAATTATAATCACCTGTATTTATCCTAAAAAATTAATATATTTGTGCTTTATAAACTATCGAATTAGCTCAGAAATTATAAATTTCTTAAAATAACTATTGCATATAATTAACAAAATAATTATGATAATCTGCTAATTATTTATAAAATATCTAACAATATCAAAACAATCAATTTTGTTACTATATAAAATGTATATCTGGTTCAAATGATATATTGGATTTACCGAAAAGAAAATAATATGTAATTGTATAAACACCAACCCAATCGCTTAATTATCGGATTGTCTTATGAGTATTTATTATAAACTATATGGTGTAAGTCAATACATGACTATTATCTGTCAAAATATTATTAGCCAATAAGTTTGCATGATAAAGTAAATGACAGCTAAAGCAAGTTTATTTTTTAAATGAATTTAAAATTTATTAACAATAAATATATATTTAAAAAAATGACAAATAGACAATAGATATTTGAAACATATACTATAATTAAATATTATGAAATATATTCATTGAAATTAATATTAATAAAATAGGTGTTTATACATTAAAATTCAACTATATAATGTTTAATGGTTGTATTCTGATCTATCGTATTGTGTCAGCCGCAGGATGGTGCTATTTCTAGCTTAATTTCTAGAAGTATGTTGTTTCCGCTGCTGCAGCCAAGCATTTGAGCCTTCTTTCTACGATAAAACCTAGAAAGAGTGTTAACTCTGCTGGCAGCTAATGTTTGGCTTTTTCCTATGCTAAAAGCAGAGGAAAATGCCATAGTTGTTTATGATACGCACTATATCGTAATGCTGTGTTATGTATTTTATGTAACAGTATCGTACGAGGGTGTGTTAAGTTCATCGTGTCAAAATTGTTTAAATTTTCATTGGGGCCTTTTTTTTTTTTTCATATGAATTGATGTACTGTTACCTTTTAACAGTTTTAACAGTGTCGTGATTGTTCCTCATAAAGCTGTAAGCCTCCTAAATTCTCTATTAGGGTGAGATAGCGCAATATTTTGACGATCATTAAGTCGCGTTTTAGTGAGTAATTTTCCGAGACCAAGAATATTGCTAATTCGAACACAGAAAACTTGAAAATATGGGAATTGCCAGACATGGAAGCCAGCGCTATAACATTTCTACAGCAGAAAAATGTCCTGCTGAAAGAAAAGATATGTTTGTGCGTATTGTCCCATTGTCAAAAATATTATTTGGAAAAAATAATTTATAAATGAAAGAAAGTAAAATTGGTGTTGTCAATCGAATGTAAAATAAAAGTAACTTAAATTTTTATTTAAACATATACAAAAAAAACCCCTTCTTCCAATAATTGTTGTCGGCAATCAAATGTAAAATAAAAGTAACGTAAATTATTATTTAATCATACACAAAAACATCCCTCCCACTAATTATTGTCATTCAAATGTAAACCAATAAAAGTAAGGTAAATTATTATTTAAACATAACCCAAATTACTATTTGAACATACACCAAAAAAGACCCTCTTGTCAATAAAAATTACTATTATTGTCCCATTGTCAAAAATATTATTTGGGAAAAATAATTTATAAACCAAAGAAAGTAAAATTGGTTGTCAATCAAATGTAAAATAAAAGTAACTTAAATTTTAATTTAAACATACACAAAAAAAAACCCTTCTCCCAATAATTGTCGGCAATCAAATGTAAAATAAAAGTAGCATAAATTATTATTTAATCATACACAAAAACACCCCTCCCACTAATTGTTGTCAATCAAATGTAAACCAATAAAAGTAACATAAATTATTATTTAAAGATACATAAAAAAACCCGTTCTCTTGAATTTTGTCAATCAAATTTTAAAAAACAGTAATACTATTTAAAAAACCCAAATTAATATTTGAACATACACCAAAAAAGACCCTCTTGTCAATAAAAATTAAAAAACAACTGTTATTATCCCATTGTCAAAAATATTATTTGGGAAAAATAATTTAGCAACGAAAGAAAGTAAAATTTGTAAACAAAAAAAAAAAAGTCAATATTAATAGAGAATCGCTAGCCCAGGGACATTATATTAATGTGTTTTTGGTTAGCATCAATACCATCAGGCGGCTGACACAATAGATCAGAACACAACCTGTTTAATTTATAATATATATATTTATAGGAAATGAAAAAATGTTGTTGCACATATACACTCTTTGAAATTCAAATAAGTTAATGACACTTTTCAAATCTTCATAATAAAATTATTAATTGAAATGAAATATAATAATCATAAGCTTACTTATTCATTCACTTTACTTTTCAAATAAAATGCCAATGAATAATTACTATGATATAGTTCTTTTATAGTTTCAATACTTATAAAATGCGTATTCAAAAATAATTTAGAGTTAATAAATAGGAGAATAATATTTTAAATCCAAATTTTACTTGCTAAAATTTAAGATATAAATTTAAATTTTAAAACAATCAGTTATCTAAATTAAGATATAGCAATCAATTATACTTATAAGTGTTATACAATTAAATACATGTATATATATTTTAATATAGGATCTGATTCTAAACACTATCCTCCTATAGTATTTAAAAGTAACAGTACTTCCAATGTCTATTCCATGTGCTGTAATTTAACTATCTAATACAATTTATTAATATAGTGCTATATAAATAAATACCTTATTATCTAATCCAAGTAAAAGTATCCCAGTGATGTGTATTTTGCTTATTCCAATATTTTCCAAGTATTAAATTTTATCCTTTGTTTTGCAGATATTTAATATTATAATATAATGGCATTATGAATGAACAGATGCTGATCTCCATTTCTGATGATATGCCATACAAATAAACTGATTTAAATTATGAGTTCAAACACGTCATAGACATTACAAAATTATGTCTGCAGATGAAAACAATTCTCATATACAATATTAAATTGTTAGCTTTTATATTTCATTATTGAAACATTTTGTTCACACATGATATTTATTTTTAGTAGGGAATTATTAAAATGATTTTGAATGCTATTAATTACTTTCTCATTTCTATAACAAATTTTTAGAAATCCTGTCCCATTTTTCTGGACAAATATAATCTTTCTTATCCCCTTATTTTTATAGTTAATAAATGAATACTTTTAAAATAAAAATAAAAAAATGAAAGAGCTTAGGTTTACATTTATGAAGATCAGAACATCAGAGAGAGAATTCTAATGATTCAGTCTCTTTTATAACCTTGTATAATTGATGTTATTAAAACCAAGGTTACACTCTTTATTTATTCTTATGCCAAAATCACCCTGCTTTCCACATTTAAAATTACTTTTGCTATAGTATAATAAAATGAAAAAAAAAAAAAATTTACAAACATTACACATATAATAAATAATATTCATATTTTAAAATACAAACAATATTCTTTTAATTTAACACAAACTAAAATAATTTACACCACATTCTCACCATACTGCATTGGAAATATATATTTCCCAATACAGTATTACATATATCGTATAAAGATAACAACAAATACATTTAAAACATTTATGTGTATTGTTTATAATCTATTATTCATGAAGGCAATAACCAAAATACATAAAATAAAGAAACAATAATTTTATTAGAAACTATAAACTATTATTTAATAATGCATTTCTTGCCTTAGTATTTCATTGTCATAGTAATCTATCTTAATGCTCTTTAGGCTAATACCTGGTTAATATCTTCTATATTAAAATCAATTAGGAATAAATGAAAATTATACTTGACATTCCATCACATACTGAATTTACACTAAATTTCAGTTGGCACAGTATTTATTTACCACATAAATTGTTAGTTTGTATGTTCTCAAATATAGAATGGGAATGAGATGAATTATTCTAATTATATATAGGCACAAGTTATACATTTCAAATAGCTTTGATCAAAATATTTAATTTTGGGATGCATGTCAATACTTCAAAAAAGTAATATTTACCAATTGTTTAATTTTCGCTCACTGGTAAAAATGTAATTGAAAGTTTATAAGATGTTTTGAGTACCAGAAATGACAAAACTGGGTATGATCCATTAACTTTAAGCTCTAAAATCTACCAGTCTACCTCTAAACCAAACCACACAGGGTTGATGATAATTGTAATTAATTCTTATGAATGTCTTTTATTTCTTAATTGATGGATTGTTACTAGCATCATTGTTACATAGAATAGTCAATGTATTATGTGACCAACATAATAAGTAATGCAGTAAGATAAACAATATTGCAAAGAATGATAAATAACCTTATATTATTTGAGATTTTCTGATTTTGTTATTTATGGTATAATAGAATATTTGAAGAGTTACTTTTTAGTGAGTGAAAGAAACATCTGAATCTTATGTAGATAACTAAGAGATGTTTGCAATGTATGTGTATTTTCCTGATGGAAAATGGAGATGAATTAAAGTCACTATCTTGTTTCAAGGTTTGAGAAGTCCCACTATCGGCAAATAAAGATACTGTTTGACTATTATAAACATTCAAGGCGCATATGATATAGGGTAAAACCTGTCTCTAAAGTATTTACTATGATTATTATAATTCTCTTTGTAAAATTCCATCAATATGGTAATAGCATATAATAAGGATAACTGATTTTTATTGCAAGTATGCAGAAATATCTGACAGAAGAGCAGTATTCTGCTCATTAATAGCAACAGTGATCATATGTAGATTTAGTGATTATCATTAACTAGATAAAATTATTATTGGTCATTTAATATGAAACTATGCTATTCTCTTAGCTCAACATTTTTTTGTGGTAGCTTTGTTATAGTCTCATAATTAATACACTGATCTGACATTAGTAATCTTTTCAAAATGACAATTAGCCAAAATCAAATTTTTATACTGAATAACATTTTTCTATGTATACTGGATACAATTCAATGCTTAAAACATTTATATTATTAACACCATTCTGAAATATATTCATTCATCATTGGTTTGGTATCTTCATTTTGGATTTATTGCAACAGTAAGAATTTCATTCAGTGTTAAGAGTAGACAACTAGATTACTTTCTTAAACATTATTTCATTATATTTCTTGCAGTTTCTGTGTGGTCAGTTAACAATTTTGATGATTTCCATATTTTACCCACTGAATCATACTTATATCTTATTCTTCATTGGCAATTTTTATATTAAGAAATATATATATAAATATACTAGGATATTATTATACACATTTCAAATTTGTAAATTAAATCTTTAATCTGAACTGAGGATAAGTTATATAAAAATGAAAACAACAACAAAAAAATCGTACTATCAAAAACAAATACATTCAATTATTTCCACATATTGTGATTCAAATGCATAGTACTGCCTGCTTTTTCAAATACAATGAATTCTTGATCCATTGGTTAAACATCTATTATTTTCCACATTCATTGTCTGCTTTCTTTCATTCTGAAATCATTGCCATAATTTTTTTTTTTTAAGGATTCATTTTTATTAAAAGATCACCAAACATCACATGATTACCATTCTTTATGCTTACGCAAACTGTTAACAAGGAGGCAAAACTCTCCATGCAGTAGCGTCACTCAGAGCAAGCCAGAGTAATCAATGTATGCAAGGTTTGTGCATAAAATCCCTACTTAGTGCCTACTCATACAATATTCCCAGACTAATTTCTACTTGTGGTTTTCATCACTGAGGAGCATTGGATCTGAGGGCACCGCACACCTAGATCTTAGGATCTAATGCAACCTTCCAGCAGTCACCTTTTTGGTTAATTATAAACTTTGAGTCGAATAGGATTATGATGATTGTGGTTATTAAAGTCTAAAGACACCAAAATGGATATATGCTGACCTGAGTTTAGATCTGTATGACTATACAATCAAATGAGCTTGAATTAAAAACATTATTGTGTTTTCTTTTTGGACTCAAAGCTTTTTGTTAACTAAAAAGGTAAAAGATGGCTGCCAAAAGGTTGCATGGATCCTAAGATCTAGGTGCAGTGGTCTCAGATCCAAGACTCCTTGCTGATGAAAGCCACAAGCTAGAAACTAATCTGGAGATATTGTACGAGTAGGTACTAGAAAGGAATTTTATGCACAAACCTTCTTGCGTTCATTGATTATTCTGGTTTGCACAGAGTGGCACTACTATATGGAGAGTTTTGCCTATGCGTTTCAAAAGTCATTTTATTTGCATCTCTTGTTACAAATAACTGAATGGTTTGTTGAGGCGAGATCATACGATGTTTAAGGACTAAAAGTATCAGTTGAGTTTGATCTGTAAATCTTTAATTCTGGAATTCATCCATGTTAGCATTGTACTAAATTAAGTAAGGTGTTAACATATTAAAAAGCTATCATTTATAATATTATGAATAAGAGAATTATTTCCTCTCTACCAGCTTATTGATCAAAAAATATTGGCTGTTAAATACAATAATCTACTTTTGAATTATAAACATTGATGATAAAAGACTCAGAGAACCAAATTTAGGATAATTGCTTTTATCAGTGTACTTTACTAAACCTTTCATCATCTTTAATCACAAATTAAAATAGGCTTCATTCTTATTTGTATTAAGCAGCTATCATTTCCTTTGTGAAAGATGTAATATAGTTATTGAATGTGATGCAATATGTATATATACAATTATACTTTGAACAGACAGAAATTATAATCACACACACATACATATATATTTATAAACTTAGCTTTAGTAAATTATTTTTTATTATTTACTTTATGAAATTTACAATAATTAATGTGTTGGACTTTTGCACATTAATAATCTTGTACACAAATCTATTGTTGTCCAAGAAGGCATTTAATAATGGAATACAAAACAATATTTTCATACTTAAAAATAAAGCACATATAATTTGCTTAGAAAAAATAAGATTCAAATCCTTTCTGATTTATGTTTAATAACATTGAAGAAATTGGCAGAGTTGATGAACCAATCTTGAGACTTTATATTATCATTATTTACAACTCTGAAGTTGGTTATTATATATAATGAGCCATCGGCCTTCTACAAAAAAATCTTTACCAAGATAATTACAATTCATCTATAGTGAACTTTAGATTCAAACCAACCAAAAGAATTTATATTTTGGGCTGTTTCCATTTTATATTATTGAGTATTGAATGTCTTTAGAAAAATTTAACTTTTATTTAAATTTTCCAATTTCATTAGCATACAGATTAATATATGCACAATATTTTGAGAAATATTATTCTCCTCTCTTCTTCAGTATTGTTGGCCTGATTAATGACAGTATTAGCATGGGAATTGAACCTGGAGTCTTAGATTCTTGAATATTAAATTTTTAAGATAATGTTATAACCAACTGATCCATCCTGTCAAAGAGAGGAGAATAATACCACTCAAAACTTTGTACACATACTAACCTGTGTGCTATTACTAACAGTTGAATGTAATATTAGATTATAGAAGGAGCCCAAAATATGAATACAACTAAAATACTATCATCACAATCCTTCAGGGAACCAAAAGAATATCTTGAAAGAAATTATAGGAAGAATCAGTGAATATGAGTTACCATTATGCTTTGGATTTGTAGATTATAAAAAATATATTTGATTCTATAAGTATTTTCACAGTAATTAAAGCTTTGACCCAAAAGATATAGATTGGGATATTGGCATATTCTAAAAAATATTTCTTAAAATGCAACAGCAGTGATTAGATTACGTGACGGTACTAAGAAAATTAACATTAATAAGGATATCCAGCAAGTATAATTCCATATTTCAAAACTTTTTACAGCACTTTTACAAAAAATATTTTGTGTATTAAAATAGGAAGTTGAGAAAATAAATGTAAATAAAGGTTATTCTAAATCATCTGGATTTTCCAGTTGATGTAGTTATTTTCCCAAGTAATGCTTCAGACCATCAAAGAGTATTGCAAAAAATTTTCTAATGAAAGTAAATAAGGAGACTAAAAATAAGTGTTAAAACGGTTAAAGTAATAATGTTTGATGGTTTTTTTTTTTCAGAAGAAGGAAGTAAAGGTTGATAATCATAAATTAGAAGTTAATAACTATATATATATATATTGGACAGATTATTAATACAGATGAATACATAATGGATGAAATTAAATCAAAAAATTAAACTTGGATGGAGTATTTTTGGTAGAAATTACAGTATCAAAACGAAATATGTCTATCTGTTTTAAAATGAAAATTTTTAATAGCTGTGTTTTCCCAGTTCTACTTATGAATCTGAAATTTGAACATTTAATAGAATGAAATAGAGACTTGAGGCCACTCAACAAAATATGAAAAATTGTATGTTAATAATAATAAGAGATTGAAACTGAATTAAAAAAGTTGAGAGACTAGCAGGGCGAGTTATATTACTTTAAGAGATCATAATAGATGGACAGATGAAATTCAAATTGGATCCGAAGAGATTATAGAAGGTTTCAAAAGAGACAGCATGTAAAATGGCTAGATAAAGAAGATTATGATGTGGAGAAGAAAGCTATGGATCAATGAAATGATTAATCTTGGAGAGCTATCATCTTGCAATGAATTGAAAATGATAGTGCTGTGTAGAGGAAATCCAAATGCTCATATATGCAAAACCAAATGCTGGCTGTTGAAACAAAGAAAGCTTAGTAGTCAATTTTTAAGAATAATTACATTTATTTCAATACTATCATATCATTTGTAGAACTAACTAAATTATCCTAATAAACTTTTCCATGTATGTAGTAGGCATTCAAAGACTGTTTTAATGAATTGAAGATGATGCAAATTAAGCATTTTATCTTGTATATCATTCCAATATGATTATAGATAGACATCTGCTTCAATCTAACTTCAAGTATTTTTTCAGTTTGTTCATTTTTTTTTTGTCTAGAGAATATTTTGAATATTAACTTACTTTGCAGAGAATTTGTTTTTTTTGGCATTTAATAAATGTGTTGTGTATAATTTTAATGTTTTGACTTATTTTCTATAAAATTTCATATTCTTAACTTTTTTTTTTTTTTTTTTTTGAGATTTTTATGCTTATTTATTTATTTTCAGTTCAGCCTTGACAGTCCAGATTTATTTGAAAATTGATAGGATCGATTTGGCAAGGTAATTTTGTCTTTATTTATAGTTGTACACATTAATGTTCAGATACATTGACACGGAAGATATTAATTAGAATTTATTTTCATTGAAGTTTTTTTTAACTATTCATCAAAATGGATGTAGATGTTAATGTTGTTTTATTCTTAATTATGAAAAATTATCCCTATAAATATAAACTACTAACATTTTTGCAACATCTTGCTCTAAATAAGACATTATTGTAGTCTTCAGTATCAAGTATTTCACTTTTTTTAAAGATAAATTTTATGTTTATTAGATGCATCATATACATATAAAGTGATTATATAGATATTTGAATAATTTATTTTTTATTAATAGAATGAAATCTTTGATTTTTATTGATTGTTGTAATTGTTTGGTGTGTCTGAAATACTATTAATCTATTAGTTCTCTAATCTTTTCAGATTAACATTTTGTTTGATTAAATAAACATGTAATAATTCAACAAAACAATTCTTATTCATTATAAACATATTTTTATGTATGATATATTTATAATATATTTCTACATTTTTCTTCAATTTTTTTTTTTTTTTTTAAGGATATATAAAGTATAATGTTTTTGTGATAATATATATATTATGCAGTATTAAAAAAAAATCTTTATTATAAACTACTTTGAAAAATAATTTTAAAATCTTGCTTGAATTGTTTTTGATGGATTAAGCAAAGAAATATTTTACATTTAATTTCTAAAGCAAAAATAAAATGGGAATAAAGTTATAAAAGATTATTTCTGACATCTTTTAATGATTAGAAAGAATTTTTATAAAAGATCATTATTAAAATAATTTATTTAATATTTAATAAATTTTAAAATTTTTGTAGAGTAATAAATAGTACAGTATTTATTTCTGTTCATTTAATGTAAATTTGCATGGAATGAATGCCTACTTTCTAGCAATATATTTGCTTTTCCCATCTTACTGAAGATAGCCAATTAGCTATAAACTAGTTGTGGCAGTCTTCTGAGATTGGATTTTATATTATCTATTGATTATATATTATTTATGTAAGAAATAAAATGTCATTATATTTTACTTTTTAAACAAAATTAAATGGATTCTATCAGTGGAAGTCAATCCTGAGTTTTCAATAGGTTCTTCTGTATTATGCTGCCACCCTTCATAAGAGAAGAATTACTGTTAAATTTGACTACAATTGTAGAGGATGAGACATAGAGCCATTCAAGTTATATATTATTTATCACTAAATATCTACAATTAAAAATGCCAAAATTTTAAAACTACAGTTAAGAAATTATTAACTATTATCAGATGTATTTTTTAGCTTTTCCTTGATAGAGAAAAAGTTTTGTATAAATAAATCTAAGATGACAATGAACAAAAATGCACTTGTTAAATATATTACATATGGAATCTGTTGAGAATTATAAATATTGTTTTTTCCCTCACAAATTCATCTCATCAAAAATCGTTATTGATTCTTTTTATACCTATATTTAATTTTGAAAATCGTCAAACAGAAGGCATTTAAAACCAATTCAACTTCTTCCATAATAATGTAAGGTTAAAAAAAAAATCTACATTAGCAAACTCATGTTATTAAAATTTATTTTTGCTTGAAAGTCACATTATAACATATTTAGATATACACAGTCGTTGGTTCCCAGTGAAAAAGTGATTAATTATTGGTTATTTCTCCACTATCTAAAACATCATCTCTGCATTAATCTATTCATTACATAGTGACTTAAATTTAAATATTCACCAGAAGAATTTTAAGGTATTAGCAAGTCTGGATTCTGCATTTTGTATCTTAACCAACAGTGGAACAATGTACGAATATTAAATTTTATTTGAAATTGGGCAAAACTGTACTAAAACATTTGAAGTAATTCAAATTAAGTATGGAAAGGAAGCCATGAGTTGGAAGAATGTGGTTTGTAGATTTAGTAGTGGCAGGGTGAGCATTGAAGATAATCGACAAAGATATGAAATATACTATCATTATAACTTGTCCTCCAGACATTATAGCACCTTAAAATTTTTGTGGTAAATAACACATGCCTTGATTGTTCCAGTTGACTGCAGGTGGCTTGGAGAGAGAACCAGTCACCTTTTCAGTCAGACATCTGTGTAGTTGTTTTATATTGTTTTTTTTTTTTTAAAAAAAAAAAAACTTTAACAATGATTTTTATTATTAGGAAAGAAGTGAAGCGGATGCAGGAGACTGATGAAGATGCTACTATTACTCAGCTTACTCTAGCATGGGTCAATCTTGCTATGGTAAGAAGAGAATTTTACTTTTTTTTATTTCTAAGATAGATCTATTTTCATGCAGCCAATTAGGGATTAGTGATATAACTCATTCTTTTAACTTTTTTTAGTGAGAAATATAAATTTGTTTTAGCTTTTTGAATGATTTTTTTTTTTTATTAACTTGATCATTTGCTGTTTTTAATCAGGAGTTCATCAAGATCCATCTTGGGATTGTGTGTGGAGAGAATTGGCTTCACATGTTAATGCATTTCTAATCTAAAAAAGAACATAGTATACTCAACTTTTTATTTAAATAACAAAGAAACATCTCGTAATTGGAGTAATATCTTTTGTGACAATAGAATGAAAAAAAAATCTCTATAATTTTTAGGAATATCCTTAACTGAGAAGCTAATTATTATTTTTTTTCATTTATCTTTGGTTACCTTTAAGATAATTTTTAAGAATAATTCTTTTAGAAAACTGGCTAGAACTACTTGGAGTTGTGATGCAAGTACTTTAGAATCAGTTTCCTTATCATTAGCATATTCTGCTAATGATTACTACCCTTATTTAGAGAAAAAAATACTCTGCTTCTGGATACTCAAATATTATGAGAAATACTTATGGCACATTCAAATATACTTCTTTGCAGTAAGCTTTCTTTTCTTTCATATATTCCTTCACCAGATATCAGAAGAGAAATTGGCTCACGGAAAATGTATAATAGCTTTTATTTAGATCACACTTGTCAATCTTCTCAAATCAAGATCCCTTTTCTGGATGTTTAACCAAGAACCTATAACCAAAGAAATACAGTATAAAATTTGAATTTTTTTGAGGTTTCAAACAAATTTCTTTTTGCCAGCTTCAACAATAAAATCAGTTGACTTAATTTTCTTAGACAGTTCTGAAATCTCATCAAAAGATTCAAGACAACCTATGATTGTAGCACTCATTTGCTTTGCAATGGAATTTAACAGCCATTGATTTTTCCAGATGTGGGTAAAACAAACAATGAACCCCATAATGACTAGATTCTTTGGTTACAGTGGTAATAGAATTTAATCTATTTAATCACTTAATAGTCATTAATGAATCTATCTCTTAGTTGGAATTTCTACAGGCTTTTTTACGATAATTTGTTAATAATTAAGCTATCAAAAAAAAAAAAAAAAAAATCCAAGAAGCAAATAAATTTGATGTTTTATATAATTAATGCTTAAAGCTTAATAATTAGAAGTAAGCATTTGCTATAATAATGAAATTAGTTAATGTTTTACTAAATCGTAATTCTCTCTAGCCTAGTTCTATAATCTCTTAGATTATAGTCCATTGCATTACTTCTTTCATTTCATAATTTCCTCAATAAATACTCTGTATTTTTATATTGCTGTTAAATACTTTATCTTCCCATATTATTACTTTATTCTGCATGGTTTAGTGTTACAATAGAATGATGTTTCTGTGTGCTAAAGATCCACTGATAGTGGCTCCTGTTACTTCTGATACTTTGTATAGTTTCCCAAGTGTAAAACCATTCCATTTTTTTCTTTCTTATTATTTGTTTGTTATCATTTCTTGTCTTTGTTTTGATCACTTATTTATATCTCTGCTTGGATGAGGCAATAGTCTACAAAATAATTTTATTAAAAAGTCAGCAATATAATTTAATTCTGGCCTACTTTTGTGTGCATGGGTTGCCATCATTATTCCTATTTATCATTAATTTATTCCACTATCAGCTTTTTAGTTAATTTATTCCTACCTTCATAACTGATATTTTTTCATTTGTGTTTTATATTAGTTTTATTATGTATTATATTTATGTTTATTATCTTTAGAATTCAACTTTTGTCTTCATTTATTGTTATATTCAAATGTAATATCTGTTGAATCTTTCCTCATTTTATCAACTCCATTTTCTGTCTATCTTTAACTGCAATTGTCTTTCATTATGCAGTTAGACCTTTTATCTTGTGCTTTGTTAAATATATCCTATGCATTTCATTGTAGTTGGTAGAGCACCCAATTTGGGATCGGGAAGTCTCGGGATCGATTCCGACACTTGCAGTTTTGATGCTTGAACTTTTTTATGAACTCCTGAGCAATAAAGCTATATGCAATGTTTTTATATTCATATAATTAAAAATCAGTTTCTTCCTTTTTTAATCTATTATAATCCTTTTATGCAGTTAAAACTTTTATTTTATTCGTACACTTCCTATATAAAAATTATAGGGGCAGCTATTTTTCTTTTTGGTATACAACTATCCTTTCTTATTACAACAATTATTTTATTTTAAAATACTTTTCAGGATGTGTGAAATAACATAGCAACCTTTCTTTTTATAAATATCATTAATCAAAGGCCCATATCTATAACCAAATTTGTTTTTTTTCTCTAATAAAAACATATTCTAATAAAATTGTATCTTTTAAAAGGTATTCATCAATTTTTATTTGTGGATTCAAAATTAGCCCACTTGATTGTTTCATAAATATAAACATGATATTTTAATATGTTACACTTTTTCTACAGTTGAATAATACTGATAAAAATTTCCTCATCATTGATTTCAATCATAAATATTAATTCTTTAGTTACTTTCTACTCTAATAAAACAAAATTTATATTGTAAATAATGAAGAGCTTTTAATGGACCACTATAAATTCAAAGCTCCCCAAAGAAAAACAATGAATGAGAAGGCATTATTAATCAGGCTTTCCAAGTGGTGAGGATAAATAAAATAACTGATATTTAGAATTGTACATGTATATGCTACATTTTTTGCCTGAAGGTTGGTTGGAATAACTGGAAATAGAGTACCAGTTCTAGTCAAAGAATAAAAAATATATCTACATTTATTATAAAACTGAGGTCACCAAAATATGTGGATAAGGAACAAGTAAGTATTGGATCTGTATTCAAGTAAGTAGGCTTGAATATCTTGATTGTGAAAAGAAGTGACGAAAGTGGCTGCTCTCACTTATGAAAACTGTAAACCAGAAACTAATTTGGAGATATAACAGTACTAAATAGGGATATAATAAGCCTTGGCATCAGTTGATATTTAAATTTACAATAGGGGAGAGTTTACATGTCGGTAGTATTTAGTCATGCTTGCAAATTTTTTAATTCAGTTTAGAGTTACATCACAAGCTTTATTGAGTCAGAATTTTTACTCTGTTAAAATGTCTTTAAATTACATTAAAAATATTGTATGGAAGAAATGCATGTGTTCCAGTCTTATCTGAATTTTTTAAAAAATTATTTTTCAGTTATAGATAACATGTAACATTTAGACAAATTTTTAATTTTCATAGAATTTAAAGAATAAGGCAAACTTTCCCATTTAGCAGAAAAGCTTGCATACACGGCAATACACTACTAAGTTAATCGTATTTTTTGTGCTGATGCCATTGAAATTGGATAAATGAATTAATGGCAAGATGAAACAAAAATTTGTTTAGTATAAAAAATTAAATTAATGATGTCACAAAAATGGCTACCCTTTCACTGGTTATGAAGAAGTGGATATTTGTAAAATCTTAATGATGCATAATCAAAAATGATCAAATAATATTTTGGATTAAAGTGAATACTTTAAATAAAATATTTTTTTTTTAAATCATCAAATGATGTTTTTAACATTTTAAGGAGAAAATTTGTAGATTTTCTTGAAAATAAGACTTTTGGTTGTCTGTGACAATTCTTCAAGTAGGTAAACAATAGTTTTATGGCATTTGTATGAAAATATTATTTGACAGCAATTTTTGTACTATGAGTAGAGAATAAGAAAGAGTATATTTTTATACACTTAAACTAAGCTAAAATATGAATATAATTTGGAAGGAAATAATTGTCTCTTAAAATAGAAGTGAATTCAATAATCTATTGTTATTGGGGATTTACAAATTAAAGATCTTAAGATAGATTAAGCCAATAAGATTCTTAATTAATTAGAAAATCTTATTCTACAATATAGTAAATAATTATGTAAAGTGAATTAATTAGTAAAAGTTAAATTTGGTTTGACTCTAGAAGTAATAATTATATATATTAAAATACCAGAAAGGCATATAAAATCAGTGCAGACAAGAGAAAACACCACCTTGCCTTGGCTGACTACTATAGCAAGCAAAACAAACTTCGCTTCGTGGAATGATTGGTCCATAGATAAATCCACAGATTTAGGAAATTTAGTGCAGGTCATATTTGATTTTTATTTCTTTTTTAAGCTTTTGAGTAAAGTTTTTGTTATTTAAGTTATATATATATTCTGTAACCATTTGAAATTGTATTATACTATAGAATAATACTGTAATATATTATTACCATATATTTCTTTCATAATAATTAATATATAATTAAGTTGCCTGAGAAATTTTTTCCATATTAACTACAGTATTAGTGTAGACTAATAAGGGGAAAATGCAGATTCTTCATAAAACTCTAATTTGCATGGGAGGGGGGGGGGGGCTTTATTATTTCGATAGTCCCAGAAAGCAAGAACAAAACATTTTGCAAGACATCATTTATTAGACCTTTAAGCTGCTGTTACACAATAATCTTTTGCATTAGGCTCATTGAGAACATCAGTAAAGTCTATACCTAATGATTATTAGTTCTAGTAGTAAAATAAAATAATACATATCAAAACATCTATTATGCAAGGAAGTTGTAATATGGAAATTTTTATCAAGTTTTTTTTTATTATTATTATAGCTGCCATCACTACAATCACTGTTATCTCTACTTTAATTTTATGTTCATGAACTTTGAATTTTGATCACAGTAAAAAAAATTGATTCAGGATAGCTTGTTTCAATTCAGTTGTGTAAGGACTATTTTCATGGTTATCTGCTATATGGCAGTTCTACCAAATGTTTTTTTGTTAAAATAGGCTATTTTATTTAAAATGTATAGGCAACAAATGTTTATGCCTAAATAATAATGATTTTATCAGTGCATATTTATTGGTTCTTAAGAGATCTCTCTAATTGCTGCAGTTGATTCCATTTCACCAGAGCTTCACTTGTTAAAGAAATTGTAAATGTGGGTAAAACAGAAATATATTGCCAGGATCTCTCTCATTAAGAAGAGTAACTTTAAATGACACTTAATAAAGTAAGAGCTCTAAATGTGGCAGATTTAATGAAAGGAAGCCTCGGATTTATTACTTTATATAGGCCTGTTCATTATTGCTTAGTTATTCATAAAGAAGTATAAAAAAGAAATCAGGTCAGATAGTTGGATCAAAAAATTGAAATGACTTTTTACTTGTACAGTAAGCAAATAGCTAATGAATGTATCATACACAAGATATCTATTTCATCATAAATGGCTCTCTAGGTTTACTTGTTTTTAAAATTATTTTTATATTGTAGTTACAGCTAACTTAAGATTGTTATTCTGTAAATAAGTTCTGAAGTTATGTAGTTATGCAAGTGTATATTTTCACTGGTTGTTTTCTCATCCTTGGTGTTCGCCTTAAGATGTCGCTACTTCTAGGTAAATTCCTAGAAATATACCGTTTCACCGGCCTTCACCCAACAAAAGAGGAATTTTTCTACGTTATAAATGCAGAAAAGTCCTCACGTTATGTTGGATGGAGGAGGCTGTGGTGGCGACAGAAGCCAACACAAAGAGACTTCTTTCTATGATAAAACACAGAAAGAGTTCCCAACGGCTGCCGGATATGGCCTTTTTTCTATGCTAAAAGCAAAGAGAAAGAAATGCCTCGATCAGCTGCCGTAATAATCGATTTTGTTCATCATTTTGTTGTAATAGTAGAATATCTATTTTCTCTGTAGTTTCGTGTGCAAGTGTGTGTATTTGAAGCAGTCGTAGTTTTTTAAAATTTGATAAGACGTCTATTTTTTTTAATGTGTTGTAACTTACTTTACTGTTGTAAATTTAGTAATAATGTCCTGAAGATTCCATTACGAAGGGGTAACCCTCAGAAATTGCTTTTAAGGATGTGAAAGGGAAAAAAAAATAAAGGATTACGCGAAAAGTACCGTTTTCACGAGAATTCGTCTGTGACCAGTTACTTTCGCTATATATATACGCACAAACAAAAACAACCCACTGTCTAATTATTAGGAATTACTTGTCCGAAAAATAAAATTAGTCGGGTCTTATTTTTTTTTTTTTGTTACATTTATTATTTCAAAATAAGATTAGTTTTTATATCTACACACTAACAAAAACAACCCAGTTCCTGATTAATTACTGTCTTTAAAAAAAAAGGGTTGTCATCTGATCGATCTTTCGTGTCAGCCGCTAGCGGCGCAATTTCTAATCAAAAACACATTAATATAGCATTCCCGGGCCAGCGATTCTCTATTAATATTGACTTTTTTTTTTTTATTTGTTTGTTTACAAAGTTTACTTTCTTTCGTTTCTGAATTATTTTCCCCAAATAATATTATTGACGATGGTATAATAATAGTTGTTTTGTTTTTTTTTTATTTTTATTGACAAGAGGGTCTTTTTTGGTGTGTGTTCAAATAGTAATTTGTGTGTTTTTTTTAAAATAGTATTACTGTTTTTGTAAAATTGGATTGCCGAAATTTAAGAGAGAACGGGTCTCTTTTGGTGTGTGTTCAAATAGTAATGTGTTTTTTTTTTTTTAAAATAGTATTACTGTTCTTGTAAAATTGGATTGCCGAAATTTAAGAGAGAACGGATTTTTTTTGGGTTGATCTTTAAATAATAATTGACGTTACTTTGATAGGTTTCCATTTGATTGCCGATAATAATTAGTGGGAGGGGTGTTTTTGTGTACGATTAAATAATAATTTACGTTACTTTGATAGGTTTACATTTGATTGCCGACAACAATTATCGGGAGAAGTGTTTTTTTTTTTCATGTGTGCGTATGTATGTTTAAATAAAAATTAAAACCGTTACTTTTATCGGTTTACATTTGATTGACGACCAACCAATATGACTTCTTTTCGTTTATAAATTATGATTTTTGTTTCTACGAATAAATATTTTTGACAATGGGACAATAATAGTTGTTGTTTGTTTAATTTTTATTGACAAAAGGTTTTTCGGTGTAGTTTCAAATAATAATTTGGGTTTCGTTTAAATAATAAGTTACCGTCTTACTTTGATTGGTTTACATTTGATTGACACTAATTATTGGGAGGGGTGTAACCGTTTAAAGAATAGTAGTTTACGTTACTTTTAGTGGTGGTGTACATTTGATTGCTGACAATAATTAGTGAGAGGGGTGGGTATTTTTGGATGATGATTAAATACTAATTTACCATTTTATTTTACATTTGATTGCAGACATTTATAAATTATTGTTTTGGTTTCCCAAAAACATAACATTTTTGACAATGGGACAATAATAGTTCTTAATTTCATTATTATTGACAAGAACGGATCTTTTTTGGTGTACATTTAAATAGTAATTTGGGTTGTGTTTAAATAGTAATACTGTTTTTAAAAATTTAAGTGACAAAATTAAAGAAACAATGGGGTTTTTTTTTTATGGATCTTTAAATAATAATTTTCGTTACTTTAATTTGTTTACATTTGATTGACAACAATTAGTGGGAAGGGGTGTTTTGTGTATTTTTAAATAATAATTTACATTTTTTTAACAACAATTATTGTGTGTGTATGTTATGTTACTTTATCAATTTGGTTAATATTTACTGGTAGACATTTCACTATCATTAATGGCATGCTGTATAGTCAACTCATCACGGATCCAGTAATGCAGCAAACATAAAGACTTGACGAACGGCATTTGAAATCTCTCAAACCAGCTAACTTTTCGAAGTGCACATTTCTTTCGACAAGAACGAGACTTACAAATGAAAGTCCAAAGATCTTTATGGACCTCAAGTCTCAAACATTCGCCACATAAACATCTCTTTTCTTTAAGCAGGATGTTTTTCTGCTGTAGAAATGTTACAGCACTGGCTTCCGTGTCTGGCAATTCCCATCTTTTCATATTTTCTGTTTTCGAATTTGCCATACTTTTTGTCTCGGAAAATTTCTTGCTAAAACGTGACTCAGAGCGTGATCTTTAAAATATTACGCTAACCCACCGTAATCAAAAATTTAGGAGGAATATAAATTTATGAGGAACAATCACGATGCTGTTAAAATTTTTAAAATGTAACAGTACATCAATTCATCTTAAAAAAAAAAAGGCACCAATGAAAATTTAAATAATTTTGACAGGATCAAATTAATACACCCTCGTACGATATTGTTACGTCAAATACATAACACAGCATTACGATATAGTGCGTGACACAAACAACTACAGCATTTCCCCCTGCTTTTAGCATCGGAAAAAGCCACACCGTTAGCTGCTAAGCCGAGTTAACATTCTATCTAGATTTTATCGTAGAAAGAAGACTTAACTCCGAGTTAACAGTCTACCTTTTTAGCGTAGAAAGAAGACTTAACTCCGAGTTAACAATCTTTCTAGGATTTATTTTAGAAAGAATGCTTAAAGGCTTGGGTGCGGCCGCGGAAACTGCATATTTCTAGAAATTTAGCTAGAAATCCCGCCTCTAGCGGCTGACACGAAGGATCAGATGATAACCAAAAAAAGCAAATTCAACAGGGTTTGATTTTTTTCAATGGAGTCTTTGAATTACGGTTTGTTTGTTTTTATATATACACAAGATTTACCAAAAAAAAAAGAAACCCACTTTCTGATTAATTACTGTCAAAAGAAACACAAATTAGTTGGCTATCATTTTTAAATTTAGTATTTCAATAACGGTACCCTTTTTATATAGACAGATTTAACAAAAACAACCCACTTTCTGATTCATTACTGTCCCCCCCCCAAAAAAAAAAAGAAAACGGAAATTAGTTGGGTATCATTTTTCAATCGTGTCTTTCAATGACGGTCCTTTACTAATAGTAGTCGGGTATCAATTCTAAATTGTAGTATATAAATTACGTTACTTTTTGATGGATTTAGAATTACGTCTTGCTTTTTTAATAAAATGATTGATTTAAAACTCTTGACCAAAAATACCGTAACTTTAAAAAAAGACACAAGTAAAGTCCAAAAAAAAAATGAGAAAAAGCCCCGTAACTTTAAAGAAACACACAAACTCAAAAACAATCTAAGATTAATAAACATTGACTTATTACATCTTGCTTTTGAATCAAATTATTGATTTACTCTTGCAAAAAAAATACCGTAACTTTAAAGACACACACACAAACTCAAAAACAAGATAAGATTAATAAACATTTTCTTATTACGTCTTGCTTTTGAATCAAATTATTGATTTACTTCTGCAAAAAAAAAAAAAAGACCGTAACTTTAAAAAGACACACATAAAGTCAAAAAAAAATTAGAAAAACACCGTAACTTTAAAGACACACACACACAAACTCAAAAACAAGATAAGATTAATAAACATTTACAAAAATGAAAAAAACTAACATCATATAATAGTATTAGTTAGTAGAATATTTTATTACAAATCTAAGAAATCAGATCTTTTTAGATCAAATTGATCATTTAGGTCCGGCCCGGAATCGTTATATGTTTTTGATTAGCATCAACGCCATCTTAAGGCGAACGCCAAGGATGAGAATACAACTTCACTAAAGTTAAATATTTTTCCCACAATTTATGAATCATTTGAGAAACTTTGATGAATTGAATTTTTGATTATATATTAAATTTGATTATCCATGTTCTATTTCAAGTCTTCATTTTCTTAAATGCCTGTGTCAAGATTTAATGATGCTTCTTATTTCAAGCATGATATTCTGAAACTTTTATTTATAAATTTAAGTAATTTATTTGTTTTTATTATGTATTTTAGTATATGCCTACTTTTTATTAATATTGCATTTAGCCATATTTTTAATTCCTTCCAGTAGTTGTAAATATACTAAGAATTTTATCTGCGAATATACAAGTTTCCTCCAGTACTATCTCCAAATCAATGCTTGTGTTATGTACAATATATTTCAATTTTTCACAAAAATTTTAAGGTGCTAGTGTGTCTGGCTCACAAGTTACTGTATGAAATGTAATAGTGTTTCGTACCTTCATAGATTCTTTTCAGTGTTCTTCCTGCTATCATGAAATTTTGCAAATCATTTTAAAATGTTCTTATGACTTATGGATTCCTATTTGTTCAAATATTTCTGTAGCAGTTTTTTCCTAATTTAAAACAAAATTTAATGTTAGCATATTGTTCTGTCTTGGGTTAAAATACAAACACTTTGTCACATTTGGTGTTGTAATTCATGATCACGACATATTATCTTAAAATTTTGTGGTGAATAGCCAAACTATGTTGCTAGATAACTTATGTGTTGATTCAGAGATGGAGCTGCTAGCAGCTTGGAGAGAAAACCAGTTACTTTTTCATTGGGAGATGCTTTATACGTATTATAATCTTGTCTGTATTTAAATTTCTCCATGTTATTTTGTGAATAGTATCTTTGTAAATAAATAGACCTGGGCCAACTGATGAGTGATTTCTCCATGTTATTTTGTGAATAGTATCTTTGTAAATAAATAGACCTGGGCCAACTGATGAGTGCTGGTTCAGCACGAAATGCATCTTGGGGGTCATTTGTCTTTTTTTATATCTTTATTTATATGTATTTAAAAAGAATGGGGAAGTATGGAGATGTTTATTATATTCTATAAATAAATTTTATTGTGATTAAAACACAAGCATTTTTCAACTGAAAAATTTTTTCTGTTATAAAAAGTAATATTATATGCAGCATCCATATATTAAATGATACTCAGTAAATTTTTTGGCAGTGCTAGAAAGATAAACTTTAATAGACATTATAAATTGCACTTTCATGTAATTTATGCAGCATTAAATGTGTATTGTTGCGTTTATGGCAATAATATATTAAAAAATAAATAAAATGCAGAAAACTTGCGCTAAAACAGGAGGGGATTAATAGATAGCATTTTGGAAAGTAATATTTCATCAAAAATAAATCTAATGTTTGAGTTTTGCATTTTAAATCGAAAGACATATATAATTGTGTAAAATTGACACAAGTATCTTTTATAATATTAAATATTATCATAGAATAACAACTTATAAATAAAATAAATAAATAATCAGTTTATTGTTTGGAAGATCAGATAACATTCAGCCCTGATCGGTGGATCATTAGCTCTCACTAAATCAAGCAAGGCAACTTCATATTATGTACAAATATAACACAAGAAAAAAAAAAAAACAACAAAACTGAATGATTTTTTGTAATAAATATTATCATTCACTCACTAATCTGATTTGATCAAGTTTTTAGAATTTGAAAGTGAAAATTAATAAAAAATTAAAACTATGAATTGCTTTTTTTAATTGATGTTATAATAAACCAGGAATGGGCTGCTCTTTCAGGGCTGGGCTAACTCAAACTTTTACGATATAGACAAAAGCCATAATTTTTTAAGGATTCAAAGTAAAAGAATGTAAAAATGATATGAAACTATTTCAAAATTTATTATTACATTTACATATAATTATGTAAATGCAAACTAAAATAATAATACAATGATAGTACAAAAATTTAATCCAAGATTTAGGGAGATATTTCTCATTGCTTATTTTTTAATAATGAAATTATATGCACAATTTGGGTTTTGAGGACTCCAAATTTTCATCATTTATTTGTGCTGCAACATTTTTTAAAATAAAAATAAATAAATGCATTCTATCAAAGGATTTTGAAAATGAATGCCAGCCAGATTGCAGACTTTGAAGGGCTACAGTTGGCTTGTGAGCTGCAGATTGCCCAGGTCTCCTTATGAATAATTATAAATCTCGTTAGAATTTTTTTTTTATGTCCTCAAATCTATTGTAAGTCACAAAATATAATATATGAAGTGTTAATAATTTCAAAAACACATGGTAATAAAATTATAATAGTTTATCTTATCATTGGACTATTGTATTTATCTTCGTGTTTATATATTTATTATTGTATATTCATTTAGTTATAATCAATACGATAAATAAAAGTTATAAAATATTAAATTCATTATGTTATTGAATTCTTATTGATTAGGGTGGAGATAAATTGCAAGATGCATATTACATTTTTCAAGAAATGTGTGATAAACATATTGCCACTCCCTTACTTTTAAATTGTCAAGCAGCATGTTACATGGCTCAAGGAAAGTTTGAGGAAGCTGAAAGTGTGTTACATGAAGCTATGGATAAGGTACGTATGTTTACTTTTAAAATTTATTATAGAAATATTTTAAATTGGAATTTTTGAAAAATATTTTAAAGAAAGAGAAATCATGTTTAGTCTTTTTTTTTCTTTCTGTTTATTACTTCTGGCTAGTCAAAAAGATATTTCCTTAATTTGCATTGCGGTTTTTTTCTTCTTGCTTTTTCATTCCAATAGAATGACTACTAAAGATTTTCATTCCATGCTTATTTTATGATTCTAAGATTGATTGATGTAAATTTTTTGATCACATTACACTTGGGTATTTAATTATAGCACTCAATTTGTCCAATATGAAAGGGTAGATTATTCTCAGCTCAGTTCTTGTAGTTGTTAAGCAGGTCATTTAAAATGACTAGATGGACCCCCCCCCCTCTTAGTTAAGACTTGAACTGCAATATTGATTCACTAACAAACTACTCTACCATTCATTGTAATCATATGATCAGTTCTCAAAGATAAGTAGTTTACAAAAATCTATAGAATGAAAATGTCTAATTCTGAGATGTATCTCTTAAGATTAAACTGCTTGCTTTTATTTCATTTCACAATCTCTTATAAGTTTAATGTTTTTGATGTAGTTGCATGTAATTGTTCTTTACTAAATTCATAATATTTATGACTTTTTTTTTTTTTTTAAGAATATTTAGAATGACAAAAAAATATTATTGTTGAAAATAGTTATAAAAAAATTATCTTAAATAGGAAAGTAATGAGAGTAGAGCTTTATCTCAATTAATGTAAATGCATATACGTGTACATACAGAGAAAAGCTTTAACAATAAGTAATTTTAGCTTTATATTCAGACAATTTTTTCAAATATTCATAACCAATTTCTTATAGATCCAGTATTAAATGCATTTTATAGCTGTTCAGAAAAAAAAATCCTACTCACAATGGACATGGAATAATTTTAAAATATTCCAATTTTTTTTGCTGTGGTTGCTAAACTCTCTTCATAATGTAGCATTAACATTTAAATTACCATTATTCTCAAAATATATATTGATCTTTTCTTAAAGATTTAATTTATATTAAATTATAAAATTCGATCAAAAAGGTTTTTGGAATCATTTTTTTTTGTTTTTTAACGATTCTGTGTATTTTGACTGATGAGGTTTTATTTTGAAAAAAATTGACCAATGAAGGAAGTGTTCTGAATGTATCGCAAATGAATAAAATATAAATTTATAGAAATTCTGTTGTCATTTATCAGGAAATTAAATAAAAACTTCATCAGAAATTTTAATTCATCTAATGGATATTGTTTGCTTTATAAAAATATATTTGTAATTAGGCAATATATATTAAAGCCATAACTTTAAGACTATGTGCCTATTGTTTGGGAGTTCAAATTATATGTGAAGACATAAAAATAGATGCCCGTTTCATCCTGATGCATTCCCAATTAAAGCCTATTAACATTCATTATATAGAAAATTGCCTCCCTGTATTTAATATTATACATTGTCTTTTTTCAGCCCTGTGTGTATATATGCACAATCACAAGTTCTAGTATTAATTGTATCTCAGTAATATAAAGCTCACTCGCAGATGAAAGTTATTGAAAAATCTTAATCAATGGAGAGCATTTGTTTTCAGCGATATTGTTTTAAATAATCATGACAATAATTTCAAGGGCATTCATTTAAAATAGAAACTGAAGAAAAAAATATATATATAATTTCTCAATATGGCATCATCTACTTCAGCTACAATCAAATAAATTATGCAAGAGATAACAAATTGATATAGTTTTTTCCTTTTAAAGTTTTTTTTTTTCATATGTCAAAGCATCCGCCAGACAGTTGTCGCGGGTTCGCTTCCTGGCGGATGCTTTGACATATGAAAAAAAAAAAAAAACTTTAAAAAGATAACAAATGTTTAAAAAATGTTAAGAAATTGCTACATTAAAAATAAAATTGCATATTTGAGAAATTAAGTTTAGATTAATTTTGCATTAGATACAGTTTTAAGATATTAAATTTTAGATATTTTTTTTAGTTAGGAGGATGTGTATACGTTTTTAAATTATATATTGCAACATATAGAACAATTTTTTTTTTTTTTTGAAAAATTTACACTTAATTTAAATAAAAATATACAAATAATTAAAATAAATAAATCAGTTTGGTTATAAAAATAGCTGCTATAATCTTTGCAAAAAATATTAGATAGTTACAATTAATGTCACTGTGATAGCCTGATTGGACCTTGAAAATGTCACTATTTCTAATTGAAAGTCTAATGTTAAATCATTCAATTGGAGCTTAAAAGCAATGATTAATAGATTTTGTTACCTCTAATAACTATAATTATTGTTTTTAAAATTCTTATATATTTTAGTTATTTCAGGTTAAAAAGTTCTTACCCTTAAAAATGCTTTTTAATATACATTATTTTAGGATAGTAACAATCCTGAAACACTTATCAACATGGTTGTGTTAAGTCAACATTTGGGCAAAGCACCTGAGGTATAAAGTTTTAATAATATTTGTAATCTTGGTTTTTTTTTTTATCAATTATTTTTATCATTTTTTAAATGTCTTTTTATAGGTTAGTAATCGCTACATAAGTCAATTGAAGGATTCTCATAATTATCATACGTTTATTAAGGAATATAATCAGAAGGTAAATTGATTAGTTTCTAAATAATTAAAATATTAATCTGTGAAATATTTTGATATATATATATAGCTAATAATGAATGTTAAATTACTTTGTAAATATAATCACAGTATATTTATTTTGTGATGCAATTATAATACATTTTACAATATTCAGTACATAGTTACAACTATATTAATATTTTAAAATATTTAGTTTAAGGCTTTTTAAATTTGGGAAAAAAATTGTATCTTAATATACTGTTTTACATTTACTTTGCATTCTTTAATTAAATTAGTTTATCAGAATTTCTGATATATTCAATTAATGACATTCTAGTGACTGTTCTAAAGATATAATCATGTGTACGAAGAAATCCAAAATCGTCATCAGAAATGTAGACAAAATGAAATATTTATAAATATTGACTATATTGAAAAAGAATGAAAATAAAATTAAAACATGGTTTAAGAAATTAATTATAGACAACAGAGTATAAATGAAACTGGCATATCTTGTTTTTATTCAATAACATTTTTGCATTTATAATGTAATAAATTTTTAGATATTTTAAGTTTCATAGTCTACATCTTTAAGATATATACTTTCTTGAATTATTTACATATATTAAGAACTATTTTGATGACGTGTATTCTTTTTAATTTGTATTTTAATTGATTTTCTTAAATGCCTTTAATCTATAGCTGGTTTAATATATAATTTTTAGAATGCTTGCTTCTTACATTAATTTAAGGAAAGTTCTGAAAAATACTAACTTATTTTCCATTAGATCTTATTTATTTATTTCCCATGTCATTTTTTAAAAATAAAAGATTAATTTTTATGTACCCTAAGATATTAAAAAGTTACAATAATAAATAACTCCACAGAATATAAACAAAAATTGAAAATGGGAATGGTGCTAAATGAAACAAAAGGTGAAAGAGCTATTAGCAGATATAATAATTTTAGGAAATTTCATATTACAAATTATTTAATATTGTTGAGAATAAGAACCATAACTTGAAAACAAGAAAAAAATATTGCTGTATCAATATTTTACTATAAAAAAAGATGAAATATAATATGTTGTAGATATATTTTGAATCTTAATTATGGGAATTGATTTATATCATATATTTTGGATTATTTGTATAAAGAATTTACATAAAGAGCATTATATAAGATTAATTTCAAAGAAAAATAATCGTCATTGGATAGAAATCTAAAAATTGAAATCACACTATCTTTGCTTATATCTTGTTATTCATTAATATAATCTATTCTCTCCATTTTTATGCCATGTAGTTTATGCTTTAGTAATAAATAGATATCAAATGATAATCTGGGGGGAATGACAGCACTAAATAGGATTTTAAGGCATAAAAGTAGGGAGAATAAAAAACTGAAGCACTCGCATTTTTTAAAAATAAACAATTTACATTTGAGGCATGACAAAAAAATAAACCAATTTATAAATAGATATTAAAATATTTGCAGTATTGCTGGATTATTGATGAGTGCATTGTTTAATATAGTGATAGAGTATCAGATTTTAGAGCATAAAATCCTCGGATGAACAATAGAAATTAAGGTCATTTATCTGATTGGGGGATAAAAGATTTATTACTATCATGTTTTTCTAATTGGAAAGCCCTCTTAAAGTTGCTAAGAAATGTCATGAAATCATCATATAGAATCTTAAAGCAGTAATTTCTGGAATAAAAAGTTGTAACTTGAAAACCAATGGAAGCTACTACTGTTTCAATGTTTAATGAATTGAAGAAAAATATTAAAATTGAATTTCTTTTGATGGTGCTTTACTAGCTGAGAATTTATTAAAACAAAGTGTTAATTGTTCAGGCCATGTGTAATATTGTGATTTTATTCAATTGTGCACAGACAGCTTTAGCATAGATAATGACAATAAAAAACTAATATTCCTGGAAACCTGTTGCTTACTTCAGATACTCAAATATCACCTACCTATCTAGTTAAGATACTACTATATTGTACACTCAATTGTCTAAAGACAATTTTTATTTAGCTTTCCAAAAAAGCCCATGTTGCCTGGAGATTATGTGACATTAAAATTTCTAATGTCATTCAATTGACCAAAGCAGATATTTTCTCTTTAACTGTGAATCAAACTAGGAATTACAAATTTTTAAATATTTATCTGTAGTTATAGTTAGATTGTTTGAAATGAGAAAATTACAATTTTATGTTCATAGGCAATTACATAAATGATTGTTCAAGCTAAAAGACTATAGAAAATACCAAATTGAAGCTTATATATCTTTTTGCATCCACTAGTTTGAGAATGTTTCAATCTCAGTTAAAGAAACATTTTTTGAAAATACTATTATTTTTTCTGATACAGAAAGAAAACTGCAACTTCTGGATGCTCTATTTTGGATTGGCATTAAAAAAGTTTTCATGCAATTTTTGTTTTTTATTGAGGAAAAAGAATTTTGCAGAATATTGGACTTAATTTGTCTAAACAATTGAAAACTTGTCACAATTTATGCTTCAGATTTTTTTTTTTTATGCTTCTTCCAGATCACAAAACTCATTTACTATGAACTGTTGATAAATATCTTTCAGCCTTGATTCCAAAATCATTTTTACATTGGCATGAACATTTTTTTATATTTTTAAATAGTGCAAAATGATTCCTGTGATCTGTTCTCATAATGCTTTCCACAAATAATGCCATGATAACATTTAGATTTCCGAAAAATTAAAGGTAAAAAATTTGTTTAATCTTGAAATTAAAAACTAAACATTACAAATGTTATATATCTTTTGATACTTACTGTAGTCTTTTAATTCTAGCTAAATATTCTTTGTAATTGCTTATATGAGCAAAATTGATTTTCTGGGAATTTCAAAACCGGAGGTTAAAATTTTTATTTCTGATAGTATATTTGAGAAAAATTAAAAAAACTCAAAATAGTTAAAATATTAAATCATTTGCCATGAGATTATCCAAATACATATTAAAATGTATATTTTAATTACTTAGCTGTGAATCAAAATGCCTTTTAGATATAATTTTCATGTATAAATTATAATTATTATATAAATATAGTATTCGAGATAGTTTATATTTATTAATATAGATATTAAATATGAATTTTGTTTTGATAAATTTATTTTTGCAAACATTTTTTCACTTTAAAATTTATTGTTTATATTTGTGATTATATGCTTTTTTTGTTTTTTAGGAAAAAGAATTTGAACGTTTAGTCAAGCAATATGTACCCACAGTCGCTTAAAATTTACAAGCGTACAGAAAAAATGTAGTTTTAATGTATAATAAAAAATGTTTAAACTGATTTTTTTAAAAATTCATAAAACAGTATTTATTTCATTTTCTATTTATAAAAATTTTCTATTTAAAATTAAATTTTTTATTCAATTGAATATTAATGATAAATTTTCTTCACTTAATTAGATTCAGAAAATGATAATTACTTTCTAATAAAGCCACTTTTTCAATTAAATCTTAAGCTCTGATTAAACTTGCCAGAAACTAGTTAAAATGTATAACTGCTCCTCTTCTTGGTATAAAACTGGTAAATAGAAATGATTTGTAATTTTAAGTCAAAATATTAAATTTATTCAAGTAATATTTTATAAAACAATGAAGTTGACACTGATTAAATAAATTTTAAGAAAGTATACTGATTATTAAAGAAAGTGAAATTAAACATTTGTATTTTCATTTTTAATTCAATGTTAAATTGCAATATATAATTCAATAAAATCTAAAAATAAATCTCTGTATTGATAAGCAAATCAAAATTCTTTCATTTAAAACAAGGGTAGGGAAACTCAGGATGGTGGCCTAAATCTGGCCCTTGAATATTTTTTAAAATGTATATAAAATAGCCTGTATAAAATTTATTTAAATGTGAGAGTAGTTCAAATATTTATTTTCTCAATTACATCTTTATAATAAATAGTTCTAAGTCATTCAATATCAGAGGTGCAATATTCCAAAAAATTATCTATATTGTGTGGTTTATTTGGTAACAGATCTAATCTGAAGCAATTTTGTTTGCTTTTATAATGATTTTCAAAACAAATATTTACTAACAAAAATAAACTAATTTTACTTCATTTTATTATTATTTGGCATCAACTTTTTTAATTAGGATGGCTACACTGAGTAAGAAATGGATCAACATTTTTTTTTTTTATAGAAAGAAAAAGTAAATTGATGTCTGGAAAGTATTTCAGTTCAGTTAATAAAGAACATAATAAATATTAACAGCACTATTTATCAAAAAACATTTTGATTACAATGAAGGGGAAGAAAATTTAAAATAGAAAACTTGAAAAGGAGTATCAAGTGACTGACATGTTTTATAAAAAGTACAAACAAGTCAAAAATTTGTGAAAGCAAGTTACATTTTTTTTTTTAAAAAAAAAAGTAGAATCTATTCAGAAGATAAAAAAAAAAATCTAGAATATAAATCTTGAAAAACAGTTACAAGGCAAAATAAAAAATTGTCATTAAATATGGAACAATCATCAATAATAATGATGTTTGTAGTCACAAAGAAATTATGGCCATTTAAAAAGATAAAGTTGAAATCAGTCTTCTAGTTAAAAGGTTGCTCACAACTAATAATTAGGGGTGAATAAATTTTTAATCACATACACTAGACCGATTTTTAAGTCAATAATTTTATATAACCCGTGAATGATATAAATATCCAAATGGCCCTTGGAATCTAAACACCAATATTGAAACTCTCCTAATCTAGCTCTTTACATATTAATTTTTATTTGTGATCAACTCTAAAAAAATCCATTCAGCAAATAAGTTATATACTTTAACTGGCAAAATGTAGCTATAGCTTTCATATGATATTTTATGTCCAATTTCAAATCATTGGATAAAACCTGTGTTCCAAATATTGTCCGATCTCTGCCTAAAAGTTATTCACATTTTCTCTAAATTTGGGATTTTCTTTCAAAAAAAAATCTCTCTATATCTTAGTTAATCTAAGAATTGCCCCAAATCTGGCTATTTCTATTTATTCATTAGAGATCAATTATAAATAGTTATTCTTAAAAAATGAATGGGAGAATATTGAGTTTACTTTGCAAATAAATTCTTGAAATTCATATCACATAATGATTCTAAACTTTATATCCTGCAATGAAACACATTTTAAGAATGGTATTATACTTACAGTGTAATAGTTTGCTTTTCATCATAAAATCATTTTTAAAGTTTTCTACTATTCAAAATTCAACATATTCAATCCATTAAAAATATCTTATAATGTTTATTATAATCTTGTTGGAGAACATAACCTTTATATTTTCATTCTTACAAAATATCCTTAAATAAATTTTCCAGTATCTTTACAACACCAGGATCTGTAATACTTTTTCATATAATAAATTTCCAGAAAAGCCTATATAGAGTTTGGTTAAATCAGCAGAATGTATATGGAATGTGTCACTGCTCTTTTATTCAAAAATTTGATTCACATTTTCAAGTAGTCATTCGAGCACTTTAGTTCTCTATTAATTACTAGATTAATCTTTACAGATTGCATAGTTATCCTTTAAATTGGCAGCACATCAGTATTTTGTAAAACTGTAAGACAAGATGTTCCATACTTTGAATCAGTATAAACACCATTAAAATTAAATTATTTTGAATCCTGCCACATATAAACTGCGAAGTCTAACTCTGGGTGTACATGTCTATCATTTTCATCTAAATGTCCCTTTTTACAGTTGGTAATATCACATTGAAAGCAAAAAATAGAATTCTCTCTGGACAGCTAGGTAATTTCAAATATTGCTGCTTAACTTTTTGATTAATCACTTATTCTTGCAATTATCTGCAAAGAAAAATAAACCTTAATTAAAAATTGAAAGCCATTAATTCCATAAAATTCATTAATATTTCACAATAACTATTGAGCTTTTCTTAATTTTAGAAACATCCTTAAGACCAGTGCATAACTTTAAAAATGGATATATTCCTGTGATAGGACAGCCTTTCAATTTTTAACTCTTTTTACCCTAAGCCACCATCTTCTGTTTCAATACAGTAAGTGTAAAAGTATATACATTGTTAGAACCATCAAATATGAAAGAATATAATAAATCTGATAAAATAGTCATTACCTCATTAAGAAAAAATAATTTTTAATATTTTTAAACATGTTTATTTTTACATTGGTTCACAAATTCTAAATTTTGCAAGTTAAATGTTAAAATGACAATTTCATAGATGAGCATCACATTTGTCATGAAATGCGGAAAAAATTGATATATAACTTGTCTTACGTGAGATAATTCTTTTATAGCAAAAATTATAAAAACTATGTAATTGGTGACTCATTTTTACTAGCAGACTTAGATCTTGTCTTTCTGTGCAGATCTGTTAGAAATGTTTGGTTTTAGTGAGGGAAAAAAAATAAAAGAACAGTGCACAAGATACGCAAAGAGAACTTTAGTAAATTGTAATTTATGAAAAAATATAATAATTTTTTTTATTATGAACACATTATGACGTATGAGAATGGATGACTGAGGGTATTTGAAAGTCTATGTTCAAGAGATTATTACAAAATTGTAACGAATACAGCACTATTGTAATCGTACAATAATCAAATGAGCATATAAACAACACTGCTGTAATCATACAATAATCAAATGAGCATATAAACAATCATAATATATCTTGCCTATTGCACTAAATATATAGGTATATGATTGAGTCTGGATGTGTATGTTTTCATATCATTGAAATGTAAATTGCCTAAAATTCTATAGCATATTTATTGTTTTCTACAAATATTTAATTGTATAAAAAATAAGTAATAAAACTAATTGAATACTCAAATAAAATCATAATATATCTTGCCTATTGTACTAAATATGTAGGTATATGATTGAATCTGGGTATGTTCTTATATCATTGAAATGTAAATTGCCTAAAATTCTATAGCATATTTATTGTTTTCTACATATATTTAATTATATAAAAAAATAAGTAATAAAACTAATTAAATACTCACTGATTCGTGGCTAAACGTTATCGTCCATTTCAAATTTGAATCCAGTCGTGAAGACATTAGATGTAGTTACCATGGCCATCCTTGCAGCTAAAAAATGACTCTAATTCTTTTTTTGACATTGCAGCTTCCAAATCTGAAGTCACGAAAATGAGCTTCTAGAAAAAAGCTTTACAAACATATGCATCAGCAACTTCATATCCATATCAAGCAATAAGAGAATGTAATTCAGCCATAAAAAAGTTTTACAGTTAATAAATCTAAAAAAAAATGAGAAAAATTTACTTGTATTTTAGAACAAAAATCGTAAAAAATTCAAATTTTATCATAGGAAAAAATATATACATCTTTTTAATCGTAACAAAATGGCGGAACGAATGGTCCAAGACTCGTATGTGTACAATTTACCGACTCCGCGCAAACTCAGTCGAAACTCTAAACTTTAGAGGAGTTCTTAGGGGCGCTGTGATTGTGGGTTTCAACTTCAAACTGAATATCTGTCCAAATCTAAAATTCACAATACATTAGTCACATAATCAAAATATCTTCACCTGATAGAAAAATATCACAGGGTGTCTCGATTTAATAAAAGTACACTAATCTTTAGGTTGTTTTCAATGCATCTAAATGACTATTACTTGTAAACATATAAATCAATTGCAGTTTTAATATACTAGATATTCTTAAGCACTATTAATAGTTGAATTTTACACTCCAAGTTTATTGTTCTAAGCAAAATAAAAAAAATGCAATTTTAAATCAATAAAATTACCAGAAAAATCATTTTTCTTATTGGTGGATCCAAGAACCTTTAATCATACCCACTGCACTCTTGAGAATTCCATGACTAATAACAAAAACCTGAAAATCCAAATTGGAAAATGTATTAAGTTGTTTTTTTATACTCCTAACAATCCATATTGTCCAAAAATTCATTAATAACCAATGCATTATTCTCAATAACATTGACCCATAGTTTAGAACTATTAACATGTATAAGTCTCCAAAATAAATAATTTAATCCAATGAAAAGTCTGGTGCAACAATACCTGTCCATTTTCTCTATGCTTATATTCCACACTCATACATAATGAAATCACAGATATTCACATATTTTATTTGCATTCAACCTGACTTAAAACAAATGCCTTTTTTTTTTTTAATAATAACACTAAATAATATTCTTTATTAGTTAAACAAAAAATGATAGACCTTTATTGAGAATTAAATCCAAAGATTAAATCTAATTTCAAATTTCCTTCATCTCAACTCAATGTTTGAATAAAATGAACTTTTTTTTAATAATAATAAAAAAAAAAGCTACTTTTTAAAAGTAAACTTTATTTCTTAAAGTTATAACAATAATGTAAATATTCTCTAATCTCTCTGCATCATTTTCTGACGAGCAAGTTTCTTCTTTGATATTTTCTTTTTTGGTTGTTCTTCATCTGAAAGTGGTTTAGGAACGGCTTGTTCCTTTTCGGTAAGTATGACTTCAATATGACAAGGGCTGCTCATGTATGCTGTAATAAAAGTATAAAAAAAACACAATTTAAGTAATAAAATCATTTTATTATAGAAATATTAGAAGTACTTTTAAATTACTTATACTAATTTGAAAAATATAACTTAAGGAAATATAGATACTGAGATGATTAGAACTAATATATAGAGTTGCAGCATTTGCAAATGAAATATATGATATACTGTAACAAATATATATATATTTTAAAAAATGAAGCTAATGTAGATCATTTAAAATATTCATTATAATATTAATTAGAGAGGGGAGACTTTTTGAAATAGAGAACAAAATACAGGTTTAGAATTTAAAAAAAAAAAAGGAAAAAAAAAACACAGGCCAAATTATACTAATATTGTTTTTAAAATAAAAGAAAAAATAATAAAATTTCAAACAAAACTATAATGATAATTTAAATTTTAATTAGATTTTCTATTGAAAGAAATAAAAAAAGTAATTGCTGGCCCAAATAGTCAGTAATAATTGCTTATATTCTCTTTAAAACTACAAAATGAAAAAGCAAAGAGTAATTTAAATTTATGTTAATTAAAAGGTTACTTCAATTGTACAATATTTTAAACTAAAGTTTGAAAAAGGAAATGAAATTTAAAATAATTTTGTAAATTATTATCTAATCAAGAAAGGGATGAAGTTATTTTTACTTTAATTTATAATACCAATAAGCTAATTAGATAAGTAATGCTGTAATTAAAAAGGCTAATTAATTAAAAAAGAAGAAAAAAATTGAAAAAGTCATTAGCGTGGGTTATGCTCAGGACAATGGTTGGTCAAAAGTATAAAGCTAATAAATTTTCATTAATGTAGTTCTGCTGTTAATTTTGCAGTTTCTGCCATCATAGACTTCTTTCTATGTGTTTTCCTGAAGGTTTGTGATGATGGTGTTCTAGTTGTATTTTTTTTTGGACTATTTCCATCTTCTAATATGAGTATTGAATGTCTTTAGAAAAATTCAACTTTAAATATTCCAAATACATTCAACTGTTAGTAATAGCACATCAAACAGGTTAGTATATGCACAACGTTTCGAGAAGTATTAGTCTTCCCTCGTCTTCAGGTGTTGCTGGCCTAACCAGTGACAGTACTAGCATGGGATTCGAACCTGGGTCCTTAGATTTTTGAATTTTAAGGTAACCCACCGAGCCATCCTGCCAAAGGCAATAGTCTGTAGTAATATCATATACTTATCTACGAGGTTCCTCCTGATTTCTCCATTTTTTCCTAACAGCAAAATTGATTAGTGGGTTTCGATACATGTCTAAGGTAGCAGAACATGTATGTGCCAATGAACATATGTTCAATTGGGAAAATACAAAAATATTAGAGAAGGTACAAAAAAGAAAATTAAACTGCTCATATGACTGGCAAAAAGTCCCATAAGCCAACCTAGTGTAACCATACAAAATGTATGGAAACCACTAATCAATTTTGCTCTCACAAAAAAGTGGATAAATCAGGAATCCCGTGCTAGTACTGTCACTGGTCAGGCCAGCAACACCTGAAGAAGAGGGGAGACTAATACCTCTCGAAACGTGCATCTACTAACCTGTTTGATGTGCTATTACTACTAATAGTTGAATGTATTTGGAATATTTAAATAAAGTTAAATTTTTCTAAAGACATTCGATACATATATTAGATTGATGGATATAGTCCAATATAATTCTTTCTAGTTTTGTGACTCAAGAAATGTATAGGAATTTCTGTAAACGCTCTACCACCACCATGCCCTGCTAAATTCACAAAAGAAGTGTTCATTTGGTCTTACACCATGCAGTTCCTATAGATTATCGATAGTCTGAGATATGACCAAAACCCTGACCCACTGTTGCAGAGATATACAATGAAGATATGCGCTGCCTGAAAAGAAGCTATAAGCCAGTGCAAAAAACAGTCTAACACCATGCAAATGAAGAAATTAAAGATTCCAAGCATTGTCAAAAGCAAAAAAAAAAAAAAAAGTAATCATCTCCAGAAAAACCTTAACCAAAACTTGCGTCAAACATAAGCTAAAACTAAAGTCTAGACTCGAACTGAAGCAAAGGGAATAAGATTTATATTTTCCCTACAAAACCCTGGTTAAATCTAGAAAATATGTAAATACTATTTCCTTATTTAAAACTAAATGAATTCTATTTAAAATAACTTTGTTAATAAATCAGGTTTTGTTATGTTTATGTTATAATTTGATAATTTATCATATGTAAATAAAGTTTTAATTGTTAATTTGGCCTGAATTCTCTTTTCTCTGAATCTGTCACTATATGCAGTATCTGATCACTAATGAGGTGAGATTCTTATGTTCAATTGTGCTAGCAGAGGAAACAATACTAGAACTGTTTAAAATCTCTTGTGGATATTCCAGTTAATTTTCTGAATGGCGACAGAGTGCATAGGAAAAGGTAAGGATGTAGAAGCAAAATTAAAATGATTAAGATGAAGTATGAGCAGATAATGGAATTAGTGAATAGAAATGATAAGATGAATAACTTAAGTCCAGAAGGTGGAAGCGAATGGTACGGATGAATTAGGGAAAGTAAACTATGACAATATTGATAGGAGATTTGCTAATTAGAGAATGTGATGTAATTGGAAGGGAAAATAGAAACAGGGTAAGAATATGTTTGCTTGGCGCTAGAATTAGTGATGTTGCAGATAAAGTAAAGAAATCTAGTGCACCACAGTTGGATTATTACTAAGATTCAACAACAGATACATGTTAGATGGGGTATGTTACATAAATGAGATTGAAAAAATTATGTGAGAGAATTACGTATGTGGATGTGTGGGATTTTTTTATTAGTAAGAGGGAGTTAGATGGATTGCATTCAGCAAAACAAGGATGAAGTTTGATTTATAAAGAATATAGTTCAGGAAACTTATAAAGGGGGGTGGAATTTTAAATTGTAGTGTTATCAGAAAGTAAAATAGACAGGATGTAAGAAATAAACAACGGGTAGCTGATTTAGGTATAAATGTAGATGTGGAGGGGGAATGTTTCTGTAAAATTAATGGTAAGCAAGTTACTTATAAATGTAATGGAGAAGAAAGATCAAAAGAATTTATAAGCGTAGTTAGGAAAGATGAAATTGTTAAAATAGGATATTTGAGTATGCAAGGTAGTAGGAGACCAGAAATGTGGCTGGAATTAAAGAAAGCAATTAAAAATGAAGAGCTTGAGATAGTAGCTGTAGTGGAAACACATCTAAAACAACTTACACAGGAAGATTTGGTTTGATAGTATAGGAGTTAGATCAAAAAAATATTTAAATATTGTTAAATGTCAAGAACATTTGTGGTTTGAGATAAGGTTAGGAAGACAAGAATAGACTGGCTATAGTGTATATAGCTACTGGAGATAGTCAAACTATAATTAAGTGGAACAGTGGAGAAGAAAATGATGATGTAGATAATAATAATGGATAGCTTTTGAAGAATTTTTGTCAGACTGAATTTGAGCATTGAAAATTTATCAAATATTTAGGAGAGACAATACACATAGTCTAGAAATAATATAATTCACACAATAGATTATGTATTAGTAGACAAAGAAAAAATGAATAAATTACAAAAAATTAAAGTGCTTGATAATGAAAACAAAAAATGTAATAGTGATTATAATTTCTTTATAATAGAAATGTTAGTAATGTAATGGAAAATAGTAATAAAAGTAGAAAGGATAATGAAAGATGTGGATGGAGAATGAATGATAAAAATAAGTTAGAAGAATATAAAATAAAAGTTAAAAAAATTATGGAAGAGTTGGTTGGGGATGAATATAAGGACTGGTGTGGTGAAGTAGAAAAAATGGCAAATAGGGTTTTAGGTGAGAATATTCAGAAGAATAAAAGTAATAGAAGAGTGAGAGTTAGTAAAAGTGTAATAGAATGCAAAAAAGAATGCAGAGAATATATATGTGCTATTAAGAACAAAGAAAGTGAAAAACATGTTCCATGTTAATTGAAAAAAGTATTTAAAAAAAAAAAGTTGGCTAAAATAAATAATTATAAAGAGAGGATGAAATTAAATAGTAAATTGTTGGAGAATATTAATAGAAGTGGAAGAGATGGGAGTAAAAAAATTTGGAAATACATTAAAAGGAATGTAGGGGAAAAAAATAGTATTACTAGATGACGAAAATAGTGTAGCTCTAGAAAAGGATTAGAGACAATCTTAAATAAGTATGTAAAAGATAAAAAAAACATGTTAGATGTGGACAGTGATAACAAATGTAAAAGCATATAGTAATGAAAATATTAGGTTTACAGAAAATGAATTGAATGAGGTTGAGAAGAAATTGAAAAGTGGAAAGACAAGAGCTTTAGATTGATGGGCAGCAGAGATGGTAATGAATTTAGAAAATAGGGCAAAATTAAACCTATTATGTTTTAATAAGATGGCACAGAAGAGATTTTCCGGATAGTTGGAGCAATACAAGAGTAAACTACTATTTAGAGGAAGGATAATAAAAAGTTAAGCAATTATAGACCGATAATGGTAACAAGTGTTATATAAAGTTTTCGCATATATGGTGGCGGGAAGGGTTACAAAATCGATGGAAAATAATATAGTGGGAGAAATACAAGGTTTTCAATCTGATAGGTGTATTAGTAGATAGTTTATTTGTAGGTACACAACTTATAGATATGAGTAAAAATACAGGTAGACAGTTATATATGCTTTTTATAGATATAGAGAAGGCATGATTGAATAAATAGATAAAGATTATGAGTAAGTACAATAAATTTGGGAATGGATGAAGCTTTAGTGGATCTTAAGAGATTGCATGAAAATAATTACTATGTATCAATTATGGGGTGACACTAAGGCAAGGATGTCCTAAGTCACCTATTCTGTTTTTGTTATATTTGAAAGAAATGGATAGAGCAATAGAAAGACTAGCAAGAGGGGTAGAGATACAATTAATAGGTGGAAAAGGAGTATATACATTATTAGGTCTTTTATTTGTGGATGATGTCTTCTTGTGCACAGAAAGAAGAAAAGTTTTGGAAGTTATGCTGAGGATATGTGCAAGGGTGGGTAAAAAGATGGGAATTAAATTTAGTGAAGAAACAAATCAAAAGTAAGGAGAAAAGAAAACAAAGAATTTCTATTGGAAGATATAAAGTTAAGTGTGGTGAATAGGTATAGCTATTTCAAAATCATCTTAAAAGTAATCAGAGAAATTGCTTGGACAAATGGGAAAAAATGTTGTTAATGAAGCAAAGAAAGGAACACACTGTTTTCATATAATAAATATGATGTAGCTACAATTGTATGGAAGGGAGTGGCAGTAGCAGAGTTAGCATATGGTAATGATGCATTATGTGTTAGTAAAGGAGCATTAGATTACTTAGAAAAAGTACAAAGAGCAGTAGGAAGGTATGCATTAGATGCAGACGTGTGGACAGTAAAGGAGGCAATTCAAGGAGAAACGGGATGGTCAAGTTTTTATATGACAGATGCAAAAAGCAAATGAAAATGCTCAGTAGATTGTAATTTATGGATAAGAGAATAGACAAAATTGTATTTGATTGGGTTATGAGTAAAAGACAGACAACAAGATGAGTGAGAAATGTATGGTATGCAGAAGATTTGGATAAAGAATTTATATCAGTATACTTGATTGTGTTAGAATTGTTGAATGTTATAGTGGCAAGGAATGGGCTAGAAGAATAGATGTATTAATAAAAAATAGGGAGTTGGAGAGATGAAGTAGTAGTATGGAGAGTAAAAAGAGTTTAAATATATATAGAAATAGAATATTGAGTGAGAGTTAATTTATGATAATAGCAAGGAAAATAGTTTACTGTTTAAGGCTCAAGCAGACTCTTTAGCAACAAGGGAATATACACATAAGAGGAAAAAGGTGTAAGGAAGACAGAGAAAATATTAAACATTTGTTAATTGAATATAAATCTCTGCAAGAAGAAAGGGTACAAATAATGATGTTGTGGAAGAATAAATATAAGCAAAGTGATTATACCGAAAGTGAGTTCTTATGCTGGGGTTGGGAAAAGATAAAGAGGATTTAGATATAAAGGCCATGGCATTGATAAAGATTATGTTGTGGAAATGGGATAGAGCTGGATAGAGAATATGGGAAAAACTTAGGGTGGGGAATGGAAAGGGAAGGTAGCTAACAGGTTTCTCTGGCCATAGCGCCTGAGAGATTCCTGACTCCGAGAAAGGAGAAGCCACAATACATCACATCACAAGTTAAAAGTATTCATGGAAGAAGTATTCTATTTTTAGTAGGAAGAGCTGATTTAACGGTCTTGCAAGGTGGCCACAGTTTATGTATTTATAGGCAATTACCTGGTCTGAACATTAGTATATAATTTGGCTGGTCTAAATTATATAATAAAAATATATTCTTGATAAAATAAATAAATTGGATCCATCATATATATATAAGGCAATGTTTAAAAAAAGTACAAAATAAAATAGCACTGATTTCTCTAGACTAACTTTTTTCATTTCAAAGCAATACAATGGCCACGTAGTAATACCAAAACAAATCATCAGTCTCAATTTTTTTGATCAAGAGTCACTATATGAAATAATAGTAATGTGAAAAATCTCTCAGTTTTATAATAAAACACAATTTCTTTTTACTCATTTTGTATAGTACATCTTAACCTATTGCTTATTTAAGTATTCTATTTTAATTAATGCTAACTCTCAACAGAATGCTTGTGATATGTTAGCTTAAAATAGAAGTTATAAGGATATAACCAACTCATATTTTTTCCCAATAAAAAATTAATAATTAAAAATAAGCAAAATTAAAAATGATTTTATTAATATTAGTAAATCAAAATTTATGTTTTAATTTATTTCTAAATACACAGACTAGCCTTGAATTATGATGAGTTATCACATAACCATTATATGTGTCCCATTAAAAAGATGACTGGTGTAAATAAAATATTTTGTTTTTATTATCCATTATTCAAAGCATTTTACTTGCAACTCAATATCACCACTGGAAACAATTGTAAAACTAAACAGTTCTTGAAAGAAGTTAAATAACGAGAACAGAGATCATACTCAAGCACAATGTATTTTACCACCCCCACTCCCCAATCTTCACAGTGTGGACTGGACTTTTATCTTGCAATAAAAAACCAGAACCTTGCTAACCGTATTCAAGTCACCTGTGCAATATTTTAGCCCACAAATGACTCAAAGCAACCCAAAGTAATTATCATCCGATTTTCATGAATATATTCACAATGAATACTTTTAAAATAAAAAAACATTTAGTAATATTTTGATTTGGCTCTTTTGCATTCGCAATTTTTTTTTTGGTTTTCTTCCTTTTGGCAATCTTCATTTTACATTCTGTTGTTTTGATGATGGATCACCATGCGAATACATATCATCATCTGTTATGATGTTTGATAAAAATTCCTGATCTGTAATTGCAGTTCTTTGCATATCTCTGACTCAAGTGAGTCACAAAGTGTACATATATTTTCTGCCTTTTCAAATCTATTAAATGCAATTAATATTGGTTTTACGAATGCCAGTGAGTTCCTCAATAAGTCTGAGAAATGCATAGTCATCAGTTTGAAGAATTTTGACAGCTTTTCACACATTTTCTTTGTTTCCAATTATTTTTGATCTGCATGGCCATGGATCCATTTCATTGTTCTCATTATCATGAAATCTTGCAAAGCACTTGAAAATGTTCTCGCAATTCATGGCTTCATTGCTACACGCAATTTGAATAATTTCAACAGCAGTTTTACACAATTTATAACAAAATTTAATTTATATGTTTATTCATCATGAGTTTTTACAAAGATATGAAATAAACAATCACATTTTATGTTGTAACTCTTGATCCAGATATCTAATAACTTAAAATTTTTGTAATGAATAGTTAAACTATGTCTTTATATAACACATTGATTCAGAGGTCGCTTCATGCAGTTTGAAGACGAGTCACCTTTTCAGAGATATTCTATATATACAGATGTGCATTAAGCTTATGAAAAATTAGATTGTTAATTCTAAATATATATTTCTATTTTTTGACAATTAAGAATCGAACAGTAATGACATTTCAATACCTCAATCCCTAAATTATTTTCCTTTATTATTCTTTTAGCAGTCATATTATTGAAATGATCATTAAATCCAGACCACAATTTGACAATATTATACTTGAAGGCAGATTAAAATTTAAGATGATTTATCTATATAGAAATTCAACCACTTTTTCTGTATAAAACAGTTTTACTTCTAGATTGCTTATTCCTTTAATTGATAGGTTATCTAAATAATAATTTACTAATATGTAATACAGATTCATAGTTTATTATTTGTACTGCTAGATCACTAATTATTATTACAATTTATAAACATTCTAATTGAATATAGAATGACTTTAATGTCACATTTTCATAACCCCCCCATATATTAAATTTTCATATACAATAACACAGCAAAGGTACATCCACTTTTTCTTTTAAAATAAGATAAAAAAATAAAGTTTTTGAAAAGAAAAAGGAGAAGGATTTTTAGTTTGTTGATATTATTAAATTTTCAATCAGTTTACATCCACAAGTTTAAAAACGAGACTTTTTTCTTTTACAAAAGTATATATTTTAAAGTTCATTTCTGACAGTCATAAATATCTTTTTATCTTCACAAATTATTTTAAAATTATTGATTTGATTTTTTTTTAATATTTCCATTTATTATATTTAAAAGAAAAATCAATATTGTACATATTTTTCTACTAATTTTTGAAACATAATTACTTTTATTAGAAAAATTGTTTTAATGCCTATTACCTCCTGAAGGAAGACTTTTTTTTCAGTTAAATATGCAATATGCATAAGATGGCATTCTATTTAATATTTAAATATTAATATAAATATTACAAATTATATACTGACATTCTTAAAATATTTTTATGTGCATCATTAATTTTCAGAAATTTTTTTTTTTTTAATACATATTATATACATGTCTTACAAGGTCAGTATTAAAAAACTTAAAACAATCACTCAAAGCTTTGTTATAAAATTTGCTCAATGTTCTTTATTATTCTCATAATATAATTAAATGCTTCAACAACAAGATAACACACATGCTCAATATTTTTCTTTTTTTTTTTTTCAAATATATTATGCTATCAAATGCCTACAGATAAAAATTATGGTTGGATTATTTAAATTTGTTCTCGTATAAATCATACCGGCTTTAGAGTACTTTCTATATAGTTGAATGTATATACATAACACAAAATCTTAGTTGAGAAAAAAAAAAAACTACTTACGATTAATTCGGCCATGAGCTCGATAAGTTCTCCTACGCATTTTGGGTGCTCTGTTAACTTGAATATGTTCAATAACAAGATGATCTGTATCCAACCCTTTATATTCTGCATTACTTTCTGCATTTTTCAATAACTGCAGCAAAAACTCTGCACTTTTTTTTGGCCATCGGCCCTGAGTACACTTCCAATTCTTGCACTAATTAAATAATAAAAAATATTAAAAAATTAAAATCAATTGCAACTTTCCAGGACTATTTTTTATAAATCAGTCAAAATTATTGCTAATATTTCAGTAATTTTGTAATATTGAAGTAAATTTGATAATTAAATAAATATGTAAAACAACCTTTAAACAGGCTGCTGGAGGATAAAGCCATGTCCAAATAACTCCTCATAAAAAAATTGTGAAGAAAACAATACCAGGTTTATTAATTGCTATGTAAACGAGTTGGAATGTTTTTCTATCTTTGTTTTAGTTTTTGGTAAGAGTTAACTAAACACCCACTTATTGACCAATATTGGGTAGTCAGTTAGATAATTTTTAAATTTTGACCAATGTCTTTAAATCAAAACATATACATTGATTTAAACTAGTCAGTGTGTCATATTTTCAAATTAGGTGAATTAAAATCTATATAATGTTTCATAAGTGAAAAAGCCTATCAGAAATGAAATATTTATATAATATCGAATATTTCATTCAGATTTACATTTTTTAAAAATATAGATTATATATGCCACATAAAAATGAAATTTTATATTTATATATTTGAAAAAATGATATAGAAAATAATCAACTTGATTATATTATCGGTTTTCACATTATTCAAGACATCCCCCTACACTTCTTAATTATAGTTTAATGTTGGGAAAAAGCATAAAAAAATTACAATTTAGTTCCATACAAAGACTATCTTGTTCAATGTACACTTTTTCCTACTAAATTCAGAATTAAACACAATCTTCAAATCATACACTTTGTAATTCTTAATTCAAATTATCAGTTTCACTTTTAAAAACCCTCTGATCTCCAGATAACATTGTAACTGTCTTATAAATTTATTTTCTAAATGATGTACATTTTAATTAAAGATGAAATATATAATTTCATAAATTACAATATCAAAATACATTAAACCTAAGACTTCTATAAATAAATCTATTTTAAATTAATAATGCTTAAACAGTATAATTAATTTTTAATAATTATTTTTTAACTTGATTATTAAAAACATTTTTAGAAATAGCAAAAATAAAATTATTTTAAGAAATAAAAAAACAATAAGTTATATGCTTCTCTAATGTAAATAATCTCTGCCATAATGCTGCATATGAAATTGTTAAATCAATGTAAATATTAAATTACAACAATATTATTAACCAATAATGTGCATGCACAAATGTTTTATACTTCCTTCAGCATCTTTCTATGTAAGCAATAGGAAGGACATGATTTTCAACCTAGAGCGGTCTTTTAAAAAAAAAAAAAAAGGATGAAGGACATAATGTTCTGGTTGCAAAGAGTATTTCCAGAATAAGCAATTCTCAATAAATATCAAATGAAAATTCTCACTAATGTGTATTAATGAAATACAAATGGCAGATGATAAAGTCAATAATATTTTTTCCGATTTTAAGTTTTATTTCAAATTTATATATACAATACTCTTATATTTTTGCTTTGTAATATATTTTTCCTATTCAAATGGTTGTGTTGGATGGCAACTTTCTTTTGGCTGTGGATCTGAAATGAATTAATCCTAAATTCATGCATATCAATTAGTGAACATACTTCTGTAATCAGCATTGCACAAGACTCCATTACATTTTTTTTTGTTTTAAATTATGTAAAATCATTTAAAACAAGAGTATGCCATCTATAATAAGAGTGAATAATTAGTGATTACCAGATGCCATTTAAATCTCTATCCCCAGATAGATTCCTGGCCTTTGCCTTTATCAATGAGGCTTTGAGATTCAAAGCTGGAAAGCAGTTATGCAACTATCAAGTAACATTACGACATAAAAATCTGAAAATAAAACCACTTAAACTAAAATTTTGAATCTAAACCAACTTGCTTGAACACTCTTATAAATCTGATCCATGCACTAATTATAAATTCTAGGATCTGTTTTTTAAAGGCAAAACTCTCCATACAGTAGCTCCATTCTGTGCAAGCCAGTTTTGCTTCTGTGAAAAATAGCTTGTGTACGCATAAAGAATGGTGATCATGTAATCTCTGTTTTTTTTTTATTAAATATAGGCATTTTTCTCCCCTGGCTAGGAATGCTAAAAATAATAATAATGATTTACATTATATAATATATGAAAAACCAGTAGTTCAATACACTAATGCATTTATAAGGTTGATTAATAAGTATTGAAATCCCCTTCCAGTTTTCGGATTTTGTTTTTAACAATGAAGATTGGGATTCAAAGCTAGAAATAATGTAATGATGCAAATAGCAACCCTCTTTAATTCCATTTTACTATTCAAACTAAAAACCCAAAAATTCATACCACTTTAAAGTTTTGAACCCACATCAACATGCTTGAAAAGATATAGATCTCATGATGTATTGCAGTATTCCTCAGATTGAGTATTGTGATTTCTTATGAAATAATATTTTTATTTTATTTTGTGAAAGTATGGTACAGTGGACAAATAATGAAGTGTCAATACTGGCATAGAAAACCAAATATTTTAATGCCTCAGATCAAGTTGGTTAGCAAAGATTGTTCATGAAATGCATGTATAAGAGGAGTCTAGTTTGAATTTTTTACTGGTACATAATTGCAAGACGGTAGATTCAGAACAAAAATGGGCTGATAGAATTTTAAAAAATATTATTATATATATATAAATACAAATTGTTCGAAGCTGAGAATAAAAGGTGTAAATATATCTATTTTATTTGTTAACAACTTATTAAATATTATTGATTTAAAAATGATTCATTGCAAAAAAATCTTAATAATATTGAGAAGATACTTTAATTCATCAACTGATATTTCCCCCCAATTTACATAGTATTTAAGTTATTGAAAATTTTACAAAAAACATTTGCTTACATCAGTTGTTCATTTCTGATTTTTAATGAGACATATACTTCTAAAGTTATATATGATTAGGTCAAAGAAAAATGTGTTTATATGTATTTAAGAATAATCATCATATATTTTCTTCTATAAGACCAAACACAAACAATTTCTTACAATTTTTTCATCACTTCCAAAAAGTTTTTCCCACTCTCATCTCCATTCCAACTTTTAAAACATTTACATCAAACGGATTCTGAAATAATGAACATAATTTTCTTTACCATCTAAATCAATAACAAAAGACTTTCTTCAATAAGTCATTATTTTGAGAAAACTTAGACAAATCAATTTGCTAGATTTGTTTCACATAAGAAAAATGAAAAAAATCATGTTTGTCACAAGTTGATTGTAACCCTTTTCACTCAATGTACTCAAATATTATTAAATATTTGTTACTGAAAACAGCAAGCTTACATAACCACTTGGACTCTATTAATTCTAGAACTAGTTTTATATTTTTGTTTATGAATATCCCTAATTTCAGTTCTCCAAATGAAAAAATATTTTTAATATATTACTGTGATTCAGCCATCATACTTCCACGGTATAATAAATCACCGAATTCACTATCAATTTTTCCAAAAGATTACAATATTCTTTCCAATAACATTTATAGCTCCATCAATTAACTGCAGTCAACAATTTCTAATTAAGCTGCATATCTCTGAATACTTTCAATACACTTAAAAAATATTTTTCAGAGATACTATTCTTCAAGCTTTCAAGTGAAATAAGGCCTTCTATTACTACAAAATTTTGATTCATACCATACATGAAAATTGTACCTATTAGTAATATTGTCACTTTCATCAATTATAATCAAAAAATTTGTAAAATCTCCAACTTTTTAATTTAACCTGATCTTTAGCATCTATGGACAAGTCTTTGATTGTTTTAGTTACAATTGAGGCTGATAAAATTACAGCTGCAAAATTCTTGATCTGATTCAGAACATTTTTTTTGCAATTGATATCCAAACTCATTTCATAAATTTATCATAAATAAATGTCTACTCTTTTTTCAGCAATAATTTGAGATGCTTGTAAATTAGCTCTTCCATATTAAAATTCTGATTTATTGTTATCTTTTGGAATTCAGGTTTAGTTACTGTAATTCTTTTATATTCATAGTGTTTTACATATTTTTTTTAATATAGAAACTTACTTTCATATGAGGCCAGTACAGCAGCAATCATGATCATATACAAAAAAAATAAGGGATCAAATTTTATAGAAGACACAGCATTCTAAGTCAACTTTTTTTGACAAATAGTTTGATTAAAATTTAAAAAGCATGAAAATCACGAATTTTTATAAATAATGTTAATAGTGTTATACTTCAAGAATATATGTAACATGATAGAAATCAAGTAATAAGTATAAATATTCCAACAAAATTGTCTTTGGACCGCAAAAAAAAAACAAGCGGTTCAATTTTTCACTAATACTTATGTGAATAATATTCAGTTTAATGATAGCGACAATACAAGCATTCGATGACAACACACACAATCAAACAGAAATTACACATTGCAAAGTGGAAGTCGCACATAATTGTATTGGAATCAATGTTGGAAAATTGCAAGACAAGCATATTATAAACTCAAATTTCATTGATTATAATGGCATGAACAATCAATCATAAAATAGTTCTTTTAATATATCTTTTATACCATAAATAAACTTTTTTTTAAACTTAAAATAAAAATTTTATTCACTTTATTGTCTTACACATTATGTCAATATATTTTAACTTACCACCACATCAGACAATTGAAATTGTTAAAATAGTATCTAAACACAAGTTATGAATTAAAAAAAAAAAAATTAGCAAGATAACTTATTTTTTAACTCAATCGGTTGCTTTTTCTTTTTTAACTAAAAATTATATTGCCTTTTTTACTATAATCCTGCAGAGCATTTTTATAAAAAAAATTCAATATACACTTAGAAAATGATCAATATTTTTTAGGATAATTACCAATGTTTTTTAATTTTATTACATTTCCAAATAACTGTTAGTGTAGATCTAATAATATATTTTCACTTATAACTTTATAATAAAATTATATGTAATTACAGCAGTTGATGTTTAAAAAATAATGGTAATAGATTATAACTACAGAAAATACATTATAATAGCTATTGCAAATACATATTACTGAAAATGGACATGGCATTACTTTGATCACATTCTATAACTATTTAATCGTATATCTTGTGAAACTACATAAATAAAATAAGATTATTTCAGAGTAAGCTCAATGAACATATATTGCAAATATAAATGTCATAAGTACTATTATATATGTAAATAAAACATCTTCGGAAAAAAAAAAAATTTACTCTCATTTTGTTTTAAACTAATTCCTAAAAAAAATTATGGCATATTATATACAATGTTCATGGTGGTCAATGATTCTGATAATTTATAAAAGATCTGTTAATCTGCCTTCTCCACAGACCAAGATCAAATTCAGAATTCAAAAGTTTTCAGGAATTACTAAAAAAAATGTTGGTACTTATACTTTGCCTGCCAGAAAGCTTGCCACCCGTTTTATTTTAAATTATTCATTTACAGAGACTTCCAGCACATGGTATAAACAATATGGCTGACTCTAAGTTATCATATTCAATATTTAAATTTTTTTTATTGATTAAAATGATAAAAGAAATACAAAAGTCCAAAGGATTGCAATTAAAAACTTTTTTAATGTAAATGTACAGAAAATAAAACATCATTAAGCAAACAATAACAAAGATGTGGACAGACATCACTTTTCGAGTGAGCACTATCGCGTAATTTCGAAAATATTGCACTCAAACAGATAAAAATCCAAAAGGTTGCAATTGAAATTTTTTTTAATATAAATTCACTACACCAGCTCTAAACTAATCTCAGTGCACTCACAAATGATGTTTTGGAACCTTCTAACCACATTCCTTTCCAAACAGATAGGCACTTAGAACATGTTCTCACATAAAGTGTAATATCATACTTTTCAGATGAGCACTATCCCGTAATTCTGAAAATATTCCACTGCATCTTGTTCTGTGGATGAAGGCAAAAAAAAAAGTTGAATTTTTCTGTTGACATTCGTTAAAACATGCTGATCTTTTAACATTTCTTTTTTTGTCTTATCATTTTCGGAAATGTGATTTTAAAATTTGAAATTTTTTATCAACAGAATAAGATGCAGTGGAAGGTTTTCAAAGTTACAAGATAGTGCCTGCCTGAAAAGTATTTGATAATGGCCATGATATTACATTTTATATGTGGACAAGCAATGGCAGTGTCATGTGAGAACATGTTCTAAGCGCTTATCTGGAAAGGAATGTGGTTAGACGGCTCCAAAACATCGTTTGGGAGTGCATTAAGATTAGTTTATGGCTGGTATAGTGAATTTACATTAAAAAAAATTTTAATTACCACCCTTTGGATTTTTGTGTTTGAGTGGAATATTTTCGAAATTATGGGATAATGCTCGCCCGAAAAGTGATGTTTGCCGTATCTTTGTTATAGTTTGCTTAATCATGTTTTATTTTCTTTACTGCATTTACATTAAAAAGTTTTTAATTACAACCCTTTGAACTTTTGTGTTTCTTTATCATTTTAACCATTAAAAAAACATAAATATTGGTTACGATAACTCAAGAAGTCAGCCATATTGTTTATACCATGTGTTGGAAGACCCTGAAAATTGATAATTTAAAATAAAACAGATGGTAAGCTTTCCAGCAGACAAACTATCTTAAGTACCAAAAATTCTCCATAACCAGAAATTGATTAGCCTAATAAGCAGACGCCAATATCTTCCAACATTAGATAGAGATCGTTACTTTTATAGCAGAATATTCAAGTTGTAATTTATTTTCAGATTAAATAATTCATAGAACAGAAATACTACGAAACAACTATTTTTGGCATTTTACGCATGCAGTCCTTACTTTTATCATTTATAATTACCAGTCTCAGAATATATATAATAAAAATGTTTCCCATTAATAACTTAGCCTTTTCCATTTTAACGGTCAATGAAAATGGGCCTTAAACATATCTGCACTACACGGGTGCCATCTAGGCGTTTGAACCTAGAAAAATTTATATAGTAGGCAGATACGTAAGTTAAGATTCAAAAAAAAACTTTAATATATATTATTCTGACCGTTTGCCCAAGGTCACTAGCTCATAGAGTAGCAGAGATTTTAAACATTTATAAGTTTCAATAGATTTCTATTCTCAAAATATATATTAAATATTTAGAACAATAAAATAAAAGAAGCCACTGCCAGTAATTAACACACAAATAGATTTTATTAACGCACATTTAAAATTGAGGAATAAATTTATTTTAACATTAATAATTTTTTTTAAATTTTAAATTCAAATTACTATTTAAATAGACCGCACAGATGGATATTTAAATTATATGTTACTTTAGCATGTCGAGTATAGATAGTCTACATAGATTTTTTTCCACTTAAAAACTTATCAAAACATTCATTCAATCTCAGACTAGAAGTTCATAGCCAACCCAATGCCTGCTTCCAGATATATAGTCGCAATCAATGTAATATGAAGATGCTAGCATAAAACCACGCCGACAGGAATGTGCATCTGACAGCGTGATATTATTTGAAGAAAATGATCCATGTCCAGAACAGGAAAGTACATCTGTCTGACTAAGGAATCATATATGGTTATTTTTAAAGAGTGCTACATATGGGGGAGAGCGGTCTTTCTGCCGTCTTATAACTCCCTGTCCATAGAGCTAGAAGGGGTCAATGGCGCAGGAAATACATCTGCGATCATTTCAACGATATGACTGCCTCTTTGGGGTCATGCATTCAGTTGGGCACGTTGCCCTGTATGCTAAACACGCTTCACATTACATTAATATAAACACCCATATATCCCTCCACAATCATTGCCCTAACTACGAAACAAATAGCCTGAAATTAAAATCCCTTAAATTAAACATAACGAATTTAAACATAGTTATTAATCTTTATCCATGCAGCTATCTACACCCAACTTTAATTTAATACATTTTATTTAGCAGATAGAAATAAATAACCTAGTTAAATACAAACATAAATAATTAAATTAAAAAAAAATGGAAATGATTGAAATAGCAAACGTATATAAAAACAAATATTTATAATTGATTTAGAGTTCTATTCTTGGTCAGATAAGAGTACATTCATTTATATTACTTTTTTTTTCTTTGGAGTGATTACTTATTGACGTTATACGGTAATTATTTAAAAGAAAGTTCAATTGGTAAAAGTTTATACTTTACGGATTCTGCAGATTTTGAGGTCCATCTTCGTGATCACTTATGTAGATTGTTTGTTCTTCCTTTTTAAAAACGAAGCCGCTACTTGCCATTCCTTTTTGGTCCCTAACTGTCATAGGGAGGTCTCAGCTGGTTGTCCGAAAATTAAATTTATTGCAGACTTCCACATCGTGAAAATCTGCAATATAGCTAGTTATAACGACATATTCATAGTCAGCTCTCAGATCACAATTATAATAATAATTTGGCTTTTATATTTTTATTAGTCTCTTATCATCCAATCTTTGGATTCAACCAGCAAGACGTCACTAATCCTCTGGTGTTTCAATTACAGTCCGTGCTGACATTTCTGGTGTTTGCATTGGTCATTTAATTTCTTTGTACTTTCTTATCTGATTTTTTAATTTATTTTAAATGCCTCAAGGGTCAGTTTGCTTTTGAACAATCATTTAATTAATAAGACAATCATTTCCATTTTCTAAGATTATAGAAATCAACATTATTTCTATTTCCAAAAACATCAAATCTTTATATCTTTACTTTTTTTTACAAAAAAAAAATTACTTTCAAATATTTTTATTTTTGAAAATAGTTTTTAAAGTTGTCCATCATGCGATCTATATATATACGTTAAACAGTTTTTAAATTTCAGTTTTTTCAGTTAAGTTTGTTTTCTTTTTAATAAATCAATTTTTATTTATGATCTTTTATTTTAATTTTAAAATAATGTGACGGCATATTTTATTCCGTTACACCATAAAGATTTTAAGATCTGTTCAGCATTGAAATTGTTATCAATAATAATATATAAGTCCATAAGTTTGAAAACTATCAGTTTGAACTATGATACTTCTTTACAGCATAGAAACAGTTTCATAATTTAGATACATCTCAAATTCTGAGAATGATGATCCTCAAAGTTGATAAGTGAACTAAAAACTATGGCTAATTAGCAAACAATTTTACTATTAAAATGCTTATCCTATTTTACACTATGCCTTGAATAACATTTATAAGATGAATTACAAGTTAATTTACCTGAGCTTTTCTGCCTACACCACCATTGAATCTTCTGAAAGGAACAATTTCTTTCTTATTTATAACGTTTTTTAAATAACGTGTAGCTCGCCTTAAATGCATCTTCTTAATAGCCTGAGCCGTCTCTCTGGTATTCTAAATAACAATGTCAATATCAGAAAACCAATCATGTCTGAATTAAATATTCAAAATAATAATAAAAGATTCTTACTTTAAAATGTACTCTTAAATTTGAACCACGTGCTTTACATGCTATAAAAAAACCAAATGAATAAATTAGAAGTGACATTTGTATAATAAAAAAACATCAAGTTTAGTTTTTAAATAAAATATAGAATCATCTAAAAAATAAATGTTAATAAGTTAAAGCATTATTAGTTATAGATAATCAAGTAATAGGAAAATAGGCTATACTAAAAATAATTTTAACTATTTGCGAGACATTTGTAATAAAAAATACCATTCCAATAAAATTATTAACATTGACATGTTTAACAGATGACAAAGTAATTCCTCATAATTCATAAACTGAAAAATACTTTTAAATACATATTATATTTTTAATAAATGAGTCTAAAATTTTAAATATTACAATTACATCTTCAATTTTAATATAAAAAATAAACACTACTTTGAAACTCCAAATATTTGTTGTGAAAGATATTTTGAAAAATATGTGAAAACAAAATATGGAAGCAATTATGATCAGTTGTTTATTACATATTCCATTCTTCTGAAGTTGTAAGGATATTCTTTTTCTAAAGATGAACTACGTTTCTTATTAGAGAAGCAACATGACATAAGAAAGAGTATATTCTTAAATAAGAATTGGAAGTGGTATGAAATGATAACTTATTTAATCATATGAATCAATAATTTTTTTGTACTGAAAATCCTAAACATCTGAATTTCATAATCTTGAATTTTAACATTTTAAAATTATGATTCATACACTATTTCTATTTCTCAAACTTATTTGTATTTTGTCCCAAATGCTCTTCTAATATTGTTTTTTCATTTGAACATATTTAATCTCATTGTATTTCCCATCATATGAAAAAAAAAAACACTTAAAAAAATATATATATATATACTGAACTCCTTTTCTTGATGCAAGAAAATTCATAATTCAAATTTATACATTCTGAATATTTTAAAATTAAATGATATGAATGTATTTATTTATTGCAGTACACTTCTAAACTACTACAACTTGGATTATTTTACAGTTATGGTTAATAATTTTATTGGCCATTTTTTTGGTAAGGAATTTAATATTTTTTTTTGTCTAATAAATTTTTAAGTAAAGTTTCTTTATCTAGGAATACCTGTAATAATTGTTGAATTAAAGAAGTTAATAGTTAGCAATATCCTTTCATACAAGTTAAAAAATGTTTATGGTTAATTACATGAGAAGTTAATCGCAGTCTAAGTATTTTAACAGTTTAATTGGAGTTTTTCAAGTCATTATTTAGCTATCAATTCTGAAATCTTTTAGTTGTCTGCCATTCTATTGCTGTGCTAAACCAAACACACACATCATTTAAATTTTATTAATATGTAGCAGTTCCAAAATTTCTTTATGAAAATGAAATGATCAAAAAGTTCTCCAATATACTAAAACCCATAAAAGATAAAAAAACACATATAAAAGAAAAACTTAATTTTTTAAATTTAATTTCAGCAAACATTGTTTTAAAAATTTGCTATTTTTCACTGAACACAGACAAATGATTTATTTTTATAAGGTTATGCTTTGAATTTGTAAATTATGAAAAGGCATTTGATTCTATAAACATTTCTTCAGTGATTAAAGCATTGGATCATTAAGGTATAGATCCAGGATATTGTCATATTTTGAAGAATATAACACTGCAACAGCAACAATTAGGTTACATAATACTAGCAAAGTCAACATTGAGAAGGGTGTAAGACAGGGTAACTCCATATCTCCAAAACTTTTTGCAGCAGTGCTGCAAGAAGTATTTTGTGGATTAAAATGGAAAGCTAAAGGAGTGAAAGTAAATGGAGATTATTTAAGTCATTTAGATTTTGCAGATGATGTAGTTGTTTTTGCAAATAATGCTTTAGAGCTGCAGGAAATGTTGCAGGAGTTATCAGATGAAAGTAGGACTAAAGATAAATGTTAAAAAGACTGAAGTAATGTTCAATGGATTTTTTTAAAATATGAAAATAAAGACTGATTATGATAAATTAGAAGTTAACAGCTACACATACCTTGGTCATATTACTAATACAGACAGAAACATAATGGATGAAGTTAAGTGTAGAATTAAACTTGATTGTAGTGGTTTTGGTAGAAATAAGGTGATACTAAAAGGAAATGCCTGTGTTTGAAAAGAAAGGTTTTTAATAAATGTGTTCTACCAGTTCTTACTTATGGATCTGAGACTTGGATACTTAATAAAAAAGCAATACAGAGACTTCAGACCACTCAAAGAAGTATGGAGAGAGCATGTTGGGAGTAACAAGAAGAGATCGAAAACGTAATATATGGGTAAGAGAACAAACAGGTGTTACTGACCTCATTTAAAAAAATTAAAAGACTGAAGTGGAGTTGGGCTGGACATCTTGCTAGAAGAGATAATAGATGAACAATTGAAATTTTAAACTGGATTCCAAGAGATTGTAAAAGACTCAGCAAGAGACCACATATGAGATGGATGGATGAAATAAGAAAGTGTGCAGGGGTGATGTGGAGAAGAGAAGCAAAACATCGGAGAAGATGGATTGAACTTGGAGAAACTTTCATCCTGCAGTGGATTGATATTTTGATATATAAGTATAAAAAAAAAAAAGGTAATATATTACTTATAAACTATTTATTAAAGTCTAAAATTATAAGTTTTTTTATTTTAAACAAGAGAGTAGAGAGAAATAGAACTTTTTATAAACTACTTCAATTTTGTACAAAACTAAAGAATAAATCAGATAACAAGATCTTACAAATTGAATACAAATTTTCAATTATTTTCTGAAACAAATTTCATTTTAAACTTTCAATTAAATGTATCATGAATTATTTAATCGAACAGTAGAAAACAAATAAAAATAGCAAAAGCATTTGATAAAAGTAAATCACCAAACTACTAATTTTACCAATTTAAAACAACACAATAACATAAGAGCAATTTTTGTATTTACATTTAGTGGCATTTTCTGGATCCATGGAATACCGTGCCATCTTGAGAACCTTTAATAAAAATTAAAAAATGTAATTATATATATAACTACAAAATTAATTCATTTGAAAATTTGAATTAATGAAAACCAGATATCAACACATCTATAAACATTTAAAAAAATTGCAGTTAATAAGTACAACATAATATACAATTCTTGGATAGAATATTAAAAATAATTGCAGCTGATAATTAGCAGATGTTCATTTTTGTTGACATAATCATCAAATTAAGTTACAATTTATAAAACAATTTTAACATGATTAAAATGTTAATATTAGCATGTTTCAATTGTTTCATGGCTTAATTAAAAATCAACTAAAAGCACGAGAAATTATAATTGAATTTGCAGTGTTAATATCAAATGAGAGGAAAAAGTCAATTTCAAACATCTATTTTTATGGCTTAAAAACACAGCAAACCAAAGCAAACGTTTATCAATTCTATTCCACACAAATTTAAAACTATTACATTAATTATTGATGGTTAAAAATAAAACACGACACTTTAATTATTAACTTTTCCTCTATTTCATAATAGTTTACTATTCTTTTAATTAAAAAAAAAAAAAAAAGTTTATAGATAATGAATTTGATAAAACTATACAGCAGCATATAAAGCTCTTCATAACGTAATTCAACAAAATATCTAAGTTTATTTTTCTAAAAAACAAGTATGAGATGTTTTTTTAAATAATATAAGCAAAATTTTATGGAATTAAAATGGATGACTTAGATTTAATATCAAAAATCATTTAATTTTTACGAACCTGATGGAAATCTCAAATAACATTAATTGAAAAGAATTCTGGGAAATCTCGGGGAGTCTCACATATCTTTGAAAACTTTCGAGACATTTAGCGATATTACATTTATTTTTCCTGGTCAAAGGTTATAATGAATATTCATCAGCAGGTGCGCCTGGGAAAATTACATATTATGGGATACTGTTGGTTGTCTGCCGAAATCTAAAGGGACTATAATTAAAGATTATAATTATTTACTTCTTCTTTGTAAAGCTGCGGATTTATTTTAATGGTTACCTGGACCCCTGCATTCATGAAGTTTTTGTCATAGTTATTAAGTAAATTGTCGATGAAATGGCTGCCAAAAAGAATAGACTAGGTTTAAAGCTTCCGCCGGTGTCCATCGATGCGCCAGTTAATTCCGAACCAAATGAGTAAGTTTCAAATTATTTTTCAAGGATCATTACACTTCAATATTTATATTTAATAGTGCAATTGTATGCAAACTTTAATTAGAATGTAATATTTTATAGCAATCTGTTGATGACTTATAGTACGCAGATAGAAGGTTAAATTTTTTTAATCCTTACTCAAGATAAACATATTACATATTGAATTTATATATTGTATACATTAAAGCCTTCTATAACGTTGTTACCCTAATTATTTCGTCGTAAAACCATATAAACATTTCGGCGAGAAAAGAATAGAAAAGCATTCAAAAATTATTTATGCTTTTTTATTTGATAAAAAATAAGGAAAATCTTATATGCTATAAGTTTGCCTTAAAAATATTTTTTGGTTAAACAATTGTTTGCTTTATTTGCAAGTATTGTTATTTTTAATTTGCTTTAATTACTGTAATTTTATTACAATTATTTTGGATTGATTAAGCTGCCAAAGTTAAAAAAACTTATAGAAATAATTTGTCCCTATAATTAAATGCGTATAAGTTTTTTAGTGCAATTAACAAAAAAAAAATCAAAATAATTAATATTGCGTACTTTTCGGTTTTCATTGCTTTAGTTTAGACTTATTATTCACATTGTAATAATGATTTCCTACATCCGTTCTTCAAATTGTTTTTTTTTTTTTTTCTAGTAGTAATTGGGCTCTTTTTTTTTTCTAAAATAACAATTGGAATGTTATTTGTTATTTTGTGATTGAGAAAGCAATTTTTTTTTTTTTTTTATAATTGAAAAAAACAACAACAACAACATTAAGCTAATGAGATATCGAACATGAATTATGTGCACATTTCCGTAATTTTTTTTTAGTCTTCTACTACATTTAATACGTTCAGGATTTATACCCAAACTGTATTCTGCATTTTATAATATATTAATATAGATATGGAGTATAAAAAATATTTGTAAAAAAAAAAAGACAATGAATTTCAACCGAAATATCTTAGCAAATGCAAAGGGTTTTATACTTAATGTATGTTGATCCTAGTAAGCTTTTCTTAAATTCCATTTTAGGACTGAGTGGGTTTCAACTATGGGAAGATAAAGAGATCGATTTGTTTTATAGTTGGCTATGTGGACATGGATATCATATTAGTAAATTATTTGTTGAAGTAAAATTTATAAAGTTGAGAACCTATAATCCTAGTAATTATGATTTAGAATTATATATGCTGAAGGGGTTCTGGGCAAGGAAGGTAGAGCCAATTTATATTTGGAGACTTGTAAACACAATAGATATAAAGATTATCCAAATGATGATAGCTATTATCATTTGAACTATCTTCAATAAAGCTAAAACACAAATTTTATAAAGATAATCATCATTAGAGAAATGATGAATTTGTATTCAAATTAAATGATCTCTATTTCTACTTTTAATATATTATTAATATTTAATTGAAGCAATTTTATTGTTTTCTAGTCTGTGAAAGAATATACTTGGCACAGTTTATTTCATATTTATTAATCAGAGTATATTATCTATTTTTTTAAATTTTTATTTTATTAGTATAAATAAATTTAACCAATGTTATTACAAGCTAATTCAATTTTGGATTTAAGTTATAAAATTAATTTCTGTCAGCATTTATACACCTTATTTTTTTAATATTTGATATTGCAATAGCTACTGTATAAGTAATGAATCTTGTTTATTTCTGTACATTATGTTTTTTTGATGTTAAAAAATATATTACTTACAATATGGGTAAACATATTCTTGTAATTGATTATCATTTATTTATGTTTAAAGCAGGGGTATTGCAGCCAACACAAAATCATAAACTTATTTAAATATTGAGATTTTTTTGTGATTACGAACTGCAGTGTGATTAAGGTAAATGTATGTATGTAATCAAATACAGTGTCAAATATCCAATTAGTTTTGTTTCTTTTATTTTAAAAATTAGTGATCACAAACTTGAAACTGGCTAAGCAATTTTAAGACTGAATGAATTGTTGCATAATTATGATTGTTATTTAAAAACTTGTTTATCTGTGGTGATAGATATCACAAAAGTTATTCATAGATTTTTTTTTTTTGACTTATCAGCTTTTTATAATATGTGTATATTTAAAATGTTGCCCAGGACAACTCTTCTCTTTCCAATGTAGCCCAGGGATACCAAAAAGATTGGATATCCCTGGTGTAAAGCACAAATATTGTAAGAGTCATCTTCAATTTTTGAAGTCCTAATATATGCAGTAAGTCAAATATTTTAAGACTCCAATTTTTGAAGCCATAATATATGCAATGAGTCAAATCATTGGTCATTTAACAAGTAGAACAATATTGATGAATGTGATTTAATTTAGATAACAAAAAGACTTACCTGGATTTTTAATGTCTCTTTATGCAATTATAATAAAATCTTGAAAATAATATTTTTAACAATTATCGATCCACTGCAATATGAAAATTTTAATCCAGATTTATCTTTTGAACATCATTCCAGAAAATATTTTCATTTCATTCCTTTATATCATGAGTACTAAGAAATATTATAAATGCTGGTGAATCTGGATATTTTCATCTCTTTTATGAGGAATAAATGATATCCAAATGCAGTTTTTTAGCATAAATTATCATTTTTAATCATCTATCCATTGTAATGTGAAAGCTTTCTAAATTTAAACTAGTTTGTCATACCCATAACTTTTTAAACCAGTAATATATCCATAACTTTTTAAACTAGTAACTGTTTAATTTTTTCTTCTGCATTGCGGTCATTTTTTTGTATTTTCCTCAAATCATTTTATGATTTGCCCTTGTCATATCATATAGCATATGTACAACCTGCTTCATTTTAACCTTATAATTGTTCCAAAAATATCAATATCTGTTTGTTCTTTTCCTTATATATTTTGTTTTTGATTTCTCCATACTGTTTGGGCTACATTTTGTGTTATCTTCTATTAAATTTCCAAATCTCAGACTCGTGTAAGTAGACATTGATAGAGCACATTTACTTTTAAAATCTTCCATTTTAGGTATATAACTTTTTTTTTTTAAATATAAACTTATTCGTACAAAGCATTCTATTCAAATTTAATCCTATAATTAATTACATTTATCATGTTTTTGTCTATATCAATAATTGTCATCTTTTTTGAAAAGCCATTGAATATCTCAATTTTGTTAATATTTATATTTAGTATTACTTTATTACTTTTATTTCATAGATTTTGTAATGTATCCCAAAGCTCTGAAATATTATTTCAAAAACAATTGCATTATCTACAAAATTTAAATGACCATTGTTATTTAATTTTTGTCTCATTTTAATCCATAAAATGATTTCTGTAAAATTGCTATGCAAAGTTAAAAAAAAAAAGAATTATCTTGCAGTTCCAGTGCTAATGTTAAAAGTGACCACGTATTCTAATCATTACTGTTATACTACAATAAATTCTGGATTCTCACATCATGATGTTTCAACAGAAATATTTATGGAGCCAATAGCTTTTTTTGTAATCTACAAATCCAATGCAAAATAACAACTCATAATCATTATTTTTTTTTCTTAGTCCTTGAATGTATTTTACAATGTTATAATTTTTGAATCTAACTTAATTTGGTTAACAGTTTAAAATGTTACTATTGATAATTTGCAATGATCTATATAAATATTTTACATAGAATTAATAAAATAAATTCATAATTCCTCTTATTGGGGGAGGGGGATCATCTTTTTAAAATGTGTAATCACTATTGCATTTTTTAGACATTGATATATTCTTATAAATTTAGACTTCAAATATATAGCTTTGCCAACAATTTTCTATGTCTTGCTCTAGCATATATTGCTTTTAAATTGTTTATAATAATTCCACCACTTCTTATAATGTTTCATTCTTTATAGAATTCTTTTCATTTAAATGTTTGACTTTTTATTGTTATTGTTTTATGAAGAATTTTTATTTTTCTGCTTTTTTTTTTATTAGTGTCAAGTTCTTGTAGAATTTTTATATATTTCATGTTATCCTGTTTTTAATAATTGTGCTGTTTTTTCTTTATTTTATTTTTTTATTGAAATGAAATTAATAATAAAAAAAACTTTCAAATTCTGAAAAGTATTATTATATTTTCAGCTGTATTTGACATGTAAGTTTCTTTATGGCTTTACAACAAGCTTTACTATTGTAATGGAGTAACTATGTGCATTAGCTTAATCGCTAATATTACTATTACTATAATAGCATCAAATATAATGTTTATATATACCTTCAAATCCAGCAGTAAATCTTTAAAAAATGTCTTTTGTAGTAGCAAAAAAATCCACCATCTCTAATAATCTGCCTTACCATATCAATCAATCTAAAAAAAAAAAAAATTAGAACTTTATCACAAAATTAAATAAACAATGCTAGATTATTATTAAGTAAATCTTTGATAATATAAAATAAATTATCAATAAAATTTGAATACTCTTTACTCTCAGTCCAGTAATTAGAAAAAGACAATGAAATGTTTTCATTTTCATACTCCTGCTAGTTTTTTTTTTTTTATGTTCAGAATTCAAGAAAAATAATATCGCTTTAATACTTCTGTAGCAATTGCTTTTATCTAATGATTTGTCTTTAAAGCTATATCATCAAAAGTTTGAACAATTAGTTAATTTCACATCTCTGTTTTAATTTATCAAAAATTGGAATTAACTTTTAAGGTTTTTTTTTGAATAAAGCTTTCCACTTAAACATTATTCTTGGTTTATTTATTGACAAACATTAATACTGAGCTGACTCTAGCTTGCTCAGTTTACCGCAATGGTAGAGTCCATAACTCATGACCTAGCTTCTGGTACTTGAATTTCTTATTAATTCTCAAACAATAAAGCATTTGATTAATTATTTATTTTTAGGGTCAACCACTGCAAGCTTGAACAGTCAATGGACATCTGACAAAGAGGTCTGATTTTAAAATATATGTTAAATGTAAATAGAAAAAAATAATAATAATTATTTTATTGGTTTATAATATCCTAGACAAAGGATGAAAGTTATCTGCAGTTAAGGTAAAACTGAAATCACTATTATTGGCATAATACCAGATCTGTATAACTATACAAACAAATTGACTTCGGTTCAAAACTATAAAGTGTTTTTAAATTTTACGCTTTTGACTTGAGATAAAAGGTGACTGCTGGATTCTCTTTGATAAAGGCTGTAAGCCGGAAACTAGCCTGAAGATATTGATATACCATTTACAACTTTCTTAAAACACTTTAACAATACTGTTCTTTATATCAAAACTTTATTCTAAAAAAGTAGAAAACAATACATAAAGAAAAGGAAGGAGAAAATTATATTCCATATGTGATGATGTGATGTACTGTGACTTCTTATATGGAGTCAGGAATCTCAACTATGCCCAGAAAAACCTGTTATGTGATATGACATAACATCACACATCATCAACCTGTTATGTGATGTGATGCACTGTGACCTCCTTATACAGAGTCAGGAATCTCTCAGCAACTATTCCCAGAGAAACCTGTTAACCACTTTACCTTCCCTGTCCATTTCCTACCCTAAGTTTTCCCATAATCTGCTCCATCCCATTTCCACAACATAATCTTTGTAAATTCCATGGCCTTCATATCTAAATCCCCTTTATCTTTTCCCAAACCCAGCATAAAAACCAATAACCCACTTTCTGTATAATCACTTTATTCATATTTATTCTTCCATAAATCATTATTTGTATCCTTTCTACTTTAATGCTGCTCTACCAATTATTCAAACTTATAATTAGTTGTTTAAAATAATGCTTATAAAAATATATATTAAGCAAGGGAAATTTGTGATTTGTTGATATATATACACCACTTTAGCCAGAGAGTGAAAAATGTCTACAGTTAACAAAACTAGTCACTAAAATATCAAATCTGTATGAACTATTGAATTTGGTTCATAAAAGAGCTAAAAGATGACTATCGGATATGAAGTGCATTAGATCCAAAGTTTTTTTTTAATTAATGAAAAATCTTTGGTAGAAACTTGACTTTCGATATTGATATAACAACACTATTGTGTAGACTGCATTGATTACACAAGTTTACAGTAGATGGCTCTGGAGTAGAGGGAAAAGCTTTGTTTTCAAAAGCATATAGCTGACCTATACTATAGAGGGGCAAGAGGAATACTATGTGTTTGAAGGTTTGTGATGATGATATATTAGATGTGTTAATATGTTGGACTATTTCCGTTATGTACAATAAACGTTGAATGTATAGAAAATGTTAAACTTTTTTTAATAAACTTTTCAAATACAAATAACTTATTAGTAATAACACAAATAGACAGCACAGGTTTGTAATTGTACAACTTTTCAAGTAGTAGTATTCTCCACTCTTCTTCAGATGTTGCTGGTTTGACCAGTGACAATATTAACATAGGAGTCGAATTCGCAACTCTAGATTTTCAAATATCGAATTTAAAGCAAAAGCTCTAGCCAAATGAGCTATTCTCTACAGATAATAGATGGTAGAAATTTCATATATTTATATATGAGGTTGGTTCAAATCCTCCTGAGTTCTTTCAATTTTTTTTTTAATACTTATTTCTAAGAGCAAGGCTAATTAAAAGCTTCCATACATTGTGTATTGCCACACTGGGTTGACTTATATGATTATTTGTCATATGAGCCACTTCCTTTTATTTTCTTCTTGCACTTTTTCTTCTCTATCGAATATTCAATACATGGTTATTAGTACATACATGGTCTGCTACTGTGGACATATCTGTTTTTTCTCTTTTAACTATTGCGTATGTTCTTTTAATCGCTGTTCAACAGGACGGCAAGTCTTACCAATGTCCTTTCTTCCACATTCATAAGGTATTTCATAGATGCAGTTTGTTCTTTAGCCTTTCCAGTTTAGGTTTGGTAGAAATAAGAATTTCTCAAGTGTGGTATGGCTTTAGAAAGCTATTCTAAGATTATATCCACAGCAGATTTTCTTTAATTAGTCCAACCTTCATGTTATGTATGGATACACACACTACAGGACCAATAATTGTTTTCTTTTTGTCTATTTTTTGTTGTTCATTAAAGGTTTTCTTGATGACAGCTGATGGATAACCATTCTTTCTGAGAGTTTGTTTTATGTTGAATCTTTCAAGTCACTCAATTCCAAACAAACTTCCTTTGCTCTGTTCCATAGTGATAGTATAATTCAATGTTTAGTACTTGTGGTATGATTGAATGTATTATATGGCAAGTATTTGTCAGTATGTGCTCCTTTTCTATACACTATTGTTTTTACTTAGTCTTGTCACAAGAATATCTAAGAATCACATGATCACACAGGTGGCAATACTGTATGGAGAGTTTTGCTCTGTTTATCAACAATTAATGTGCTAGTATAGGAAATGTGATCATGTGATGGTTTAACACCAATCCTGCCTAATAGGATAGTGGTGGCTATGGTTGTAAAAGAGCCAAAGACACCAAAATGTATGGGTGCTGAACTGAGTTCAGACCCATATGACTATATAAGCTATTGAGCTTAGATTGAAAATATTTTTTGTGTTTTCAATTTCATTCTCATAGTTTTGTAGTTAAGTAGAGATAAAAGGTGGTTGCTAGAGGGTTGCATTAGATCCTAAGATCTAGATGCAGTGCTCTCAGATCCAAAGCTCCTCACTGACGAAGGCCACAAGCCAGAAACTAGTCTGGGGATATTGGATGAGTAGGCATTAGATAGGGATTTTATGCACAAGCCTTCTGGCATCCATTGATTACTCTGTTTAGCACAGGTGGCAATACTGTATGGAGAGTTTTGCTCTGTTTATTATAATATCTAAGAATGTCAATTTTTGTTCTCTTTCTGATTCCATTGTGAATTTAATTGAAGGGGTTAAGTTGTTGATATGCATCCAGAATGATTGTAATTGTGCCTCACCATGTGGCCATACCACAAGCAACACTTAAGGCAGACATGAAATATTTATGGCTGTGGTTTCAAGTTCTCTCATATAAATGTTTCTAAGCAAGGGTGACAGTCGTGATCCCCATGTCCATTCCTTGATTTGTTGTAAGAATTCCTAGTTGTTGTACAGAATGTTAATAATTCCATTATACTATTAATAGGTAGTTCTAGTTTGTTGACTATTATCATCATATAACCTTTTCCTTACAATATATAATGCCTCATCATATTATACATTTGTAAATAGACTTTCTACATCAAAGCTTATCAATATTACAGTTATTCCATTTCCATGACCCTGATATAAGATTGTTCTGTATGCCAATTGACTAAAATGGTACATTATCTTTATGGGTTTTAGGTAATCCGTATAGATGAGGAATCTTGCTGAAATATGAAGTTAATTTCCTTTTTTCTGAATCACAGAAATATTTGCGATGGTTCCAGAGTAATGCTTGTAATTTTGTCTCTGTTCTTGGAATTGGATTTTTTGTTACTTTTTTGTATAGGCCTGCTATGAGAAGTCCTTATTTTTTATTATAATCAACTTTATGCATTATAACTGTAATGTTACCCTTGTCAGCAGAAAGAATGATTATAGATGTATTCTATTTAAAAGATTTACTAGCTTTCCTCTCATCATATGAAATATTTGATTTCTGCTTTTTATGTCTCTAAGTGTCCTTTTATCTTTCCAGTATAACTATTGCTTCTTCCATTGGCACTTTTTGGATAACTTCCTCACTGGTTGCCATTATATCCAATAATAGGACAATAGATGGTGTAATAGACAACAAAAAAAGGACACAAAAAGAAAAAAAATATTGATACTGTAGTTTATCCATACATACCAGGATTGGCAGACAAATTAAAGAAAATCTGCTGTCAATATAACATTAGAACAGCTTTCTAAAGCCAAACCACACTTTGAGAAATTCTTATTTCTACTAAACCTAAACTGGAAAGGCTGAAGAACAAAAACTGCATTTATTAAATATCATGTGAATGTGGAAGTATATTGGTGAGACTATGTATGTATTGAGTTGTGAAAATACGAAACTAATGGATAGATAGGAAAAGATGCAAAGAAGAAAATTCAGAGAAACTGTTCATATGACAATGGCAAATAGTTCTATGAGTTAAACCAGTGTGGCAATACACAATGCATGGAAGCCTCTAATTAACATTGCTTTTAGAAATAAGTATTAAAAAAAAAAATTGATGAATTCAGAAGGATTTGAACCCACCCTCATATAAATATATGAAATTTTTATTATCTGTTGCCTTTGACAGAATAGCTCAGTTGGTTAGAGCTTTTGCCTTAAATTCGATATTTGAGAATCTAAAAGTACGAGTTCAACTTCTAAGCTAATACTGTCACTGGTCAGGCTATTAACTTCTGAAGAAGAGTGGAGAATAATACTGCTCGAAACGTGTAATTATTAACCTGTGTTGTCTATTTGTGTGTTATTACTAACAAATTGTTTGTATTTGAAAAGATTAAATAAAGTTTAAATTTTTTTACACATTCAACATTTACTAATAGAGGATAGAAATAGTTCAACATATCTCATCTAATTATTATGTGTTCATAATAAATCATTAATCCTGGAAGATTAGGAATAGATAAATAATGGATTAATGATATTACACTTTTATTTATTTTCTCTGCAGGATGAAGCCTCTCCCAAGTTTACTCTAGTTTTTTTTATCCATAGGCCCCTCTTCCCCACACCATTATGGCAAACTTCTTTATCTCACCAGCTCTCCAACGATGTCACTAGATGTTCAGTTTTCTTACAATTTATTAGGATCTAATTTAAGGTTTCAGTTAGACCATCTTATATAATGTTTCTGCAGTTATCTTCAAATCAGCCTTTTAATGCTCTGTGAAGTTTCGTGCAATGATAAATTGTCATACAATGGAGCATGAGGTTCTTTTGATTTGTTTAATGTCAAAGATACTTGTTTTTTTCCTACCCGTGCACTTAGCTTTTGATCCTTTTTTGTTATTTCCACTATTCATTTTCCATAACCCATTGTGTAGTCTACAGTTTATATTACTCTTCTCTTAAATGGCAGGTCTCAAATCTGTATGTAAGTAATTTTTAAGTGTGTAGACATATTTTCTTTTAATGTTGTTATTTTTACTATAAGCACTCCATCAAAGGTTAATTTTATGATTAATTTAATCCATTATGTTTTCATTTCTATTAATAATCTGAGCATAGTATTTACATTTAATAACTTCTTTTAATTCATTACTGTCATTCTTTTTGGGGTTTTTTTTTTTTTCCATTTTTTAAAAAACCATTGAACATTGTTTTTGCTGACATATCTTTTTCTTTCATCTGATAGCTTTTGTAATATTTTTTGAATGATTATTCAATCACATCATCTGTAAAGTTTAGATTACATAAATAATATTAATCAATTTTTATGCCATTAACTTTCCATTTTCATTAATAAAATACTTCTTGTGCAACTGTTATAAAAAAAAAAACTTGGGAAAATGGAATCACCTTGCTAAAGCTTTTTAGTATCACCATGTAGCTAATCATTGCTCTTGTATATTAAAAACTATTCATTGGTCTTTGGCAATATCTCATTATATATTTTGATGATGTTCCTATCTTTAAGTCAGAACAGAAATATTGGTAGAATATATTACTATTTCTTAATCTACAAATCCTCATACATATTGATTACTTTTATAGCTTCTTAGCATTTGGATGGAATCAATAGGATCATAACATTTTAAATCCAGCTTCTTCTTTTAACTAACTTCGAAGTTAATATTCTCCATAATTAGATACTGATTTTAATAAAGATCTTATATAGAACTGATAGCCTGGTAATGTGTAATTTGTGTGATATTCTATTCAACGTTCACTATTTTCATATTGTTTTTATGTATAGTATTTTTTTTTTTATCTTTTTAAAATGCATTATATTATTACTAATATTTCTTTCTGTTTTGGTTGTCTTATAATCATCTTTAGAGCATACATATTTTGTTAATATTTTATGCATGCATACAAAAATAGCTTTTTATATACAAAAACTAACATTGCCACCAGAGTAGCTCAACACCGATACCTTTACAATAAAACCAAAACAAAGTATGAAGGTAATTCAATTTTTGTCGAACACGAGAGAAACTCTGGACTTGCTTTTCTACCTACCACAGCCAGTGTCGTTTGTTCTGAAACAAACGACATCAAACGTAAAGTTAGGAAAGCTTACTTCATTGTGGCTGCTATTGGCAATCAACAGAAGAGAGGCCTGCTATTCCCTATCTCGTAAATGGTCCACGTAACATCTGCACATAAGTTTGCATAAAATTTGCATAGTTTTACAGTTATTAACAGAATAACTCGCCATGAATATGGGACTGTAGACTGTCGCGAAAGCGCTTGGCGGTAAAAATTTTGACAATTTATTAATAGCTTCATTACCTGTGCACAGAGCATATATATATATATTAATTTATTTAAGCGTTAATGAAGTAAAATCTTAACTATACAAAAATTATATTTTTTTTTCTTGACTATTATTTAAATATAGATCTACTATGTATATTATATTAATTTATATAAGCATTAAAAACTTCTATAATGTGTATTTGTAAAAGAGTTATTAATTGCACCCTTACTTTTATTAAGCTAAATCCTTGTGGAACTTCACTTGAAAATTCTTCACCTATAAGCTTTTGCAGAAACTTGCATGAAAATGAAAGTGCATTTCATGATAAAGATTCATTATACCCAAAGTTAATACTTTTTTTTCTTATTAATATTAACTTTTTTTTTTTGTTTGTTTGTTTGTTTAACACTATGACTACAGTTTTAAAGTTTCAAATATGGATTTTTTAAGATGATATAAGTTAAAAACACTTTGGAGGACCTTTTTTTATTATTATTGACTGCAGTTTTTACATTTTATTAGCTCCATTTATATTATCTTCATGTGTATTTAAGTATTTATTACTTCAGATATCTATTATTTTTTATCATTTGTTTTTATTTTTGTGTATTTATTATTTTCATTTTTTATTCAATACACTTATTATCTATAATATTTTTTCTTTTCTTTTTTAAATTTCATTTTTATGGTCTATTGATAAAAACTATTAATGAATAATGAACAATTGTATAAATATTTTTTAAAACTTATGTCTATGTGTGAATACATATATCTATAATTAAAACTAATATATAGATTAAAACTAATAAAATATGTATATTATAATCTTATAAATTATATAATAATAAAATCCTTAGAAATTAATATAATTAAAAAGTAGTTACAAAAAAACTAAAAAAATTTGGTTTTAATTGTATTTTACTAAATGGAAAGGCAGATGAAATTAATATAATAATGATGATAAAAAATTAAAATGAAAACAATGAATTAAAAATTGTAAACAAATAAAAGAAAGAATTTGAATGACTTTACTGCTCGATAGTTCATAAAAAGTTTGGCACCAGAAGTGTCAGTACCCAAATCAATCTTTGGACTCTTAACATTGCACTAAACTGTATAGGATGATATGAAATTTAAAAAAGATATATAGAAAATATTGTTAATATAATTTGGTTTGCTGATTAATTAGAATTTTTATTTAATTTATATATTAAAATAAGATTATTGATTTTTATAAGATATTACAATTATAGATATGTATGAAAGTGTGAAATACAAATATGGGTCTATGTGCAAAAATGCAGATGATATATTCATATTTAAATAATAGGCAAGAAAGAAATAATGTGTATATAAATTTGTGCATAGGTTAAATGGTAAGCTTATTTATAGCTTGAAAAAGACTATTAGTTAATCTGAATTATAAGGAAAAACAATAATAATAAAATGCATTAATTATAAAAATGCAAAAGAAAAAAGTGCTGTATATTTGATTTTACATTATGTCACTATTATATTTGTCCAGTCATCAGGTGTATGTTTATCATTTGGTATATACTTATGCCAACATCATCTGCTTCATTTAATATATCTATAATGATTCTATTATAATTTTCCATTTTAAGTTCTTTATTTAAAATAGGTGACATTTCAAAAAGATATAATTATAGATTATATATATATATATAGTTTTCAGAGTTTTTCTGTCTTTCATAATGTTTCCCACCCTCTCTTTATAATAATTGTGTCATTTTATTGCTGAAATTATTTTCTTCTAATAGCTCGAATTGTTTTATTTATCATTTCATAATTATATTTTTTAAGTCATCATTAATTCTTTTTTGTGCCATTTTACATAATTCAGATATTTAATTATTTAAATATGGCATTTTTAAGTGTTATTAATTTTTTTTGTTCCATTATGCATTGCCTTACTCAGTTCATAATGTATTGAATTTCTCTCCCATTTTGCTTGTTGTTTTTCTGCTGTGTTGTGTAGCAGCTGTTTTTAATAGGATATCTATTATTGAGTTTATTTAAGGCTGAATTATAATATTTTAAAATTTGTAAGTTTTAGCTTAAAGTCATTGAAGACTATTAAAATATGCTTGCTTAATTCTTAATATGTAATTTTGGGAACTGCAATAGTATTTAAACATATCTGCAGTCTGACTTTATGCATGCTATAAAACATATCATTGTTTAATTTATCTTACAATATAGAATTAATTTTTAAAGAATTGTCCAGCACTCATCTTAATACATCTCCAGAAAAAGAAAACAAGACTTGTACCAGTTTGAAGTATGTTCTGTTTTTTATTAAATTCTATGCTATTGCCAAGATTGTTAATATTTCTCAGTATTTGGAATTAAAAAATTAAATGTGTACATAATATCTTTGCTACTATTATAAAGAATATTAATGGATCTATCTACAGTAATAATATATATATATTTTGTGTAAGGAAATGATATAAATTTTCAAGTAATGCTATCCTCACAAGTATACTAAACTACTTTACTATTCAGTTTTTGATTATCATAATTTACAGTAACTTATGGTAGTTGTGATAATAACAGCATCACTTTGAAGAATACAACAGGCATAAAATCTACAAGAAAAAAAAATTGCATAACTAAAGAAAATACTATGACATCAAACAAAACTTTTAATGTTAAGGACATTATTTGATTTTTATTGGCTTACATAAGCTTACATTTTTACCACAAAATTTATAATGTTTAAATGAATAAAGTGCATGTGCTTTCATAACAGTAATTTATATAGTTAAGTATGATATAAACAAGGAAGATATGCATTAATTGATTGATGAGTTGCCATTATGCTTTGGATTTGTATATTATGAAAAGGCATTTGATTCAAAAAGCATTTTTTCAGTGATCAAAGCATTAGGTCATCAGGATATTATCAAATTCTGAAGAATATTTATAAAAATGCAACAGCTACAATTAGATTACATAATGATATTAAAAAGGTTAACATAGGGAAAAGTGTAAGACAGGGTGACTCCATATCTCCAAAGCTTTTTACAGCAGTTTTGCAAGAAGTATTTTGAAGGTTAAAATGTGAAGCTAAGGGAATAAAAGGAAATGGAGATTATTTAAGTCATTTAGATTTTGCAGATGATATAATTGTTTTTGAAAATAATGCTTCATAGCTTTAGTAAATGTTATAAGAGTTTTCAGATGAAAATAAGAAAGTAGGTCTGAAGGTAAATGTTAAAAAGACTAAAGTAATGTTCAATGGATTTTCTCAAAAGATGAAACTAAAGATGATAATGATGAGTCAGAAATTAACACCTACAAATATCTTTGTCAGATTATTACTACAGGTGGAAGCATAATGGATGAAATTAATAATGGAATTAAACTTGGGAATGTTTTTGGTGGAAATAACTTAATATTAAAAGGAAACATGCCTATGGGTTTGAAAAGGAAGGTTTTTAATAAATGTGTTTTACCAGTTCTTACTTTTGGATCTGAGACTTGGACGCTTAAACATACTTCAGACCACTGAAAGAAGTATGGAGAGATGCATGTTTGGAGTAACAAGAAGAGATCAGAAACGATTTATGTGGGTATGAGAACAAACATATGTTACTGACATTGTTTAAAGAATTAAGAATCTAAAGTGTTGAGCTGGACATGTTGCTAGAAGAGATGATAATAGATGGACAGTTGAAATATTAAATGGAATTCCAAGAGATTGTAAAAGACCCAGAAAGAGACCACATGTGAGATGATAGATGAAATAAGAAAGTGTGCAGGGGTGATGTGGAGAAGAAAGGCTAGAGTTCAAAGAAGACGGATTGAACTTGGAGAGACCTTCATCCTGTAGTGGATTGCTAATGATTGATGGTGATGATAATTATTGTACTAAAGATTTATTTATATCTTGATTATCGTGCTACATGAATTTATTTCATTTTCTACTTTCAATTTTTGATCATTAATACTTTCTTTTTTAAATATTAATAATAATCGTTAATTGATACTGTGTATTTTATTAGTTGTACATGTATATTTATTTATTTTTATTATGTTCATGATTACATGGTAAAGTAATAGTATTCAATTTAGTGATTAATTTATTATTATGCATATTAGATTTCTTTTTATGATTTCTTATTGTTGAGTTTATTATAATAACAATAAATAATAGTTCATTATTCCTGTTATTTGTCTGTTTCAAGTTTCCTTAAAAAAATAATAAAAATAAAAAACAAAAATTATAACACAAATAAATAAAATATTAATACATTCCAAATATATAATATTCAAATAAAACCACAATATTATTATCATCTACAAATACAATTATTTACCTCCTTCCCTATCTTTATTTCTTTTAAAATACCTTTATAATTTAATACTCTTCTTATATAAATTTATTATCTATTCTCTAAATCTTTACCCATTAACATTCTTTTTATACCCCTCCCCCCCTTTTTTTATATATTATTCCTATATTATCTTATTTTTTATCTTTATTTATTAACATTCTATTTAATACTGGTTTATACATATATATTCATAAAAAGGAATTTAAGCATGAAAATTTTGATATAAGGCCATTGGAATGCGTTAAAAAATTTAAAGAGAGAATAAAAAAAGAGGAAGTATATATAGATCAGTATAAAACAGTATTAAATAGAATGTTAATAAATAAAGATAAAAAATAAGATAATATAGGAATAATATATAAAAAAAGGGGGAGGGGTATAAAAAGAATGTTAATGGGTAAAGATTTAGAGAATAGATAATAAATTTATATAAGAAGAGTATTAAATTATAAAGGTATTTTAAAAGAAATAATTAAAGATAGGGAAGGAGGTAAATAATTGTATTTGTAGATGATAATAATATTGTGGTTTTATTTGAATATTATATATTTGGAATGTATTAATATTTTATTTATTTATGTTATAATTTTTGTTTTTTATTTTTATTATTTTTTTAAGGAAACTTGATAATGACTACAGAATGTAGTTGAAACGTTGTATGGAAGAGAAATAAAATTATAGTTTGGAATAAAACAAGTTTTAAAAAGAAAAAGAAGGAATGTTGAATTTATATATTAATTAGATTATCAAATCACAATTTTTTTTATTATTATTATTCATTTCATTTTCCCCATCATTTGAACTGTGTGATTCTATTCTTTGAACTGAACTGCTGCTTGTAATGTTAGTGGTGAAATAAAAAGGATTATAATATTGAAGTCAGTCTTTATTTGGTGGTATGCATTGGTAGTTATTCTCTAAGGAAAATCTGGTCATTTCCATGAGTCTCAAAGTAAAACTATCATTGTATGGTGATCTTAAGACTGATTATCATAAGTGGTAATGATCAGGAAATATAGCCAGTGTTTTTTAAGTATTTATAGAATGATTGAATACAAGCTTGATCGCCATCATTAATCTCAAAAGAGGATTTTAGATAAAAAAATTAAATTATACTTAATTAACTTCACTAATGCTTAGTTCCAATATCCACTACATTAATAGTTGCCCTAATATGGGTCTTAATAGATGTTATGGCTACTAATCAATCAACATACCTCCTCTTTGTTACTTTGTATATGCTATAAAACATATATTTTCCTACACTTGGTAACTCAGTTTGATTTTTTAAAATTTAAGTATTCTAACATTTATAAATATTAAACAGAAGAAAAAGTGGTTAGGTAAACAAATATATTATTAAAAAAAGTTGATAATCTTTTGTCAATTTTTATTTGAAATTAATTTGAAATTATATTTTACTAATTTATATAAGCATTAAAAAAATCTGTGCTTATAAAAGAATTATTAAATGCACCTTATATTTACAAGATCAAAATTTTGGGGAAATATATTTGAAAATTTGCCATTTGTAAGATTTTATGAAATTTGCAGGAAAATAAAAGTGCACTTCATGATAAAGATTCATTGTGCTTAAAATTAAAACTCTTTATTTATTTTAAATTTGGGAGATTTTTTTTGGTTGTAATAATTTTTATCTTGATATTTTGTTATTATAGTTAAAACAGGCAAAACTCTATACTTATTGCCACTCAGTGCAAGCCAGAGTATAACAGTTATGAGCAAGCATAAGAAATAGTGATCATGTGATGTTTATTGGCTTAAAACCAAACCTGACTAATAGGATAGTGGTAGCTATAGTTATTAAAGAACCAAAGACACCAAAATGTATAGGTGCTGAACTGAGTCCAGACCTATATGAACTATATAAGCTGATGGGCTTGGATTGAAAATGTTATAGTGTTTTCAATTTAAGTCTCGTAGTTTTGAAGTTAAATAGAGATAAAGATGGCTACTGGAGGGTTGCATTAGATCCTAAGATCTAGCTGCAGTGCTCTCAAATTCAAGTCTCTTCACTGACGAAAGCCACAAGCCAGAAACTAATCTGGGGATATCAGATGAGTAGGCATTAGATGGGGATTTTATGCACAAGCCTTCTGGCATCCATTGATTACTCTGGCTTGCACTGAGTGGCAAGAAGTATAGTTTTGCCTGTTTTAATATCAGTTGAGAGCAAGCATAAGAAATACTGATCATGTGATGTTTATTGTTATTATAGTTCCAAATAATTTTTTCCCATTATTGTTATTAGATTTCACTATTACCAAAATTTTTCTGATTGACATTAACTACTTACAGCAAATTTTTATATATCTTGTGGAAGAGTGAATAATTATTGAATTGTTATTTTCAAGTTGTTGTTTTTTTTAGTTTAATTTGTCATCTCAACTCCACCATATAACACAGTCCTATCTTGCATTTGAGTTGTGTAAGGAAAAAATATCATACTGTTAACATGGAGATTCTAAATCACTTGACAATTGAAAGTTATTTGCAAAGTACATGCATAGTGAGGGAGGGGAGTATGAGTTTCTGTATCACATAGCTGTTTATGATATGGTGAGATGAGGGGTGCACTGATTTTTGTATTTTTTAACTAGAAAATCATGATAGAAATGTATAGTTATCAAGAATTGATATAATTAATGGAGGATAAATTCTTTAATTGATTTACAGTTTAGAATACTTTGCCTTTAAAAATCTCTGAATTTTTTTATTGGAACTAAAGTCAAATAATTATCTTTGCTGAATATCAGCTATGTTCATTTAATACTCTTTTTTTTCCTTTCTAATTTTGCATTGATAAAATAGATAAAACACAATTAGTCCAAAGTTATTGGTTTTTGATCTTTTTTTGGATTTTTAAATTTTTGATATTTCAAGAGTATATATTTTTAATCCTCTTATTGTAAGGACAAACTTTTAAAATTGTAAATAAACATTACTAGTATATCTAGTTCTATCTACTTAAAAATATACTGTATACTGAATAAATTTATTATTAATAATATAAAGCTTAATATGCAATATATGCTTATTTTTATATTTGTACAAAAAAAAAAAAGTGCAGTAATTGAAAAACTTATTCTTTAGTGATTTTTCCTCCTACTTAACAATTAAATGTAATCTTTATTTAAAATATTACTTATAATATTGATGAAAAATAAAACTTATCTTATTAAAATAGAAAAATCAAGAAGTTAACTGAATTATTGTTTGTATAAATTAATAAAAGTAAAAATGTCATCTTTGAAGTTTTATTTCAATAATCATTTTTGAATAATATATATTTGAATTAATGGTATTAATCTACCTATACATAATGTGATTTATTCATGTAATCATCAATAGTATCCTGTCCCATAGATAGATCCAGAAAGTAGTCACATCATCAATTCATCTATTTTTCCATTCCATTCTCTTCATTGCCCAGCTCTTCAATTCCACATAACTTTTCCTATCCCTTATATCATCTAACAATGTCAATCATTTCCATCCTTTGTTCTTGCTTCCACTCACCATTCTCTCCAAAATATCTTTCATTAAGCTAGAATTTCTTTTCAATATATTTTCAATCCAGTTTCTCTTTATCTTTCTGATTTTCTCAATCTTCTTTTTTTCATTTATTTTTTACAAAACTTATTCATTTATTATTTTATTTGTCCAACTGATTTTTTCCATTCTTTTCCATGTTCACATTTCAAAGACCTCCAATCTATAGTAGTACACTCCACACATATTTATTTAATCTTTTTTTTTTAATTCTCTCTTCAAAGGTCCACAAAATATTTTCTTTCTCTTAATAAATGCCTCCTTTGCCAATGCTATTCTTCTTTTAACTTTATTTTTACTTTGTCCATCCTCGCTCAACCAATTACTCAAATATTTAAATCCCTTTATCTGTTGAACTATGTCATTATGGATTTCAATTTGCAGTTTTTTAGCATTCTTTCCATCTATAAACACTTAGTCTGCTCAACAGTAATATTCATTATGTATTCCATATATCCTTTAATTTATTCAACATATTCTGAAGACACTTTGTTTTCAGCTATAAGAATCATATCATTTACAAATTTTATACATTTTATTCTATTTCCAACATTTGCTTCCCCACAATCTAAATAATTTAATAAATATTAAAAAAAGAAAAGATGACATCCTGCATTCTTGCCTAACTCCTCTTTATATATTCACTTCATCAGTCTTATTATTCCCCAATCTAGTTCTTATCCTTTATCCAGTATATATATTCCAAATCAATCTTCTCTCTTTCCAAAATACTCCTTTATTTTTTAAGATAAGATGGTCATAAGTTTCTTCCAGATTACTTTCTCAAATGTTTTTTCCAAATCCACAAGACATATACTATGCTAATTCCTTAATCTTTTTTAATATATTTCTTTGCAATTGTTCTAACAACACCAATAGCATAATAACTTCTCTCATATATACTTTAATGCAAAAAAAAATTTTTAATAAAAAACTTTTTTATTTCTCTGACAGTTTTAACTGTCCAGCAGTCTTCATCAGAACTTCTCAAAAAGTAGAATAAAATGTAAGAATGTCATTTTTTCATTAGTCATCCAAGTCATGTGTGATAAAAATGTACCGAATGAGTTTGAACTCAGTACACTCTAAACAGATATTTATCTAGATTTAAAACAATCTAGTGGCGCTCGTGGGAAAACACATATACTTAGCCATGTCTTGTACTTTTCATTCTGAAAATCAAATTGTTCTCCTCGATGATACTCTACCTTTTCATAAATTCTTTTCTGAGTAAAAATTCTCAATAAAACTTTAGAAGCATGAGATAACATACCTATTGTCCTGTACCTCTTTACATTTAACAGCTTTTAAAAAATAAATACCTTATGGGGAGTATTTCAATTTTTTTTTTTTTGTAAATTATGGAATTAAGAATAATTTTGCTATGAAATTATAATTTGGGAATGCTTCATTAAATACCAAATTATTGATGTATTAGATTATATTAATTTGGATAGCTGAGAATGAGTAAAACCAGAGAGAGTATACAGAAAGGGCACTTTAAAGAAAAATTGTAATAATAGTGATCATTTTTATATGCACACTATTTTTTGTTACAAATTTAATATTATACAATATATGAGGTATGTTTGATAAAGTGTTTATCTTTTCCTCTTTTGTTAATAAAAATTTTGTTAAAGAAAGGGGTAGGGGTGATGAAATATTTTATAATTTTTGTCTATCTTAACTGCATGTTTAATATAATTATAAATTATTTAATGAAGGATAAACTAATTAGTAACATTGTTTTTTTCATTTCAACTTTACTTAGAAGTTTCATTTATTACAATGAGTTTAAAGAATCCCTCTTTGAATAAATTATTCAATAATGAAGGATAAGTTTCCTTGAGAGCTGGCCTATGCAGCAACCTCTTGTGCAAGGCTGTATATTATGGGGTATCATGGACAAATATATCTACTAGGGTAACTCAGTGTAGATATCTATATAACCGAGTAAAAAAGAACATTGGGTATAGATCTCGGAACATGAACGTGAATTGGGTTATATGTTTGACTTGATAACTGCTAAAATAGTTTTAACAGAAGTGGAGTATAGAAATATTATGGTTAAAGAGGTTTGAATAATTGCAAAAAACCTATACTCAATAAATAAAAAACTGACATGTAATCCACTATCGTGAAAATGGAACATTTAAATAAATTTACATAAGGCATGTTAGATTTAAATACTAGAAAATTAAATAATCTAAATAAGACTGAAATAAGCAACTAATAATAAATATTAAAATATAATTATCATGAGTTGTTTATTTCAGTCTTATTTAGATTGATTATTTAATTTATATATATTACAGTATTGCAGACAAATAAATTATATTGAATATTTGACCGTTATAGTTATTTAGATTTATGTATTATATTGATTCAAATAGACAAGTACGAGTGCTATGAATATGACAAGAATTGTCACAAGCATGCTAAGCGAATAATAAATAATTTTAAACTATAGTACCTTTTCTGAATAAATCTTTGAAACATTTACGTAGATATTATTATTGTTCATAATTGATAGTTAAAATTATTTGTTTCAGAGATAATGGAAAATATGAAATATCAAGAATTTGTACACAAGTTATTTTTTTTTAAATAAGGATTAAGATTCACTTACTAATCTTAAGTATCAATAATGTTCAAGGTTTATCTTCAATTTTTAAAAAATAGCCCATAATGGCATACAGAAGCAATAATCCAAGAACATATAAATACATTTTTGTGAATAAAGAACACTTCCTATAGAAGCAATAATTACTTTATTTACTTCTGAATCACATAGTATAAGCTTGAGCAATCAATTGATATTCGATGATAGTGCTACATCCACAACTTTGAATTAATTTTGTTGTATTGGCTATTTCCTATGAAGAGCTGGATTTGCATTCACCCATACAGAATCCTCCTTAACATTTTTAGTAAAAGTGACAATTGGTTATCTGAGATTCAAACATCCTATAATTTTGAACAAGCTCAATTTGCTCACAGAGTTATATAGATCTTATCAATTACCAATTTTAATACCCTCAGTTTTATATTAACTATGAAAATATCCATTTCTTATTCAAATTTGCAATAGTAAATGAGTGAATTACTTCATCTGTTGCAAATATCTACTTTATATGCTTATCAATTTTAATAGCAGTTTATTCAGAATTTATAATATAAAACCAACAAATTCTGAATAGTAATAATATTTAAAAAACTGTTAATTTCAATGATACAATAAAGTTTCAAAAGCCACAAAATATAATAAAATGATTTCAATTTAAGCTAAGATATAAAGTATACTGATTGCCTATAGGAGACAAGACTAATAAATAATTGGTTTCCATGACATTTACCAAAGAATTTTGAACAAATTTTATTTTCTTTCATTTAGAGCAGGGATCAGCAAACTGTGGCTCTTTTATCCCAATCTCAAGCTCTTTTTATCATGATAAACATAAACATATTTTTTTATTTTCTCTTTTAATTTTTAAATAAATATTTTGATGATGTAGAGGAGAAATGCCTTTATTGAATTCAGCCTTATTATAGAATTATTTTTGTTAGTTTATTTTTAAGAGATTTTTTTTTTGTTAGAATGTATATAATTCTAGTATATTCTTTTAAAATAAATGTTCAAAAACATCCACAGCCATTCATAAATTCATATTTTTCATGAATTTATTTTTCTTCTCTTTCTTTACAGCTCTTTTGTGCCTCTTCTTGTTAAAAAATTCGCAGAACCCTGGTTTGAGCAATGTTTTTGTACAATATTTATTTCAACAATATGTGTATATATATAAGGTGCCGCAATGCTAATGTCATACATAAATCACTTTTGTTCTCATTGTAAATTAGATACATTTGATATCTATGAATCTTGATTATAGCTTTTGAATAACAGTTTTCTACAATATTTATTCCACCAATGTATATATAAGATGTCATAATGTTAATGTTATACATAAACTACAGTTGTTCTCATAATAAATTAGATACAGTTGATATCTAGGAATCTTGATTATATCTCAGCTAAATATTGGAAAATGGAGCTGAAGCAAAATGATTAAACATTTATTGATTAGTCAAGGAATTCTGTTCACCACTCTAAGTCTTTTTACAAGATTTATTGTGGTTCATAATGCATGTTAGGAGAATTTACATATTTCCCCCCATGTCATGTAATTGAAATATAGATAATGATGGAAATTTATATATACAGTATAACCAAAATAGTTAAAAATAAAAAAAACAGAATTGCAAAAATTGTTCCTCTTATAAGATACCATGGTATAGCTATTGGCCATGGAAAATAAATTTTATAAATATTAAATACTACTTAACACTATACTAGTAATTATAATTAAAATCGAAAATCATGTAACTTTATAACCGATAACTGCTGGAAGGTCTTTAAGTTAAATCCAGCTTTTCCAATCTCTAGCCTCTCTTTTCCACATCACACCAGCACACTCTTTTATTTCATCCATATCATACATGGTTTCTTTATAGATCTTTTACAATCTCTTAGAATCCAGTTTAAGATTTCAATTGTTCATCTATTATCATCTCTTGTAACAATATAATCAACTCAACTCCACTTCAGTCTCTTAATTCTTTTAATGAAGTCAGTAACACCTGTTTGTTATCTCACCCATGTATTTTGTTTTCATTCTCTTTTTATTATTCCCAACATGTAGCTCTCCATACTTCTTTGAGTGGTCTGAAGTCTCTATATGGCTCTTTTGCTAAATATCCAAGTCTCAGATCCGATAGTAAGAACTAGTAATATACATCTATTAAAGACCTTCCTTTTCAAACATATAAAGCATATTTCCTTCTAATATTAAATTATTTTTATCAAAAGCACTCCAATCAAGTTTAATTCTATAATTAATTTCATCCATTATGTTTCCATCTGTGGAAATAATCTGATCAAGATATTTATAGTTATTGACTTCTAACTCATCATTGTCAATCTTTATTTTCATCTATTGAGAAAATCCATTAAACATTACTTTAGTCTTTTTAAAATTACCTTTAACCCTACTTTCTTACTTTCATCTGATAACTCTTGCAACATTTCTTGAAACTCTAAAGCATTATTTACAAAAAACAATTATATCATCTGCAAAGTCTACATGACTTAAATACTTTTATTACCTTTGCTTTAATCCATAAATTATTACTTGCAAAACTGCTATATAAAGATTTGGATAATCTAATTGTTGCTGTTGCATTTTTGTAAATATTCTTCAGAATATAACAGTATCCTGGGTCTACATCTTTATAACCCAATGCTTTAATTATTGAAGAAATGTCTATAGAATCAAATGCTTTTTCATAGTCTACAAATCCAAAGCATAATGGCAACTCAATTCCTTTCTATAACTTTTTTAAATACTTGGATGTGATCCACCATACTAAAGCCACTTAAATCCAGATTGTTTTTTTGGTTGATTAAAATCCAAAATTTGCTGTAAACGAATTGCAATATTTTGTATAGAACTAATAAAAGACTGATAGATCTATAATTTCCAATATCTTCTTTATCATCTTTTTAAAATATTAATATTAATACTATGTTCTTCTGATCTGGTACATCTTTATCATTTAGACATTTGATATATAACTTTGCCAAAAAATATTATATTTCTTCACCTATTTCTTTTAAGATATTGATTATAATTCCATCATTACCTGAAAGCGTTCCCTTCTTCATGAATTTAATTTCATATCTCACTTTTCATTTAAAATCCTGGGCAATTGAGGATATAGTAGTTATAAGGTACTTTTCTTTGTTCTTTATTGCTACATAATTCTTGATAGAACCCTTTTACACACTTTCTTATTAATTCTTTTTCGCACTATTTTACAAAATTTGCTATAATTTCATATTTATTTTTTTCTTCATAAATTGTCTTGTCTCAATAGAAATTTTACTGGTCAATTGCTGCATTTTTCTACCAGCTATCTTTGTTGCAGTTTTTACAAATGTATCAGTTATCTTATTGATTTGATTCAAATCTGAATCATGTCCAAATCTGTTAATATTTGAAAATGATTTGCAAGTTCTAATTTCAATTTTTTGGAATGTTTCTGAAGATTAGGAACATCAATTGTGAATATTATTTTTCTTAATAATTTTTGTCTTTTGCATTAACATGAATCTTACAACTCACTAATCGATAATCACTTCCTGTGTCTAATTTATTTAAGAACATTGAAATCCTGAAATACATATTTCCTGTTAATCAATGTAATCCAATTCTTCTGTACCTTCATGTGGATGTTTCTATGCTCATTACTGTTTAATATTTTTCTCATAAAAAGAATTCATAAAGTTTTTCTTTTTCTGCAAACTCCACAAGTTTATGACCTCTCATTTCTATCACCATAACCAAATTTGCCTACAGCACTTTCATCTTTCAATTGTTTACCAATTCTACTATTAAAGTCTCCAATGGCAATTTTAAAATGTTATTTGGTCTGATGAAAAGCTTTTTGTACATTCATATAAAAATCCTCTACTACTTCATCACAATGAGAACTTGGTGAGGCATAAACTTGAATTATTTGCATTTGTTTTCTGTGTATTAAGTTGAATAATTAATTTTTCCACTATCTGATACACCATCAATCTTCCAATGTTCTTTTTCCATGTTTTATTTATAATGAATCTTACTCCACTTGTCTGTTTAATATTTGTAACTTTGTAGTACAGTCTGAATCCATTTTTTAAATCAATTGTCTCTTCATCTTTTCTTCTAACTTCACAAAGTCTTATACTGTCCTATTTAACATTATATAGTTGTTTTTTCAATTCTTGCAATCTTCCTTCCCTTGAAAGTGATCTGCAGTTATAAGTACCTAAATAAAAGGTCATCATCAAATGGCAGACTGGATTTGCAATTAGGAGATTCTTAGCACCTTCAGCCGCCAACCACTGCCTTGGTCTTTTATCTCGGTTGCCTGATAACTCGTAACTGAAATATCAGTTGAGTGTTCTTGAAAGTAGAATGAATGTGTGTGTATTTTTTTTTTCTAATAGATATTTACAATCATGACAGACAAAAATAAATCATGGCCCTATTAACCAATAATCTCACCACACTGGCTAATAAGTATTGGTGAGCAGCCCATCCATGTTCGTATACTACATGAATAATCACAGCAGCAACGGCAAGAACTATGAAATGGACATCAAGAAATTGCCCTGCTTAGTTTCTTTAAGGCCTCCAAAAAGAATCACAGGTTCTTTTTTCAGTTAACAGCAAATTTCTTTCTGCAGCTTTAACATTACAGTACTAGCCAAAAAAAAAAAATTTACAAAAATAATCCACAATCATGGTTTTATTTATTAACAAATAGATATTTTCAAATGAAATTCATCAAGATACATACAACATACATATAATAAAATAGCCTTCCTACCATTCACTTCAAAAACTAATTTTCTTTAAAACAGGCAAACATAAGAAATGGTGATCATGTGATGTTTAGTGGTTCAATATCCTTTAACATCAAAGAATATCTTCATAAGATTGATGGCCTCAGATTCAAGACAATATATCGACAGAGTTTCTTTTATTCTGATGATAAATTTTTTTAATCTGAGGCCATCACTTTTATGAAGACATTCTTTGATTATTATAGAAAGTTAATTTTTGAAGTGAATGATGGGAAGGCTATTTTGTATATATATGTTTACATATCTTGTTGAATTACACTTGAAAAGGTTGATTTGTTAAGGCATGATATCATGGTTGTGTTAGAATTTTAGTAAAAAGTTTGATTTTTTGGCTAGGATTGTAATGTTATATGATTTTCTATTTTATAAATAAATATATTATATCTTTTTTAAAAAAAAGATCTTTCTTGAATTACAAATAATAATATTTTACATTTGAAATGCAACATCTTGTTATTGACAGTTATATGTGAAATAGTCAAATTATTTACTTCTGCCAAATAACTTTTTCTTCATTTCATTTCTTGGTTGTATTATTTCAGATTATTCAAGCAGAATACTGTTTAAATATTATTAGAAAATTGGTAAATAAAAAATGATGCTTGGTCGAGTAAATCATTGCAAATATCAAGGCAAATTTAAACATTCCATGTCTATCTAAGCAATCTCATAAGCTTTACAAATATAATATTTGTGTTTAAACTAATAATTTCAGATGTGAATTTCTATGAAAGTTTGTCATTGATTATGCCATCCAATGTAACTTCATAAATTAACTATCAAGATACTACAACTATTAATAAAATTACAAATTCTTTTTTCCTCTCCAAAAGCTCTATTTCTGTGAAAATATCTCCTCTTCCCCCAATAGCATTTATTTATTGTTTGCATAATATTATTTTGTGGTGATATGACAAATTTTTAGTGCGTATTTGTGAAAGAAAATGTATATTGATGGTACCTGAAATGTTTAAAATGACCCTAAAGCAAAGGAAAATCTAAGGAATGAAAGAATATACATTATATTCTCTGAGTATATATAGCTATTTTTAAAAGTCAGTAAAATATGGATAGAACATTGCTAAACACTCCCTATTCATCAATTAACAAGTGTGATAAAATAATATTTTGTTCTGCAATAGACTTTTAAAAGGGTTTTCTTTTTTTTTTTTTTATCTTGATCAAGCTTAATTACTCTCTGCATTAAGTTACTAGTGCTGTTGCTGTAAGTTGAAAGTAGATAATATATCTATGAAAGTCCTTTTTATTAAATCTAAATATGTGACCTGTAATAGAGGATAAAATCTTGTCTACAGACTCAAGTTATATTATTCCTTTAAGGCAATTTTGAGAATTTACACAAACTAAATGTCAATCAAAATCATTATTAATTATCTGCTAAAGACATTCCATGTGAAACAATTTTCTCCCAGCTTTATGTCTGTTATTTTGCTCTAATGTTCAATTATATAACTTCTACCCTATAGGTTTGTCATATATTTGTGAGGAATTAGTCTATTCTATTAAGATTAATAATGAATTATTGAACAATAATATTATCTTTTAATATAATATTGGAAGATGAAGACTTCATGAAATCCAGTGAAAGAAAGGCATTATTGCAATCTTTAAATGTAGAAAAAAATTCAATGGTGTTAATGGAATTTTTTTCCAGAGAACAATATGTATCCTAAGCTTATGTCAAAATGAAAATGTCTTATTTTTACTTTTAATTATTCAACACAACAGTTTTTTATCTATGATTTTACATGTCCTATACAACTTTTGTGTTATTATTTAATTTTTATATGAAATATAGTATGCTATTAATAATAATATATTACATGGAAAAAGATTCTATAGTATTATATTATGAAAAAAAAAGTTAAAATTTAAGTTTAAATGTTTTATTTTAACCAGACTTTTAATGTTTGGATGTAAACAGAATATTTTTCAAATTTGAATAATTCGTATGACACCATATAACTCCCTTTTGTTTTTTACAAGTTTTGTTTATGAAAATGATTTTTATAAAGAACAAAATTGCACGATTAAAAAGAATGAACAATTACAAAATGGAAGTTAAAATACAATCAGATTCACTCTGGATTAGTTCTCAGTATTAGACAAGTATGAAATGTTTATTGACAGATTGAATGAACAACAATTTTTTTTTTTTTAGTTTACCTCAATCAATTTAAATTTTTATGGGTTTTTTTCTCCTGATTTTTAATAAATATTGTTTTTTGAAATTTTCCTTTTTTATTTTTATAATCAGGAGTTCTAATGCATCAATGCTCCATATTTGGTGCAGTGCCAAATTGGCCATTAAACCCATTGCATAACTTTTTCATATTTTATATCAAGTTGTGTATTTTCTTAGATAATGGATTCTTATTGATTTATTTCTACCTTGAATTAATTTTCTGTATAATAATATATAACTATCTTTTTATATACATAATATGAAATATGTAATGTTTCTACTTCTATAATTACTTTTTTAATTCATTAGATTTTACTCTTTGATATTTCATTCAAACATATTTTAAGTCATATGTATGCACAATTAAAGTTGTGAAAGTAAAATGGTATTGTATAAAATATGTATATATTATTTATGCATTTTTAAATTTGGTATCTGTTATTATCTGCAGTAATTTCATTGATAACAAGATGTTTGTAATTTTTTTTTAAATTAATGCATTTTTGATGTAACTGGAAAATTTTAATCAAAGTAAATCAGAGTATTTGTTTTATAAAATAGATGAAATTTTAGCTAATAATTAGTTATTTAAAAGTCATCTCCAATTTAATACTAAATTAAGTAAACTCCTCTTAATTAAAGGCTGCTTTATTAGAATTTTGATTGGAGTAAAGATAATCATGATTATTGTTGATGTTTAGATCTGTTCATGATAATTAAAAATATCTGAAGTAGATTTAGTTTTTTTTTTTTTTGAGGAAATATATATATAGATGAAATAAATAAAATGTAATGTTGAATAAGATTCAAAAAACCTGAAATCTTTTTAATAAGTGTTGTAGCATGCATTGCTTTACAATGATATACAAGGATTTGAGTATTTGTACATCCTTATTTATTGCAAAAGAATCTTTTCTATATTACTCTAGCAATTTTTTTTATATTTATTTTACATGTTTTTCCCCCTATTATCTGTCAGATGTCTCTTATTTTTTAATAATATGTTTGTCATATTATTTCGGTCTCTTAATTTTTTAATGAAGTTAATTATCTCTCTTATTCTTTTAATCATATATTTTACTTTAGACACCCCACATAGACACACTTAACACATTATTCTGTGTATTTCATTGTATAATCTTTAGTCCCTATTTCTTTTTTAAATTATATCTCAGATCCACAGGTAAGTAGAATATGTTTTAAGAGTTCGTTCACTTAAATATTTACTTCTGCCAATTCATCCAATTTCAGTTCTGATTAATTTCCATTTTACAATCCTAAGCCTCACAGATAAAGGCAAAAGCCAGAACCCAGTCTGAGATTGGAAATTTAAATGTACAACCATTTATATAATCATGATTATCCAAGCTAATTATAGATGCCAGTAAAATAGAAAGTCATTCTTGTTTGTTTAAGCTAAAGAATCAAATGATTTATTATTATTAATACTTTAAGTTATGGAAAAAAAATAACTGTAGCTAGAAAAGAATTGAAGTCACTAAAATATATTATTACTGATTATAGAGTTAGATCTATATAACTGATTAAGAAGATTGGCTTAGGTTCAAAATCTTAGGACATTTTGAATTTTAGACTTTTGTTTTGAATAGTGAAATAGAGTTTTAAGGTTTATCTGCATCATTTCCATTATTGAATTCTAATTTTCATTAATACAAAAACCAGGAACCAGTGTGAAAATGGAGATTTTTTATGCATTACCATATGATAATCATGATTGATCAAGCTTGCCATAGATGATATTAAAGTAGAGCTGCCCTGTTTTTATTGTATAAATAATATTTAGAAAGAGATGTTCACCATTATTTTTGTTAACCATAATATATTGTAACGGTACACATTTATGCCGTTACATCACTGCCAAATAATAAATGAAATATCAACAAACAAAACCAAGTACAAATTTAGAAAAAAAGAAAATTAATGAAGTTGTTTAAACCAATATATATAAATTGCACAGATGTAAAACTATTAAATAATTACTTAAAAGTAAGTTAAAGTAAAAATCTAAAGATTAAAGATTAGTATTTTTTTAAAAAGTAATGTAAAAAAAAACAATTAAAAATATTAATTAGTTTCTAGTCAAAAAAAAAAGTATGTTTAAATCTTAAGTAAAATGTAAATGATTGGTCTTGCATTGGTGGTCAAGAGGTCAGCGTGACTGCCTTGCACTTGCAGGCAGTTGCCCGGGTTGCGGGTTCACGTCCCGCTGATGCTATGACACTTAAAAAAAAAATGGAAATGATTGTTCTATTAAAATGTAATAAATGTAAAGCAAATGAGCGCTTGGGGCACTTAAACAGTGTAAAGTCAGATAAGAGATAAAAATTGAAAGATTATTGTGTTTCCCACTTTGGAGCAGATTAGCAATACAGTTACCAACAAACACACAGTCCAAAAATGAAAACCATCATGGCCAATAAGATTGGAGCAACGTCAGGAGCGATCGATCCGAAAATTTGGCGATAAGGGAGGCCTAATACTATAAAAATAAAAATAATTGAATAGATGAATGGATTATTGTTTGACTATTGATTGAATGGTGGTGACCGGTTAGAAATACTTTGCAACTGTATTGCAGACTCCCATGATAAAGGAGTCTTGCAATAGTTTAGTTTCCTTTATTTGCACTGACTGAGGCAGCCTCCCGAATGACGGTTCCTGAATGAATGGCAAGCAGCAGTTTCATCCCCAAGGAGAATAATTTACAAGATATGACAACTAGGATGGACTTCCATAAATCTGCCGAAATCCGGAGCATTCATAGACTTACCATGGGAAGTATATAAACTTTGATATTCAATATGAACTTTTGGATATGTTAAACAAACTTTCAATTAGTAACCTAAGAGTAACTTCTAAATAAGCTCTTATCTGATGAGCAAATGAACCCTAAATTAATCTTATGTTTAACGTTTGCTATCAACCATTTTCATTTTCGTTAACTAAATTAAAGTGTAGATGGTTATATAGATTTGTTAAGTTTAGATTAGATTATGTGGGGTTAATTTTGGACTATTTGTTTTATAGTGAAATCAATGCTGATGGAGGGATTTATGGCTTGTTATGTCAGAGTAATCTGAAGCGCGTTACCATACAGGGCTTTGTACCCAAATGAATGCATGGCCCAAAAAGTATAGCCATCATGTTGTTATTGGTGATAGAGGTTTTCCCTACACCATTTGATTCTTTACGCTCTATGGATTGGGACTATAAGTCAGTGAGGACCACTCTCCCTCCATTTGGAGCATTTAGTTTTCTCAATATTTTTATATATGATTTCTTCGTCAAACAGATGCGCATTCCTGTACTGGACGAGGATCACTTCTTTAATAATATCATGCTACAGCCGCACATTCCTGTCAGCATAGTTTTATGCTAACATTTTCGTGTTGCATTAGTTGCATCTGTGTATCAGGAAGCTAGCATTGGTTTAACTGAAAACTTTTTAACCTGAGGTTAAATGATTTGAAAATCTTTAAGTGTGTATTCTATGCTGTCTATTTATGCTTAAAATAGTAAATTATATAAAAACTTCCATCTGTGCACATTAAAATAAATATGATTTAAATCTATCTAATAGTGTTAATGTAATCCTCAAATCTGTTTTATATATATGTGCATAATAAATGTTCATCTTATTCGTGCTGGCAGTGACTTATTGTTTTACCTTTTAAAATATATAGTTCAATATAAGTAAAAATAAGATATATTATAAAACTCAGCTTCTGCTTGAGCTAGTGACAAGGGCTAACGGTCAATAAAAGTTGGATCTTATCAATATGTATCTGCCTACTGTATAAATTTTTTAGGTTCGAATAACCTAGTGGTGCTCTGGTATGGCAGATAAGTTTGAAAACGACCACCCGACCATTATAATATATTAATGAAAATGTTAGAGGATAGCATGGTTTAATTGTATTGATATCTTTTTTTAGGACCAGATTCTTGATCGTTTATAAATTTATCATACTTGAATATCATTCAAGAATTCTTTCCTCAGTCTACCCATCTAATCTCTATTTATTTTACTATGTCATTCTGATTATCTAATAATGTCTAATGCTTTATAATTCTTGCAGTAGGTTCTTACTTTTGATTAGATATATTATAATTGTTACATTCTATATCAAATAATTAAATGACTAGATTTACACATTTAATTAGTCTTAAAATTTAGTAAATTTATTGTTATAGTAAGTTCATTTAGTGAGTCTAGAAACTTGACATACTTTAGAAAAAAAGGCTTTATATTATTATTGATCAGTTTGATTGTAGTCTGTAATTTATTTTAAGAACACTTATTTATGCTATCTAAGTGGAAATAATAATGTATGGTACATATTGTTTTGAGGCATTGTATGCATTATAAACTTTTAATATATCTTTTCTCTACAATTTTGAACACTGACTAGTAAATATGTTTTTATTTAAGTTATCTAGCAATCAATGTAAGAAAATTATTATCTGTGGATGCTTGATTTAGTTGCTGATTAAAGGCTATGATAAATAAAGTAAAAGATTCAAAATTGATTTAAATAGCAGGTGATTGCTTATCATTATCTTTTTTGTTTGGTTTTAACACTTCAGTCAGATGTATTAATGTTTGACTCAGTTAAGAGGATAGGCAAAATCACATTCTTTGATGAATGAGAACTTAAAGAGATGGAGCAGAAACCCCACTAGTCTTACTATTGATTAATTTAACTGAACTAGTTATCTATTGCATGATCCAGATGAACATAATGAAGCATATTGTGTTTTGCCCTGATGCATGATGGTTATTAGCACTTTTTTTTTTATTAATTGTATATATATATATTTTTACAGTCTACCTGTGATCCTATTCTAAGAATTTGAGTGAGAACATGTTATTACCCAAGCTTCAAGTAGGTATATTTATGAGCATGAAATAATTCCCATCTCAAGCACCAATCTATCAATTAATAAGAATTATACCCCTCGAAAACAAAAGAAAAGATTCCAGTGGAACTTTTTGGGGTACCTTATTTGGACTAGCTTAGTCTCAAGGTCTGGGAGACAATGTCTATCAGGAGAACAAAGCTGAGGCTACCTTACAAAAAAACATTTATATATTTTATAATTTCCTTATCTGCCCTACGAATCTCATTATTTTATTTCTTTTAGAAATATACGGTAATGAATATTAGTAAGCTTTTATAAATAATAACCCAGAAATTATAAGAATCTCATAATTCAAATAAATACACAAGTTATAGCTTAAATTCTAATATTTATTAATACACGTATATATTAATATCGCAAACATATGACTCATTCATTCCGATACATATATATATACTATCAATGTACACATTCACAAAAGAGTGTAACTGTGCGTCAGAGTTGTATTTATTAAATAATTTAATATATTTTCTACAATTCTTTCTTTAAGTTGAACCCATGCGCATATTCGTTAATTTATTATTATATGTTCACTTAATATATAGAGAGAAAGTCAAAGTTACCTCATTTGACCACGAACGTTCGCGTTTTAAGGCTGATGATCTGTAAGCTTGCAATATTATAATGGTGATTATTTTAGAGAGAGTTGTCGGTCTGAAAGGTGATGAAAGATTCCATAACATTTTCACATAAGATAATCCATCCTAGAGGTTAGGTAGATGATTCTAAATTGATTGAATGAAAGTTCTGGCTGTTTGAAGTTCCGTGATCATTTCACTTGCTTGAAATAGACAGCAAAAGTCTCCATAGGCAGGTCACAAAATAGCTGTCCACTGAGCCGGTTCAACGAATCTACACGATTCTCCTACCCCAGCATTTTGATGGGATCCATTCTTATTAATTTTTATTAATTAATCCTCAGTTTTAAGCAAATTTACTTTTCATGTACTAAATCATAAAAAATATATATAGTTCTTTTCTTTTAACTATTTTTCTATCCATATGCCAATGACCATTTCTCAGGAATGCTTTTAGCTTCCATTGTTCCAAAATACTAATTTGGCCAGTTCTTGGAATTCCGATGACAAGTGTCATTAACAGAAATCGCCCATGGCACAATTTTTAATTCCTTTCATTACTCTCCAGCCTTATATTTTAATTTGCTTTTGTTAAGAAATATGTGCTACAAATGACATTATCTAAATAACTATAACTTATGATATTAATAAACAACAAAAATATAAAAATACAACTCCGCACATAACCACTTTTCTTCATCTTCACATACAAATCTGTTAGTAATTAATTCTACGCAACATCACAACATGTGTAATAAATATATATATGTATATGTTAATGCCTTTAAATAGTTAATGTATTTCACTCACACTCTTTTGTAACAGTGTTCGAATGTATATCTAAATTTTCTTGCATCTATCAATTTAATTCATAATAACAATTGTAATAAACACTTGTAATCATTATTGCCTTTTACTTCCTTTAGTACTCATATTCGAACCTAGCTACTGTTACAATATATTTAACTTTTAATAAGATTTTCTATGAATTTGAATGTTAACTTTTTTTATCTATCTTATGTCATTTTCTATAAGTTTTTGGTCTAATTTTATCAAAATCCAGGAATATAAAATTATTGTCTTATATCACTAGTTGGTGAATCTTTTATGACAATAGATTTTTTAAAATTATATTTCTGATTCTCTGCCAATATTTATAGTACTACTCTTAAAGAATATTTAACTGATATAAAAGAATGCAAGGCAAAGACTTTAGGTATTTTGGAATGCTCTTCAGAATCTTTAACTAACTGGAAAAGTCTAGCTTTGATATGACTAAAAATTATTAAGTCTTTTAGTTTGCTGAAAGATTTAGAAACAAGTTTTGATTTAAATAATTATAATGTTGGATTATCATTGTTTATCTGCAGATTCAATAGATTTAGTTAATTCTTTGTTTGAATTGTTGATGTCATTAATAAGTACTTCTGTATCCATAAATAAATTTACAGGATAGTAGTTTTGCTTAGTGTTTTTACTTCCAAATTCTTACAGGCCTATTATTAACATGAAGTAGCACTGTGTTTGTTATATGCATAGCTATTTTTTCAATTGATACTTTTATTTGCTGTTGGTATCATCAAGACTCAAAGAATGAATGTGTGGAGATTGATATAATATTAGGATTTCACAGTTTTAGTGATTTATATCTGGCAGTTAATCAAGGATATATATTTCATGTTTAGATTTTGCTTGTTGAACATTTTACATCAAATATTACTATTTTACTCTAGTAGTAACTTTTTTATATACTAGAATAAAAAGAGCTGTCTGATAAATGAGTTCATAAAAAATATAGTTTTATTATTTAAATATAAAATATTTTTAAATTAGAAATTCTTAGTTTGTAGACAAATTGACTTAATTGATACTATTTTAAAGAATAGACTTAAGATATTTTTAAGGCATATTCGTCACATTTTTTATGTGATGGAATTGAATTTCCCAGTAATGAAAAGAATTTCATGACATTTCATAATTTATTTATTTTTTAAATATTTTTTTTAGAATTGTATACAAATATTGTAAAAGTCAAATTTTATGAAAAATTATTATTAGACAGATTGTATTTAATTTGATTAACATTAGATATGCAGTTTTAATAATTAAGAACATTTTTACCATGATTGAAAGGTTATTTTTTAACAATTAACTAGTTAAGTCAAGGATTACTAACTCTTAGGAGATCAGTGGGAATTAAAGGATCTTTAGATTGTTGATGAGAAATAAAGTAGTTTTTAGAAGGGTTTTTTTTTAGAAATTTTAATATTCACTAGAAAATAATAAAATCTGTTACTTTGCCAATAATTGTTGAAAAGAATATATAACTTTTAATAAAAAATAATATTAAAAATAAATAAATTTTGATGTTTTTGGTTACAAAGTATCAAATATATATTATTGCTGTTTTCCTGAAGGTTTGTGATGATGGTGTTCTAATTGTATTTTTATATTGGATTATTTTCATCATCTAATATGTGTATTGAATGTCTTTTAGAAAAATTTAACTATTTAAATATTCCATGCTTGGCATCCTGTTAAATTTTTAATTTCTTCCAATTGTAAATTAAAAAAAAAATTTCTTTGATATTTGTATAATATATTTCAATTAAAAATTATCTCAGATAACTTTTGAAAACTGTTAAGATACATGAAGTTGTTTGTCGAAACATAATTTTACTAAAGTTTAGTATAACAGATTTTTTGATTACATTTTAAGATAAAAAAAGTAACTCAAATTTTAATAACAAATTTTACATGTTTGTATGTATGTGCAAAATTAACTCAAATCTTAAGATTTTTAGGACTTAAATTTTATCATTAATTTATATTTCATGTCCAATGCTACTATACAAAAATATTTTTATTTTATCATTCATCAATTCATATATGATTGAAGTTGGATTTAGCTATGCTTACACACTTATAATTAAATAACAAAACATATTTAACTTGGAAGAAAGAGGAGAATTAAGATTAAAGCTTATAAATCATGAACCCACTGTAAATGTTCTAATAAAATTTAAACTCATCCTTTACATAAAAATTAACTTTTAATTCAGTATAAAAGTGTCATGTTGTTTAAGTTTTTTTTAGACTACTGTTATTCAAAAACCTTTATTAAAATAGTTTTAAAAAAATATTTAATATCAAAACTTCCATTGGAGGTGTTTGGATTTTTATGGTATTATCAAAGGGTCATTGAGGTAAAAGGTTTGACAGCACTATGAATTAAACTAAAAAAGTATATAAGATGTGCCTTTCCATCTTTTATATATATGGTAACATTAAATATGAGAGTATACTTTTCTTTTAATATCCCACAGATTTGGGAGCCATTTGTAACAGAATAAATATGTGTATGCTAATCTCTGTTATAGCCCCTCTGGTTTGGATGGCCTTTATAACAGAATAAATATGTGAACTAAGGAAAAATAATTGTAATTGAATAATTCCCGTGAATTGTAGTGTTATTTGAAACATAATGAAAATAATAAATTAAACTAAAATGATTAACAATCTAATACTTAAGGTAATAAACAATGATAATAATCTTTGTTATAACTTCATAAATTCCAAATAGCATTTACAACTGATAGAAAACAAATCAAGCCTTATTTCAAAATATCTTAAAATATACACATTATTTATAATAAATCAAAGATAAAGCCATAAAATTAAATATCACTGTCTTATAAATAACAGTATATTCCTGTAATATAGATCCTTTATAATAGAATGAAAATAATAACAAAGAATTACACATATAAACTTTAATATTCCTTATGAATCAATACATTGTTTATAATAATGCAAACTTGTAACAAAAGTCAAACATTATCTATATTTAAACTAAATGATTCATAGATTGATGAAATAATCATCTTAATATCTCCTACAAGTTTACAATATCATTATCTAACAAAATATATAGCTCAATAATTGATTCCTAGTTTCAACTAAATAAAATAAAAGCACTGCTAACCCAGTTATATTATTCCATTAATTTCAACATACTCTTATTAGCTAAGCCAATTATAATAAGATTAAATGCTTAATAATAATACAAAATCAGTTAACTATCTTTCTATTTTTATCTACTTAACTTATTGGCTGGCGAAGCGGCCATATTGAATATTTAAAAAATTATGTTAACCCACAAATTTTATCATAAATAAAGTTTGTATCTTTCAAAATCACATAATATATATTGTTTGAAAGATAAAACATCAAAGAATGTAAGAAGCTGAAAAAATATAGTCATTGATATTCAAAATAATAATAATAATAAAAATTAATATTTCTAAAAATTTTCATTATTTCATAAATTCAAAATTTTCATTCTTAAATTTTAAATCTATGCCTTTGTTAATAACTTCATTGCATTCCTCATTAAATTTCTAATTAATTGATGTGTCATATGACTTACCTAAGGCAATTCATCACTTCAATACTTCAAGGAATAAAGACATTACTACCTTTCAATTTTTCCTAGTAGCCCTTCAAAGTGTTTTTCTATACAGGCGTTTGCAATGAATATGACATCCCTGATAACAGGTAGTTAATATTGATCAATAATTAGTGTAATTTGAATATTATAATAAAGAACTTCAATAAAGTTTGTAATTTATTAAAAAATTAGTCATTAATTTTTATATTAGAGGAAAATAGGAGGAAAAATTAAAGAAAAAAACTTTTTTATTGTAAATAAAATTTATTTATTTATTAATGATGCAGTAATCAATACATACAAAATAAAATAAAACAAAATAATAAAAATAACTTATATATAAACTAAAAAAGAAATCATACATAAATTATTATTTTAAAAAAAGCAAACAAAATTAAAATTATACATAAAATTATTAAAAAAATTAAACAAAATTAAAATTATATATAAAATTATTATAAAAAGTTAAACAAAGATAAAATTATACATAAAATTAGTAGAGTAAAAAGCAATACAATTATAAAATGCTAAATTTATTGTAGTTAGTGGTGATGAAAGCATATCTACAATTCACTTAGGACAGATTCCGATTCCATAGTCATTGCAGCTAAACAAAACAAAAAAAAAAGGGTTAGAGTCAATGCTATGTAGTATATTAATAATAATACACTATTATTTATCTTACTTGGCAGCTTATGGTAAACACTTCATCTTCTTAGATAGAATTTACCTAAAATATAAAATCAAATGATTACTACAAAATGATAGCTTACAATTAAAATAATACTGCAACCAAATGCAAATACAACTTGCTGATTGGAGATGGCTGTTAGTTGACCGTCCTGCAGAAGCTGAGTGTTGTGGTGTCAGATGCATCACACTTTCACTATGATAGATAGCAAGCAGTTTGTCAAAGCACTTTTGGCAGAATGTGACAGGTCCACAGTCCATGCAGCCCAAAAAAACTTTCATGGTTTTGCTTCTTTTTTAAGCAGACAACACATCTTTTTTAGGAATCTTGTGTTGGTGAAGGTCAACTAGGCTATGCTTTCCACTGGTACGATGAGCCATATGTGTATAATATGATAATTTGTACGGTTATTCATTCTTGAAGAAAAACCATCAGTGAGACTATCTGATAAGGCTCACCAAAAAAGTAAAAGTGTTTCCACTTCTGTTTCAGAGTCATATATTCTGTGTACAGACTGTGTGCATTTGTAACTGCTGTATCGAAGCAGTGCCAAAAAGGATGCATTTGTCATCAGATAGACTTTCTCTTCCAACCATACTGAAGTTGTTTTCAATTGGCCAAGTCTACTTCACCCATGTAGCAGTTGTATGTTTTTATTGCAGGTGGCATGGATATGAATGATATATCCCATCTTTGTGACTTCTGGTAACAGCATCATTACCAGAAGGTGGATAAACATTGGTGAGCATTAGAATTGGCTTCTTATCCATCCAAATTTAAAATTGAAGACCACTGTCTTGATCAATTACAAAATGTAAGTCTCCCCTATTCATTTTTTTAATTATAATTTTTATGTCTTTGATACTGTCTGGGATACTTCTATTTATATTCAGTGTGCCACAGCAGTAGAATTTGTTTGCAGATAGCTCTTTTGCTAACTGTACGTTTGTAAAATATCTATCACAAAAAATAATATGATGCTGTTTGGATAGATATGGCAAAACTACTGAAAGCACAGTTCGAGTACCCAGACTTTGCCCAGCATCTGAAGTTGTACTTTTGCCTATATACAACTCCATATGGGATACATATCCATTATGGCTATCTGCATACATCCACCATTTGAACCTTCACTTTATTGGTTTTGAGGGATCAAATTGTTTCATGCTATTATGACCAGTAGGTTTGGTAATAGCTTCATCAACTGATATCTCTCTATGCATTTCATATGTAGCCCTAAAATTTACATTGCAGTAGTCTATAATTGGCCTAAGTTTATATATTTGGTCAAAATCTTTACTTTTAGCATTTGGCTTTTTTTTTTTTGTTAAAATGTAGACAAGACAAAATTGAATAAAATCTATTTTGGCTCATAATATTTTCAAAAAATGGTTGTCTTACTTTCAAATCGGAACTCCATATGTCATCTAATTCATATACTGGACATATGGAAGAAATGCCTATTATCATGCCAAAAAATGCACATAATTTGCGATGTGACAAATTTACCTAATCATGAACTTTTTTTTTGTTCATTTCAAGAAAATTTCAAATATTTTTTTATTAAATAATAATTGAAAAAAGTTTAAAATTGTATACTCACTCATGGTAGAAAACTTGAGCCCAGGAGATTTAGTAAAATTTGATACCCCTCTAATGTTAATTGGCAACGCATTCAGATCTGGTTGGGAAGATGGGCCTGGAGTTAGCAGAGCTGGAGTAGACAGACCTATAGCACTTGTATTTCAAACATTTTTTTGGTACCACATCTAACTCAGACATTTTCTCATATGAGCTGCAAGAAGCTTCAGAGATCCAAGGCTCACAAAAAAATTTGCTGGAAACGGTAAAGTCTTGTATATTTCCTCTTTTTACTTTTACAGTGAAAAAGATTTCCATGAAAATGAAAAAAGTGAAAAAAGGACAAAAAAAATTAGTTAGTTGAGTACAAAAATTATCATAAAAGTCAATTTTTGAGATAGAAAAATAGAACTTAACATTTTTTGAAAGGTAAAAAAAAGATGGATCCGAAGATGTAAAATATGCATGTGCAGACCATGTAGTTTTCCCATAATTCTAAACCGAAACCGGATATTGTAAATTCAAAAATTCTATAGCACTTTCTTTGTTCGTAATAATGAACTAGTTAAAATATAAAATCAAATCATTCTATTAAATAACCTTGAGATTTTTAATATTCAATCATAACAATATATAAAATAAATGATAGATTTCTATTTGATGCTTAAACCAACAATTGACAAATCACATCCAATTACTCTTCAGTTTATTAAAATTAAGTTATTAAAACATTAGATTGCAACTGCCAAAGGACATGAAAGATTGGTAGATTTATTATAATCAAATATTAATATTTAAACTAAATTTATGATCCACACTAATGAATTTTAAATATAATTAAAGCAAATTATTCTACTCTGTGACAGCTTTATAACTGAATAACATTACAATCTTTGTAGTTACCAACATTCATTTTTAATTAATAATAACAAAATAGACTGCAACAATTTTCTTCAATAATTATCCTATTTGTATCTTTATTAATTATCAATTCATATATAATTTCTATTTTAGTATATGTATTACCTGTTACTAACAAAATAATTATAATAATCTTCCAATTATTTATTAAATATTTAAGAATGTCAAATCAGTCAATTTATTACTGTATAAAATCTATGCCTGATCCAAAAATAAACATTAAATTCAGTCAAAGAAAATGATATATAATTGCACTTTCTTTCCATCCTATGGGTTTGATTTCCAAATTATTTTTATAACTGCTTCTAATGAATTATGTGGTATAATCAACAAATATGATTAACCAATAAATTTGTATTATAAAATTGAATGGCAACCAAGCAAGTGTATTTGTTTTAAATTAATTCAAAATTTATTAACAAATTGATGTAAATTAAAATCAAAAAAATATAAGTGATGAATAAACAGTTAAAATACATACATATAATCCAATTATGCTTTAAGCAATAGGGTTTCAATTGACATTAACTGTATATTTAAATAAGTGATTGAACATCAATCTCCACGTATTGGTTACTAAATAAAACATGTTTATGTAACACAAAAAAATATGATACATTCATACTTTTCAAAATATAAGAGAGTTCAAGATATATCTTTTTATACTTCCTCTTAAAATACATAGTTAATCAAAATACAAAAGAAAATATATATTGTAACAGTTGGGAGGTTTTCCTACATTTTCCCTTTTGAAATTATATATTTACTGTACCGGACCATAGTTCCCTGTGGAATTCTACTCCTAATCTTGCACTGAGCATGAAGTGATCAAGATTTAACAGGGGAAAAAATGGATACCAATTTAGCCGATTGTCTGTACTCATATATATTGGTACTTCCAGCTAAAAAAGAGTGAATTGACAGGACTGCCAGTTAAAAACCCACTTTAGTTGATATCTTATTTGAATGCCGAATATTTAGAACCCATGGTATGTACACATCTTTGAAAAGTCTATTACAAAATAACTTTTGCACGCCACTCCTAGAAAAGAATGAAAAATGAATTTCCCCCTCTTAGAAGGATGTGCAATACCATAAGTTCAGCAGAGCATAAGAATAATATTTAACACCCTGGTAGAGCGATATCCCATGTGGCTAGCTCAGTATTCTACATCTAGGGTCTTCAATGGGTAAGTTAAATGGTTATTATTGGTACATGATTGATAAGGAAAGAACACATTTTATCAAATAAATAATAATACGAAAGCGAAACAAGTTTAATATTATGATCAAATATTTATTTAATCCCAGATACCCACCACCATTTCATACTTAAAATGATATAATAAAAATAAATAAATGAATTATTATCACAAACCCGTATATATATTTGATGCTTTGAAATTGATAAATATATAAATACAATTTAAATGAATAAGAAAATATATATATCCCTAAAGCTATTTACAGTACAATGTTTCATAAAGAATGGAAGTGGTCTGAGCTTTTTACCCTGTAGAAATAAGTTATACTTTGTGTGATTTCGGTTATACAGGCATACACTTCTACTCAGGACTGTAAAACCTTTTTTTTTATTGATAGTAAATATAATAAGGAAAACAACTATGTATATGTATATTTGCATTATGAAATATTTCACTAATTTCATATTTTTCAACATGTCAATAAGGTTGCGTTAGCTCAGATACCATATAGCACTCAACATGAGGTACTGTATCTATTTGCCTTTTACGATAAATTCTTATACATGTATATACTTGCAGCACAATTATACACTCACTACTGTTCTAAATATAAAGTTATTAGTGGACTTGCTTACGGGAAATTTACAATAAATAAACCCTTTGGCACTCATCATAAGGTGCCACAGTGACAAAAAATAACTTAAAAGGATATACGGATAAATACATTTTTAGATACTTAACATGTGGTATCGTATTTACCGAATATTACAAGTATATGTGCGCGTATATACACATGGATATTTATGTATGACAATTTTCAGGAGTAACAACAAGAAGAAAAACAAATAGCAACAAAAAAGAATCTAATTGCAACCTTTGTTGAAAATATTAGAATTTGAAATAGACAAATGAATTAAAAGATTTAAGTAAAAGCTTTATCATTATGCCTGTAATAACCGTAAATTCAGTATATATATGAGAGAGACAACTTGCTCTCTCTTTTTTTTTTAAATGATTAATAATAATAAAAAATATATATTTCTAATTATCGAAAATATCATAATGGATTAATTCAATAATAAAACATTTTTAAAAGAAACTTATGTAGGCATCTTCTCCTGACTGGGCTTTGAGCGGGCTTCAATTCAACTAGCTGTGTGGTGAGGATTTCATCTCATTCGGGCATAGGCAAGACGGCTTTTGTCATCATCGTGGCCGGCTGGAACTGGCGTGATCACATCTTGGCGATTTGGACAGAGAAAGGGCGGGTGGACCAGCTGGTTTTCTACCCCACAGTCATTTTAGTGGAAGATCTGGTAAATTTCTCCATATTTTCTCTCTGCTTTAATACAATAATTATTATTAAATGTTCATTCGATATCTTGAATGGTTCATTAAATCCTTAAGAAATCAAGAGTTCTTAAAAGAACTGTATAATGGATTTTTTTCTTAGAAAATATCAGCAGTAGTCTAGTCCATAAATTAATCTCTAAGTGGCTAGATGATTGAAGAATTCCAGAGCCAAAGTAGTGAGCTACTTGAATGCCAAAGAAAGAATGAATCCCACAGCACTGACTAAAATCTATCAACCCCACTCATACCGAACCAATTCAGGTATCCCCCTGAGAAGTATGAATCAGCCAACCCTTTTAATTTAGCTTATCATTTAGATTATCAACATTCCTTTATATTTTTCCGATTAAGTTCTACATAGCAGGGTTTGAAATGTTTGTTTTCCATCTTGAATACCGAGACCACTTCATTACAGATATCAATTCAAAAGAATTTTTATTTTATATACAAAAAAAAAGATAACAGTTTAATTATAGCATTGATTATCAAATATTTTGCTTTTGGTCAGATTTTTGCCAAGGCAATTAACATTCTTTGCTTACTGAATAAAATTACAGTTTTTAGAAAAGTGATTAAGTAAAAAAATATATACAAGTATGTTGGAACAATTGCTTTAATTATTTATTTTACTAATATGTTCCAACATTTGTTTAATAAAATTTGCTTTTCTCTATTTGAATTTTTCAGAGAAAAGCAAAATACATAAAATAACATATCATAAAAATATACAAAAAATAAAAATAAAAAAATACATGAGTTTATTATAGGTACAATATTTCTGTGTCAATTTTATGTTATTTTAAATTGGTGTTTGTGGGTATTTTAATGCTCAGACCCAACTTCCATTATTAATATAGCACATTTATGTATTTGTGTGCTTAATATCTACAGATTTATATGTGTATCTGCTGTAATGTTCTTTACAGCAGATTTTGTGCATGGACATTTGATAATGCCTGGCACAATATATATATATTTTTAACTTAAAACTTTCGAAACCCTTTGATCATACACTGCTAGATTAACTATCAATAACAGGAGACTGCTCGAATGTAATCTTGATCATTTTTTTCTGATCAAAGCACCCCTCCATAACTGCTGAGAAAGCCAATCCTCTACAAGCAATTTATTTTTATTTGAGATAAGTCTTAGGTGTCATTGAGTCATATAAACTTTATATAACTGGAATATCCTGGATGAAAGGCATAGCAGAACCCAGTATTTGGAAAATATCCCAGACTAACTCCAACTCTATGAGACAGGGAACTTGGTGTATAAATGAAAACTACATATCAAACTTGCCCATTTTTTTATCATGGAGTTGCAGGTAAAGGAAAAGGAATAAAGTAAATTTTAGCAAATACTTTTTATTCCTATACACATACACACCAGTTTGTTAATATTTCCATTATACATATATTTAACACCAAAAAATATATATAATAATAATTAATAAACAAAAATAAATATGGTTTCATAAGATTAATTTATCACACACTTCTTCAATTATGTAATTCTAACATTGGTAATCTTAATAGTCCTTTCTTCATATTATTTCATTTACACTTAATAATGTCTAGACATTTTCCAGTTAAGTTTAATATATATATGTTTTAACTTGGATGTGATGTTATATCTATTTGTGACCATTTTGGATGATCATTCCTTCATGGTCCATGGGTTTTTAAGTTCGCGGTGCTCCTTTCACTCATCATGACTGACCATTTGGTCATTAGCTTCAGGTCCTTTTTTATTTTCTGGAAGTTTGGAATAGCAATAGGAGAGAATATAAATGGCAGTCATACATTATCAGTGAGACATTGTTGGCAGGAGAGAGATTGATGGTGATGGGCATTCCTATGTTTTGTTAGCAGAACATGATGTTATTTAGTTGATTATTTTACAGTCCATTGCATATTTTCTTAATAAACTACAGTCTTGCTTTTTGGTCTCCTCTTAGACAGTCTATGGCAAACTTCAAAAATAACTGCTAAACTCCAAAATACACTTCAAGCAATTGTCCCAGCGGATTAATGGATTTTACTCCTTAACTTGAACAAATTTTTTTTAAACTAACTCTTAAACTATCTATCCTGCCATTTTTATAGACTCTCCTTCTTCCTCTTGTTCACTTTTATTCATTTTTGCTTTTAATCATTAATCTTATCTTTTTTTTAGATTAATCTACTATCTTATCGGCCAGGAATTTTCCAATATTTAATTGCATTTCTGCTGATGAGATAATTAGCAGAAATTACTTATCATTAATTATTTTATTTTTCCATTTTTAATTTGGAATTACATTTTATTCCGTTTACTTCAATTTGCATTATGTTTTGACATTATACTCTATTTCTTTTTCTTTCTACAACATTTTTTTTTTTTAGAATTTTATTATTAAGGATAAAAAGAAGAGAACGAGTTCTGAATCATAATGTAAAAGTTAAATCAGATTTCATTTTCTCCATCCTTGCAATTCAATTAATAAAACTACTTTCTTCCCTTGTTCTTATCTTATCAATCTACTTGCTACTTAAGAAGACATAATTCTCTTACATATAGATATGTAAATAAATCGGTGATTAACATAAAATTAATACCAATATTTTTATAATAGCAGTAATAATGATAAACATAAGCAAATGGCCTAAGCAATAGTCTTTAAATATGGTCTTTTAAAAATAGTATCATATAGTTCTGGTGTTTATTTTTTTTTTTAATTATGATCAGATGATGTTTTGTTATTTCAGGGAAAGTAAAAATATATAAAAAGTAAGATTCGAAGTACATTTTGTTAATTTGATATTTCCAAATATCAAATTTTCTTTTCATTTAGCAGATATTTGTTCTATATAAAGTTAAAAGTGTGAAAACACTTAATTTAGATCCACGATCATGCAATTTAGATATTCTTTCATTTACCAAGTAATCAATTCATAAAACATTCATTACAAGTGAACAGATGCTAGTTTCATCCATAACAATTTTTATCCCAAGTGTAAATAATACATCAAGCTTATAAAATTATATCAGTAGGTGAACATAATCTTTGTATATATTTTTCTGTTAATTAATCTTTAGATTTCATCATTGAAAAGCAAGAATATCCATTTTTTAAAGCAAAGAAAAACATTCCATGGTTTTGTTTTTGAAAAACACTATGAATTAATTTTCATATTTCAATAAATGATCACATCTCACAGGGTTCAACAATCCTGCCAGTCAACAAATGAACATTATTGCTTTCAGCCCATTATTTTATCTATTTTTCAATCATATACTTTTTTTAAAAATCATAAGAATGAACTTAGATTTGCTTCTATTGATGCCAAAATAGTGTTCAATCTGCTTGCATCTATTTATAAATTTTTTTATTGACATCACATTAACTATAGTAATATCCTTTATTTACTACTTAATCAATTCTAGCCAGCATTCCATAAATAAAAATTTTATTACATAAAATAATGACAAAATAAAAAAGTTCACAATTATTATACATTTACATTTTTAAAATACAAATAAGATTCTTTCACTTCAACATAAATTAAATAATTAAGATTGCATTTCTTTATACTACAATGGAAATAAACTTTTTATACATATCTTTCAAATATAATATTATACAAATAAAACAGCAAACATACTAAACATTATACATTTGGATGTATTATTTGTAATCTACTATGGTGAATGCAATAACAAAAATATATAATAAAAAATAATTTTATTCAAAGTATATGCTTTATTATTAATATATCTACTTTAAAATGAATAAAATCATTTCACAATCTTATAGAATACAATTAATAATAAATGATTTTTTTTTATATCAATATTATCATTGTCAACACAGTTCAATGTTTCTTAGGTTAAAATGTCCATCATCAAAATCACACGAGAAAGAAAACAGAAATTTTATGACTTGAGATTTTATCACATACTGAAACTCATCTCAATCTTCAATAGGTACAACATCTCCCATCTACCGGTGGAGGGGATGCTATTCCCCCCCCCCTTAAAAAACTAACGACAGTGTTTTACTATTACGTTTAAAGGTATACAGTAAATCATCTTCACCTAAATATACACCAACATCCATTCTTTTCTTCTTTCCCCATCTTCATACATTCGTGTAATAATTCAATCCTAATGAATCCTAAATACTTCATTAGTATCTCACTAAAACAAAACTTATTTACTCTTTTATTCTCATCATCATAATATATTCCCATCAGTTCATTATATACCCCCAATAAATAACATGTCAAAACATCATGACTAACCAAAAAAGAAATTGGTTTATTCAATGTTCATTAACAATGTATCATAAAGTACAATTATATATCTATTATTTTTATTTTTCATAAAACTTTTAATTATAGTTGGTAAAACTTTACTATAAATTTGAAAATAACCCTTTATATCTTTATCTCTTTCAATAACCTCTTATTAATAATATAACCTCAAATTCATCATAAACAACCAGTGTCTTACATCGAAATCAACTAGCTCTTCATTTTTGCCTTAATACCACCAAAATATTAATAAAGTTTCTTTTATATAACACTTTTCCAACTTGTTTTTCAATATAGAATTCCTTTTAAGATTAACTCCATTATTCACCTTTGAAGATAAACTTATGTTCCAGAGATTTTATTTATAAAGCAAATTATCCAGTACTCCTATTAAAATTATTTAAGACCAACAATTATTAACTAGGTCTTTATCACTTATCATATTTGCACTATTATGCAAACATTTATATATCTCATTTCTTTAAATGTTATCAAAATATTCCTAATTTTAGGATTACATAACACTTCAAAATAATACTTAAGGAGCTATGAATATAAATATTTAAAAAATTATTTTCTTTGTTACTATATTCCATGCTATTTATCTTCCATAATACTATATTTTTATCAATTATTTAGTTCTGGTATCAAATCAAGTATTTTCACAATAATCCAAAAAAAAAATTACTAATACATTACCATTCTGTAAAATCGTTTGTTTAATAGATTATACCTTATTCTAATTAAAATATCAAATAAAGGTTTCACATTTTTTCATTTGAAACATATATATAATTATATTATTACCAACTAATAGAGGTTCTAAATTTCAATACATTTTAATTTTATTAAGTAAGTCAAATTTATGTGGGTAGTGTTATGGGCTTTAAACTCCTACAATTGAAGATACCAACTTTAAAATCACTTTTCTACATGAAATAAACTAATTATAAGTATGCGACTTTTTTTTCGCATTAAATAGTGAAGCTATAATTTTACTCTAATTTATAATAGCTTTGCTAAGTGCTTTCGAGATTTCATGTTTGAATCTCATACTCATAGCTTTGTAACTAACGATTGTTATGATTATGCAAATGCGTTTGAATTTTTAATTAGTCCATTGTTTAGAGAGAGCAAAACATGCCTCTCTTCTATGAATGGCATTAATGTCATTTGCTATATAGAAAGCTTCTTTAACTTTTCTTTTGGCATCATTTTTTTCTGTACAAATTATTTGGGCAGAACTAGGTTCAAATACATGGCCTGTAGCTACTTGGTGGTTCCAGAATACTGATGATCCTTCATTTTTATTTTTGACCCTATTGTAGACATACCTATGTTGATAAATTCTTGTGTTCAGGTTAGTCCGAGTTTCACCATAATATGATGCATGGCAGCCTAATTGAGGGCATGCCATTTTATAGACCACATGAGGGGCTTGATCTCTATCTGTTTTATCTTTAGCATTATTTATCATCCGGTTAGTGTTGGGAGGTGTTCTGAAACTAAATTTAAAATTGTTAGCCAATGTTTTTGCAATATTTGGTGTTACATTAGGTACAAAAGGAATTGTTAGGTATTTCATATTGTCTTTAGGTAATTTATTTCTTAGTTTTCTATAAAATATTTTTATTTTCTGATTGATTGTATTAGGTTTGAAGCCTATGTTAGTCATTTCCTTTGTATATTTGTCTATATTGTTTTTCCTATCCGCTATATATTTACATAAATAAACTAACTAAATGTAAATTAACCTCAATAATGAGTTGTAGATCAAAATAGTAAATGTACTAAGTTTAAAGTCATTTTCAGTACTAAAGTAAACTGTCTAAATGTTAACTAAACCCTATTTTAATTTCTTAAAGATGTTGCAACAACATTGTTAGCCATGTTGTATACTATATGGTTGCTAATCAGGGATTTGAATAGTTTTTTGTGAATGTCAGAAAAACTACTGATTATTCAATTTTAACTTACAATTTATAATTATCATTTCACTGGGAATTCCTTTCTACCAGCTATTCTGTATTGATCCTGTGGGTTTGGCAGAAGTACACAGCTGCAGTTCAGCCAATTCCTTCAAAGAAAAATCTTAATCATACAAATATTTGCAATCTACAATTAGGACACATACTAAAACCTTACATCCTATACTTCTAATTTATCAAACCACCTACTTAGCATCACTACTTAAGATTTCTTTGACAAGTTTCAAAGAGCAGGTATTGTATGTTCTCCTTTCTATTTGTTCATTATCCAGTACAAAAACATTATTGTCATATTGACAAATGATAGTAAATGGGCCACAATAAACTTCTTAAAATATATTTATCAGGATGATTTATGGGATTAATCTAAATCATAAACTTTATCACTTAACTGAAAAGTCTGACTAGAGATCTGCTTATTTATTCTTAGATCTTCTGTTTTCATTAATCTGTCTTGCTTCAGTCATGACCTACAAAACTATATATCATATGACCAGCATATTATGGACATTTTAAAATTCACTTAAAAAACTAAATAAAAAGATATTTTATAAATAGTAATTTTTTTTGTGTGTGAATATAAAGTCATATATGTCAATAACTTCACCTCTATAATAGCCATCATTCTTAATGTCATAAGGTATAACAGTAAATATTATATCCATAATATATCATTAAAGTTTTAAAGTATCTTAACTATAAATTTTTTTTTTTTTACTGGCAGTTCTTCTTTATATCTCAAAATTAATATTTGTCTCAATATATTTTTTTAACTATTATAATAAATGTGAACATACATTTTTTTAAAAAAAATTATGTTTCTGTAAAATTATATTTTATTTTCCATTCATACATAAGCTCTTTAATGTATTAATAAAATCATGGGTCCTTGAGGGGAAAATGCTTTCCAAATTTATCACAGTATTAAACTGGAATTAGACTTTGTCTCTCCATGTAATTTTCAACTTCAACATTTCTGAATAAAATAACAAATAAATCTCACTATTTACATTATCATCTACTACATAGTTATTTCTTACTATAAATTTTCTCATGAAATAAAGTCTTAATCCATCTATCAGAGGATTTATTCTCTTTTCTCTTCACTACATTATTATAAACTCTTCCTTGGAATGAATGCTTCATTCATTTCTTTATAGGATATATTTCCTTTTTTCTTCATTATTACAGCCATGACTCTTCAATAATTACTTTTCATCTTTCCATTGCTCTTTAATATATATTTTTATATCCTTGTGTTATACATCTATAATCTATATTATCGCCAAATTTACTCTCCAAATTTTTAACTCCTTTGAAACTAACTTTATTTTCTAACCATACTTTATTTATAATTCTCTGGCTATCTTTAGTCTTTTATTTCATTTTGTGATAGTGATGCAACATCTAGAAGCTTCTTATCTAAACCTTTCTGCTCTCCTATACACCCTATTTTTACTATATTATCAGAACAATTTATCTCTACTTTCTCAAACTTTTCAATTGTAGTTATTGTTTCTAAAGGCACCTGTTCTGACATTCTATAATCTATTTTTATTTTTTTAAATCCCATTTTCATATGACTTTGATCATCTTTTAATTTGCTTCTAATATTATTCATCTCAAATTTCAATGCTTTCTGAGTATCCTCATGAGTTTGCTCAATTTTTATATACTTCTCCAATTTTTGATATCCAATTTTATAGGTTTGAACTACATCGTTTAAATCTTTAAGCTAAATTTCTATTTTTCCTGTGACTTATCTATTTGGTTACTTTAAGTCATTGAATCTATGGTCATATTTAACATTAGATTCTCTTAATTTAACATCCAAATTGTATTTGAATTCTTTTATGGCATTTAATTTGTAAACAAGACTAGCTTATTAAATTGCCTTGACTCTACTTTTAATTCTCTGATATCTTCTTTTAATTCTTTACTCTGGATCTCGAACTTATTATTCACTTTTTTTACTTTGAATCTCAAATGTATTAATCATTTCTCCAAATTTATTATTCATATCTTTATTATATCTTTTCTTATTTCTTTATTTTCTCTACTTTGAATCTATCCTTTTTATCAATTGCCTAAATATTTTTTGAATATCACGTTCAGGTTCTGACAACATTTCAACCCTATTGGTTTCCATATTTGCTTATATATTGTAACAGTAGCTGGGTTCAAACCCTGTTACAAGAAAGTGAAAAGCGCGTACGCATTACCCTCAATACAGGTATATATTCAAGCGGGCGATAAAGGGTTAAAAATACATATATATATATACGTGCGTGAAGTAAATTTTAAACTCTTTTTCTTTATTATTCTTTTTTTTTTTTTTGTTAGAAAATAAATGGGGAAGGGATTGATTAGTAAGCATTATTTATTTAGAATGTTTTACTTTTAAAATATTACAAATTGACAAAATTACAGTTGTGTGCAAATATGTTATATATTGTTTAGAATATTGATTTAAGTTTCAATTATATTTCAAATTAACGAGGGTAGCGAAAAGGGAATATTGTTTGTGCCTTCAAGCAATTCTGTGTTTGAATCACAATCGCTAATTACTGCAAAAATAAAATTCCAAGAAAAAGCCAAAGAATGTTTGACCAAAAAGAATAGATACCAGGAATGACGGCACCACCAAAACAATGGAAATGTAAATTTAAAGAAGATAAAAGTAATTTGGAAAGGAAAACCTATTCAAAGAAAAAGAATTAGATTGAAGATCCGATAAAAAAAAAATTCCTTTGTCTGAGAAATGAAAATTAATTAGACAAAAAATTAATTAATGAGAATTTGAGAAAGGAAAAAGACAGTTATTTCAGTTAGATTGTGACCGCTGAGTGAGATAGACTCATAAAGATATAGAAAAAAATATTTAACATGACCGGGTAAGGACCATATGTAAAGGGCTTCATCACCCGCAGCCGATGCGAACTGACTCTAAACTGCCTGCCGCCGAAGAACCTAGGAACCTAGCGAATACTCCGGATTGCTGAACCTAAAATGAAATAGAAAAGAATCATACGTCCCAAAATATGAATTTATTTGATTTGAAAATTATATTAGACAAGACTTCACCTACGGCTCCGCCATTACTTATGGACATCTAAATATCAGACTATACAGAAGGAAATTATATATTGCGCTTTCATAAGGCAACTTCAAATACTACTAGATCACGGAAATCCACTTGATATGCTTCATTACATTATAATCCCATACCCTGGGGTTTCGTCAGGTAAAGTGAACTCTGTTTTTATATAACTCAGAATTGCTTATAGCTACCCTCGAAAATAACAAACTTTCTTAAATTATTTCATAACATAAAATTATTGCGTACAACTGTATAGTAAAATTGTTTTTTCTTATATATATAAATTAATATGTATTTATTCTAAATTAAATGTTTTATTGTTTCATTTATGATTTGGGAACTTATTATATATTTTAAATGGGAGGGATAAGAGTTGATTTACATAGATAGCATTTAGATATTAATAATAAAATTTAGTACTGATTTACCTTTGCGTTAGAGTTATTCAATAATTATCGTTTACATTTTCCAATCACTTCATTTGCTAAATAAATTCCGATGATTCAAATATGTCCGAGGTAAGCGGATATGTCTATGAGTGCGTTATAAATTAAGTATAAACCTATTTTGTGTGTGTGTGTGTGTTATTATCTCCGTTCATCCGATAGGTTTTCCTCCCCACCCTGGGAGTGAGTTAGCTTGAGTCAGGCACCTCGTTAATCGGGAAATACAATTCTCACCGTAATAGTGAGTTTGGCTCTTGAGGTCATCGATAAATTGACGCTCATAAATATATTCTCCCGTAGACATTTTTTTTATATTTAGATCTTATTCAAGTTACAAGGGCTACCGGAAACTTTTATTCACTTATCTTAAATCCTATTTATGCAACACTTAAAATTTGCGTCAAGTAAACAATACTTGTATGAATAATTCGTATCAGAATTTTCTTTGGTGGGTAATATTTAAATATTACCTACAGGTGTTATGGTGACTAGACAGCCATAGAAATTCCATCTAGTATACGGTTTAGCTTACTTGTCCATTTCTTGAGATCTATATTATTTGGTTTAAGTTCACCAATGTCGGATAAGACGTGAGAAAGGGGATGCCCGTAAAAATATATTGTACCGATCAAAACATGTTTATCCATCTAACATGAGCTGGAACTCACAAAATGTATTTCAAACCGAGTCAAGCCTGAGATTTAGGTCAGGGACCAGCTTGAATTCAAACCCACTCTTTAAGCCCCAGATCAAACACCCAATGGATAACAACAATGATGGCACGTGAGAATTAATTCTTAATCTGGCCCGCTAGCAAAATGGAGAAGACAATGAGACATCTATTACTATGACTAAACTAAAATATATATAAGCATGGCTGTACTTTTGGAAGTGGAGAAAAGAGGAATTCGAATTACTCAGACAAGTTGGATAATAAAAATTAGTTTAATATAATGACAAATTATTTACATACATTTATAAATTAAGTACATTAGTATGTGCGTGAATGAGCAAGCGGTCTACCAAACGATAGATAATTATATATTGTCATTCACGCTATTATTTCTCATATGCTCTTTTATTAATTAAATAATATATACTATACATAAACACACATCTTGGGTGGGTTCAATATTAAGATGCCAATCAATTATTAGAAAGAATTTACATAAAATTGCTATTAACGCTTTGGGTTATGGTTCTGAAACATGATGACTAACATTATTTCAGCGAGCGTTCAGAGATTCATCACAGATATAATATAAACTATTTTTACACCATTATGGTCGTGAAAATAAATAAAATACATTTGAAAACATATTTGATTATATGATAAAAATACTTAATGAAAATTATTTTAATTAGCGCTGGTAAGAAGAAAGCTTTAATATATTATAGCAAAAATAATATTTTCTCTTTAATCAAAACAAATGATGAAAATACTTTAAATTATTTTATTATTTGACGTAAAATATTTGGCCATTCAACATTCCAATTATTGATAAAAACTCATGAAAGAACAACAATAATAACCAAATTCTTTTTTTTTTTTATGTACAGAACATCTCTTCACTTACTATCGAAATAAATTCTTTTAAAAATTTTGGATAAATTACTGCTGCCTATAAAATATTAATGAAAACAAGATATAATTTTATATTTCTCCACCAATATGTATGAGACTGACCACTTAAAATATAAAATCAAATCTTATTAAATAACCTTAAGATTTTCAGTATCCAATCATACCAATATATAAAATAAATGATGGATTTCTAGTTGATGCTTATTCTAACAATTGACAAATCATATCTAATTACTCTTCAATTTATTAAAACTAATTTATTAAAACTTTATAATCCAATGTCAAAGTACATTGAAGATTGTTAGGTTTATTATAATCAAATATTTAATATTTAAGCTAAATTTATTATCCACACTAATGAACTTTAAATATAATTAAAGCAAATCATTCTAATTTGTAACAAAATATATTACCATTACCAATTTTATAACACTAAAATTACAATCTTTGTGGCTGCCAATATTAATTTTTAATCAATAATAACTTAAAATATATGAGCATTTCATTGCAACTATTTTTTTCCAATAATATCCTATTTGCACCTTTATTAATTATCAAATTAATTCATATATACATATTTATTTTAGTATATTTATTACCTGTTACCAACAAAATAATTACAATAAGCTTCTAATTACTAAATGTTTAAAAGAATCAAATTAGTTAATTTATTATTGTATAAAATCTATAACTGATCTAATAATAATCATTAAATTCAATCAAAGAAAATAATGTGTAATTAACTTTCTTACCCCTCCTGTGGTTTTGATTTTCACATTTTTATAACTGCTTCTCTTGAATTATGTGGTATAATCAATTAGTGAATATCATCTCCAAATACAATTAACCAATAAATTTGCATTGTAAAATTGAATGACAATCAAGCAAGTTTATTTGTTTTAAATTAATTCAAAATTTATTAACAAATTGACATAAATTAAAATCAAAAATATATATGTAGCAAATAAATATTTAAAAAAATATATAATATTATGATTTAAGCAATAGGTTTTCAATTGACATTAACTTTATATTTAAGTAGGTGATTGCATATCAATTTACACTTATTGGATACTGAATACAAACACAGGTTTATAAAAAAAAAAAAAAAGTGGAACATTTATACTTTCCAAAATATAAGAAAGTTCAAGATATATCTTTTTATACTTTCTCTTAAAATATATAGTTAATCAAAATATAAAAGAAAATATATATATGAATCTACTTATTTGTTAATCTAAATTTAAGAGAATACAATAAAATACTTATTATATAATCTTATTGAACTGCTAATATGAGATATACCTGAAATTAATTTATAATCAGTAAATTAAAAAAAAATGAATATTTTAAATTAAAATAATTACTTTGCTGCAAGATATAAATTCAAACTTAGGAAGACATAACTCTTTTACATTTAGATATGCAAATAGATTAATATCTAATTTAAAATTAATACCAATATTTTTATCAATAAATACTATATATTTTATATGGAAAAAATTATAGCAATAATAATGATAAATATAAACAAATGATCTGAGTAATAATCTTTAAAAACAGCCTTTCAAAAGTAGTACCATAATTCTAGTGCTTATTTTTTTTTAATCATGGTCAGATGATATTTTGTTATTCCAGAGAAAGTAAAAATATCACGAAAAGCTATGAAATTCAAAGAACATTTTGTTAATTCTGATATTTCCAAATATCAAAATTATTTTTTCATTTAGTCTCTATAAAGTTATGTGTGCAAACTAATTTATATCCATGATGATGCAATATAGATATTCTTTCATTTCTCAAGTAATCAATTCATAAAACATAAGTAAACAGATGTTATGCAAATTAAGTCAATTTTTATCATATATATATAAATAATACATTAAACTTATAAAATTATATCAATAGGTGAACATAATCTTCATATACATTTGTCTGGCTATTAATATTTAGATCCCATCATTGAAAAGCAGGTAATATTTGTTTTTTAAAGCAAAAAAACATTCCATGGTTTTTCTTAAAAAAAAATGCTAAGAATTTTCATATTTGAATAAATTGTCACATCTTACAGGTTCAATGGACGAACATTATTGCTTTCAGCTCATTATTTTATCCATTTTTCAATCATATACTTTTTAAAAAACCATAAGAATGAACTTAGATTCACTTCTATTGATGCCAAAGTAGAGAGAGAGTGTTTAATCTGCTTGGTTCTATTTATAAATTTTTTTATTGATGTCATGGTAACTATAGTAACACCTTTTATTTACTATTTATTCAATTCTAGCCAGTGTTCCATAAATAAAAATATTTCACAATTATTATCTGTAACAAACATTTATGTTTTTAAGATACAAATGAGATCCTTTTACTCCAACATAAATTAAATAATTATGGCTACATTTTTTTATACTACAATGGAAATAAACTTTTTATACATATCTTTCAAATATAATATTATACAAATAAAACAATGAATATATTAGAGACATTAAATATTTAGATGTATATTTGTAATCTGCTATGGTGAATGCAGTAACGAATATATATAATAAAGAATAATTTTATTCAAACTTTATGCTTTATTATTCACATATCAACTTTAATATGAATAAAGTCAATTCACAATCTTATACAACACAATAATAACAGGTTGTTTTTTTTTATATCAATATTATCATTGTCATAGCAACACAGTTCAATGCTTCTTAGGTTAAGATATCCATATCAAAATCACACCAGAAAGAAAAAAAATTTGACATATTTTTCCACATACTGAAACTCGTCTCAAACTTCAGTAGATTCAATATACATAATGTATATCAATTGACCAACTAGTCATTAAATGCTCTATTAAAATTCATCATAATAAATTTTTTGTATAGAAATATCTTAATAAAATATTACATTTCATGTTTAATGGTGTATCTTCTCTTAAAATTATGTAACATAATGATTGCTTATTCATCACCCCAATCATACTGATTTATTTTAAAAAGTAGCATCTACTGATTTGCAAATAAATCTTTGTTTACTGTAAAGACAAGATAAAAATAACTTGTATTTTTGGTGAGATTATTAGATAATAAATCTTGCTTCTGAGATCCTGTTAATAAGTATTGATGGATGGAATATTTTTAAGACATTTGATATGCATCAGAGACTCCTTAAGTTGTGTTTAGTGATAACACGAAGTATTTTTCACTGAATATGGAATTTGTAACATGTATAAAAATGAATCAGATGTATAAAATATATCACTAATTGAATTTTGTAATATAGTTTTCATTTATTATGTATTGGATATAATTATATTTTGAGAATATATCCAAGTACAATAAAATAGAAAATCTTATAATATTACAATACTAGCCCCCAAATTTTTTTTTTCTAAAATTCGTCCATGACCATGATTTTGTCTATTAACAAATAACCCTTTTCAAATGAAATTCAACAAGATATAAACAACATATATATACAAAACAGTTTGTTTTGTGTATATATATTGTTGAATTTCACTTAAAAAGATGTGTATTTTGTTTTGTATATATATAGTGTTGGTATCTTGTTGAATTTCACTTGAAAAAATCTATTATTAGATGAAACAATGGTCATTTAGTTTTGTAAATAGATGTTTGTATCTTGTTGAAGTCATTGTCAGGGAAGAATTTTAATAAAATTTTGTTACTTTTATTATATAGTAATGTGAAATGATTTTCTATTTTATTTATCATATATATAAATAAGCATTTATTTTTATAGCATCTGTATACAATTTGTAATTACATTCATATCGGCCTTTCAAGCCAATTGTGCAAATGCTTTGCGAGTGTTAAATAATAAATTAATACCCTCTGACCAATTCAAGGCCGATATGAATGTAATTACAAATTGTATACAGACGCTATAAAAATAAATGCTTATTTATATATATGATTAAGTTTCAGTTGGAATGACGCTTAGTAAATTCTAGAAAATTTCAGCGGCATCATTCATTCAGACATTGTATATAGTGAAACAGACAGATCGGAGAACCGATCTTCGTTTCAGGTGTTTTTATGTACGGTAATTCAAACTACTGTTCGCCCGCAGTGAGATTTTGTCTATTTTAAGTTATAATATAAATTAGTTATATATTCTATAGTTTATAAATAAATATGTAAAGTTTCCGTATATAAATGTCACAAACCATGAAATAATATTCGTGTGTGCGTGGTTTGTGAATTTATATCATTTAATTTAAAGTTTCAGTGCGGGCGTATTTGTTTTAAATTTTAGTTTTAAAATTGTATAAAGTCGTCTAAAAATACTGATCAAAAATCACATTCCTTTGATCAGTGTTTTTAATTAAAATCTAATTGCACAAATGTTCAGAGCAATTAAGTTGTATTCAAAATTAGTAAGGAATTTTTATATGTAATTAATGTATCGATTTAAAAATGGCATATTAAATTAAAAGATTGCTAAAAACAGATAATTGATTGTTGGTCAAGCTGCATCGCTAGAGGCTAGAGAAAGTAGGCGGAGCCTAAAACAAAAACAAGTCGGAAAGGTCAGCAGTGGCTACTTTAGAGAAAAACTTACATTCTAACTTGGGTCGTGTGTGAGAGAAGTAGTCTCGAGACAACACAGCAGTTGAGTAATTCAAACATTTTATATTAAGAAGTTTACCAGTGAATCGCAATGTTAATGGGCTAAGTGCCAGGAGCTGGTCTCTGCCCGCCAATATGGATCCTCGTGCCGCTGTTTGATCATGTTTCATATTCTTCAGAATTTCCAACTTCCAATCTCAAAATTTACTATGCCGTACAAATAACTTTCAAAAATGCGCGCCTACGTTCGTCACAAGCCAAGCTGGATGAAGAAAGAACAGTAACTTTGTTACACGAACTTTAATTTTCTTCCGTGCTTAATGTTATCAATCAAACAAATCACATGTAAGTTTTTATGTCATTTATAATGCTATTATTTAACCTGTCAGTAAATTTTCTTTTCTTTTTTTTAACCCTCTGCTCTAGTCTTTAGAAATCATTTATAAAATTGTAATTAATAGTAATAATGTTTCAACTGAATGCATTTATATTTTCTTATGTTGCTTATTTCATAAACAAACATTGCCAATAGTAATATTTCCAACTATGTGTAAACTAGTGTGTAATAATGATCAATTTAATTTAAAAGTAATTCCATGTTCTGAATTAAATATTCTTTCACATTCCGAGTTAGTAAATGTTAAATCACTTTATTATTCTGTGTTAAGTTGGTATAAAATTACAATCTAAGTTTCAATATTAAATATATATAATAGTTTCAAAGTGTTATCGTAATGTCATGTCTGATCTGAGAAATAACTCCCTGTATAATTTAATACTGTCGCTACCGCCTGTCAACCTGAAGGGTTAAGAGTCCCAGAGTAAAATTAACTAATTATTGTTTTTCACCTTCAGTTTAATTTCGCTATGTTTTTATTGGGATAAGGATCTCAGCCTGTGGCGTAGAAACAGACTAATAGTTGCCAGGTTTTATATAATTTCTTTTAAAAAAATCCATTTCAAGTTCTCGTCCGTGATGTCTGTGGCAATGCCTTCCCTTCGCTGAAGTTAGCGTCTCGCCATTCTACCATTGGGGAATGAAAGCAGTTTTTCTTTCCCGGTAATCTCTTGGATCACCGGGGTTCGAAATGATCCCGGCTGGTTGTCGTGTCCCGGAGCTACTTGGGGGCATTAAGCCTTGTCAAAGTACAAGCCGCCCGGTATTCCGTTAATGCACCGCAATTGATTACTGTAGGGCTTTTGAATATAGGCAACCACCAGTTCATCTATCTTCCATGTCGTATTTATATAAAACCACCAGTTCATCTATCTTCCATGTCGTATTTATATAAAACCACCAGTTCATCTATCTTCCATGTCGTATTTATATAAAACCATCCGCACATCTATCCTTTATGTCGTCTTTATATAAAACCATTCTCCAACTGTTCGTCTACGTAACGGCTCGAGCCTATTCTAATAAAATAAGTTAATAAAAATCTTTAGATAAATATTTTTCCAGTGCTCAAATACTCTGATTCTTTTAACCACCCGTCAATCATTTAACTACCCAGCTATTGGCATAAGTTTGTTTACTAAATAAAACGTTGACTAAAGACTAGTAGCCAAATACCAGAGGATTCATGGAAGTCTTACCGTACTGTTAACATTATATTTATATGCTTTGTATTTTCATGTTGAACACTATATTCATGGGCTTTCTATTTGTCTTATTTAACATTATATTTATATGCTTTATATTTTGCTTATTAAACACTTTATTTAATCTAAATTTTTGTGTCCTCCACCTTATTACTCTCTAAGTCTATGTAGCCATTTTCTGTCTGTATTGGCAACTTAAATATATACGTTACATGAATGACCGTTCCAATATCTATAGTCTAACAAACCTATATATCATTAACTGTAAGAATTTAGTCCATGTTCTAAGCTGAGCTAGGAAAGGGATAACCCCGTGCTGTTATAAAGTCATCATCGGTTAGTCATACCGGGGTTTGGGTTTGAATTCAGTTGGCGTTTTGGAATTTATTCTTGGACGTGGACTGGGTTTGAACTCGGGTACTGTGTATGATTAAGCGTGGTGGATTTATACCGGTACAATAGTAATTTAAAGTGACTGTTATATTGTCGCACCTTCTGTGCCAGTACTTCAGATTTGCTCATATATAAATATTTAGTCGTAGGAATAAGAGGGATTCTTTTTATTCCTGCATAAATTCTATATCTTGTATTGGTCAGAGGGTATTCATTTATTATTTAATACTCGCAAAGCGTTTGCACAATTGGCTTGAAAGGCCGATATGAATGTAATTATTTTATTTATCATTACTATTATATGGCAAGCAATATTTAATAATCCAAATAGAAGTATATTTGTGTTATTAGCTAATGTTTTTTTATTTATTTCAAAAGTTTATAAAACAAATGTATATTTCAAAAATGAGTTATCTAATATACTTAAAAAAATAGAATGGAAATCAAGCTTGTTATATTTAATAAGGATGAAATTCATCATCAGTTAATAACTTTTTATGATGAATTTAGGACAGTTAATAATTAATGATACTTTGATTTAAGTGATGTGATTTTCATGATATATTTTAGAAATTTCAACAATATAAGCTTTATTATAAGCTGTATTTATATCTGACAATAATCACATTGAAAATTAAGATTTAGAATATGTTACTGAATATTGTTTAAGTTCTGCATTATAAAAGCTTTTTTTATGTGGTATAAGTTGGTGTTTTGAATACGTGCAAATGAAACATATTAGAAATTGAAATATTTCTAATATAAAGCTAATAAACTTTTTTTTTTTTTTTGTATAAACATGAATTCATTGCTTTAGTTCAATTAGTAAAAAAGCTTTGATGAAGCCGAGATGTTTGAAATAAATTGTTAATATTGAAACATTGTTTAATTAACAAAAAAAAAAATAATCACATAGTATTGAGGGGATCATGAATAGCTCAAAAAGTGAAAAATAAATTGATATGATAGATTGACTCATTTATTTGACAGATTTAATAACTAAAAATGGAAGAAGCAAAAAAATAAATAAAACTTGAAATGCATTTGTCAGATATATTTTTAAGTAAAATTTTATTTTGTGACATAAATTTTCAAATGATCTTAATGTTATAAGAAGTTCAACTGCCTGAAGTGATTTTAGGCTCCAGAGTATACAACTGCACTAAGCAGTGCAGGTTATCATTGACATTTAATTTAAGGCTGCTTATAAAATTGCTAATTTGAAGAATGGCTATATATAAATCAGAGATGGTTAAGAAAAAAAAAATAGTATTTAAAATCTTTTGAGATTTTGATGAATAAGTAAATGATAAACTGGAAAGTAGGTTTATTTCTGACAATGGAACAATAAAAAAAAATGTAATAAAAAATAATAAACTAACTCTTAATAATAATAAATATTATAGATTTAAATTATGGAAAAATGGTGAAAATAGATTGGAGAAATGAAGCACAATTTAAATTCTCATAATGTTTTTTTTTTTTCAAATCAGTTTTTTCAAAAATTTAATCTTTATTTTCATATAAATCTTTTTTGATATTATCACAACTTATTTAATTATTGTTTAAACATGTGTCCTGCTTCTGTTTTTAATTTAAAATCATTATTTCTATTCATAACATTCTGAAAAATATATAAAATCTCTAGAGAGATGGTAATACTCAGTGCCCATCAATTTTTTCCCCCCATTACCTCTAAATATTTAAATTAGAAAATATTTTAAAAGTTCAATTTATAAGATTCTAGTAGTATTTTCTGAATTAAAAAAATTATTATATATTTGTATGCTGACTGTCATTGGATATTTTACAATTGATACCAGAACCAGTTTTATGACCAGATAATTTCAGGCAGCTTTCGAACAGAAGATAAAAAAATTTATCATAGAATAAAATTCTAAAAATATGTAGCTAAATGAACTGAAAATGACTATTGCAGCTCTAAGTAATAAGAATGTTAAACAGCATTAAATACTATATGATTAATACATGTCAAATCTGTGTCTACAGTGGCAGAATTGAAGGACTTAATAAAGCTGTTGATGAATCTTAACTTCTGGCTGGAATCTGAAAATCCTTTTATGATACTTTGTTAGTAGTTAGGCTATCTAAAAAAATTAACCCATATGCTAAATAAATAAATAGCATATGTATAATGCTTTGACATCTAGTTTCAGAATTTATGAAGAGGATTTTAAATCTATGGTGAATATATATCTCTCATACTTTAGTGATATTTATGCTTCTAAAGCAATTACCAAATTCACTGAAAGATTAAAACAGGCAAAATTCTCTATATGTATTGCCACTCAGTGCAAAGCCAGAGTAATGAATGGATGACAGAAGGCTTGTGCATAAAATCCCCATCTAGTGCCTACTTACTCATCCAATATCCCCAGACTGGTTTCTAGCTTATGGCCTTCGTCAGTGAGGAGCCTTGGATCTGAGAACACTGCACTTAGATCTTAGCATCTAATACAACCTTCCAGCAGCCACCTTTTATCTCTACTTAACTACAAAACTATGAGTCTTAAATTGAAAACACCATAATATTTTCAATCCAAGCTCATTAGCTTGTATAGTCATATAGGTCTGAGCTCAGTTCAGTACCTATACATTTTGGTGACTTTGGTTCTTGAATAACCATAGCCACCATTATCCTATTAGGCAGGATTGATTTTAAGCCAATAAACATCACATGATGACCATTTCCTATGCTTGCTCATAACTGTTATTAAAACAGGCAAAACTCTGTACACGTATTACCACTCAATGCAAGCCAGAGTAATCAATGGATACCAGAAGGCTTGTGCATAAAATCCCCATCTAGTGCTTAGTAATGATAGATGACAGTGCTTACTAAATCCCTTTCCTGCGCTGTCCCAGCCAAATCCCCAGACTATTTTCAAGTTTATGGCTTTATTAAGCACCATCATCTGGCATCTTATCATTCCTTAGTAAAGCTTTTTATATATGGCATAGAGAAAGTAAAAAAAGTATACTGCTAAAACCGCAATATATAAACTGGGGTTATGTGATAGGACATATGATATTTTTATTTGTTTATATCATAAATTTTTCTAAGTTATTTAGTTATTACTATTTTAATAATTAAAATAGTTATGATTTTAAAATTAATTATTGTTTCATTTTTATTGCATTGAATATTAATATAAAAAAGACCATCTGGTTTAAATTTAATCTATTTAAATGTAATTATTTGCATAATAATAGATTATTTTATATTGTTTAATTATGTATTGTATGTAATTTTAAATAAAATTTATAATTTTGCTCTCAGAAGTCTAAAATGATCATATTAACTCTTGCATTGAAATGCATTAGATGTTTGTGGTTAGCTCTGTCAAACAACATTTGCAAATGAAATTTTGACAAAAATTAAACTTAGTCATCATATATCAATTATTTGATTTGCAAAATTGTTATGAATGCAAAGGTTAATGGGTTTTTTTTTTTTTTTTTGATAAAATCAAATCTTCACTATAAAGTAAAATGTTTGCTTTGAAATGCATAAAATTTTATTATGACTGATTCCATAGTAGATATATTATTCTATGGTGAAAGTAAAAATTTGTTCAAACAATTTGAAATAGATCAGGAAATTTATGAAAATATGAATACTAGTGACACTAATGTCCATACTATTTCAGATCCTAAATTAAGAAATAATGGAGTAGAAACATGTTAAGCTCTTTGATTAAAATTATCAGTAATATATATATCCCTATTTTCACAGAATACCAATAGTGTTTGAATAAGAGAGCCCTAATACCAGTTACTATTTGTCTGAAAGTTTGTGATGGTGGCATTTTACTTATTATTATATAGTGAATTATTCATTTACATTTAATTGCTAAACGACTTTAGAAAAATTCAAACTTCAGGTACATTCAACTGTTAGTAATATTTTATAGGTTAGTATTTAATAATGTTTTGATTGATATTATTCTCTCTTCTTCAGGTGTTGCTGGCCTGACGAGTGATAATATTAACATGGGAATTTTGCCTGAAATCTTTAGATGCATGAATTATGAATTTAAAGTGATGCTCTAACCAATGATTCCCTTGCTAATAGTAACACTGGTCAGGCCAGCAATATTTAAAGAAGAGAAAATAGTACCACTCAAAACTTATTATTTAGTAATCTATGTGATATTATGAACAGCTAAGTATATTTGAAAAGTTTAAAGTTTCAATTTTTTTCAAGACATTTAACAATTCTAGATGAGGGAAATAATCCATAATATAATTACAAGTATTAATAAAGCAGGTTAGATTAATAACATTTTCTAGGGATATTGGAAATGAAATAGAGTTCCAATGAAAAAACGTTGGTATGGGGGAGGGGGAGTAGCAAATTGAATATGCTAAATTCTCAAACATTATCCTCCACTTGAGCTAATAAATAACATTACTAATAAATGGAAATTGTTTTAACTAAGAAATAATATTATCCCAGCATATTTTGGGGAAATTTAACTATTTTTCAGATTAAATATAAATTTGAGAAATATCTTAACCATGAAAAGTTATAAAGACTAGTCAACAAGATCCTATTATGTTAATTATTTAATATAATAAATCAAATTATATGAAATTTAAAACACATGGTGATGATTTATTGAAAGTAATGTCTAAATTTATTTAATAGATAAGGAAAATGGACAACAGTACCTGAATTTAATGTTTTGTTTTCAAATTCGAGGGATAAACTCTTGAACTAGAATGAAAATGTAATTATTATGTAAATGTGTCCATAATATTTATAAGGAATAAACTAAAGCCATTAGTCAAAGTAGTGAGTCCCTAGCATCATTTACATTATTGGATGATTAGATTATTACCATTTTAAAATATTAATTTATGTATCTTATACTGAATTTGTTGACATAGTTTATTAAAAAATCATGATGATAGAAATATAGCTGATTTCTAAAATTAGGAAGAACAAACACATAAAAAATGTACCAGTTTCATATCAAATAATTTTAAATTCAATATAAATTTTATTGTGTATTGAAATAATATTTCAATGAATAAAATTTTAATAATAAGCTCATAAAACTATATTGATTTAAAATCAAAATAACATTAATGTGTAAATTGTATGAAACAATTTCACAATATCTTGTCTAGGCTTTATTTTGGCAAAGTTATCTATTACTTTATTATAATGTGAATAAAAGTAACAAGATTTGACTTTATCATATAAGTGAGTTAAAAATTGTTGGAAAAGTGCCACCTCTGAAGAATGTGTTCAGGATCACATTTGCTTTCTTACTCTTAATTATTGCCTTTTACTGTAAGCAATGCATTAGCATAAAAATGTAAATATATTTATACAGTAATGTATTATATATAATAGGAGAGGCCAAACTTAGATAATGGGGATGCCTTTTTTGGTGAAAGGATATCTGAGGGTGACTACGTTTTTTTCAGGGCTTCAAACAGCAAATTAGAAAAAATAAGTTTCCTGTTTTTTTAGAATGAACTTATGAATTGTTTTTTTTTTTTTATAATGGCTTTTAAATGCTCTTAAATATTGGTAACATTTTTAGAAGATACTTATGAACTAATGAATTTTTTTCTTAAAAATACAAACTGTCAGAAAACATTTTACTATGATTACTAACTTTAAAGTGATTATTACAAAAAAGAAACATAATTTCTACATTTTGCACCATCTCTCGGCCATGTTTGGTTGCATTTTCGCTATTTTATGCTTATTTTATCAGAAATTCGTAGCTTTATTCTTATTTAAAATTTTAATTCCAAAAAAATCCATTATTGGCAGTATTTTTCGCAAAAAATTGATTTCTGATTATGGTCTATTGTATATAGTCCTGCCTTTTTTCATTTATAAGGTGCTGCAAAGCACTGACTGTCAACTTTGGCTATTGTTCTTCAGGCGATTCTGTTAAAATCAAAAATCAAACCAAAATATTTTATTCTTTCATAATAAATTTTGAACATAAATAAATATATTTCTCGTATTTTTTTACATTTGTAATTAAGTTTTTATATTAATTTGCATAAATATAAACTTTGATTCGAAAATTTTTAAATTTTACCAGAAAAATAGTCAAGGGAAAGTGAATAGCGCTTGACCATTAACATTGACTGTTATTTGCATATCAATGACATTCGGTGATAACTGGCTAAACATAACTATTTTTCATAAATATTTATGGATTTTATGATTACTTTTTACACAATATTGACTAATAATGTACCTAGATTTAGATTTTTATTTAAAATATTTAATTTTAGACGAAGAAAATACAACAGAAATGAATAATCAGCTATCGTAATTTCTAAGATACAAGAAATCACCGGTGTTTTCACATAATGATTGGTTAAAATATAATTCCTTTGTTTTATTGCAAGCTATTTTTCATATGTTTTTCTTATATTTTTCTTCGGTTATTAACATTATTTTAAATTTTTTGTTACATTTAACCAATTTGAATGTAAAATAATTCAATTTTTAGAAGCTAAATTAAAACAATTCTGATTATTGTACATTAATCTATTTCTGAAAGGAATGGGCTAGATCCATATTTAACAAATGAAATTGGTAAAATTTTTACTCAATCTGGCCAACAAAATCCATCTGACAAAATGTTAAATTACCTCAGCTCTCTCTAGTATTATAATTTGTCCATGTCACTTTATAAAATATTTATTAAATTACAATTTTAAATTACCTTTAAATAATTTTCTAGAGATGGTCTTGAATTTAAAAAAAAAAAAGAAAATTATTGTTCTAGAATTGTATTAAAATAAATTAGATGAAAATTTTACAAAAAAAAAGAAAAGAAAATTATACAGTCGATGTCTTGGTCACTCCTGATATGTATTTTGTAATATTACTTCAAACTGTATTGTACAAGTACTTTTTTTCAAATTATGATATAAAATGTTACCATTGAAGTAATGTCTATAACAAAACTTATAAAGAAAAAATATATGATTATAAACTTTGAATATCAATTAGTATTAGCAGAAAGTGATATAAAATTCTGTGTTATACATTGAAATTTAAGAATTTATGAAAATATTTTTGAGAAAGGTAAGTTGCAAACCAAAATTTATAATTCAATAGTATTTCTCTTATCATGGAAATAATTAGTTTTTGAGTGATCCTGTACAAAATATAAATGTAGATATCCGTTATTTGTAAATCATCAAGTTAAATATATTTGTTATAGTAAGTTATAGACTAACATAAATATGTCTTTTTAAAATGGAACTGAATTGTTTGCATAACTGTAAACAACTGCTTTAATGTAAATATAATTATAGAATATTATAATTTCTGTCAAAAAAATGTCTGATACTTCTCACAATTTATTTTACATCCTCATTTAATTAATTTTTTCTATTTGGTAAACTGCTGATAAGAATTTTATTTTTTATGTTGTATTTACTATAACCAATATATTAGGTTTACAATAAACTTTCATAATAGCTATTCTATTATTGATAGATATTGTTTCAATTTTTTTTCTATATAGGAATGACTGTTATAAATATGTTTGGATAAATAACTTTTCAAATAAATCAACTTTATTACTTATTAATAATAAATATTTTTATAATAAATTATTTTTTAAAAACATTTGTATATTGCATTCTGTAGATTGTGAGTATATATTTACAATTTTACATTTTATCAAAATTATTTGATATACTTTTAAATATTTTTGTTATATATCATAATATCATATATTCACAGAGGCAAAAGCCAGAGTAATCAATGGATGCAGGAAGGTTTGTGCATAAAATCGCTATCTAGTGCCTACTCATCCAATATCCCCAGAGTAGCTTTTAGTTTGTGGGGTGAGGAGCCTTGGATCTGAGAACCCTGCACCTAGAAACCCTAGGAATTTTATGCTCAAACCATCTGCATCCATTGATTACTCTGGCTTGCACTGAGCGGTGCTAATGTATGGAGAGTTTTTCCTCTGAAAAAGTTTGTGTAAGCATAAAGAATGGTGATCATGTGATCTCATTTACACTTAGTTACTTGCATATTCATTACAGCTAATCAGATATGTAATGCTAATATAAACCTATTTACAGGACATTCCAAGTTCAAAAATATTACTAAGATTGGTGTTCAGATAAGAAGTGAGAATTATCTTAATAACATTTTCAGACTTGAATGTTCCATGATCTTTATATATATATTCTATTAGGGAATATGAGCCATATTTGATAAACTTTTAATGCACTGCTATATAAATGATTATAGTATTCCCACAATTGAAAGAGTAATATTTATATTTAATATTTTAAATAAAACAAATTACACAATTAGTCCAAAATTCATACTTATTATTGAAAATTCATTTCATTTATATTTCTCATTCATTCTACTTGCTGGATTTTTATTATTAATTTTAACATAATACATCGCAAGTTTGAAAAATATATGTATATAGTCACATTTTAACTAAATTAATATAATTTTCATTTTAAAAGTATTTTAATGATTTTTTTAGTTTTCAAACAAACATATTTTTGTAATTTCATTTTATGTGTTTTCAATTTAAAACCGAGTAAATAAGTCTTGAGTACAGCATTTTTGAAAGAATGCTTTATGTTGTCCAATATTCTTTTTATCGGTAATTTATAATAAAACAAATAATCAAATGACTTTATTGCGTTAAAGTTCATAAGAAGTTCTAGTGCCTAATTGCAAGGACTGGAATTAGTCTGAGGACCTCACACTCCACACAATTTTCTTCACTGACTGCAAATACTTCAGATTCAACATTATGATAAGCATTATCATATATGGATTACTTTTAGGAATTATTTGATATCATCTGTTTAAAAAGAAATGGATTGGAAGATGGAGGAAAGTATTGTTTTATTTGTAGATAATGGCAAGTCTTGTCTTTCTTCTACATTCTGTGTATTTTTATCCATCAATAATGATAATATATTTTTACCTGAATTTTTTATGAGCCAATGCAAAAATTATTAATTTTAAACTTTTACATATTTATGTATAAATGTGGAATTGTCACAGTTTAGTTCTCTTACATAAACGAAGGCAAAACTCTCCATATAATTATGTGCTAGTATAGAGAAGGTGATCATGTGATGTTTAGTGGTTCTCTTACATAACTTTTATTATAGTTTTCATTACATTTTTATAAGTAACATTTTGAGGAAGATGAATGTGTGTGTGTGTGTATGCAGTGCTCCACATAAAGCTTAGGATTGATCTAGTTCACTTTTTTTCTGAGTATTTGTATCTAGCTTATTGCAAATTATTAATTTTTTTTGATTAAGAGAGATTTTAGGCTAATAAGCTCATGCATTATTTAATGAATCCAATAGTGGAAACTTATTTAGTCAGAAAGTCGTTATGCTGGATCTAGATATTGCATTGAGTGACATTAGAGTTATATTCTGTTTTTGATTCTCATTATTATTTTGGGTATTATTAATGTGTATTTTTTTCTAATAAATGTTTTGCTTCCCAGAAGTGTGCTGAAAGATTTAGGTAACTTATATAGTCTAGGCAGTTCATCATTTGTTTATATTCTTTGAAACTTCATATACTTGCCTTATTAAGTAGCAGCTTAGATTTTATATATTTCTTACAGTTTCTTTAATTTTCTGTCAAAAGCATTTCTGCAGTTATTTATTCACTGAAACGTAGTACTGACATGCTTTTTAAGAGTTGAGATAATTTTGTAAAAAAGTGTTTTTAATGAAGAATTTTTTATTTTAATTACATATCTTTTTATGACTTTTGCCAATACCCCCCCCTCCCACTTAAAAATTTAAGTTAGGATTTAATTCACTAATCTATTTATAAATTTTTGAGATATTTTTTTGTTATACTTATCTGAAGCTGCATTGTTATTGATTTTGGCATCCATTTATTAAAGCAATTTTTCTTTTTATATCAATATTATTTTAAACTTTCTGAAAAATTTTGATATCAGCATAGCAGTCTGGTCTATTTACTTTGATATTGATCTCAGTGTATCTAGGCTGTATTTTTAATTTGAAAGACAAAAAAAAAAAATTGCAATAAAACAGCTATGTAAAGAAAAAATATGACATTCAGAGATTTGGATCTGTTTTAATTAAAGTTATATTGTTTTTTAATGGAATAGTCAATCAAGCCAAAGAAAACAAAGCTATATTCTAGCCATTTTTGAAACCTTGTCACAATATTATAAGTAATGAATAAAAGTAAAAAACCCATCTTTTAAGAATGTTTTATAATTGTATGAATTTATTGTTTTTTTAAAGAAAAATATAAATTAATTAAATATTTTTTTTTAAAAAAAAGTAATAGTAAGTAAAATTCTCAATGGTCGTAAACGGAAAATATTGGCAATGATAATCCATAATATTATATATTAATATTTAATCATACATTTTTTATGCAGAAATAAAACTGCTGGTTACTTAATATAAATTACATTGTGTTAAATTTGTAAATTTATGAGGGAATCTTGTTTATCATCCATCATTAATTATTCTGATAAAATAATTGATAATGAATTTGTGGTAAACAGGTCTCAAATGTTCATAAGGATAATGTTAATAACACATTATGTTACTAACATTATAAGTTGTGTTCTTATTATGTCAATGCTGTGTTATGCTCAATCTCTATACATATATATTAAAGTTAATACAGTAATATGTTACTTGTTCCACTGTCATTTTTTAGGTTTTACACCCGCAACAGAAGAGATGGATTGTTGTATATGTCGTCTGTTGCTTGGTATGGTGCTGCTTTTTACTTATATTATTTCCATGTAATAGTGAGTTTTGCTACAGGTAATCCTGGCTCCTGAAGGCTCCACACTTTACTGTACTTGATATTTTTCCACTTCTATTTATTTCTGCTGGCATTCTATCGACTACGACTATGTGTTGCTTTAATACTCTTTATTTTTGAGATGGATTTGTCTAACCTTCCAATGCAGTGTCTAGCTGCACATCTTCACAACTAGACAGAATTCTTCTCTAATGGTTAACTTATACAGCATAGATAAGCTGTGCTATGCCTCTGTAACCTCCATCCTATCTCATGGTAGCTGCTACTTGCTGCATTGCATCATGCTTCTCTATGCAGAATGCTGTATCTGCACTGCTGTATTCTCTTGCATTCTCTATATTTTTCTTCTGTGTTTTCTGTATTCCCTCTGCCTTCTGAATATTCATTATACTATAGAGTATTTATACTCTCAGAACCATATTGATTGCATTTCATTGCAGTAATTGTTAGTATATCTTCCTTATAGCTAACATTCTTTTCTTCATAATATTCCTCCACGAGTAGCATTCAGATATTTATAACCCTCTTTCACATATAACACATTCCTGGCATACATTAATTCCTTTATGTCCCTCATTAGCCTTAGGTAGAGAGTTTAATATAATTTTGTTAATACTCAGAACATCTACAAATTCTTTTTGGTCTCTGGCTATTTTGGTTCTGCATGTCTAATCCTCTATTCTCTGAATTATTCTGATTACGCTCTCCATCCTCTGGTCAATTTTATATATGCTCTCTCAATTATCTTGTTCAGATAAATTACTGATGTCCATACATAATTGGACTTGATGCCTTCTCTGAAGTTTCCCTATGTATTTCTCTTTTGTCTTATTACTACTAATGATATTCATCTGGTTTTCAGATATATTCTACTGAGTTTCATGGACACGAAATTCTACTATATCCAATATATAGTTTTGTATTTTTTATGCAAACATTAATTTACTTGGAGATTTCCCCATTGCAGTAGGTGGCCTTATATGCTGAGAAATAATACTCTGCTTAATGAATATTTCTGTAATGTGTAATTTTCACTACACCACTCTAACACAAGGTAGGGACTGGTTTCTATCCATTTTTATTAATTTGTGGAGGGGTGTAATTCTAAACATATGCCCAAAAATGTGGAAAAGATATATAATCCCCAAGATGCACATTTTGTGCTAAATCAGCATTCATCAGTTGGCCCAGATCACAATTTCTTACACATATCTTTATCATTGTTCAGTATATATAAATAGAGAATTACTACAGTTTAATTGATTTGTCAAACTTACTACGTCACAATTTTTGACACAAACCACTTGATGGAAGTACATTAATAATTTTTTATTAGAGTCATTCATTAGACTAGAGATTATCCACTTAATGAACAATATTTCTGTAGTGTAATTTTCACTATACCACCACTCATGCAAGGTAGGGACTGGTATCTATCCACTTTTAACAACTTATGGAGAGATGTAATCATAAACATATAACCACGAACATGTGGATAAGATATATAATTCCCAAGATCTACATTTTGTGCTGAACCAGCAATCATCAGTTGTCCCAGATTGCATTCTCTTATACATATCTTTAACATTGTTCAATATATATAGATAATGAATCACTATAGTTTTAATTTAAGGTGTCAAACTTTCTGCCTCCCAACTTTTTACCCAAACCACTTGATGGAAGGATATTAATTTTTATTAGTCATTCATTATTCATTAAATGAATAATCTGAAGTCTATAATCAATTTACTTCCATCAAATGGTTTATGTCAAAAGTTGTGAGGCAGTAAGTTTGACACATCAATTAAACTAGTAATTCCTCATCTATTTATACTGAACAATGTTAAAAATATGTGTAAGAGAATGTTATCTGGGCCAACTGATGAGTGCTGGTTTAGCAGGAAATGTGCATGTTGGGGATCATATATCATTTCCACATGTCTTTGCATATGTTTATGATTACATTACTGAAAGAAATATTATTCATTAAATGGATAATCTCTAGTCTAATGATTGACAAATAAGAATTATTAATACACTTCAATCATGGGGTTTTTGTGAAAGTTGTGATGGCAGTGAGTTTGACACATCAATTAAACTATAGTAATTCCTCACCTATACCTACTGAACAGTGTTATAGATATGTGTAAGAGAATGTGATCTGGGCCAACTGATGAGTGTTGGTTTAGCATGAAATATGCATCTTGAGCATCATACATTTTTTCCACGTCTTTGGTCAGATGCTTAGATTACAAGACAGAAATATTATTCATTAAATGGATAATTTCTAGTATAATGAATGATTAATGAAAATTATTAAAATTACATATGTTTAATTTCATTTGCTTATCCTTCCCTTCAGTTTTTAATACCAATTTTTTTTACCTCCTGAATTGTTTCTCTGAGTCATAACATGTTGTATTGCATTTCTTTAACAAAATCTTTTAGATTCATCAGATGAAATAAGCTGTTTTATTAACAGATATGATAATCTCTGGAATGTAGAATGTTGCAAATGCACACTGCAGATATGCTATCGATGAGACTGAATTTATTTTGATTTACTAAGTATACTTCTAACCATTTATAATATTTTAATACAAGTATAATTTATATACTTGGAATTTAGATGGGGATTCGAAAACTGTGTTCAAACCCCCTATATTATGTCTAACCATGTAGTATATGCATTACAAATCATCAGAAATATTTATTCCATATATCTGCATGGTCTATATGTATTCTCTGCCACAATGTAGTAGTTTCCCGCTGAGCTGTATCAATAGTTTTGGGAAGGGGGCAAGTTTAACTTTAATTTACACTTATGATATTACCATATCCATTTTTCTATATCTTTATCTATTTCTGGCCACCATACATACAAGTTGAACTAGAATTGTCTTCCTTAATAGCCCTGAATGTCTGCTATATAATAACTATTATTTTTACTCTACCCTGAGCTGGAATCATTACTCTTGAACCCACATAAGGCAATTTCCCTGCATTGATAATTTATTTTGTTTCAGTCAGATTGCTCTAGATGCTATTGATGGTCTGAACCTTGACAATCCTTCATGAACCCATTTTTATAGTAATTTATACCTCTTTTAATTCTTTGTCCAACTTTACAGTGATATAGCTATTAATGAATCCATTTTCCACTAAATCTACCATATTTGTAATCAACTCTTTACTATGGTTTATAATTTATTTTGGCCAAGAATATGAGGGAAAAACCTTGAAAGTACTAGCCCTAGATTAATTTAATTTAATTGTTTTGTTACTACTGACAGCTTCTTCAGCATGTTAAAGTGCTTATATATACCATCTTTACTATCTGTAATTTCAAATGTGTCTGGGAGTCTACTAAGTGCTTCCGCATGTGGAATACATTTTGCTTTCACATGAACTAATTTAAAGCTCTGTGAAACTAAGAAAGTTCATTCATCTTATATAATCCTTGGGGATGCTCGCATTGGTATATCTTTCTCTGAGATAAATATAATCTATCTGTAAGATAAAATGATGGGGATTTTTTTTTACTCCCACTATTAAAGCTAGTCTCTCTGTCAGTTTGTGCATAGTTACATTGTTTTTGATAGTGTTCATGATGCAATTGCTACCACCAATCTTCTCTTGACCTTTCTCTGTAATAGCACTGCTCCCACCCCTACAGATAATGCATTATATGTTGTTTTTACTGACCATAATGATCTAAGCCTTTAACGTTTGTAAATGTTTTTTTTTTCCACTTCCACTGAGCTTTTTTATATTTAACAACCTAAACAGAGGTTCAGCTATTTCCCATTAATAAACTATTCATAATACCTAATAAGATCTAGAAATGCCTATAATTCTCTTTTATTTACTGCTGTGAGTATTCTGTATGGCTTTTACTTTATCTTTTGATAGAAATACGCCTTCACTTGTTACTTTTAATTTTAAAAAATTGATTGTCTTACTGCAAATCTACACTTGTCTGAGCTTACTCTAATGCCTGTTTTAGTAAATACTTATATGTTTCTTATTAGATTTTATTAATTGACCCATATCCTTCACAATTATTATGAATCACCAAAATATGGAATTGCTCCTCCATTTCTTCTGCCATCTGATCTACTACTCTTTGGAATATTGTTGGAGCCGACACTTCTGAATGCGTAGTCTATTCACTTTATATAATCAATTCTTTGTACATTATTCATGCCAAGCATTCAGCTGTTTTATTCTCTAGTAGTAACTGTAGATATGCCTGCTTTTGGTCTATTTTTGTAAAAAATTTGCCTTTTGCTAGTTTCACTAATATTTGTTTAACAGACAGTGAAAGGTAGTTCTCAAATAACAATGCTTTATTAATAATATCTCTATAATCTGCACATGATCTAATATCACCATTTTTCTTTATTATTGGCACAATGGAAGTTGATCATTTGGACATTTATACATTTTATTACCCCCTTTTTTTCCATTTCTAACTCTCCAATTACTTTTTTCCTGATTATAAAAGGAATCTGTCTGACATTACATGCAATTGTTTCAATAGTATTATCTATAGGTAGCTTAACTTGTAGACATTGCATTTGCCTAATCCTGATTTAAATACAGCTGGTTAATGTGTGTTTTATATCTTTCAACAACACCCTTGCATTATTCCCAATTTTGTTTATATGTACTAAAGCCTAACCTAAGAATTTAACCAATTCTTGCTCAGAAAATTGCTGTGATTTTCTATTGTTACCCACAAATGTAGTTATGTTACGTGTGTTCATCTTTTAATGCTAACCGTAGCTTGTCCTAACAATTGACTTTCTTTGATAATCATAAATTTTCTTTCCCATTTTCTTTTGCTTCGTTATCTTTTTCCAACTGCTTCATTTATTTTTATTATGTCCTGAGGTACTGCCTTTATTTATTTTTATCGAATTCACGCTCTATTTATCTTTTTATTATCCTTATTCCTTTTCATATTTTGCTTTTATGTGTTCGAATCTCATATAGATTGTTTTGGATTCTCCAGCCCTTTCAATCTGCATGCCACTTTAATGTGGCCCTGTTTTTTAGTTAAAACAAATATTTTCTTTAAACGTACACAGAGCCTGATTATGATTACTGTTACATGTAAAACACATATATGTCATGAGATCTGTTTGTATACTTTCCCCCTATTGGTTGATAATGTCTTGTAGCTTCTACTTTCTGATTTTTGTCAACTAAAATGTTTGTTTGGATATCTTATCACTTAAGTTTACTAATGTAGCTGCCTTGCGAAATGTTACTGAATTATTCATCAATAGTCTTAGACACAGGATGATTTGTCATACACGGAATAAGTCTGTCTCATAATGCTTCTTTTAAGAAGGTGCCAAAATCATATTTATTTGCCTTATTCCTTAGTTCAGCTACATATTCTGTTACTGTCTCACTCTCTAATTGATTGCAAGAATAAGATTTATATTTTTCCATTTATTGTAAGTAACCTTGTCAAAGCATATTGATGTAGAATTTCTATAGCTGCCTGAGATACTAAAATTTTATACGTGGAAGCTCCACAAACTCAAAGGTTTCCAATCTTAATCCTGGTTTAACCTTATTTGCAATAATCAAGAATTTAAATCTTTATAATACTGTTTCCATAACTCAGGTTGACTTGTATTAAATTCTTCTTTGCTTCATTAGCTAGCCATTGTACCAAAAAAAAAAAAAAATTACTGTAGCGTCCTTTCCACCCTACTCATTTCATGATTCACCTGTTTTTTGCTTTTGGTTTTAATCTTCAACTCTCCTATGTTCATACAGGCTTCATGTTCTTTCCTGTGAAGGCTATAACTGCTCCAATACTGTTACTTAATTTACTGATTCTATAGTCAGTTGCACCAATTTGATTATCAACTGCTAATTGTGTAATATAGTTAACTGTGTCAATACTTTTGTCATCCTATCAAATCATGCAAATTCTGTTTTCTGCTCTTAATCTCCATAATACATAATACAAACTTTTTATACTTTAACATGTTTATTAATTATATATATATTAATATTAGTACAGAAATATGAGACTTGTTCTACTATCATTTTCACATTCTACACCCACAAAAGATGATTGTGGACTGTATCTGTCTGATCTGTATTGCTTGGTATAGTGCTGCTTCTTATTTGTATTACTTGCACGTAATACTGAGTTTTGCTGTAAGTAATCCTGACTCTTAAGGGATCCATTGTACTTTACTGTACATGGTTTTTGTCTATTTGTTCGTTTATGCTGGTGTCTCATCCTAGTGACTAGGTTAGACCCTATTTGCAACTAACAACATATGTATGTATATACAATGTAAAGACAATACTATGTTTTATTTTAATATTCTTCAGTATTAGGATGGATTTGTCTAATTCTCAAATGTGATGTCTGGCTGCATGTTTTTGCATCTAGGATGTCTTCTAATCTCCAATTCTCTTGTATAGCAAAGTTAGGTTATGCTGTAGTATTTGTTTTGTCTAACGTTATCTTCTACTTGCTTTGTACCACCACGCATCTGTGCTGAGTGCTCTGCATTCTGCACTACTCAGTATTCTCTTATATTCTTTGTATTTTTCCTTTGATATCTATATTTCCTCTCTGAATATTCACTCTATCACAGAGTATTTATGCTCTGAACTGTGATGATTGCATTTCATTGCAATAATTGTTAACATCTTTTCTTTGTAGATAACATTCTATTGTACAGGACATTCTTCCATGTACAGCATTCCTACATATTATAACATTCCTTTATTCATAACATTTCATTATATATAACAAAAGTTTAATTGGGACTAAAACCCAATTAAACTAATATTTACTATGAGATCTGCTATAATAAAGACATAAAGAGAACAGTAGTATAATAAATACTTTTTCTCATTAAATTAAGATTTACACAACAAACATACATATGATAAATACTAGAATTACACATGTTTGTCATTCTAAGCTTAATTAATCAGTTTCGCCTGCTTGTTTATTTGTAGCAATAAAAATATACTGTATATTTTTTTTGAAAAAAATTATTCTGCTGCATTTGTTTAATAAGTTTAGCATAAATTTGAAAATGTGAGTTTAGAAAAAAAAAAAATTTACATGAAAAAGTTATAATACTATCATGAATAAATACTATTATTTAATAAAATATGTATATGCACTAAACATTCAGGATCTTTGTGAAAAACTCATCAACACTGTAAAAAAAGAAGCAAATATAGGGATTTTATATTATGGTTATATTGTTTTGATTTTAAAATATTGATTTTAATTCATTCTGTGAGTCAGAAAACAGAGTGTAATACTATCAAAAAAATTTCCAAATGCAAAAGCTAAACTGTTGAGTAATGAAAATCTGAATTAGAAAACTAATACTGTAAATAAAAAATTTCCAAATGAAAAACCAAAAGTAAAATGATTTTTTTATTAATATAAATTTTGATTTTAATTTAAAAGATTACTTCAATTTCTATGAGTCAGGAAACAGATTTTGAATACAATGTCAAAAAAAAAACATTCCTAGAAGAGAATGAAAGTTCTGCAAATGATACTGTTAAAATAATGTTCTGTGAATATTTAAATTTATGGTTTTAAAAGTTTTATTTTAAATTTGATTAAAATTGAACTATGTAATATTTATACCAATTTTATATATATTTGATTTTATTATATTTCTCTGTTTATAGTATTTTGTATGGTAACTTTGGTCTAGGCCATGGGTTGAAAATGGAGTAGCTTTAAATATAAGTTATAATAAACATGACATAATGAATGATTTTTTTTAGAACCAATTAATTTGTAGTACCAGATCTCACTATACTTCTTTTATTGATATATAATACATTTTCGCAGCAGCATGAGTGTTAATATTGTGCTTTTCATATATTTATATTTTTAAAAAAATCAAAGATATGGATTAAATGAACACAATTAATCCTCCATTCACTGCAAATTTTAAAACAAAAAAGTTTATTCTCATTTTCCCCCTATAATTTTCTTAATAGCAGTGATTTATATTTTCAAATTTAAAGAAAACTTAGAAAATGGATAATTTTCTTTGACATGAATGTCTTTTTTAATTATTATTTATTAAATATCTAAATAACCTGATATTGAAGATTTGCTAATATTTTTTATTGCTGTAGTTACAGCCATGCAAAACTAAATGAATTTTTAATGCTTTAAAATAGGAAACTTTTTTTTTTTTAAATGTAATGAAAGGACAATTTTCATCTCTTCAAAGTTAAAAATTGGAATATAATTAATCTACAAATAAGAGATTTGTTTCACTTGGCTAAGTTTTCATTATATTTTTATTTTCACTATGGTTTTTCTTTCAATTGGTCAATATTCCGTATACAAATGATAAGCTTTTGATAACTTAAATATTTTCATGAGTAATGTAGTACTTTCTTAGCATGCAATTTAATCTATTACTTTCATTGAAGGGAAGTATAAACTTCATATCTCTACTTGCTGATAAATTTAGAAAAGTTTTGATGACATAGTATAAATTATAGAAAACTTATTACTATATTTATATACAAATATATATATAATAATATTGAAATGTAGGTTTTTTGCCTAAAAGCTAGGAAAGTAACTAGGAAATAAAATACTGCATCCAAGTAATACCATTTAATGATCATCAGTGGTAACTTGTTATTGCTTACTACTCTGAACACTGTATTCTAGTTTCTTAATCTTAGAACTTTATTGACTTTTTATGGCATTATGTTTTTAAATCACTTGCAGAATTATTTATTTACTTGATAATTTTGTACATTGGGAAATGTTTCATTTTGTCACTTTCCAGATAATAGTTTTCATTTCAATACTTAAATGTGTTATTGTTCAACAATGCTGAATAAAAACATGATTGATGAAATCTTTAATTTTTTCTAGCAACATTTAAGACAAATGGCTCATAAAATAAGTAAGTTGTAAAAAACTTCCATCCTTATTGTTTATTTTAATATTTAATTTTCTGTTTTTTATAAATAATTTTAGCATGACTCATTAATTTATTGATGTATAAATATCATTTTAGAATTGAATAAAATGATGTGAAATTCAAAGCATTATGCTCTTCTGAATAGAAGATCTTGATAAGCAGCCATGCTAAATGATTCTTCCAATAGAAGTGGGATAGAAAGCTGCTTTTTTTATAAAAAGATTATGATTTTATAGAAAATAACCTAAGCTATCTCCCTGCACAAAAATCAGGTTTCTCAGATGATCAGAACAGAAGTTATTACCACCCTTCCGGTGGATTGGGAGCCACAAAATTTTTTTTTTTTTTTCAAATCAACACAGAATTACAATGAAGTGATTCCTGAGCTAAAAAATAATAATTCAAAGACAAAAATGAGTACAAATGATGTTTTAGACCTAAACAGACATTGAAGCTGCAAATTATTCATACTCTTTTAAGCAATAATTATTGAGAAATTTTCCAAGGTTTAACAACAAACTTTCAGATTATACTTGAATCATTGATTACTAATCAAGACCTGAAATTCAATCAAAAGAAGCAGGATCCAATTAGTATCGACAAATAAAAATCACTGTGAACCTCGAAGACCTTTGGTTGGTGGGTTGAACTGCTATTGTGAACATTTGCAGACACAGGAGTTTGATAATGATTAAGGGCAGATGTTCAGCTCCATTAACTTCGGTGTGCAAGATGATATCACTGGATGCTAGACACTCCAGCTAGAAATACCATCTTTGTAACAGTAATAGAGTTTTGGTGTAATATTTGCGGGCATGGGTCTGCACTCCTCATTTCTTCCGCAGGTGTTGATGATGGTGGTCGTTGGGGGTCTGGTTTATGGGTGCGGGCTGGTGACGATTATTGCTGCTACCTGGAAAACCTGCTGGGAGGGTACAGGTCAAAGTTTTTAGCACCTTTTCCACTGATGGGCTGCTGCACCCCCTTAATGGATTGTTTTTGGGTAGTGCAGATCTGTGCTCGGCCATATATAGATACACATTAAGCAAAATTATACAACCCTTTTATGGATATATTTGTTATCGAGCATATGTATCTTGTAAACCTGGTCAATAATTGTTTTGCCTTGTAACATTGAACACTTTGTAATCCTCCACGGGTAAGTGTACCCATAATTTTTTGTAATCTTTTGACTAATAAAGGTTACTTTTGAGAAAAAAAGATTATGATTTTATTAGCAAACAATGCAATTGAATAGAAAAATATATTGTTTAAATAAATTATTTATATAATTAACTAAAGTTATAATATAGTTAACAAAAACCGCAAGAGGATTTGACCCATGAGACTTCATATGAGTGCACTTGTTGCAAATTCATAATACAACAGCTTTTTCATACATTAAATTAATGTGTTAAATTTTTTTACATTAAATTTGGGGTAGGGGTTTGTGCTTATTAATGACATTTTTATTTATATTATTTTATAGAGAGTCTAAAAAGAGTTGAATAGTATTTTCAGCATTAAATATTTTGTTTAATTTTATGTTTTTCTGATCTGATTTTTTTTATTTGTTAAGCTGTATAAAAAATATTGGAAGCTTTCAAATTCTTCAAAATATGTTTTTCATTGCTCTGTATTTTGGGGCAAAAATTTTTAGCATTAATTCTGCCAAAATGTTTTATAAAGGAATTAGTGTAAATATATTCTTGTTATGATTTTAAAAAATCAAAATTATGTTATTGCTTCACTCTGTTGCTAAGGTTTTTTTTTTTTAAAACATGGTTAAATTTTATTCTCATATTAAATTTTGAGAATAATTTTTGTTTTTGTATACATCCATTTAAACTTTTTTTTTTTTTTTGTCTATTGGATAACTTAATTTTTCTCCTTAAAAAATTTGTTTTTTTTTTTTCTGACATTTGCATCAAAGTCTGTTGGCATTTTTATTATTTTTAACTTTTTTGATAAGTATATGTTAGCAGGTATTTTTTGATATCACTTAAGGTTTGATCATTAAAGATATTCTGCTTCTGCTCATAGAATTTTTATTATTGTTTTAAATTTTGCTATTATTTACATATGCAGTAGATTTGTGGAACTATTTGTCATGTAAAATCTTGAAATTTTCTGTTAGTAGTTAGTTAACGGTGGAAAAATTCTCAATGATTACTGAATTATTAATAGATCTAAAAAAATTGATCTTATTCTCAATAATAAGTGAACTTTAATTATCCATAAATATTTGTACCAATTGAGGTTCAATATCTTTTTTCCATGCAATTTTTTCACTTATTAATATTATTAATGGTATTTTTTCTCTTACTTACAAGGAATGAATTTAACCTTCATCAATATAACTTATCTTAATATTTTTTAAATGATTATATTTAGATATCTTCCTAAATTTTCATTAGGCTGCTTTTATTCTTATTATATTTTGTTTTATTTTTCATGAGCCTGATGTATATGCCCTTACACAAGGACTGGATAAAATAACAATCACCTGAAATACTTTTATTAATGTAAGGTAGGGCAATCATTTACATTAAGACCTGCATTCTGTTGCTTGTAAGATAGGGGGATATTCAAACACCCAAATGTCTAGACTAAGGTTTTTTTTTTGTTTGCCTCTTTAAAATTAACAAATGTTAGTCAAATATTACTTGATTTTACTTTACATTTTAGCAAGATTAAAAGGAAAGATTATTTTTAATTTTTTATATAAAAAAAACAACTCCATTGTGTAATATAAACTATCCTTGTTAAAAATAATATGAAAAAAAAATGTAGAATTGATTTTTTGTTTATTTAAAAGTTGCACAATATTTTCTATACCTATAATACATAGTAATAATTATATTATTTACATACTTGAGAACTGAAAGACATTTTTAAACAGAGCTCTTGATTTTTACTAATATTTAGGAGCTACAATTTGGCCTGATTTTAATGATCAATATTATAAAAGTGAATGTTTTAGTAGTTTATTAAGATATTGTGTATCATGGATAATTTTTATAGCAACTTTGCTAGCTTCAGCATGTCTCAAAATCACTGAAAAATGGAAGTCTTCCTATATGGGATATAGACATTAATAAGTGAAAATTAAATTATTATTATTTTTTTTTTATAATTCTATTTTTTAAAAATGTGAACCTCTTTTAGTAATATAAATTTATTTATTGGATTATATTTATATGTAATCTTTTAGGAAGACTGCTACATCAGGAGCCAGCATGGAAGCACTGCAGAAAAAACTTGAAGAATTAGAATTAGATGATCAGCAAAGAGAACGTTTACAAGCTTTTCTTACACAAAAACTGAGAGTAGGTGAACTCAATGGGGAAGATTTTGAACGATTAGGAGAACTTGGAGCTGGAAATGGTGGAGTTGTTACTAAAGTGTCGCATAAACCTAGTGGCTTAATAATGGCTCGTAAGGTAAATATTTTACATGTTATATATATGTTCACTAACACAGTATCACTTAATTCTTTAACTTACACAATCATAATATAGACAACAGCTCTCTGTTCTAGTGCCATTTGTAGTTATTCTGAGCAATCAGTAATTGCCAATTTGTAATGCATTTAAATCCCCAGATTGTTTTTTGGTTTTTGACTCTTTCAAATGATATATTACTGAATACCTTCCTGACCAAGGTTAAAAAAAGGATCTACAATGAGAAAAGTATTGAAGTTAGTAAAAACAAGTAAATTGGCTTAGGTCCAAAACCTTGGGGTTTTTGAATTTAGTTTGATAGTAAACAAGAATTTTTTAAGATGTTTTCCGAATGCATAACTCCATTCATTTGAGCATTTCCAATCACAAGTTTTCATTGATAAAAGATAAAAGCCAGAAATCAGCTTGAAGGTGGGAATTTAAATTATTATTAATTGGTGATCATTGATTGCTAAGGTTTATTATAGATGCTGCAAGAGCTGGAGCTGTTCTGGTTTATATATGATCAATTATGTAAAGGGAAGTAATGCCCTGTGCCATTTAATGCAATGGTAGAGGGTCAGACTTTGGAATGTGGAATTCTAGGATTGATTCTGGTTTTTGAACTTCTTATGAATTCTAGAGCAATAAAACTATTGGAATATTTTTTTTAAGGAGAATAATGTATATTATTCTTTTTAAAATATATGTATGATGTTATATTTATGAAAGCTTCTATAAAAATTTGGCTTTGTTTATAAAATATAAATGATAAATTATTTAATATTATGAGATTTGATTTGAAGTAGTTTAGAATTAATTTTTTTGTTTGTTTTTTAATTATTAGTCAGTTAATCATTTAAAATTTTTGTAAATCTAGTTACATTTTTTTTTAAAAAACAGATTTTTAAAAATATGTTCTAAAAAAATTTGATTGTTTGCAATATAGTTCAATTATATTTAGATTTTTTTTTTTAGAGATCTTTCATTTGTTGTTGATTATTTATATTTTGTCATATAAATTCTTGAGAAATGAAAAATTTTTTAGATTTTTAAAGCAAAAATTGATAGCATATATATAATCTGAGAGTTATATTTATAAATTTTCTCTTAACTGAAAGAGATCCTTTGATTCTTCATGAAAGCATTAAAGGAACCAAGCAGGGCAAATTCCTAATGTCTATTCCATAAATATTTGTCATTGCAGCTGTTATTACTATGTGATTATTCATATAGTATACGAACATGGATGAGCTGCTTATCAACATGCATTAGCCAGAATGGTGAGTTTATTGGCTTTTTAGATCAAGAAACACCACAATGGTCTTTGTTCTCAGTTGCCTGACAGCTCTTAACTGAAATATCAATTAAGTTTTCTTTAAGGCAGAATGAATATAGGTGTGAATGATTTTTTTTCTCTCTTCTAATAGATATTTAAAATCATGACAGACAAAAATAAATCATGGTCCTTATTCCCAGGAGACTGTAAAGTTGCCAGTCAAGGCAAAGGTAGAAGGTGCTAAGAATCTCCTTATTGCGGACCCTGGCTGCCATTTGATGACAATCTTTTATTTTGATACTTATAACTGCAGATCACTTTCACGTGAAGGAAGATTGGAAGAAGAACTGTCTCATATTGAATGGGACATTATTGCACTTTGTGAAGGTAGAAGAAAAGGTGAAGAGACAATTTATTTAAAAAGTGGGAATGTATTGTACTACAAAGGAACAAACATTTAAAGTACAAGTGGAGTAAATTCATTATAAATAAAAAGTGGAACAACAACATTGTGGAGATTGAGTGTGTATCAGACAGTGGCAATATTAGTTATTCAACTTAATAGCAGATATCAATTGCAGATAATTCAGATTTATGCTTCAGCAAATTTTCATTGTGATGAAGAAGTAGAAAATTTTTATACGGATGTACAAAAAGCTTTTCATCAGACTAAACAACATTTTACTATTGTCATGGGAGACTTTAAAACAATTAAAACATGAAAGTGCTGAAGATAAATTTGGTAATGGTACTAGAAATGAGAGAGAACATAGACTTGTGAAGTTTGCAGAAAAAGAGAAACTTTACGTTATGCTTTTTTTTTTTTTTTTTGAGAAAAATTTTATAACGCAAATGGACTTGGAAACATCAAAATGAAAGTACAGCAAAATTTCAATATATTTTTACTAACAGAAAGTATATATTTCAAGATTGTAACTTTTTTAATAAATTCAATGCAAGAGGTATTCATCGATTAGTAAGGTATAAGATACATGTTAATGTAAAACTAGAGAGAGCAAAATTTATTAAAAAAAAAAACAATATTCCCAGTTGATATTCCTAATCTTCAGAAACATTTCAATGAATTTAAATTAGAATTCGCAGATTGTTTTCATATATTAACAGATTTTGAACATGATTCAAATTTGAACAAATTCAATAGGAAGATAACTGATACATTTTTAAAAATTATAAAAAAGTCAGCTGGTATAAAAAAAGTGGCAATTGGTAGTAAAAAATTTTCTGAAACAACAATTTATGAAGACAAGAAGGAATATGAATATTTCGAATTTTGTAAAGTGGTGCGAAAAAGAGTTGATAACAATATATAACAATATAAGAAAGTATAATTGTGAACTAGCAAGGAAAGCTATAGAAGAGAATAAAAGTTTCAAGACTGTGAAAAAAATATCTTGATATTGGTAGGAAACTTATTTCTACAATAAGAAAAAAAATGGATTTATTACTAAAAAGAGAGATGTCATCATGAAATGTGTAGAAGAATATCAAAAATTGTATAGCAATAAGGAAAAGGATCTCCTACAACTACTATATCTTGTGAATTGGCCAGGATTTTAAATGAAGAAGTGAGCCGTACAATTTTTTATGAAGGGAAAAGCTCCAGTTAATGATGGAATTATAATTGATATCTTAAAAGAAGCATGTGAAGAAATAGAAAAAATTTTGACTTAAGTTATATACCAAATGTCTAAATGATAAAGATGTATCAGATGATTGGGAAAATGCAGTATTAATATTTTAAGATAAATAATATATTAGAAATTATAAACCTATCAGTTCTATACAAAATTTTTACCAAAATAATTACAACTTGTCTATAGCGAACTTTGGATTTTAACCAACCAAAAGAACCAACTGGATTTAAAAGTGATTTGAGTATTGTGGATCACATCCAAGTATTGAGAGAAATTATAGAAAGGACCAATAAATATGAGTTGCCAGTATGCTTTGGATTTGTATATTATGAAGACATTTGTTTCTATAAGCATTTCTTCAGTGATTAAAGCATTAGATTATCAAGGTAAAGACCCAGGATATTATCATACTCTGAAGAATATTTATAAAAATATAACAGCAACAATTAGATTGCATAATGATACTAGGAAGATTAACATTGAGAAGGGTATATGTCAGAATGACTCCATATCTCCAAAACTTTTTACAGCACTTTTGCAAGAAGTATTTTGTGGATTATTTTACAGATGATGTAGTTGTTTTTGGAAATAATGCTTTAGAGCTTCAATAAATGTTACAAGAAAGTAAGATTAAAAGTAAATGTCAAAAAGACTAAAGTAATGTTCAATGCATTTTCTCAAAAAAGGAAATAAAGATTGGTAAGGACGAGTTAGAAGAAGTTAACAACTACAAATACCTTTGTCAAATTATTACTACAGATGGAAACAATGGATGAAATTAATCATAGAATTAAACTTGCTTGGAGTGCTTTTGGTAGAAATGTGTTTTACCAGATCTTATTTATGGATCTGAGATTTGGACACTTAAGAAAAGAGTAATACAGAGATTTCAGACCACTCAACAAAGTATGGAGAGATACATGTTAGAAATAACAAGAAAGATCGAAAACAAAATACATGGATGAGAGAACAAATAGGAGTTATCATTGAAAGAATTAAGAGACTGAATTGGAGTTAGACTGGACATATTGCTAGAAGAGATGATAATAGATGGACAGTTGAAATCTTAAACTGGATTCCGAGAGATTGTGAAAGATCTAGAAAAAGATCACATATGAAATGGATGGATGAAATAATGAAGTGTGTTAGGGTCATGTGGAGAAGAGAGATTAGAGAATGGAGAAGTTGAATTGAACTTGGAGAGGTCTTCATTGTGCAGTGGATCAATAATGGTTGAAAATGTTAATGATGAATATTTCTTTTTTCTATTTTTGAAAATTTATTTTTATTAAATTTTGAACAAATCAGTAAAAAAAATTTTTCTCAATTAAATGAAATATACATCTTGTTAAGTATTTGTGACAAACTATAAAATTTTATTAAAATATTATTTCTTTTTATATAAAATTTGAAATATTTTTTTTTATTTGCAATAGTTTGAATTTATTTAGATTATATATATAATCTTTTAATATCTTTGAAGATAATTTATAATGTAGCACTTTTGATTACAAGATTTTAAAGGAAAATGATATTCTCTAGTTAATGGAATAAGATTTAGAAGTGAATTTTGTACTAAGAATTACAACAAATAATAATAATTATAAATTTGTAGTTGTGTTAAATTTAATTGATTTTGAACATGAGCTTTGATTAATTTTTTAAAAACCAGTAAATTGAAGCATTTTCTCATTATTTGAAATTACAAAAAAGAAAGAATTGTCTTTCATAATAATTCATTGTTTATCAAGATGATTTTTTGACTTTAAAAAAAAATCTTAAAAATTAAAATTAAGAAATGTTAGGTCTCAATATGAATAGAGACTGTCTAAATCATCGTAGTTTTGCAAATGTTTGATATTATTTTTACAATAATAACTGTTTTAATTATATTCAAGTATTTGCAATTTATATTTATCTAGTTTGAAAGTAATTTTTTTTTAATTAATAAAGTGTTCCTATTTGTTTTATTTGTTATTTATTTGTTATTTTTAAAATTTATATGATTAATAAAATAATAGAAAATAGTGAGTTTCCTACATTATTAAAAACATCTATCATAAGACCAGTTTATACATCTGGTGTTAAAAATAATTTTAATAACTATAGAGTTATATCTATTCTTCCTTCAATTGCTAATATAATAGAAAAATATATTTATATAATAATTAAAAAAATTTAAACTAAAACTAATTTTAAAAAAAAAACCCAATGTGGTTTCATAGAAGGAAGAAGCACAACTATGTTATTAGAGAATTTTACAAATAAAATCAATAGTGCATTAAATGATAAAAAATATGTAATTAATTTTTTTTTTTGATTTTTATAAGGCATTTGACATTATTGAGTATAAGCAATTGATTCAACAAAATTATGGAGTTAGAGAAAAATTGCTCAGTTTTTTAAAAAATTATTTAAATTATAGATATTTTGTTTCAAAAATATCAAATGTGTTGAATAATGAGCAAAAAAGAAAATTATATGGGGTTCTTCAAAGTTCTAAACTTAATGCATTATTGTTTGTGATTTTCATAAATGATCTAGGAAATATTAATATTGAAGAATCATTATATCAATATATAGATGACACTTCCTATGAATGTAAATAACAATACTGGTATTGCAATTAAAAAATGTCAAGAAAGTCTGAACAAAATTGTGTTTTTGTGCTTTGAGAAAGTAATTTATATAAATGGAGAAAAAACAAAGTGTATGTTAATATGCTCCCCTCAAATGAAATATTAAAATATTGATATACATCTGCATTCACATGAGTGATGATATGACAATAATGTAATATGTAATGATAAGTGTATAAAAGTAGAATAAGAAATAAATTAGATATCTTGGGATGATGATAGATGAAAAAAACATCCTGGAAACTTTATATAAACTTACTAATTAATAAATTTAGATATTTTATAACAATGTTCTACAAAATCAAAGATATTTTCCCTTTAAATATTCTTATAGTTATATATAAATCTTTATGTGAATCTTTATTGAGATATGGAATAATACTTTATAGGTTTACAAGCTTTTCTAATATTAATAGATTAGCATTACTGTAAAAGAGAATAATTGATCTAATAAAAGAAAATTACATCAAAAAAGAAAAAAGTGGATACTAAAATAGTATTTTATTATTCAATCAACTTCTTGATTATATAATTATAGTGGAAAAAAATTTTGATAGTACTTTGAAAAAAACTTATATTAAACAATTTGAAATGTATCTAAGGAAAACAGTTACAAACACAGTTTCAAAATATTGTAATAAATGTGAAACTAGAGTATGAAATCATTGTTTCTAAATAATTTACCTATTGAATTAAGAACCGTGCAACATTATAGGGAAATAAAAAAATTAAAAAATATATTAAAGAGGATGAAAGGGGGCAAAATTAGTCTGTAGAAAAAATATATATGAGTATCTAATGTTATATAATCAATATGTAATTTATTGTTGTTGTTATTATTATCATATTTTATTTATGTTTAAAGTTGCATGTAAATATATAAAATGTTATAAAAATGTTCTTTTACATAAAATGCAACTAAGCTTACTAGGAAAAGAATAATATTTGTATTTGTGTAAATATATTTTGACTTCTATTTAAATGAATAAATGTATTTATTTTAATAGACAATATTATATTATTATTTAAAAAAAAAAAAATCTTGTTTCTTCTTTTGAAGGAAAGGATATTATAATTATTGGGGAAAATGGATAATGATATTTATATACATTACTAAATTCTAATTAAATCTAACAAAATAGAATATATAAATAGAATTAAATTGATGTTGAGTGTATTTTGTAGATTTAATATTATATTTAACTGAAACACAGTCTTATAACTTTGAAAGAAAAATTTGGGTTTGCCATTTTTGATTTATGGTTATAAAATATGAACTTTTGAATTCTGAATGGCAATGGAAAGTGAGAAGCAAAAACTAAGCAGAAAAAAGAAATGAATTTGTAATATCAGAGTGACATTTTAATATTTAATAATCATTGATCTAAATTCAGATCAGATACACATTATGACTATTATTAGCACTAAGAATAATATGGCATGATTGGATATTACTTTCTGTCATCTATTATTAACTCAGTAATATATTCAGTCCAATTCCATATCAGTCTCTTCATTTTTTAGTGTTTGATCTTTTAACCATGTAGTTTGTTTTCAGTCTCTTTTTATTACTCCTGACCTTCATTTCTTCTCATTTCATTAAGTAGTCTGAAGTCTGTAGTGCTCTTTTTTTAAATGTTAAATTTTCAAAATTCTAAGTAAGAACTGGTAAAACACATCTATTAAAAACTTTCCTTTTCAAACACATAGGCATATTTTCTTTTAATATTAAGTTATATATATATAAATAAATATATATATGAGATTGCTGAATATTTATTTTGTAGCTTATTCATTTAGAAGTGAAGCCAGCTATTCGTAACCAAATTATCCGTGAATTAAAAGTACTACATGAATGTAATTCTCCTCATATTGTTGGATTTTATGGAGCTTTTTATAGTGATGGGGAAATTAGCATATGTATGGAATACATGGTAAGTGATATTGATTTGATCAATTTTATACATTTAAATATGTCATTTGTGTTTGAATCTTTTGTATGTATGATCAATTTTTTAAAAAAATTGAGATATATAGTGCAGTTATTGAATTGCAAAAAGTGCATTTTTGAAACCGTGGAAATTAATTTGTAAGATTTTTTAATATTTTGGTAGGCTTTTACTTTGTGTTTTAACTACTAACAAGCTTGTAAATAATTTTGGCTTGTCATATATCTTATTTACTGGTATATAAAATGCACTCCCCCTTTTTTTATAAACATTTTAAAGAAAAAATAATAATTTTGTACATTTTTTTATTAATTTCCGTAATGATTTACTGTAGTAATTTTATAGTTTTTTATGTCTACAAAAATTGTAAGGGAACTCTATAGTTAAGAACTTTTTAATCTTCATCTCCAGACCTAAACATTTTGAAGATTGTCTCTTTTCTTAACTGTATGTTATCTTGTAGATAGATTCATATTTTTAAGACAACTTTTTTATATATTTTAGCTATTTAATTTTAAAATATGTTTTTAAAAATTATGACATTAAGTCATTTTGAATGTTTTGCTCTGACATTGATATGATTATGAGAATATATATATATATTGTCACTATATATATATATTGTCACTATACACTCTCATACTGGAAGACAAATATAATGATTACATAGAGAAGAGGTCACATGTAATTTATTTTACTTATTTTTTTCTTATAAATTTTTATTTATAAATTATACTAATAGTCAGACGGAAATTCTCCAGTAACATAGAATTTATACTAGATTTAAACCAGGGTGCACCAGGAAATATATGGGAAGAGTTTGAACACCCATCAGCATTAATAAAGCTAAGCCATATCTAGATTGGTTAAGACAAAAAAAAAAAATCTTATCTCACTGGCTATCAGAATTAGGATTCTTTTAAAACAAATAACATATTTTACGAATAATGTAAATAGTTTGCTAAATTTAAATGGTGAGAATTTATGAGAAAAGAGAAATTAACAACAACAAAAGTGTTTATTAAATAATAATACTTTCTAACTAATTAATTCTATAACAAACATATCTGTATTCTAGTTATCTTATTACTTTTACAATAATAGAAATAAAGTATTATTACATTTATAGAACTTTATGTAAAATAAAACATACACTCAGGTAGCTAATTATAAATCTTAACACATTTTAGTTATTAGATGGTCACTTCTAGAGATTTACCAGTCATTTGGTTAACAGTGCTTTTCATTAAGCTTAATGTTTATCAATATTCTTTTGGTTTATTTCATAGTGGATGTTACAGAATCCATTCCAGTAGATTTCTTCCTATTTTCTTGAGAGAGATTAATTCTTTAAACTTCTTTTCTCGGAGACATTAGGATTTTAAAACTTTTTCAGGTTGTTTTATACTTTAGAAGCATTCGGGTCACATTTCTTTGCCTCGCACATACTTCATGAGAGAGATTCCATTTGACTTTTATTTTTGCAGGCCTAATAATTTAATTAGTAACTATATTGTGTCCAGACAAATGGGCACACACTTGGGACTTATCAGTGTATCATCGGTAAAACTCCATAACACTCATTTTTATCTATAGCTTGGTTGCAGAATCAATCATCTTGAAGTTTGACTCACAGACTATAAACCTGACTGAAGAAAGAATGATGAAAGAGAGAAGCAAGACCAATAATAAAATTGTAATAATCATTTATACTTAAACCAACAATTGCCTAGCACCTTTTTTAAGATATATGTTATTGATTATGTTTATAAATATAATGTTTTAATTGTATGATTATATATTTGGATATTGTAGCTCTGATGATGACTGCAGGACAGTCAAAACTGTAAGAGTAAAGTTTTGGTGTAAAAAATAGTATTGTTAATTGTATAAGAAAGTTGGGAATGGTATCATATGTAAATATAGAAATCAATACATAAGAAAGGAGGAGGAAGAAGAAAATTGTATCATAGTGAAGGATGATTTTTAGAATTATAATATTAATGCCATCATCTTTGTTTTTCGGAATCATTCAGCTAATGCGATTTTTTTGTCATACTCTTTTTCCTTATTTTTTTATTATTGTATTTTTTTTCCACAGTATTTTTTTCTATATTGACAACTGTACTTATTTTATACTATTTTAGAGGCATCTATGCAAGCATGAATAATTACTGGGCACTAGTTGGTTATATCAACTAAATCATCTGATTGATTTTTGGCTTACTTTTATTTTTTAAAATGATTCTATAGCAAATGTCCAGTAGCTACTTATATGTTAATGCTATTAAAGTTAATGACTTGAAAATATCCAAATAACCTAAGATTTTGAAATCAAACCAACTTTTTTTGTTTATCATTAGCCAATTATTCAACCATGATACTATTATTTATCCATATATATATATGCATACAGAGAGAATAAGCCAATTATTATTATAAATGAAGTATGGTAACAGTAATAATAATTAAATCCTTAAATCTAGTGTAAAGGCATTGCTGGAAAAAAAATTTGTTTTGCTGACTGAAGAAGTTATTTCATATGAATAAAAGTTACTTTGTAGCACTAATAGATTTCAATAAAAGTTAATGGAACTGAAGGTGAACATTTCAACATATGTAAAATTTTTAGCTATAGCCTGAGGGAGATTTTTTAAAGATGTTATTGTTTCAAGAAATTTATTGATAGTGAAAATAAGCTGCATTTACCCCCCCCCCTCTAATATTTTTAAATTTAAAGAATTTTCTTAGAGAATTAAAATTTAATTAATCTAGATATTAAACTAATGTGAAAAAGTTATAATAAAATCCTAGATATGTTGATTATATATGTAAATTATTTGTAAGATTGAATATTAATATATTGTGTCTGTAATCATGTAAGTACATGCATGTCAAAATAATTAAATAATTTTGTTTTTATTAAAATAATATTACATCTTAAGGTAGAGAAAATTTTAGTAGTTAAAACAGTACTTACATATTATCCTGCCAGGTATTCTTGTTTTAATTATTCATTTACCGGTCCTCAAATAAATCTTGCAAACAATATGACTGACTATAAGCTATTGTATTTAATATTTCCTTTTATTTATTTTTAAATATGATTATAAAAACAGAAAAAATTACACAAAAGTATGACAATTAATTGTAATTAAAATAAATGTGGTTCCACGAACTTATATCTGTGATTTATGTTGAAATATTCAAGATCTGCATTGGTGTCATTCCTCTGTTTTATAACCCTTTCAACAATCCAAATAAATAGTTGACTCTTGGTTACATTTTTTTTTTTGATCATTTCCATAAGAATATGAGCTGTTCTACTTGTAGCAGTTACAATAAAGTGCCCTCAGTCTTTGCACAAAAAGCCATTGAAGTGTCCCGCCCCCCCCCCTGTTGGTTTTTTCACTGCTGAAAAAGACTTTTGTTAAACATAAAAAAAGTCATGACAATGTTCAACATCATGTTAACGTTTGTATATTATAAAAGAATTAAATCTTGAGAAAAATGGAAATTTATAAGAGATTTATTAATATTTTATAAAACTTAAGATGAATTTATAATCGATTTGTTAATATTTTTTAAAATTAACAAGTAACACATGTTCGGTAGAATAATTTTGAGAAAAAAACATTGATACTTCGACGTCCTGAAAATGGATAATTAAAACAAAAAGTGCTTGGGGAGCCATTAAAACTTTGTTTAAATGTATTATCAAGCACATAAATGATCACATCAGATCATTTTAAAATTGGTTAACATATGTCAACTACACTAATATTTTAAGCTAAAAAACATCACATGATCACTATTTCTTATGCTTGCTCTTAATTGTTATTAAAGCAGGCAAAACTCTCTATACGTATTGCCATTCAGTGCAAGCCAGAGTAATCAATGGATGCCAGAAGGCTTGTGCATAAAATCCCCATCTAGTGCCTACTCATCCAATATCCCAGACTAGTTTCTGGCTTGTGGCCTTCATCAGTGAGGAGCCTTGGATCTGCCTTGCACTGAGTGGCAATACGTAGAGAGAGTTTTGTCTGTTTTTACACTAATATTTGTTGCCAATGTACTGATTTGCAACCACATATATGCATATTTAAAAATTATTTTGTATTTATTAGAATTCTCTATTAAATTAATATAGCAATAAGTGGTGTCTCTTTATAATCATTGTCATGAATCTAAAGTGTTATCAGGAATTACTTTAAAGTCCATATACATAACAGAATTGATCGACAAGACATGTTTTGTGATTACGAAAAGATATTGTAATGGGATAACGATCTATATCAATGTCTCCAGTCGGAGTTATCAATATATTATAGTATTTTATAATAAGTATCCTGTAGAATATTATAGAAATAAATACTATTATGTATAATGTTTAGCCCATACAGCAAAATTTCCTGCCCATTATAGGATATATTGTTTTTTTAAGGCTTAAAATTACTAGAAAATTTAGTTGTTCTGACTAGATGAAGCTTTAAAATGGTGACACTAGTACCCAGGTTCAAATTATAACCTTTTATGAATGATATACGGTTAACTCACCATAGATCCGGAAGCAGTGACAGTTGGATTAGATATTGCACAACTAACCCTGCTGAATAGAATGCATGATTAGAAAATTGTACATAGAAACATATAGTTAACAGAGGTTTATTTTATCATAACAATATGTGATATGTGTCAACATTGTACAACAACAAAAAAAATCATAAAAAAATATATATGTACATAAAAAAATCCCTTGATAAGGCATTTGATATCTATCTGTAATGTTTAATACATTACAGTTTATTAAAATTAATTGAGATTTAAAATATTTCTTTTCACTCCAAATGCCTGACCAAATTATATTATACATGCACAAACGATTTTATTTTAATACAAATGTTTAACTAAAAATTAAACAACAGTAATTCTTACATGAGTCCTTTTGTTTTCTTTACTTGTTACTGATTTGTTTGTCCGTTTATGTGGTTTAGTTCTTCATCCTTCTTTTTTTTAAGGAAAACTATGCTTGCCAGGGTCCATTTGAAACATGAATTCATAATTCCTTATAAATTTCCAGTTCGTGATATGGTCCTTCATATTTCTTTCACTTTTGTGAATGCAATGTTTAAAGTTGTATTTTGTACCATCTATAAATACATAATTTTGTCATTCTGTAAAAAAAAAATTTATTTTTTAAAATCCACTTCTAAAATTTGTTATAGTTAATTCCAGAAGAGAGAGAAAGACAATTGAGCAATGTGTATTTAAAGATTGTTTCTAGCCATTCTTACTTTTTGGACTGGATATCACCAAAACACCATTTTAGAGCTGGTTGTGCTATTTGACAGGGGGTTATAAGCTGTCTTTAGCATTCCAATTGATTAAACACTATTTTAAAATTATTTACAGCCATCACATATGTTTAAAAGAAGTGTGATATATATCAATTATTCAAGGCTGTATCCTTGATAGCCCTTTCTTGAAAAAATTAAAGCAATTTCTCAACAGCAATTAGAACATTGGATAACTCACAGCTGAGACATCGACTGAATATCTGGTGAACTGGGTCTGGTTATATAACTAGTGAACTGACCTCTGGTTATGTAACTCGCGAACTGAACTTGTCTTTAAATATTCAGCCATATTTATCTATAAGATAGTGCTTTTCCAAAAACACAATTACTGCAATTGAATCCTCCTTTGTGGCAAATACTAAACTAAATTAATCATGTAACCCCTGGTATATGTGTTTTTACATGCATCAACCTAATTGATTATATAGCTTAAGACTATAGGCATTTTTTTTGAAAGTGTAACCAACATAACATTCAATTTTTTTTTTTTTTTTGTGATTACATATTCGTGTATTAACATATATGCTACGCAAATGACAATTTTATCAACTTTCTAGTTAATAAAAGTTTTCGTTATATCGATATTAACATGGGCACACACACAAATCAGTAAACAAACCTTAACAAGCAGAAATCTTCTAGTATTATGATTAAATAGGTATTTTTATATATGTAAACTATGGTACTAGATTATCATATCAACCCATTATAATGTTTGTTTATTATAATTTGGCTACTCAAATGAATAATTGTATTCATTCCATTTATTCTAATTAGTTCCAAGTCACACAAATATTTGGTATATGTGCTCCATACTTTTATTATTATGTATGTGACTATCTTTAGGATTTGTTAACAGTTTTATACTTCCCAATAATACATATTGTTAAATATTTTTATGCAATCATTATGCAGCCGATCAATTACTTAAAGCGATTTGTCTAAAACTTTTTTTCATTATATTTTTTAACCTAAGTTAAGAGGATTGAAGATGATCAGGTCATGGTAGCTAGACAACAATAATTAACTGTGTTTACATGATTGAGAAATATCACCAGAAAAGTAGACACATTTGAAATAATCATAATTAGATGTATTGGCAAAATAGAATGTAAGAATGAAGAATAGATATTAATTATTAGGCAGGATTAAGACTTGGCAAGTTAGAAAATTTAAACTCATGGGAAATCAATGCTGAATATTCAAGAAAATGATTATGGAAGATCAGATCTAAAGAATGAGATAAGCGGTTCAAATTCAGTAAAATATTCAAAAAATGAAAAAATAAATAGAATTTTAGTTAAGCATAACTAAATTGGGGAAGATAGGAAGATATATATATATATTGTACCCTCACTTTCAGGAAATATGTAATAATAATAAATTGGTCTAGCTCATATAAATAATTATGCTTATCTAATGTATCTAATCAATAATAAATATATTCTCCAATACTGTATGTCATTAAACTAGCTCAACTTAATAAATAATAATATGGTTCAGTTTCATAAATTAATTAAATAAATATCTAATAAAAATCATGAGACTATGAAGTGAGTTTACAAGTGGCAAGACGAATACATTGAGCCAATATCCCATAGGATATTACGTCAATGGCATGAGAATACTATCCTCCCTCTTATTATCTTAAACACTAAATCTATAGCATTCTTATGTCTTCAATAATTACTTAATTCATTAAAATTATCCCAATAAAACAATCTTCATCTCTTTATCTAAATAATCTAGCTCAAATAATTTCAGGTTTTTTAAAAATAATTCTAGGCAATTATAATTTTTGTAATTAAGCATGATAAGGGATTTAATATCATTCTCAACTACATCTGACTAATACTAATAATAATTAAATAATAATAATAATCTTCAATGTATACTTTAATCTCATCTCTTTTCTCATTATAATATTGATCATGTATAATAATAAAAAAAAAAAAAAAAAAAAAAAAAAAAAAAAAAAAAAAAAAAAAAAAAAAAAAAAAAAAAAAAAAAAAAAATAATAATAATAATATAATATAATCTTTTATTATTCATATCTATGTGGCATAATCTTATAATCTGAGAATATGTGGCAACCAATAATACTAGAATTCTGTGTAAATATCTTATAGTTACTATATGACCATAATAATAATATAACAAATGAAATTTCTTGAAGAAATCATATCAAGAAAATATTATCGTTTTTAAATAATAGTCTTATTTATGTTGTGCAAATCTTATATCTTAATTCAAATTATCTGTGATTATGTAACTGTGATGTGGAGAAATTGAGTCAACACCAAGATTTATAAAACAAGTTTAAAAAAGATTTTATCAATAACTTTAACAATAACTTTATGTACATTATTTACAATATTAATGAACTTTACATTATCACACTTTCTATACTTTCAAAAAGAAATAAATTACAAAGAAAAATAAGATATGGAACTTTTTTTTTTTTAAATAAAAAATATCTCTTATTAAGATACTATTATAATGTATCTCTGTTACATGTACCTTACTTTGTTAATCTTAAGATACAAACTAAAAAAATTAACCAGTTTAATATTCATCTATTAACTTGTACTTAATTATTTTAAAAACAATTTAATATACCATGTAGTACTTCCCAACTTAATAATGACATGAATAAATTTAATTAACAACATAGCGATTTAATTATACTACTGATTGAATATTAATTTAATATCAGATAAATATGTGTTGGTGAATATCATTGCTACAGAATAACATTTATAAAACCTATAATTATCTGTATCACTTTAACATGATTCGGTTTTATCATATTACTTTTATCAAAAAATATGCATCATAAGTAAGTTTTAAAATACTTAATAATTAATCAATATTTTTTACGAACCCACTTTAATTATCACTTATACATATTCTTTTAAAAAAAAAAAAATCAATTTAGAATATAAAATATTTTATGATTCCCCTCCTTATAAATTATACTCTGATAATCATCTGCATTCGTCTCTATCCTCACTCCAAGCAAGACAGCCTATCTTATCATTTTCAATAACAATTTCACACCTCCAAAATTATTCATTATTTCCTGTTTTAAATACAATCCTATACGATGTAATACTAGAAATTTTGATAGCGAATAGATGCATAAGTATATGGAATAACTAAAGTTTTAATTCAATAATCCCCTACTAAATAGTCATCATGGTAACAGTGTATAAGAAAATGAGGTCTGGCTTCTGTCTAATAACCTCCACCATAAAATATAATGTTCAAACTATTTATTCAGCTCTATGGAACATTTAACTTTATCACAAAGAAACACTACCATGGAAAATATACAAGCTATAGGGCTAAGTTATCTATATTTGCATAATCATCACCACTGATTACCATTATTCCTATATAAATAAATCCTACATAACATTACCTTGGTTTCATTTAACTTACTCCCAAGCCACTACCTTTATAACTTCTTTAGAGATTTATCACTCTACATCGCTAAAATTCTTACTACTTTTTGACAACAATAAATAAATTTGCATAGAAATAACGATCTAACTACTTAATAAGAAAGATTACTTCTTTTCTTTTAGAACTCTTGAATTAAAATATAAATAATTACTACAGTTTTAATGCTTCAGTACTTTAATCATTTTAAAATAAGTATTAAGTTCAGTTACGATAGAATCATACAATTATATTCCCAAATATATTTATCATATAAGATAAAAGTATGCATATTTTTTAAAAATAAATAAACTCCTATAAGCTATGTGTATGCATCGTGTTTTTTATATGTTCTCACACATTCACACAAAAAATGACACCATATTTCAATCATCTAAAATAGAATAAAAAAAATACATCATAAAATCATTAATCTTTTTTAATTATTACCATAAGTGATCTTTCTACTGGTTGACTACTTAAAGGACGTTTTCTGGTCCACAAACTAAATAAAATATTATATAGTATACCATTCATTCAATATTAGCACACTTAAAGTATTAAGTCTTTTTTAAAACTATTAAATATTTTTTTATAAGAATCTAAGCGCTATGTTAGTAAGTAGTTTAATATTTTATGTTCTTTTCCTACCTCTAACCTATGAATAAGCATTAACACTAAAATTAGTAAAATAATTTGAAAAAGATCATATTTACGACAAAAAGAAAAATTCCAGCGATAACAGTTCATTAAAAGAAAAATGTCTTTTTTTTACTCCCTCAGGTATTTCAGCGCTGGTTGATAAAACTTCTCATGATGCCAAAATCATGCATGCTCTGTTGGTTCCACTTTTAAAACAAAATGAACGACAATTTTTCAAAAATAAAATAAGTCGACTTTTTAAAATATCCGGATTGATTCCTAAATAACCATGGATTTGCTCTTAAAAGTTTATAAAATAATAATTCCTAGTTCCCATTATTCAAATAAAAAAAATAATTATTGAAAGTACTTTTAATATCATATAACAAAATAATTACAAAGTTCTGCTACTTTTATTCAAATTCCACGACGGTTTATGTTCTTTGATACAGCAATAAGACTCGGCGTCCTTCGATACTTACGACATAGTTAAAGACTTCCATAAATAATTTTTTATATCTTTTGTATGACCCGCATACACTAATTAATAATAGGATAATTTTAATTACCTATTTTTCAAAGTTTCTTTTCAATAAGATATGAAAACGTTCCTATAACAATCTTAATCTTTTAAAATTATTATGATAGTTTTAAAAAGATTATTAAATATTTCTGCGTTTCATAATAATTTTTTATCAAATTTAAAAGATTTTAAAAAATTTACTAACTTGTTTTTAAAATAAGTCCTCCAAATAAAGGCATTTTTATAGATTTCTTTACTTATAATTTCTGGCGAACTTTTATAAACCTCCCCTGTGATGTCCAATTTGCTAACCTCAATAGCAAACCAATATTACAAATTAATATAGGCAAACTTATATGCTTAATAGAAAGATAATAATTTGATATTTTTTTAATATAAATTTAAATTTAACGATGATCCATTCATGCTTAATGTGACATTAGAATTAAGTTTAATAAATCAGTTGATAGAGAATTACTTAGCTTTTAGCACGGCCTCTCTGTATTAGACGATTTTATAATAAATTACTGTACTTTCTTTAAAGTAGAAATTAATATAATTGGCTATTAATGGTACACGTAGTTAACCGAAGTATTAGTAATAATAATAACAGTAGTAGTACCTCAAAAATAATTGTGCACCAATATTTATTCCTGAACAAATAACTCCCTTGATTGGTTAACTAAACAATGCTCTGCTAGCTTATTTATATCCCTAGCCAACAATGTAGAATCAAAGTTAAAAATAAACAATGATTTATCTAATATTTATTATATTATTTAATTCCTAGTTAATTTTCATACTTTATTTACATCTACCAAACACTTCAAAATAACTTTTAAAATAATATTGTAATATTTAGTATTACCTTTAGCTTTTTTAAAACGTAGTTATTTTTCAAAACAAAACAAAAATCTAATTTTACTTATTACATTCATTTTTAAAATAAATAAAAACACGACTTAATATTTATACTAGCTAATTTTTATTTTTTATCTTGTGGTAGTTTAATATAATATTCTAAACTTTATAATAGAATTTTAAAACAGTTTTGCAATTTTACTAAAAAACTCGCAAGCATGTGTGTACCGATATCTATTTGTCACATGGCTTACAAAAATAGATGAAACGCTTATAATTTAGCTGAAAATAAACTAAAGAATTCAATTTTTTAAAAAAAATATTTTTTAAATAAAATAATAATATAACAACTTTTAAAATAATAGTTTGATATTATAAAATCAAATAAATATTTTACATTCAATTATTAAATATTAATTTTTATTATTCAAATATATTATTTATTTAACTTTAAGTTATTACTTTTAAAATTTACTTTAAACATTTATTTGTAAGACTTGTTAATGCAGTTTTTATTATGGCCAGTTTTTCCAACCATATAATATTATAATTTATCTTTAGTTGACTTTTTTAAAAATATTAACATAATATACAATAAATACTCCTATTTACTTTAATTAGACTTTTTAAAAAGATCGTCAACACAACATATACATCATGCCCCTAAAATAGCTTTTAAATTTAAAATTTTTTATAAATTGATTTAAACAATTCATTCTAGCCTAAACAAAAGGGTACAATATATATATAGTTATGGTACAAGTTGACATGTACAATAGTAATGTGACTCCTACAGGGCATCATCAGATTGTAACTTGGGGTTCCTGACTCCGAAAAAGGAGCTACAGTGCATCGCATTGCACGAGACAAGAAAGAAATAATATTTTAAATCATTTCAAATAAACTGGTTGTAATTTATTTGTTTAGCAATCATATTCATAACAATAAAATAGTTGTTATGGTACATGAACACCCACAAGAGATAAATATCTTTTATTACTACCTTAAAAACAGACTAATGTTGATGATAGAAAGATAATTCTATGGAAATAATGAAACATATTTTGTAATCACGAACAAAATTAAATTCAAACATATGAATTAAAGCATACTAAAATCTTTTATTAATTCACATTAAATATATGATCCAATGAATCTATTTGATCATAATTACAATCAATGTTTAACTAGCTAAATCCTATTCTAAATAACTATTAATGTTTCTATACAATAGATATGAACAAAAATGCCTTATTACAATTGACATGATGATTACAAAGGGACCTCCTGAACCATTGCTCAATAAAGGATTACATAAGGACTCAAGCTAGGGTACATGAGCAATCTAAACATAGAGATTATCAGCTACCATAAATGCAAGTTGCTCCATCCCTAATTCATGTTAAGAGATGGCCTGGAAAAGAGCCTAACAAAGATTGGCAAATAACATTAATTTTATCAAAGTCTCATGTTCTGAGCAACTTAGAATAAAACTGAACTTGAAAATATCACATCTATAAAAGATCCCCCCCCTCCTATTTAATTATTAACTAACCACTTGTCAATGGGTAGACTAAATCAAGATTCATCAGATAATATTAAAAAGATAATAGCAGAATTATACATAAAGTGTACATATAAAATATAAATAAATATAAAATTACATCAATAATACACTCCCTTGCTTATAAGGTTATTTCTCTAACAGTTTGAGGCATAAGCAAATAGTGAGTCTAATTGCATTTTTCTACAAAAGAATTCATAATTACCCAGTTCGAAACTTGACGTGCTGTTGATGTGGAAAAATCTAGTGTACAATACTTGCATTGTTCTATATCACTTCGGAAATACAGTTGGCCAGCTTAAAAACATTGCTGGAAGAATTACTGCCATTAACTATAATTTGCTGTTCATAGCTTTATTTATATGTATAAGATGGTAAATGTCCATTTTATCCCAGATGGATTGCTTCAGCTAGCTCACCACTGATTCTACTCCTGGGGCGATTGTTCTTTCACTATTCTGCATATGAAGATGCAGGTGTAGGAAAAGCATTCCCAGGAGGAATCGTAGGTTTACTTAGCCAGAATACATTGGAAACTTCTACGAGATAAAACAAAAAGAACCTTAACATTATAAATGAATGTGTTTATATAGTTTTTGCAGAATACTTTCCCCCTCCTTTCACTTAACATTTTTTTCAAATTTTGCACTTTTAGTTCTATTTTTACGAATGTTAACAAAGAAAATGACTCACAAATATTTTCTCCTTTATTACTTAAATTCTAACCATTTCGACTGGATTTCCAGAGATCCTGGATTCCTAATTTTCAATGCAAGTAATGACTCATTTACAAAGAAACAAAATTAATAAAATTATTTGCGTAATATTTTAAACAGTGGTGCACATCTTTTTTTTTTATATTTCCACCACATCTTTTACATACCAAGGTATAATTAAAAGAAACTTAAATTAGACTTGATTAATTAATAGATTAGCATTACTAATCTATTTTAGTCCGTATAGATTAAATTACATTTATATAAAAAACTTAATATTAAATTTAAATTTAAAATAAAATATTTTATTTTGAGATGAAAAATACTATCTCAATATATAATAATTTATTATATCCAGCATAAATGATCACAAGATATAAAGCAAAAATAGATCAGTAATTGGAAAAAAACCTCCAAAAGTACTAGAATTCCAAACTGCATAGGAGTTAGAAATTCAACAAGAAAAAGAATGGAAGAAATGGAAATTACAAAAATCAACATGGTAAATAATAAAACATAGAAGAAATGCCCACATTTAAAATTTTCCAGGCACCTGTAACATGACAGGAATAAAAATAATAAAGATACGAAAGCTAATATGAAAGAAATTTAAATAAAAATAATACCAACATGAAGGCTGGTATGGAAGAAATGTTAAATAAAAATAATGCTGACATGAAAGAAATGAATAAAGATATCAATAAAAAGTTAGAGAAAAATAATAAAACATCAAGAGAAAGTGAATAAAGGTAACACAGATGCGAATCAAAATATGAAAGACATCAGAAAAGAAATAAATAAAAATTACATTGATATTAAGAAAAAGATAAATAAAACTGATCAGATGTTAGAAGACTCAATGAAATGAAAAGTATTAAGCATGACAAGGAACAAAAAAAGAAAATAGAGGAATATTGCAAAACATGTGCAGGGAATAGAGGAAGTTATTAAAGATAATATTAAAATATTGCAAGGTAATTGTGAAATTATTATGTAGATAAAAATAGTGATGGAAAAGATTGAGGTGAAGATATAAAAAGTTGCTGGTAAAAAAGAGAAATAAAAATATTGCAAGAATGTAGAAAAAAATCCACAAAAGGATTGAAGATAGTGTCTATCAGTGATAACTTGAAGGCGATTCAAGAGGAGTTGCTTGACAAAATTTAATGAATAGAGATTGATGCTATGTGTGGTTCAAAACAGTGGTAAAGTGTCAGACTGAATTGTTTTCAATTTTGGTACTTCCAGTAATAACTTTTTGTGAATTCCTAAGTAATAAAACCATTTGATTTTTTTTATTTAATAGTCTGATCAAAGAATAATAAACATGCACATTGATTAATCTCTTAAGATAATGGAGAATATGATATATCAAACACATTGGAATAATGAAGCATATGCAGAACCAAATGAGCAAAGTCATTTTTTTTAAGTTTCAGTAGCAAATTCATTTTACCTTTTTGTGTCAATAATTAAAAGAAAAAGAGGATAAAAAGCAATTAGACTTATGTATGAGGGGGTACCTAAAAGTAACCGGAATTTTATAATAAAAAATTATTTATTTATTTTTGAAATTTAATTTCTTTCAAATTAGTACCTATTTGATGCAATACACTAGTCTAAATATGTTTTTCATTTTTCAAAGTAATGCAGAAATGCTTGCAAAGTGATGTCTTTTAATGCCTGTGATGCTTTTTTTTAACCACTTTTAAGTTCATAAAAAAAATTGAGACATTTTTTTATTCGGGAGATTAAAAAAAAAATTGCATGAGAGAGATCAGGTGAACATGGCTAATAGATAAGTTGGGTCATGCTGAATTTAATTAAAAATTGTTTCACACTCAAGGCTTTGAGTGATGATACTTTGTCGGAGTGAAGCCTGCACACTTTTTTTTGCTACAAAACAAGATGTTTACATTTTACTGTACCACGTAAATGTTTCAGAACTTCCAGATAAAATGCCTGTCTCTTAAAGGACTGAATTCCTGCAAGAAGTGTGTAATAGAAGAAGCATTTATTACAATAGGCTCGCAAACTGTGGAATGATTCCGGTTATTTTTTGGTTCACCTCGTATTATATTGTTCAAATCTTAATAATAATTTAATCTAACAATACAAAAAAAAAAGTAAATTCCAATTAATATATAATAATTCAATTTTTTTTTTAAAAAAAAAAAGCTTTATAAAATGATTTCTAAAGCTCTGTAAATATAATTATTCAAAAATACGTACATCAAGGTTATAAAGATTTATGTTCTTTTTTTTCCCACTTACACCTAAAGTATGTTCTAGACAAGGTAGTAGGATGTTCTATTTCTATAGTATCTCATTCTTCTGTGTTCAAAATATAAGATATTATATTTTATTATTTTAGAAATATTGTAGAATTTAAACAAATGGTGTTAAAAAATATTTGAGTGTTCATATCATATGCTTATAGATTAATTTATTTTTATTATTGGTCTAGTTTAACAAAAAGTAATATATATATATTGTTAGGTATATTTTTAGTATATTTTTAGTAAATATGTCACATGAATATATTCACATAAAAAATATCACATTTTAATGATAATTGGCAAAAGTTTATTATTATTGCTGCAGTATAATTTTATTTCTACTATGGCAATTTATATATTCATAATTTTTATTTATATTGTTAGGTTTTAATTTCAGAAAAACATATTTTAGTATGTTGTACATGTTAAAAATTTTGTTGTATTTAAAAATAGTTTTATAATTTTTGAAAATTTTAAATTATATTTATTTTCTATTGCTTCACTTGCAAAGTATTATCTGACTATAAAAATACCGAGTGAATTAACAGTTAAATGCACTAAACGTCAATCTTTTATATTCTTCTGCACATGACTTTTTTTTTTTTAAAGCATGTATATTCTAACATATACTTTGATTTCTTTATTATCATTATTAAGTTAATTAAGTACCTTGAGAAAAAGTGGATAACACAATATCTGTCATTCATTCAAATGGTAAGTGGTTAATTCCAGGTCAAATAAAACTTGGATTTTGTTTTTTTTCCAGGTCACAAGCAAATACATGGCTAAACTAACTAGCCATTCAGTTTTTGTTTGGTAAATAAATATCTTATTAATAGCTAGAGGAAAAAGTCCCAGGTTCATTTGAGTTGGTCAGATTAGTGTTGAAGCACTTATTGTGAAAATATGTATCCCTACCAGTGCTACGCATATAACCTAACCTTTTGCTTCATGTAGTGATGGTTAAATGACATGCTGTGTATATTATACCGTATTTTTATTTGTAAATGTGAATTATATGTTTTTATTTTTTAAAAAACAAAATAAAATAATTTGTGAAAGTACATATTTTTTAAGCATTCAATTTGTTCCTTGTTTCCTGTTCAGTTATTGATATTGTCATTCTTTGCTCTCATTTCTGTTGGTGTTGTTAATATTTCTAGGTTTTTGTTAAATGGAAATTAAAAGTTATCACTGCAAGCAACATTATGATATATAAATAAATGTACATCTGAGTAGAATATATAAAAATGTTAATACAGGATGTGTAAAAATGTTTATATATATACTACATGTTATTTAAAAGAAATTATTTTGAAAAGTTTAGAAGGAATGTATTTGTAGTAATAATAATAAAAGAATTGTAGATTGGTTGGGGGGGGGGGGCATTAATCTGTGTGGTTTTGGGCAGTGCTGGAGTAGTGACTTCAAGATATAAGAGTTCCTGGATTGATTCTCAGCTAAATAAAAGTAAAAAAATCTTAAATTGAGGCAACTAATCAGTATGTGATATCTTCCAAGACCATACAATTATTGTTAATGAAATTTTTGAATTTAACAATAAATATGAATTAGTAATAGTAAAGTAATTAGTAAATACTGGTATTGATGTAGACACAATTGTATTTTATTTTCTTTGTAAAATTTAATTTTTAAAAATCGTCATCACTTGATAGGTATCACAGAGTCAGATCACTTTCCAAGCCTCTCTACCCTTGCTTTACTTCTAAAACACTTATAACTACTCTTTTTCTTAAGAAAAATCTATCAGCTTTTTTCTTCTACATATTTTTGTTTTACTATCCACAGTTCCTTTTTATATTTATTTCTTAATTTCCATGTCTTGAAATACTTCCAATCCATTTTCTCTTTCTCATCATAATTTTCTCAATAAGCATCCCCCCCCCCCCATTTTCTTATTTCAATACTTCTAATCTTATCTTTCCAATTTACACCTTTCATTTTTTTTCTAGTCCATGTTTAACCTTTTTCTTTATTCCTCATTCTCTCTCTCTTTATCATTACTTCTATTATCAGTTATCCAACTTTCTAATTATTTAATAATTATTAACAATTTTATATTTGATGAGCAGCTTGTATATAGGAAAAATAATTATAAAGATATTTGACTTATTATGATGGATATTTTGAACAAAAAGATATTAATTAAAAAAGAAACTTTTAGAAAATTTGTGTATACATTAGAAAATATCAGTAAAAATTCGTATTTTTTTAATAAGATATTTTTACAGTGTTTTCATTTTACCATCTATTTTTTTTTGATTTGGTTTTATTTCTGTTGATTTTTCTTAAGCATTTTATACAAGTTTTATTAACCTTATGCAAAAAAATTTACAAGTTCATCTTCACATGTTACAAATACACCTGGGTCTCTTTTTATGCGGACTTATTTAACACGATTTTGAAGTTACGCGATTCGTGTTTCACCGGAAGTCGATTTCTGATAATGCGCTATTACTTTAAATAATAAATTTCGCGCACTTATGTTATATTGAAAGTAATAGCACATTATTGGAATTCGACTTTCATCTTAGTAATTTCAATATTTTCAGTGCTTTATAATAGTAAGATTTTATGCAGTAATGAAATTAAAATCATGATTTCCACATTTTATGTATACACATATTAAATTTTACAAGATTATAATGTAAATTTGTTCAAACATTGTGCGTGTTAATTTTGCATTTTAAATCACATTATGTTTTTGCTTTTTAAAAAAGAATGTAATCAATTATTATTTTCTTATTAATGACACTAATCATTAACGTGCTCTTAAATTACAATGAGAGCTAAATGGTTGTATGTCTGGATATCGCCAGCTTCGTAAACAATTAATAAAATCATCGTCTCAAAGATTAATTACTAATTATGTTGTCACCAGAAAATCATAATAATTAAAACGTGTATAAAAAAAATGTAAATTACTGTACTGTAAATTATGCATAAAAATATATTATTTTGAATAAAATTAAATATTATAGTTAAAAAAAGTTTGTCTTGTATCAATTTTTTTCAAATTTGAAATTTTTTATTAGTCATATTTTATTTCCTTATTTTTTTTTTTTGCGCGAATTTTAAAGTAATTTTATGTTGGTGCTTTGCTTTTATGTGAATTTTGAAAAATCACAGACTGCATCCCCCCTTTTTCAATGTAAGTTACATCTATTTTTGCGCGATTTCGTTTGCGCGTGTTTTCTGAGGAACCTATCTATCGTGTAAAAAGAGACCCAGGTGTATTTCATATCATTAGCAAAATTGATACAATGTTTCTTTCTATTTCCTATACTTGCTATCATTATTAAAACAATTCTCATCTAAGTATATATTAAGGAAAACAGAGATTAAGAACATCTCTACTGTCATATACAAATTTTCTTTAAAAAATTTATTTTATAATCAATGTCTTTTTATTCTAAATATTCATCACAATAATTAAATACCTTTTTATTAAAACTAATATAACTGCTCTTTCCTAAATCTCTCAACAATAGTTCTCAGCAATTACATCTATCTTTTTTAATCTTTAGATTATTCATCAACAATATAAACTCATCTAATCTATTGGAAGTTCATCTGTTTGAGTTCTCAATAACATGTTAATTGCATGTGAGATCAACTAATTGTTCTAAAATTGTCACAGTAGGCCTTTTCTTTACTGAATTATGACTGTTGAGAGAAATATATTCATGATACTCTGAGTCATGGATTCCATTACAAATTTTTTCAAACCTTTCCTTTTTAGAATCTTGATCTCAATGTACTTTACATTTTCATTTTACAATGTTTTTTTTTTTTCACTATTGCATACCCTATTAAGTCATTATCAACTTGATTTAGTTTTTTAATTATCACAGATGAAAGCTTGTTATTTCTGTTATATAAATTTTTCCATCTTTTTAATACATCATTTTTTTTAACTAATTACCATTTCTACTTTCTATTACAGGCTCATTCCAGTATTTCTCTGTTTACCAATTTAATTTTATATATATCATCAAAAATGGAAATAAATTTCATTGTGCTAATTTTTAATATAATTTATAAAAAAAGTAATAAAAATATCAATATATAACAGCTATTATAGAAAATATATATTTATTATTATATATTAAAAGCTTTTTTGGCACATGATTTTATGTCCTTATCAAAATAAACATTTGTTTTAACCATTAATCTGTCATTGCAAATAGAGTGGCTTCTACTATTTTCAAAAAAAGTAAAAATAACAACAATATCAGTAAATAAAATAAACCATGAGTAAAATAAAATTATGATATAGCAATCCAGATTGTTAGGGATTCAATAAAAGTTGAAACAAATTAATTATATAAGATAACAATATATAGAATAAATAAAATATACAGTATTTTATACAACTTGATGTATACTAATTTATATAATTTTTCATTTATTTTTAATTGATTAGTTTTTAACTAAATTTATTTAAATTTCAAAATTATATATGCAATTATCTAATATTATGCTTAATATAATGTGTTTCATATATTTATTTTCTTTTTATATCTTCAATGTAATTTAAAGTTTTAACATTTTTTATAGCTTGTATTTTAAATCTATATGTTAAGTAGTGAATGTATGCAGCAAATTTATTATCTTTCCTATGAATTGCACTGTTGTGTTTTTTTAGCTCTTTTATCTGTTTTCCTGTATGCCTGTAGTAATAGTTTATATTTTAAATACAATAATGAATTTTGAAATATACATAAAGGATGAGTTATGTTAATGACTTCAATATGTATAAATGAACTAGAAAGTATTTTTATTAAAAAAAGAATAATTAGTTAAGAAATAATTCATTGTTTTAGATATGTAATGTAGTTGATTATTAAATTTACAAAAGTAAAAATTTAAAATAAAATTAAATATTTGGATATAGAAAAGTACAGATATTGATAACAAAATTATATTAAAACATTTTATTTTATTATGGAAGATAAATTAAGGCATGGATACATTTTAAATATAAAAATTATAAATACAATTTGGATAAAAATGTACATTCGTTTACAAAAGAAACAATTTATTGAATTATATAAAAATTATGGGTATGATCCTAAAAATATTGAAAAAATATTTTTTAATTGTAAAAAATTTATATTAAATAATAAAATTTCTTTGCAAATTGATTATAATGATGGTGATAATAATTCAAATAAAAAATGGATTAAACTTTTTTATTATCTTAAAATTTATAATACATTAATAAAAAACAAAAATTATATTGATGAACATATAAATATTTGATGGTCAAACAATAAAAATCTGGAAAAATGTATATATAATTATAAAATATAAAAAAGGAAACATATAAAATAATTATGACATTATAATATGATTTACTATGGCCATACAGGGAAGCAGTTAGATGAAAGAGGCAAAGAACATAACATTGCAATTAATAGGAGAGTTGATAAATTTGCTTTAAATCTTTACCATTCAACATTTATATATAAATTAGATACTATAAAAATATTAAACTTTTAAATTACATTAAGTCTCCAAAAAGAAAACGAATATATGTAACAAATTATAACAGGCAAACTCTCCGTACAGTAGTGCCACTCAGTGCAAGCCAGAGTAATTAATGGATGCCAGAAGGCTTGTGCATAAAATTCCTATCTAGTGCCTACTCATCCAATATCCCCAGGCTAGTTTCTAGCTTGGGGTTTTCATCAGTGAAGAGCCTTGGATCTGAGAGCAATGCACCTATTAGAATCTAATGCAACCCCCCAGCAGCCACCTTTTATCTCAACTACAAAACTATGAGTCTAAAATTGAAAACACAATAATATTTTCAATACAAGCTCATTAGCTTATATAGTCATATAGAAAGCCACAAGCTAGAAACTAGTATGGGGATATTGGATGAGTAGACACTAGATAGAAATTTTATGCATAAGCCTTCTGGCATCCATTGATTACTCTGGCTTGCATTGAGTGGCACTACATGGAGAGTTTTGTCTGTTTTGATAACAGTTATGAGCAAGCATAAAAAATGGTGATTGTGTGATGTTTAGTGGTATAATACCAATCTTGCCTAATAGGATAGTGGTGGCTATGGTTATTAAAGAAACAGACACCAAAATGTGTGGGTATTGAACCAAGTTCAGACCTATATGAATATATAAGCTAATGAGCTTGGATTGAAAATATTATTGTGTTTTCAATTTTAGACTCATAGTTTTGTAGTTAAGTAGAGATAAAAGATGGCTGCGCTAGGTGCAGTGCTCTCAGATCCAAGGTTTTTCACTGATGAAAGCCACAAATTAGAAATTAGTCTGAGGATATTGAATGAGTAGGCACTAGATAGGGATTTTATGCACAAGCCTTCTGGCATCCATTGATTACTCTGGCTTGTATTGAGTGGCACTACTGTATGGGGAGTTTTGCCTCTTTTAATAAGAAATGGTGATCATGTGATGTTTATTGGAAACAAATTATATTAAGCATAATACAAATAATTGTATGAACATTTATAAAACTTCAATAAATTTAGTTAATAACTTGTCACTTAAAAATGATTAGAAAATTATATTATGTGGTAGTTTATATAAAGTTGTATAAGGAATGTTTTTATTTATTCTATATATTGTTGTTATATAGTTAATTTGTTTCAATTTTTATTGAATCTCTAGCATTCAGATTGTTGTATCATAATTTTATTTTATTCATGTTTTGTTTTATTTATTGTTATTATGATTATTTTTACTTCTCTTATAAAATAGTAAGTGGTGCTTTGTATGTGATAATAGATTAAGAGTTAAAACAGATGTTTAACATTTGATGAGGGCATAAAATCGTACCAAAAAAGACTTTCAATTTTAATATTATAAATATATATTTTTTATAATAGTTTATGTAGTGACATTTTTATTGCTTTTCTACATTACTCAACATATTATTACTAATTCAAAGGTTTTGCTCGCTGTGCTATTTTTAGAAAAAATTTAGCAATCTTTTTTCTTACTTAACCCATATTTCTTTGTGACTTTATTATTTGTTCTCTCTTTATTATTCAGTCTAATCTTTTATTATTACTATATATTTATTTGTTGATTTCTTTATATATAATTTTTAATCTTCTTCATAGTCACTAGTTGGCATATGTATAATTTGTTTTTTAAATTTTAACTGTTAAATATTACTCAGGATGGCGATACATGCCAAAAGCTGGCTATAGCTATTTATTTATTTTTACACTGCTATATTGAATATTGCAGAGTTTATTCTATAGGTTTTTACTTATACACCCGGGTCTCGTTTTACGCGATAGATAGGTTCCTCAGAAAACACACGCAAACGAATTGCGCAAAAATAGACGTAACTTACATTGAAAAGGGGGGGATGCGGTCTGTGATTTTTCAAAATTCGCTTAAAAGCAAAGCACCAACGTAAAATTACTTTAAAATTTGTGCAAAAAAAAAAATAAGGAAATAAAATACGACTAATAAAAAATTTCAAATTTGAAAAAAATTGATACAAGACAAACTTTTTTTAACTATAATATTTAATTTTATTCAAAATAATATATTTTTATGCATAATTTACAGTACAGTAATTTACATTTTTTTATACACGTTTTTAATTATTATGATTTTCTGGTGACAACGTAATTAGTAATTAATCTTTGAGACGATGATTTTATTAATTGTTTACAAAGCTCGCAATATCCACATATACAACCATTTAGCTCTCGTTGGAATTTATGAGCACGTTAATGATTAGTGCCATTAATAAGAAAATAATAATTGAATACATTCTTTTTTAAAAAGCAAAAACAGAATGTGATTTAAAATGCAAAATTAACACGCACAATGTTTGAACAAATTTACATTATAATCTTGTAAAATTTAATATGTGTATACATAAAATGTGAAAATCATGATTTTAATTTCATTATTGCATAAAATCTTACTATTATAAAGCACTGAAAATATTGAAATTACTAAGATGAAAGTCGAATTCCAATAATGTGCTATTACTTTCAATATAACGTAAGTGCGCGAAATTTATTATTTAAAGTAATAGCGCATTATTGGAAATCGACTTCCGGTGAAACACGAATCGCGTAACTTCAAAATCGTGTTAAATAAGTCCACGTAAAGAGAGACCCGGGTGTGTATATATATTCATTGCTCAAAGACAAATAGAGTTAACTAGATCAGGGATGCCCAACCCGTAGCTCGCGAGTCACATGTGGCTCGCGTAGCTGTTTAATGTGGCTCGAATTGCACTCTTCAAAAAAGTAAACATTTTTACAATACAAACAATAACGATATGCAGTGTCAGGTTTCACATTAAATAAAAAATATTTTTCCTGTAATTGTAATTTATATGTATGTTACCAAATTTTTAATAAATAAAATGTATTTACATTTTTTTTCTTTTTAACATATTACACCATTTTTTTTTTTTTGCTGTACACGTTTGGTTTGGTGCTATATATATATTGTGTTTAGTGCTCTTGTATATATTGTTGTTTTTATCGAGAAAGATCCTTGTAGACGTTTGGTTTGGTGCTGTATATATATTGTGTTTAGTGCTGGAAATAGTTTTTATCGAGATAGATCCATATACACGTATATATTTTGCTGTATATATCGATGTTTAGTGCTGTAAACAGTTGTTTTTATCCGTGTACACGTATATATTTTGCTGTATATATATATTGATGTTTAGTGCTGTAAATAGTTGTTTTTATCGAGATAGATTCGTGTACACATATATATTTTGCTGTATATATTGATGTTTTCATCGAGAAAAATCCGTGTACACGTTATTTTGGCCACATTAGAAACGGGGATTGATACCAATGTGAATAGCCCCCCCCCCCACCTATTTCCCTACATTGCAGGTTTAGTACCCAAGTACCATGTTTATAAATGTAATATGAAAAATGTAATATATAATTGTGGCTCCCCAAATTTTTTTAAATTCTCAACTGGCTCGCGTCAAGTTAAAGGTTGGGCACCACTGAACTAGATCATAGGGTACTTTAATTAAGCATATTTAGTTAAATAATTATTGGATTTCTTGGAATTATTCTAAATCTAACCATCACCAGTCTGTTATTTACAAAAGTTCTATTTATAAAAAATAAAGTGTTGTGGAAATTTTTAAATAAGACAATCAAATGCTATATTTCTAATGATAAGTACTGGTTGTTTATAATTAGGATGGTCAACCTATAGATATGAACCAAACCTGACACATTGTGATGCTAAATTTAACTTATTGTATCTTTAGAGATATAACAAAAAAAAAAAATTAAGCTCTATTCTTGTAAAATATTGCTATAATTAAAAATCATTTTTTATTAATACTCTGAATAAAATCTATAACACAGTGAAATTAAAAAAAAAAAAGATTTTGGTTCCAAGGTTCAAACATACTTATCACTTTTTTAATCTAGAAGTGAAGTCATAATAGTTTTGAACTTTCATTTTATAATTATTCAAATTGATTTATTCAAAATCTTCAATTTTTTTTAAAATCAAAATTATTTTAATTATGAAATTGATAAAAAACAACAACAATGGATCATGATTGATTCAAATTGGAAAAATGTTCTGCTGTGTTTGTTTACTAAACAAATTCAGAAGTTTCATTATAATAAGAAATACTAAATTTTACATTTTTTAAATAGTACTTCATTATATTGTGAAATAAAAATGCATAATATATGGTGCATGTCAACTCATGCATGAAAAACTTAGTTCATTACTGTAAAACATTAGCCTCTCCAGGGCTATAATTTACTAAATATGGGTTTGGAAGAATGTGCTTATAAATATATATGTGATTGTTGTATCTGATAATTATTTGTAACTAATCAAGTTTTTTACATTTTTATATACTCCTCCATAAGTTATTATAAATCATCATTCATTGTAAAATTTCCTAAACCAGTCTCTCACTACACATGCATAAATTCACATATGGTCATTATAATAAAAAAAAATTAACACTGGACTGAATTCTATTAAATACGTTTCAACAAAATATTTAATTATATCTGAGTTTGACAGAATGAGAAACAGATATAAAAATATTTGTTATTTCAAGCAAAGTAGACCTTGAAATTTTTTTAGAAAAGAATATCTATGTTTTTGGTTGAAAAAATTGGCAGCAGTGATTGATGAATGCATAGGTTTCCTGCAATCCTTGTGAATTTTATTTAAAGATCTGATATTTTATATATATTTAAAACATGGCTGTTTTCTTTGATTTATTGGTTCAGATTTGGGAAAACAATTTGGGATATTATTTCACAGTGAAATGCAAAATTAGTATTAGATTTGATCTATTTTCTAATGCAGCACTTGTTAATATGTTTTTTGTGATTTTCATGTGTTGTGGGGGGGGGGGGGTGTACAGTAGTCTCATAGAGTGTTTGAAACTTTTATAGTTATATCTGGAAAAGAAAAAAAAAGACTGAATGAAAGAAAAGAAAATAAAGAACAAAATTTTGATTTCTTTAGATTTATCTGTACTAAACTTGATTTTTCAAATCTATCACTTTGATCAAAAACAAAAATATATTATAAAAAACTATTTAGTCTAAAAATATATGAACACTTTAGAATTTTCTAGTTACATCTCCAGACACCTCTGGTTTTTAGTCTTCATAACTTATGTTTCATTAATATACTTTATTGTACAAAAATAGATTACATGAATTTACAATGGTTTTGCCAGTGTTACAATGGCATGACTGGTCTAACAAATATGTTATCAATTAGAAAAAACAGCATTGTTCAAATAGGTTTACAAATTATTAGTTACTGGGCACATTTTAACATAGATGATTACAGTACAATTAAAGGAGATAAGATTAAATAGAAAAATTTTACAGTGTAGAAATATTTACATTAGCAACTATACATTTATTATTATTTGTAATGATTTCTTTATTTTTATTTATCCACATGTTCCAAATCAAACCTTTATTGTTTATCAAAAATTACATTGTTGAAAATGCATGGTTTAAAACTTTATAGCTTTGGAACAAACAGATAGATATGACTGTTACAATTCAGACAAATTGTTAGGAAGGTACCTGATAAATGCAAACTTGCAAACTATGTATTATTTGCCTATGTTGTATTTTCATTGTCTGGGGGTTTAGTTCATCAGTTTAAATACTTTTTGATTGAATTAAAATATATCCTTTGGACTATTTAATACACAGATGTGGTGTTTAAAAAATTGTTGAAAAAAGGGATATGTAAAACAAAACAAAAATTAATAATTGTTCTTGTTACAGCAAAAGTCATTATTTGTTTTTTGTTTTTTTGAGGTTATGGTTTGTTTGAGGTTTTTAATAGTGACCATGTAGCACCAAATATATCTGGGTGTGCAATTTTGCCATCTCTGACCTTCACTTGTTCAAGCGGTATTCATCTTATAGCTAAAGACGCCGCTCTATGGCGCCATTTTCGCGCTAAAACACATAAAAATGCTGTTTCCGCGGCCGACACGTTCGAACCCGCATTTTCTATAATACAACTTTTGTGTTGTGCTACAGAATGCAGGACGCTATGTCGCGTCGCAGTACAGCATGTATGTCGCATCGCAGCAAATACATTTTCCGAATTCGCACAGTTTATAAAATAGTTACAGCTTGATGAGAGAGTTTGTATTTGAATTGGGTGGAAATGTTGTTTTCATTGGATTTTTTTTTATTTTAAAGTATTGAAATGTGTTTTTAGTGAGTTGCAATTGGGTAATGCGTCAAGTAACGTACTGTTCCTAACATTCCACGAGACAAAGAAGATTCTACCGTGTGTATATTTTTGAAGTAAAAAAGAGCGGTACTAAAAAAATATCCAGTAAGAAAAGTACAAATATATATGATTTTTTGTAAATTTCATAAAAAGAAATTTTATAAACATGTTTAATAAGTAAAGAAGACATTTATATGTGTTTGTTGTTGTTTAAAAAAGTTTGAGTTTCTTTATTTTGTCCGAGTACGGTTACGATTTTGAATTTTTTTATTTTAGCATTACAAACAACAGAATCCTAACCCTAAAAGTAATCCTAAAACTAACCCTAAACCTAACCATAACAACTTTTACTTTTTATTGTCATTCTATTTGAAATAAAAAATAGCCGTAATATCTCTTTGTCTGTAAAAAAAAAAAAAAGTAAAACGAAGACTAAAAAAATAAAAAATAGACTAAGAAATTTTACTTTTTATTACGATTATTATTTTTTAGTTAAACAACAACAACAAAAAAAGTCGTAACACAAGTAAAAAAAGTATCCGATAGAAAATTTATAAAAAAAAGCCGTAACACAATTAAAAAAATATACGATAGAAAAAACACGAATCAAATTGCAATTTGTTGATTTTATTTTGCATTTATTATTGTCATTTAAATTGTATACGTTAATAAAAAATAATATTTATAAAAGACGATTTTGTTTTGTTTTTATTTTCGCATTACAAAAAAGCACAGCAAAATTATTATAATCAATGGCCCGGGAATGGTCATATTTTATAGTTTTAGCTTGAAAACGGCACCATCCAACGGCATCTTTATCCATAAGACAAGCACTGTTTAAGCTTATTAGAGAATGTGGCTGGGTGCCTTGTGGTATTGTTTCCAAAGCAGCAAGTACATCTGGTGCACCAGAAACTATATAAACAAAAAATTGCTGCATGAGCTCCTGGTATTGAGTCTTTACTGATTGTCTCTATTAGGTTATCAAGTGTGTTGTTATTTTGTCTATATGTGTTAATCATAAATTTCTCGGGTATTTGTCAGAGCTGTGCAGGTGTGAAATAGGTGCTGTTGTGTTTCTTCTTCCCTGTGGCACAAGGAACAAAAAGCATCAATTTTGTTGTAAAAACCTGTGGTATTTAAGGAAATAGGAGGTAGATAGAGCATGAAGATTTTACCTTTAAAAGAAAGTCAAAAAATTTGGGTTGCAATGACCATTTTTTGAATTGCTGCATCAAACGACTGTTATTCATATTTAGCATAGGTGAGTGAGGATCAGTAGTTATGTCTGGGCATAGCATATTATGAATAGTCCAATAGGTGTATCTACCAACACCCAAAAAAGACACCTGGTCATAAATGCTTTGAAATTGGTTTACAAGCAAAGACAAATATCCATGTGAAAGTGGTGGTCGGTCTATGGGTGTTATTTGAAGAATGCATTCGAGAGCTAAAAAACTTCTTATCAGTGCAGCTAGGAGATTAATACTTTTTTGTTTGTGAAAAATTTGAATGGAGTGAAGACCTAATCCATTTCTGGCTGGTGGAAGACTAAGTTGTTTTACAGAGATGGAGACTACTTTTCTGCGCCATAATAGCTTACTACAGAGTGAGTAAATGGACGAAGTGAAAGATTTAGTGAAATTTATGAGTGGTGAGTAATAGGTTATTTTTGTAGTTACAAGTTGATTGAAAAGGCATACTTTGCATGAGATAGGTTTTGGAGAGAGAAGTGGTTGTGCGATCAGCATCATTTTTTAGTTTTTTCTAGATCTTTTGTCTCATTGGAGAGGGCCCTAGGTAGAAAGGAAATCCAAGAAAATTATTTGGTTTCCCATGATAAACTTGTGAATTTATCTTGCCAGTGTAAAGAAACCAAGCTGAGTTTTTGTTAATGTTGATCTTGAGTTTATATTTGAGGATGTATTCATTAAGTATTTTTTCCAGATTAGGTAGTTGTTTTTGGACATAAGAAAAACAGTAAGATCATCCATGTATGCAATACACGGTATATATAGTCCAGTGTGTGGAATTTAGATTCCTTGTAATTTTTGTTGTATTTTGTTTATGAGAGGGTTAATGTAGAACATAAATAATAAAGGATTGAGTGGAGATCTTTGAGGTATGGATTGGTGGGGAGAGAAGGAAGGTAATGTTCTACCATTTCATGACTAAGGAGTAGATTGGCAGGTATAAGAGAGAGCTAGGTATTTTGGTATCTGCAAGTGTCTGAATTAAAATTTCAATAGGAACTGAGTCAAAAGCAGTCTCAATGTCAATTTGAACAGCCATTGGAGCATATTTTTTCTGCTGTCTAACTGAATTTATAATGGTTTTGAAAATGAGGGTAGCTTGGCCTGTTGAGGAGATATGGTTCGATTTTATCTTTTAGAACCTTTTCCAGTATTTTAATTCCTAGGGGGCTCATGGAGATTGGTCGCACATTAGATAGATTGGATATTGAAGCTTGCTTTTTGTTGAATGAAAGTAAGGAGATTTGGATATAGATCTTTTATGTCAAACAGCTTTTGTGATAGATAATTTGCTAAATCACATAGATATGTGGTGGTAAACTGACTGAGATGTGAAATACAAATTTAGGGATTCCATGAGGCCCTGGATGGTAAGAGTTTGGAATTGTGGTTAGCTTCGGCAAGAAATCAGTAGCATGGAAAGGTTTATTTAACTCTGGTTGGTTCAAATAGAGTTTCAGGTCGTGTGAAGGCACAATGTGACTGCAGCTTTTGTTTGAAATAATTGTATATTGGCTCTATCATATTATGTCCGGCTTTGGTACACCATTTTGTGGAACTCTGACAGTGTAAGGATACCCCAGAACCCATCTAATGTACCATCATATCCAGGTGTGTTTTTTAGACAGATTTTTTTATTTTTTGTGGCAAAGTACTCTTTTAGAGTGTTGCAGATGTCATTATATATTTGTATAAGTATTTTTATATGTGTGTAGGAATCTGGAGCAGATTTACGCATGTTGATTCTTTTATGTAGCTTATCAGCCAAAATTAGGAATCTTGAGGATGGTGGTGTGGTTTGGGTAATATGGCAGAATGTTGATAAAAAGAAATGTACCATTGAACAGGATCAAGTTGCATAGTGCTGAGTTTAAATAACATATGTTTCAGAGTGCAAAAATTCAGAAGTGTGTGCAGAAAGAATTATTCTTATTGTTTTATGAAGTTGAATTGCTGATGTTTGCATTGAGTTCAAGCATTTGACTAGAGTAATCAGAGAAGGGTGGGGGATTAAGTGTTAACTTAATTAAGTGATGAAGCATGGGTGAATAAAAGCGCAGGTCAATAAGTGAGGTGTAACGACTGTTGTAGAAAGAGATGGAGTTGGGTGGTAAGAAACCTTCAGCACTCATTAGTGATATTGCAAGTTGATGTAGCCACTTTGAAACAAAAGTGTGATAACTCATGTTTTTAAAATATCAATTGTAATTTCATCATTTTCTGGAGCTTTTTCCTTTCATAAATTAAAAATACTGGCCAATTCAGAAAATGTGATAACTGTAGTGGATGCTTTCTTTTTTTGTTTATTATTATATAATTATTTCTAGAATTCCTCTATATTTCATAAAATCAAATCTCTTTAATATTAATTCCATCTTTTTTTTTTCTTATTGCAGAAACAACTTACTTCCAATACTAAAATGTTGTTTTACACTTTTGAGACTTATTTTCTGCTGTAGCTTTCTTTGCCAATTCACAGTTTTACATTTTCTAATATCATGATTAATTCTTTTTTTATAAATTTTTATATTCCTTCTTGTCTTCATACATTGACTTGTCTCAGTAGAAAATTCACTGGTAAATTGCTATTTTTTCTCCAGCTATCTTTCTTGTAGTTTTTAATAGTATATCAGTTATCTTTTTATTGATTTCAGTCAAATTTGAACTATCTTTAAAGTCTGTTAATACTTTAGCACTATTATGCAAGTTCTAATTTAAATTCATTGGAGTATTTCTGAAGATTAGATTGATACTGCTAATACTATCTTTTTTAATAGTTTTCATTTCTCTAGTTTTGCATTAACACATATCTTGCATCTTACTAATCGATGATCACTTCCTGTGTTAAATGTATTAAGAACACTACAATCTTGAAATATATATTTTTTATTATTCAACATATAATTCATTTTTGTTGCACATTCATTTGGATGCTTCCATGTTTATTTCTCTTTAGTATCTTTGTCAAAGAATTTTTTTTTTTTTTTTTTATGAGAGACAATTATTTACTTATTAACAAAATACAATAAGAAATATTTTTAAATGATTTATTAAAATAGCAAAAATGTTGTTTTTTTTTTTTTTTTAGTTAATTGATTGATTGCTTGTTTTTTTATGTTATTTGTTATGATATATAAAAATTAAAATTCTGATTTATTTATTTATAATGATGGCAACTATTAATAAAGTAAAATGAAATTTGAAGCCCAAAATGATTGTCAGAACAAAACACTGACTTAGATTTTTTTTTGCCCCTCACTTTTTTTTAATCACTTGAACACATGAATGATCAATTAAAATGCAGAAATTTTGTTAATATCCGGAAAATTAATGTGTATGTTTTGTTTAATGCTTGTAAATATATTACTATATAAATTATGAAGTATTATAGACATGGTTCTTGTTGCTAGTCAAATATAAGACAAGTATCAGGAATGGAATGATATATATATTTTATTGATTTGATCAAGGCATTTGATTCTGTTAATCGAACAGGTCTGTAGTATGATTGGAGATTAGTTGATTGTATACCAAAATTTGTTCATATTATATAGATTGTACATGTAGGAATGAGATTAAGTGTTATTTTTACAAATGACAAATGTGAGACATTAGAAATGGAAACGGGTATAACTAGAATGTATACTAATTCCAATTTTGTTTTCAATTTTTAGTAGTAATTTTTGGAATGTTTGTAGGTGATTTCATGAAGCAGAGTTCAAAGTGCATTACAAGTTTAATAATGAAATTTTTAATTTGAACTGGATTAAAAGCAAACTTCACCCTCTTGTTTTAGAATTTACAATATGTTGATGATTGCAGTATCCTTGCTAATTGAAAAGTTGATCTGTTTTCAATCTAATACATAGTCTTTTTAGTAATTAATATTTAAAAAAAAAATTCTGAATATTTTATAAAGCAGTGATGAAAGAAAAATAGTCAACAACATTTAACTTGGATTATTATCTCTTTGATAATGTAAACCAATTTAAATATCTGAATGACTATAAATAGAAAAAGAGATGTAGATGTTAAAATGCAGCCCACAATTTAAGTGTATTGCTGCTATTTTTAATAAGTTAAAAGATAGCTCTTATCATTGAAAAAAATCATTTAAAGATGGTTTATAAAATTTTAAGAATATAATAGCAGGATTATAAAGCTGATCAATATGTTCATCATCATGCGGGATAATATAAAGTCTATATAAAATCTTATCACATGTGAAATGAATGAATGATGGAGATTTTCAAAAATTTAAACATGATTTCATGGGAATTGTAAATTCCATTCATGTTATAAAATTATATAAACTATTGGAATGATGTGACTAGAATAGAATACGTTAGAATGTGTTGACGTTTTTTAAAAGGAAAAGTTTTCTGTTCTAACAGCATTGCAAAATATTAAATAAACAGGATATTGAACCAGCATAGTTATATTTGTTTAAGAGTGCTTGTTGCTGATAGCAATATATAAAAAGAAATACTTCAAATTTTATTATGACATGATTCTCTCCACTTGACATTTTAATATTCAGTGACTTTCTATTCCTTTGTATATTAATATTGTTCCTTCAGTTTGTTAGATTGTAAATTATAATCAGTAAATTTTAAAAATATTCACCAGGATCTCTAGTAATGATTAATTGCTATATTGTTAGCCATGGATGAACCATAGAGCTTCTATATGAATGTGTGATTTGTTCTATTTTTACAAATTTAATTTGGTAATTAATATACAAAAAACTCAAGGTACTTTGTCAGTCAGTGATAGAAGAAAAATCTTTAGCAATGTTTAGCTTCTATATTATTGTCTTGAGATTGAGGGTCAGTTTAAATATTTTTGTAGCACTTTAAAGAGAATGGCAGATCTCAGGGTTAGATACAATATAGACTTCAATATATAGCTGCAGCATTTAAGAAATTAAACGCGATATATATTTCTTCTTGATGTAATTACTTCAATTAAGTTAATTATATATAGGATTAATATTATTTAGAGGTCCAAATTCAATTAGCAGAAGTACATTGTTCTCTATTTGTCATACAAAAAAATTAGTCATAAAAATTTAGTTTTTTTTATGAGTGTTTATCCTGTAGTATTAGTACAAATAATTATATTTATTATTATTAAATTGAATAAATATTAAATCCACATATACAGTATATTGTATTAATATTTAATAAATATAATACTTTTTTTTTGTATTATTTTTATTTCTAAATAATATTTAAAATAAATAGACATTTTTTTTATTATTTTATTATGTATGTAATAATTTTATTATTGTCATCATCATCATTTTAAGCATATATCTATGTTTTTGCTGTAATAATTATTAATATTTAAATGCAAGTATAGTATATATATTTAATCTAGATGTAATTAATAGACATTTGAACACAAGACTTTCACGCTCTTTTCTGTCATTCACTCTATTTTATATAATCGATACACATGACACATACATGTGCAAAAGATAAATTGATCTCCGAAATATGTATTTCATATTGAACCAACACTCATCAACTGGTCCAGATCACTATCTCTTACACATGTATACAATCAGTGCTCAATTTATATTAAGATAGCAAATCTAAAAACTTTAATGGACCGGTTTCAATCTTCTCCAACTCTTCCCATCCATATGGAAAATCTGATGATGGAATGCTCAAAGCTCTTGTTGATATCATATTATTGTCATGTTCATGTTGACCTTAAGTCACTCTGACTCCTAATACGTAGGACCTCTTTAATAGACAAGCTTAAACCCGTTCCACTCTATGTGAGGGGTCAGAGTGACTTAAGGTCAATATGGCTGGCTATAACAATAATATTGACATCAACACTTTGGACATTCCATCATCAGATTTTCCATGATATGGATGGCTGAAGAGTGGAGAGGATTGAAACTTGTCCATTAAAGTTAGTAGATTTGCTACCTTAATATAAACTGAACACTGATTTTATATATATGTGTGTGTGTGTGTGGGAGATGATGATTCGGAACAACTTATAAGTTCTGGTTGAGCTAGAAATGCATATATTGGTAATTATTTTTTCACATGTATGTGTGGTCATTTGCTTCGGTTATATAAGATAGAGTGGATGACTGAAAATAGCTTGAAAATCTGTTCAAATCTCTATTAGTTATAATATTTATTGCAATATGTATTTTTTTCTGGTATTGATATTTCAAAAAGAATAAAAAGTATTGAAGTAATTTTTTAAAATATATCATCATCAACTATTATCAATCCACTGCAGGATGAAGGTATTTCCAAGTTCAATTCATCTTCTCCAATCTTTAGCTTCTCTTCTCCACATCATCCCTGCACACATTCTTATTTCATCCATCCATCTCACATGTGGTCTCTTTCTGGGTCTTCTACAATCTCTTGGAATTTAGTTTAAGATTTCAATTGTCCATCTATTATTATCTCTTCTAGTAATATAGCCAGCCCAATTTCACTTTCAGTCTTTTAATTTTTTCAATGAGATCAGTAACACCTGTTTGTTCTCTTACCCATATATTGGGTTTTTGATCTTTTCTTGTTACTCCCAACATGCATCTCTCCATACTTCTTTGAGGGTTTGAAGTCTCTGTATTGCTCTTCTATTAAATGTCCAAGTCTCAGATCCATAAGTAAGAACTGGTAAAACACATTTACTAAAAACCTTCCTTTTCAAACACATAGACATATTTCCTTTTAGTATCAAGTTATTTCTACCAAAAGCACTCCGACCAAGTTTAATTCTTTGAATAATTTCATCCATTATGTTTCCATCTGTATTAATAATCTGACCAAGATGTTTGTAACTGTTAACTTCTAACTCATCATAATCAATCTTTATTTTCATATTTTGAGAAAAGCTATTAAACATTACTTTAGTCTTTTTAACATTTATCTTTAGTTCTAATCCTACTTTCATCTGATAACTTCTGCAAATCCTGCAACATTTCCTGCAGCTCTAAAGCATTATTTGCAAAAACAACTATATCATCTGCAAAATCTAAATGACTTAAATAATTTCCATTTACTTTCACTCCTAAAGCTTTCCATTTTAATCCACAAAATACTTCTTGCAACACTGCTGTAAAGAGTTTTGGAGATATGGAGTCACCCTGTCTTACACTGTTCTCAATGTTGACTTTCCTAGTATCATTATGTAATCTAATTGTTGCTGTTGCATTTTTATAAATATTCTTTAAAATATGATAATATCCTGGATCTATCCCTTGATGATCCAATGCTTTAATCACTGAAGAAATGTTTATAGAATCAAATGCCTTTTCATAATCTACAAATCCAAAGCATAATGGCAACTCATATTCATTTGTCCTTTCTATAACTTCTCTCAATACCTGGATATGATTTACTGTACTAAAACCACTTTTAAGTCCAGCTTGTTTTCTTGGTTGGTGGAAATTCAATGTTTTCTGTAGACGAGTTGTAGTAATTATCTTGGTAAAAATTTTGTATAAAACTGATAAAAGCTGATAGGTCTGTAATTTCTAATATTTTCTTTATCACTTTTTTTTAAATATTAATATTAGTGCTGCATTCTTCCAATCATCTGGTACATCATTATTATTTAGATATTTGGTATATAACTTTGCTAAAAAAAATTCTACTTCTTCACCTGCTTCTTTTAATATATCAATTATAATTCCATCATTACCTGGAGCTGTTCCTTCATAAATTTAATTGCATGTCTCACTTCTTTTAAAATTCTGGGCTTCGGAAGATATAATGGATATAGGAGGTACTTGTTCTTTATTACTATATAATTCTTGATAGAAGTCTTCTACCCATTTGATGATGTCATCTCTCTTTTTAGTAATAATTCCATCTTTTTTCTTATTGCAGATGTAAATTTTCTACCAATACCAAAATGTTGTTTTACACTCTTGAGACTTTTATTCTCTTCTACAGCTTTCCTTGCTAATTCACAGTTATACTTTCTTATATCATTTTCAACTCTTTTCCACACCATTTTACAAAATTCGAGATATTCAATCCTTTTTAATGCATCATTTTTGTATATCTTCATATTCCTTTTTTTCTTCATAAATTTTCTAGTCTCAGTAGAAATTTTATTGCTTTTTTTTACCAGCTATCTTTGTTGCAGTTTTTAAAAATGTATCAGTTATTTTCATGTTAATTTCATTCAAATCTGATTCATGTTCAAAATCTACTAATACTTGAAACTGATTTGTAAGTTCTAATTTAAATTCATTAGAATGTTTCTGAAGATTAGGAATATCAACTGTAAATATTGTTTTTCTTAATAATTTTTGTCTCTAGTTTTGCATTAGCACCTATCTTACTAATCGATGATCACTTCCTGTGTTAAATTTATTAAAAATATTACAATCTTGAAATATGTATTTTCTGTTAGTCAAAGTATAATCCAATTCGGCTGTACCTTTATTTGGATGCTTTCATGTCCATTTTCTTTTAACATTTTTCTCAAAAAAAGAGTTCATAATATAAAATTTTTCTTTTTCTTCAAACTCCACAAATCTGTCCTTTCTCATTTCTATTACCATAACCAAAATTACCTACAGCCCTTTCATCTTTCATTTGTTTACCATTTCTAGCATTAAAGTCTTCCAAAATAATTTTAAAATGTTGTTTACTCTGATCAAAAGCCTTTTGTACATCCATATAAAAATCTTCTACTTCATCACTATAAGAACTTGTTGGGGCATAAATCTGAATTATCTGCATTTGGTATCTGCTAATAAGTTGTATAACTAATCTTGAAACTCTGTCCGATACACCATCAATCTCCACAATGTTGTTCTTCCACTTTTTATTTGTAATGAATCCTATTCCACTTGTATTTCAAATATTTGTGCCTTTATAGTAGAGTACATGTCCACTTTTTAAATCAATTATCTCTTCAGCTTTTTTTCTAACTTCACAAAGTCCAATAATGTCCCATTTAATATAAGACAATTCTTTTTCTAATTCTTGCAGTCTTTCTTCACTTGAAAGTGATCTGCAGTTGTAAGTACCTAAATAAAAAGTCGTCATCAAATTGCAGCCTGTATCCACAATCGGGATTCTTAGCACCCTCCGTCTTCAGCCACCAATTGCTGCCTTGGTTGCTGACTTTACAGCCTTCTGGGAATAAGGGCCATGATTTATTTTTGTCTGTCATGATTATATATATCTATTGGAAAATTACTTATTATTTACATATACATTCATTCTGCCTTATCAGGCAACTGAGAAGATAGACCGTTGTGTTTCTTGATCTTAAACTCAGAGGTGAGTGTTGGTGAGCAGACCATCCATGTTTGTGTACTATATGAATAATGACATAGTAATAACAGCTGTAACAACAAGAACGTATGAATTGGACATTAGGAATTTGCCCTGCTTGGTTTCTTTAAGACCTCCAAGAGGAATCAAAGGGTCTTCTTTCAGTTAATAGCAAACTTCTTTCTGTAGCCTAAAATATATATGGTCATATAAGAGAGAAAATGCAACAGCAGAATCCAATTTAATCATGCATTGTAACAATGATTAGTTTTATATTTAAAATGGTGATTATATTTGAGGTATGAAATGCTGAAGAACAATTTATTGGGTATATGGGCACAAGGGGACAACAGGACATTTATAAGGAAAGATTTTTTGTTTATGATAAATATTTGATAGTCAAATCCTCAAAGAATTTTATTTGAAGATGAAGTGATTGAAAAAGTGCACAAATAATCTTTATATTTCAGTTTTAAAATAACCAGTAATCATCAGTAGAGATTATTCAGAAATCAATGTCTTTTTATGGCTCATCTTACTTATTTACTTTTTAGAACCATTTGCAACATTTTTTTTTTAATTGATGTGTTTATATTGTATGTATGTTTGTGCATTGATAGATGACAATGACAGTTATATATAACAAAGCAATGTTTTATAAACACGGTTAATATAAATTATTGAGTTGCCGTCTAACTATTGCAATTCTCACTTTTTTTACAATAAGAAAATGGCCACTTATTGCTGCTTCCCTATTTTATTTGGAAATTTTTTTTGTTTTAATACAACAGCTAGAGAAATGAATATTTAATCATTTGAGATATTTAAAGCAAATTTATACATATGTACATAAAATTATCTACAATTTTTTTTAAATATTTAATATAACCATGCTTTATAATGTAATTCTTTAAGCAAAATATCTACATATATATGTGCATACAGGTTTATTAGGTATGCAGTAATATTGTATTGGTATATTTGATGCATATTTTTATTTCTTTTTAAATGAAAGATAAGAGTTTAAAAATAGTAAAAACATTTTAATATCATTAAGAAAAAAAAAATTATAAATGCTAATAAATAAATGTTTTCATGAAGATGGATGATATATAATTGAAAATGTAAATTTGTTTTTTAATGTGATTTTTAGTATAACGATCTACACATATAATATTATGAATCAATATGTAATTACTGTTGGTGTGTGGTCTATACTGATATTAGGAATGATCATTTAAAGTGAACATGTTAAATTTTAAATATGATTAAATATACACTGTTAAATATCAGAGTATTTAGTTATAAAGAAACTATGTTGAGCATAGCATGAAGAGTCTAGTAACACACCCAGTGATCTTAAAACTGCGAATTAATGTTTAGATTAGTTCTCGGTTTATTTCCAGAAAGGCATTATTAGTTTAGTTATATGATTTTTATTTAAATAATTATATTTAATCGATCATATGATTGTTTTGAAACCCAAATGTTTTTGGAAATTTAGAAACCAGACTATTTTTTTTTTACTTTTTATTATTAACATGGACTGTACCTTAAGAGAAACTTGTGATAATAAGCATGTATGATGTAAAAGCAATGCAATAATTAAAGAAATGATAATGATGATTCACATTAAGTAGCTTACATTTTGAAAGATTTTAAATTATAAATTTGTTAATAATTTGTTCATCTTGTTTGATTTTACATCATATTTTACAATTTATTTTTTTATGATTTAGTAGAGCATGTTAATATTTAATTTTTGGATTAATTCATGATTACCTCTCTACAAACAAAGCCCTTGTCGATTTTAATTTTAAGTATTATTATTTTGAAGTTACATACTTTAGATTAATATTGACATTTCTTTAACATGAATAATATGTGTATATGATATCGATAGATATACTTCATAGGCATATTGTGCATTATACATGTTTGAAAAAATGAGTAACTTGCATCTTGAAATTGGTATGTATGAAAATCAAATGAAAATTGGAAAAAAAAAAGTAATAGCAGAAGATTTTTTTAAAGCATAGGCATATATGTTTAAATTGTGGTTAAATTAGAAAGAAATGGAAAGTAGTTAAAGAAACTTATAATGCAATTTAAATTATAATGTGGTTGATGGTGTTTTGATTTGCAACAGATTTGCTGAAAAAAAAAAAAATGAATTTTTTTTTGTCTATGTTTAAGTTTATTTCTTTATTTTATCTTCAAAGAATTAATCTATATTTTTTTGTTTTAAATATTTTATTAAATGCTATGAATAAATTTTTGAAGTATATTATAAGAGAAAAATTATTATGATTTTTTGTAGTTGAATAATATGAATCTGATCCATTCAGCAATTTAAGATATGCATTATGCATCAATTTCGTATATTGACAAAAATGATAAATAAAATTGTTATCAACTATATTGGGAAGATACTTAATGTAATCAATGTTCAGTTTTAATCATTCTTTATTGTTGATTGTTAACATATTGTCTTTCCTGCCACATAGTTTTTGTAAGCATTAAAAATTTGTTTTATTATTGGTGTATAAAATTTATACATTGAAACCAGAGACTAATCTTAATGCTTTGAGGAGAATACATGTTTAAAACAAATTGAATGGGTTTTCTTCTTCATATTCATCTGATTCTCTGGCAGCAACAGAATTGATTGCTGTATATAGTAGAATAAATTGAAGATGAATTTAAAATGAATTTTTGAATATCATGGAAGTCTAAGGTAGTCTAAGCAAGTACTTTTATACTTCCATAGCTGTTATAAAGACAACTCTGGGGGTTTGCTTTATTTTCATTGGTATATGTTCTGTTGTTTGTAATATTTTATTAACATGTCATAATAATTTTAATTATAATTAAATAATTATGTCATTATAAATATAAATTAAAGTTTATATTACTGATTATATACATTTATTTATTTAATAGCAGTATTTTGTCCTTTATAGATGATATGAGGCTGCTCAAAGTCATTTTCTAATTTGAACATTTTGTTAGATACCTACCTACAAAAATAAATTGCACATTTTCTTAATGAAATGCTATTAAGGAAAAATTTGAAATTTAAAATTTCTCATTATTAATTTCACATCAAGGCATATGTCCATTATTGTAATTAAATTTTATATTTATCAAATAAGTGATTTTTAACAGTGATGAAATTTTTTCTTTTTTTTTGATTACCATAAAAGTTTAAATAGAATAAATTTGATATATTAGGGGGGGGGGGGTTCTAACGTAAAAAGTAAATTGATAAGTTATTTGTTGTAATAAGATGAAATATAAAAAAATATAGTAAATAATCTAAATTTAAAAAAAGCACTGGGCATTTAAAAATTTTTTTACACCAATTTATAATTGTGTAATGAAACTCATTTTGATTTATATATGTATGAATAGGATAGCAAACCATTCTCTTGGGCTATGAGTGAGTATATTTAACAAGGCTCAAGAATAGAATGAATTCATTCTATTTTTGATTCTTGCTAAACATTTATAGTACTATTTATTTATAGCCTGATGGAGATTGATTTGCTCTTTTAGCTACATATACACATTAAGCTATGCTAATTTCATTTTTAAAGTATAATAATGTATATATGATGCTTATATTCATATAATAATCTATGAAAATATAGGTTTTGTAATTGGAATAAAAAAAGCAAAAACTAAGAATATAAACACAAATTATATGATTATCAAAGGCAAATATTTTAGAAATTTAAAGTAATTGATGCTAAATCATTAGTCATACTCTAATTCTTTGACATTTTTGAGAGTGAGTCATTATCTGCTTTTATGAATTGTTTTTTATTATATATATAATTTTTTTTTTTTTAATTCCTATGTAAGAGATTTTTTTTTATTTGTCTACTGAACATAATTTTAATATTTAGTGTCATAGTAGTGTCTGAAATTTATTTTTAGTAACAATATTGATATAACAAACATTAAAAAAAAAAAGTGTGGTCCATTCTAGTAAATTTAAGTATTATTTTCACTAATATAAAGCAAGGTTTATAAAACAACATCAATAATTAAATATTTTTGTGAAATATGATTTTTGATTACTGTTGTTGTTTTGACTTTGTCTTTTGAAATATATATATATAACTTCTTGATTCTGTCATTTTCCAGGATGGTGGTTCATTGGATTTAATTTTAAAGAAAGCTGGACATATACCAGAAACAATATTAGGGAAAATTAGTATTGCGGTAAGTAATTATATGTGTTTAATTTAATTTTTTGTGCAAATATATGCAAAGATTATTGGTTTCTGGCAGTATGTATAAACTTAGGTTGCAAATATTACTATTATATGAATCATAAGTCCAATATCAATAGCATTATAAAAGCTTTTGTTTGTACAATACATAGATGTTAAAAAAATTATTATTTTAAAACATATAATTTATTAATATGTTATGAACATTTAAAAATAATGTCATCTTTTAACAAATTATAATTTTCTGTAACTTGTATCTGCCTTTGTTTTAATTTGTTTATAACATAAATTTTGACAAATAATTTTACTTAGTGTATTCTGACATTAAATCACTAAACATCACATGATCACCATTTCTTATTCTTGCTCGTAACTGTTATAACAACAGGCAAAACTCTCCATATACTAGTGCCACTCAGCGCAAGCCAGAGTAATCAAAGCTCTTCACTGACGAAAGTCACAAGCTAGAACCTAGTCTGGGGATATTGGATGAGTAGGCACTAGATAGGGATTTTATGCACAAACCTTCCGGCATCCATTGATTACTCTAGCTTGCACTGAGTAGCTCTACTATATGGAGAGCTTTGCCTGTTTTAATTATGTTCTGACATCTTTTTAATTTGAACTACCCTACTCTCTCAATTAATTATGCAATAATAAGTAATGGTGATAGAATAGTTTATTGTTTGAAAGGTCATATGACATTTGACCACTAGAATTGATGATCCAAGCTGCTATCTGTGAATCTTTAGCTCTCAAATTCATCATTCTCCCTCTGCAATAAACCACGCAAGGCGATGATACAGTGATTTAAATTGATAATAATCGCTTAGCTAGATACTTGAGTATTACTATAGGTGTTTAACCAATCTTATGAATTTTTTGTAACTAGCCATGTTGACATGATTAAGTTTGTTTGCAGCACAATGCAGTAATTTATGATATGGAACTTCAAAATGAATAATTCTACAGATGAATGTACATCAAACTTATAGCAAATATAAGCTTTTTTATATATAATAGGATATGTTATCTTGACCAATGTAAATTATTTTAATCATTATTTTTTTCACTTTAAATTATCAAATTCCAAGCAGGACAAAATTCTGTCTTGAGAAATCTGTTGAAACAATGCCCACAAGAAATTTTCTTCTTTATTTACATGTATATTTTCTGTCTTTATTTATTTTTTAAAAATGCATCTAAAACGTATTATATGTTTGTGCCAGGTTCTAGATTCCATATTCAAAGAAATTTTATATTTGAATTGAATGGAGAACTTACTGCCATCTTTATTTAATATTAATGTTGTTTTTTGTTTAGAATAATATTTTTTTATAAAAGATGTTACACATGGAAAAAATGAAATGAAGTTGAATTCTCCATGTCTGTGTTTTTAAAAAAACCCGAGATATATTAATCTTTAATTGAAGTTTAAAGTTTATAACTGGACTAGATATAATCTCTAGTTTAATAAGTGATTAGTGATAATCATCACTATATTTATCTAAAGTGTGGGTGGAGTAGGTTTAGCACTTGTAAATCTAAATATAACAATTTAAAATAATATCAATGATCAAACTTACACTTTTTTTTTTAATGTTTAACAAATTTGTATAGCATTTATCATTTCTTTTATTGTTTGTTTAGTTTTTCTTTTGTTTTAAGCTTATGCAACATTAAAACATTACATGACCACCATTTCTTATGCGTATGCAATCTGTTAAAACAGTAGTGATGTGATGTACTGTGACTTCTCCTTAAACGGAGTCAGGAATCTCTCAGCATCTACGCCCAGAGAAACCTATTAGCCACTTTACCTTCCCTTTCCATTCCCCACCCTAAGTTTTCCCATAATCTGCTCCATTCCTTTTCCACAACATAATCTTTATCAACTTCATTTATCTAAATCCCGCTTATCTTTTCCCAAACCCAGCATAAAAACCAATAACCCACTTTCTGTGTAGTCACTTTCTTCATATTTACTTCATTATTTGTACCCTTCTGCTTCCAAGCATTTACATTGAATTAACAGATGTCTAATATTTTCTATGCCTTCCTTACACATCATGCAGACTAAATCACCCATATTTTTCCATTTACGTGTATATTCCCTTGTTACTAAAGATCCCATTCGAGCCTTAAACAGTAAACTGCTTTCCTTACCTTTATCATAAATTAGCTCGCATGCAATATTCCGTTTACTTCTATATATATTTAAACTTTTTACTTTCCATACTAGTTCTCCAACTCCCTATTCTTTATTAATGCATCTATTCTTCTATCCCATTCATTACAACTATAACACTCAACAGTCTGCCTAACACAATCATGCCACCTTTTGTACAAATATACTGATATAAATTTTTTATCCAAATCTTCTGCATATCGCATTACCTTTCTCACCCATCTTGTTGCCTACCCTTTACTCATAACCCAATTAAATACTATTTTGACTATTCTTTTATTATGCATAAACTGCAATCTACCGAACATTTTCATTTTGCTTTTTGCATCTCTCATATAAAAACTTGATTATTCCATTTCTCCTTGAATTGCCTTCTTTGCTGTCCACACATCTGCATCTAATGCATGTCTTCCTACTTCCCTTTATACTTTTTTTAAGTGATCTAATACCCCTTTAACACACAACATATCATTGCCATATGTTAACCCTGCTACTGCAACTCCCACACAATTCTAGCTACATCATATTTATTATATGAAAATACTGTTAATTTCTTTATCAATCCCTTTCTTTTTTTTGCTTCATTTATATTAATTATCTCCATACAATAATGTCACCTAGTGCAAGCCATAGTAATCAATAGATACTGCAAGGCTTTCATATCAAAATCCCTATCTTGTGCCTACTAATCTAATATCCTCACTCTAGTTTCTAGCTTATAACTTACATCAGTGAGGAGTAGGAGTGCTGGTTTTAAGAACACTGCACCTAGATCTTTGGATGTAAAGCAATCCTTACATCCACTTTTTATTGCTGGGAGTCCAAAATGAAAACACAATAATATTTTTAATCCAAGCTCATTCGTTTGTATAGTCATATAGATCTGAACCCAGTTTAGTATCTATACATTTTGATGGTTTTCGTTTTTTTAATAATCATAGTCATCAATATCCTCTTTGGCTAGGATTGATATTAAACCACTAAAATATCATGTGACCACCATTTCTTGTGTACACAATCTGTTAAACCAGGAGCAACTATCTCCATACAGTAGTGCCACTCAATGCAAGCCATAGTAATCAATGGATGAATGGAACTATTATATGGAAAATTGCTACTGTTTTAACAGATTGTGTAAGCATAAGAAATGATGTTTATGTGATGTTTTAATGATTTAATGCCAATCCTGGTCAAAGGATGTTGGTGACTGTTTATGCTTGAATTGAAAAGATTATTGTGTTTTCAGTTCAGCCTCATAGCTTTAATGATAAAAAAAAATAGCTTCTGAGAGTTGCATTAGATCCAAAGATCTAGGTGCAGTACTCTTAGATCCAAGACTCCTCACTGATAACACGTGCAAAACTAGATACTAGTCTGGGGATATTGGATGAATAGACACTAGACTAGGGATTTTGTTGCACAAACCTTCTAGCATCCATTGATTATTATAATTTGCACTAGATGGCACTATTGTATAAAAAGTTGCTCATAAAGTTTTAGGGAGTTTGATTTATAAAGTTCAGGAAACATATAAAGGGAGATAGGGTTTTGAGTTGCAGTGTTATCAGAAAGAAGAGGAATGGACAGGATGTAAGAAATAAACAAAGGGTAGCTGATTTAGATATAGATATAGAGAGGGAATGGGTTTGTAAAATTAACGGTAAACAAATTATTTATAAATGTAATGGTGAAGAAAGAGTCAAAAGAATTTATAAAAGAGTAGTTAGGAAAGAAGTTGTTAAAATTGGATATTTGAATTTGCAAGTAGCTAGGAGATCAGATAAGAGGCTGCAATTAAAGCAGTAGTGGAAACACATCTAAAAGAAGAAGAAGCTATACTGAAAGACTTGGTATGGCAGAGTATATATAAATAAAAAAGAAAAAAAGGGGTAGTGGTATAGGAGTTACGCAAAAAAATAACTAAATACTGTTAAATGTCAAGAACATTTATGATTTGAGATAAAGTTAGGAAGACAAGAATGGATGGTGGCTATAATATATATAGCCACTGGAGATATTCAAACTATAATGGAGTGAAACAGTAGCATATATGAATGCCTAGTTAAGAATATACAGAGTTTCAAAAAAAAAAGGGGGGAAACAGAATAATGGTTATAGGGGATATGAGTGGGCATATTGAAAAAATTGATGATGTAAATAACAAGAATGGACAGCTTTTGAAGAATTTTTGTCAGAGAATGAATTTGAGCATTTGAAATTTATCAAATATTTATGAGGAACAATACACCTAGTCTAAAAATAATATATTTCACACACTAGATTATGTATTAGTAGGGAAAGAGAGAATGAATAAAGTACGGAAAATTAAAGTGTTTGATAATGAAGAGAGAGTATGTAATAGTAATCATAATTTCTTTATAATAGAATTAGTTAGTAGTGTGATGGAAAATAGTAAAAAAAAGTAGAAAGGATAGTGAAAGATGTGGTTGAAGAATGAATGATAAGAATAAGTTAGAAGAAATCATGGACGAGTTGATTGGGGATGAATATAAGGTCTGATGTGGTGAAGTAGAAAAAGTGGCAAATAGGATTTTAGGTGAGAATATTCAGAAGAATAAAAGTAATAGAAAAGTGAGAGTTAGTAAAACTGTAAAAGAGGGGGGAGGGAGCATGCAGAGAAGATAAGTGTGCTATTAAGAATAAAGAAAATGAAAAATATGTTAAATAGATAATTATAGAGAGAATGAAATTAAATAGTAAATTGTTGGAGGATATTAATAAAAGTGGAAGAGATGGGAGTAAAAAATTTTGGAAATACATTAAAAGAAGGAATGTAGGGGAGAGAGAAATAGTATTACTAGATAATGAGGGAATAGAATGTAGCTCTAGAGAAGAATTAGCTATAATCTTAAATGAGTATGTAATCGATATAGAAAAGATGTTCATTATCAACCATTATCAATCCACTGCAGGATGAAGTTCTCTCCCAAGTTCAATCCATCTCTCCAATCTTTAGCCTCTCTTCTCCACATCACCCCTGCACACTTTCTTATTTCATCCATCCATCTCACATGTGGTCTCTTTCTGGGTCTTTTACAATCTCTTGGAATCTGGTTTAACATTTCAATTGTCCATCTGTTATCATCTCTTCTAGCAATATGTCCAGCCCAACTCCACTTCAATCTTTTAATTTTTTCAATGATGTCAGTAACACCTGTTTGGTTCTCTTACCCATACATTGTGTTTTCGATCTCTTCTTGTTACTCCCAACATGCATCTCTCCATACTTTTTTGAGTGGTCTGAAGTCTCTGTATTGCTCTTCTATTAAGAGTCCAAGTCTCAGATCCATAAGTAAGAACTGGTAAAACACATTTGTTAAAAACCTTCCTTTTCAAACACATAGGCATATTTTCTTTTAGTATCAAGTTATTTCTACCAAAAGCACTCCAACCAAATTTAATTCTATGATTAATTTCATTCATTATGTTTCCATCTGTATTAATAATCTGACCATGGTTTTTGTAACTATTAACTTCTTCTAACTCATCATAATCAATCTTTATTTTCATATTTTGAGCAAATCGATTAAACATTACTTTAGTCTTTTTAATATTTATCTTTAGTCCTACTTTCCTACTTTCATCTGATAACTCCTGCAACATTTCCTGCAGTTCTAAAGCATTATTTGCAAAAACAACTACATCATCTGCAAAATCTAAATGACTTAAATAATCTCCATTTACTTTCACTTCTTTAGCTTCCTATTTTAATCCATAAAATACTTCTTGCAGTACTGCTGTAAAAAGTTTTGGAGATATGGAGTTACCCTGTCTTACACCCTTCCCAATGTTTACTTTCCCAGTATCATTATGTAATCTAATTGTTGCTGTTGCGTTTTTATAAATATTCTTTAAAATATGACAATAGCTTTAATCACTGAAGAAATGTTTATAGAATCAAATGCCTTTTCATAATCTACAAATCCATAACATAATGGTAACTCATACTCATTTGTTTTTTCTATAACTTCTCTCAATATCTGGATATGATCTACTATATTAAAACCACTTTTAAATCCAGCTTGTTCTCTTGGTTGGTGGAAATCCAATGTTCTCTGTAAACAAGTTGTAATTATCTTGGTAAAAAATTTGTATAAAACTGATAAAAAGCTGATAGATCTGTAATTTCTAATATTTTCTTTATCACCTGTCTTAAATATTAATATTAATACTGCATTCTTCCAATCATCTGGTACATCGTTATCATTTAGACATTTGGTATATAACTTTGCTAAAAAAAATTCTATTTCTTCACCTGCTTCTTTTAATATATCAATTGTAATTCCATCATTACCTGGAGCTTTTCCTTTCTTCATATATGTATTTAAAATTCTGGGCAATTTGGAAGATGTAAGAGATATAGGAGGTACTTGTTCTTTATTACTATATAATTCTTGATAAAAGTCATCTTCCCATTTCATGATGTCATCTTTCTTTTTTGTATTAATTCCATCTTTTTTTCTTATTGCAGATATAAATTTCCTATTACCTAAATATTGTTTTTTATTCTTGAGACTTTTTATTTTCTTTTACAGCTTTCCTTGCTAGTTCACAGTTATACTTTCTTATATCATTTTCAACTTTTTCCCGCACCATTTTATAAAATTCAAGATATTCAATCCATTTTAATGCATCATTTTTGTATATTTTCATATTCCTTCTTTTCTTCATAAATTGTCTAGTGTCAGTAGAAATTTTATTGGTCAATTGCTGCTTTTTTCTACCAGCTATCTTTGTTGCAGTTTTTAAAAGTGTATCAGTTATTTTCAAATTAATTTTATTCAAATCTGAATCATGTAATTTTTGATCATTAATACAAAATCTGAATCATGTTCAAAATCTACTAATACTTGAAACTGATTTGTAAGTTCTAATTTAAATTCATTAGAATGGTTCTCAAGATTAGGAATATCAACTGTAAATATTATTTTTCTTCATAATTTTTGTCTCTCTAGTCATATAGTAATGGAAATATTAGATTTATAGAAAATGAACTGAGTCAGGCAGGGAAGAAATTAAAAAGTGGAAAGGCAAGAAGTTTAGATGAATGGGCAGCAGAGGTGGTAATGAATTTAGGACATAGAGCAAAATTAAACCTATTATTATGTTTTAATAAGATGGCACAGGAAAGAGATCTTCTGGGTAGTTGGAGTAATACAAGAGTAAGGTTACTATTTAAAGGAAAGGGTAAGGATCATAGAAAGTTAAGTAATTATAGACCGATAGCAATAACATCTCTGTTGTATAAAGTTTTTGCATATATGGTGGCTGGAAGGGTTGTAAAGTAGATGGAAGATAATAATATAGTGGGAGAAGTGCAAGGAAGTTTTCGATTGGATAGGCATATAGGAGATAGTTTATTTGTAGTAATACAACTTCTATATATGAGGTAGAAATACAGATAGATAGTTATATATGCTTTTTATAGATATAGAGAAGGCATATGATAGAGTAAATAGAATTAGATTATGGTGTAAGTTTAGTAAGTGTGGTAATGGGTGGGGCATTAGTGGATCTTATTAAGAGATTGTATGAAAATAATTACTATACATATCAGTTAGGGAGTATAGAGTCAGTTAAAGTTAAAAATGGGGTGGGACTAAGGCAAGGGTGCCCTATGTCACCTTTTTTGTTTTTGTTATGTTGAGAGAAATGGTGAGAGCAATTGAATGATTAGGAAGAGGTAGAGATACGGATGATGTCTTCTTGTGCATAGAAAGAAGCGAAGATATGGAAGTTATGCTGATGACATGCGCAATGATGGGTATAGGGATAGAGATTAAATTTAGTGAAGAAAAAATTAATGATAATTAATATTGGGGAAAGAGAAGACAAAGAATTTTTATTGAGGATATAAAATTAAATGTGATGAATGAATGGGAGAAGAAATTGATAAATGAAGCAAAGAAAAGAAAGAGACTGGTAAAGAAATTAGCAGTGTTTTCATATAAAAAATTATGATGTAGCTAGAATTGTATGGAAGGGAGTGGCAGTAGCAGGGTAAACATATGGTGAGGATGCATTATGTCTTAGTAAAGGGGTGTTAGATTACTTAGAAAAAGTACAAAGAGAAATAGGAAGACATGCATTAGATGCAGATGTGTGGATAGCAAAGGAGGCAATTCAAGGAGAAATGGGATGGTCAAGTTTTTATATGAAAGATGCAAAAAGCTAAATGAAAATGTTCGGTAGATTGCAGTTTATGGATAATAAGAGAATAGCCAAAATAGTATTTAATTGTGTTATGAGTAAAGGGCAGGCAACAAGATTGGGGAGAAATGTAATATGGTATACAGAAGATTTGGATAAAGATCTTATGTCAGTATACTTATACAAAAGGTGGGATAATTGTGTTAGGAGAATTGTTGAATGTTATAGTGGCAAGGAATGGGATAGAAGAATAGGTGCATTAATAAAGAATAGGGAGTTGGAGAAATGGAGAACTAGTATGGAGAGTAAAAAGAATTTAAATATATATATATATATAGAAGTAAAGAGAATATTGGGTGTGAATTAAATTATGATAATAGCAACAAAAGTAATTTACTGTTTAGGGCTCAAACAGGATTTTTAGCAACAAGGGAATATACACATAAATGGAAAAATGTGGGTGATTTAGTCTGCAAGTTGTGTAAGGAAGGCATAGAAAATATTAGGCATCTGTCAATTGAATGTATATGCCTGAAAGCAGAAAGGATACACATACTGAAATTAGAGGAGAATAAATATAAACAAAGTGATTATTTAGAAAGTGGGTTCTTGGTTTTTATGCTGGGTTTGTCAAAAGATATGAGGGATTTAGATATAAGGTCAGACAGGGTTGACAAAGGTTATTTTGTGGAAATGGGACGGAGCAGGGTAGAAAAGAATATGGGAAAAACTTAGGGGCAGGGGTGAAAACGGAAGGTAAAGTGGCTAACAGGTTTCTTTTGGCATAATGGCTGAGAGATTCCTGACTCTGTTTAAGGAGAAATCATAGTGCATCACATCATGCAACATTATTTAAATTTAAGCATGACATTCTGGCTGAATTTTCTCTTCACTTATAAGTAACCAGAAATTTTGTTATGATTTTTCTTTCATTTGTTTTTTATTAATTTTAGTATATAATAATTCTAGTGTATTTTGATATATAATATAGATGATAGTGAACCATATTAAATATGCATTTTAATAAACAGATATTAGGATAAACCATAATAATAATAACAGCAACAAAGAAGTAATAATACACTAGAGATAAATTTTGCAATATCATGCAAGCCACAAATACATTTATATGTGTAGAATCTGCTAGTTCATTATTCTATTTATTTGATATTTTGCAGTGCTGTTTTTTAATTTCTGCAGAATAATTTTTCTTTCAAAAATACTTCAACACTATATCTAATTGTGGTTTTGTATTCTATTTTTTATCATATCCTTCCAATGAAAACAATCAATATTATACTTCTCTAAAATATCTTTGAGATGGTCTTTATAACATGAATAGCTCTGTCTCACAAAAAACATTCTCAACTTCACCACAATATAATTTTTTAGGAAGACTTATATTGTTCATCCATTTCACATAATCATTCCAATAAAAAAGTGATTTTATAATAATGGATTATATAAGATCCCATCCAATAATATTAAAGAACATATTGATTGGTTTTATAATTTTTGCCATTGTATTTTAAAATTTTACAAAACATGAAATTTTCATAATGACTTTTAATTACATTGATAGGATATCAAAATCTCACTTCCATACAATAAATTAGACAAAATAATGAGTTTATATATAGCTAATTTAGTTTTAATAATTTCATATTGATGAAGTATTGTATCTTTTAATTTGTTAAAAGCAGTGGCAGTATGTTGAAGTCTGCATTACACTTCAACATTCAAATCTTTTTTATTTAAAAGCTACCAATATATTTAAATTGGCTCATAATCTCCAGCGATAACAATCCAAGCCAAATGTCGAAGATTTTTTTTCCATCCCTTATTGATAAAGAATTTGAATTTAGTGAACGTTAACTACTAGACTAAAATCTTTCAATGCTGCATTCTAAACATTAAGTACATTCTGTAGACCTTTTAAAATGGCAAAAATAATATAATCTTTAGTATACTTAAATCCAGAATTCAAGAAGGTGAAGTTCTTGTTTTTATTGTTAATCAGTTTAATTCAAAAATTCCAAATCAAACTTGTATTGATTGCATCATGATCTCTTGATTCTTTAAGTTGTCTATAAACAGTTTCAAAAAACTATAGTCATAAAAACTGAAACAGTGTTGGTAGCAAGCACATATTCTTGATAAACATTAATTTTTATTTCCACTGCCACAGATTTACCACCTATAATAATAATATTGCCTTTCATTTTAGTATGTGTAATAATTTTTTTCCCCAACCTACTAATTTCAAACCATGTGATAGTCTTGTGCAATTATCATATCCTTTGACCAAGTCAATAAAAATATATAAATCACTGCTTTGATTTGGGCACTTTTCTTGTATTTACTTGATAACAAAAACTATTTATAGTGCTTCTTGATTCTCTAAAACTACTGTGAGTCTCTGATAACCATTTATCTATGACTGAAAGCAGCTGATTCAACAACATTCTTAAAAGTTTTTTTCCTGTAGTAGATAATATATTCCATAAAAATTTATCTTTATTTTTAAAAACTGGAATAGTAGAAGAATCCTCAAGATCAGATTGCATAATTTCATGTATTTATATATTCCTAAAAAAAAATTCCACTAGTATTGAAATTAACATATTACCATACTTATTTAAAACTTCTGACTCATCAAGACCTGCAGTTTTATAATTGCAAAAGATATATACATGTTTTCAACATATATGTACAATGTGTGCATATATCTATAACCCAATTGTTTTTGTAAATAAAATTTAAAAATAAAATAAGTTCTGCAAATACCTATAAATTATTTAATAAGCTTAACTGCATTAAGATACTTATTTTATTTTTTTAAATTTTACTCATATTTAACTTGTTGGCTTATCTTTTATATATATTAACTATTTATAAATTTGTTAGCAGAATGTAATTTTTACTATCTTTACATGATGTTAAAATCATGTTGTTTAATAAACTAGCGTAGCACACAATATAATAAAGGTGGAAAAAATATAATTGTCATAAAAGGTAATAAAAAAATGAATGTAAACATTTTTAAAATTAATTTTTGAATTTATTCATAAATGATTAATTTTAGCAAATAAATTTTAAAATATGAATTTTGTTTGTACGTTCAATAAAACCTTCATTAAATTTTTATTGAAATGATATATAAAAGTATCCACTGATCTTGAATCGTGCCAGTCTTTTTGTGATAATAGCAGAATTTTCTTATTTCATATTAAAGTCATGATTCATTTTAAAAAAATTTATGGTTAGAAAGTAACTCTTAAAAAATTAAATTAGATTATATGCAAATTTGTTTTCAAGTGTTATTTAATATAATCTAAAATTGCAAAATTGCAAATATATATATAAAGCAACATAAATACGCGTATATACAAACACATGCGCATATACTTGTCACAAATATATATTTATAGACTGACTAATTTTTAATTTATTTTTATATATAATAAGTCATTTTTAAGAAAAATTTGAAATATTTTATTGTCATTTTACTATAATGGTAAATTGATATTTAAAAATTTTTTTATTTATTTATTTGAATGTATCTGTCAATCATTTTTTAAATATCCATCTCATATAAATGTTTTAAAAAATACTTTCTATAAAAAAAATATTAAAAACAAAATAATACAAGCTAGAGATTTGCACTGTCTGCCATTTTATCAGAAATTAAATTGCCTTTAAAACAAGATCTCATATGCATGTGTAGTATAAACCTTTTTTTTTTTATTGTTTAATTATGAAATTTTTATTTTAAGGTAAAAAAAATTGCCTACAAGATGTTAAGTAGGAAAAAGAAATTCAAAAGGAAATAATACTTTTAACTTTTTTAAAAACCCATTATATTGAATTGCCAATTGGAAAAAAAGGCTGATTTAAGTTGACTTACACTTTAAACAAGGAAATTAAGAGGAAGAGTGTAATTAAAAATAAACTTTTGTTTTAAATTGCATAAAAATTCTGTGCTTCTATAAAAACATGCATGTAGTTAGTTGTACAGTGTTTATATTATTAATAAAATTAATTTATATTGTATACAGAAAGTAATGAACTCAATCCATTTCTCAAAAGTCTAGTGAAAATAAATGGTAGATACAGAAAAATAATAGTATCCTAATAAAGATTACAAGTAAAAACAATTTCATAATTATTTGTTGAATTACATGTAATGCTAAAATTCATTTTTTTATCATTTAAATATTCCACACTGATTATTTGCAAAAAGTATGTACTTAAATATGTAATTTCAATATCATTATTAATTGCATTTATTTAAAAAAGTCATGGTTTGTTACATTTACAATATTTTTACTTCTAACAACTTTGTTTTATTTCAATTTATAAATAGAATTTATAGAAATTTAAGTACCATAACATTATTCAGTAATAAGCAAACTAAATATGTCTGTGTATATGCATATACATGTTGCAGGAGTTAGCAGATGAAAGTAGAAAAGTAGGACTAAAGATAAATGTTAAAAAGACTAAAGTAATGTTTAATCGATTTGCTCAAAATATGAAAATAAAGATTGATTATGAAGAATTAGAAGAAGTTAATAGTTACAAATACCTTGGTCAGATTATTAATACAGATGGAAACATAATGGAGGAAATTAATCATAGAATTAAACTTGGTTGGAGTGCTTTTGGTAGAAATAACTTGATACTAAAAGGAAATATGCCTATGTGTTTGAAAAGAATGGTTTTTAACAAATGTGTTTTACCAGTTCTTACTTATGGATCTGAGACTTGGACACTTAATAGAAGAGCAATATAGAGACTTCAGACCACTCAAAGGAGTATGGAGAGATGTATGTTGGGAGTAACAAGAAGAGATCGAAAACGCAATGTATGGGTAAGACAACAAACAGGTGTTACTGACCTTATTGAGAAAATTAAAAGATTGAAATGGAGTTGGGCTGGACATATTGCTAGAAGAAATGATAATAGATGGACAATTAAAATTTTAAACTGGATTCCAAGAGATTGTAAAAGACCCAGAAAGAGACCACATGTGAGATGGATGGATGAAATAAGAAAATGTGCAGGGGTGTTGTGGAAAAGAGAAGCTAAAGATCGGAGAAGATGGATTAAACTTGGAGAGACCTTCATCCTGCAGTGGATTGATAATGGTTGATGATGATGATGATGATATGCATATACAATAATATTTTTCAAATAAAAAAAATATTCATGCAGAAAAATATTGTGTTAGGACCATGATCTGTCAAAAAAAAAAAAGAGATGGATCCACAAAAAAATAATGTGCTTTTATGTCACTGATTTCAGGATCAAAAAAATGTTGATAGACATGGAAAAATGAAACATGTGTAATCATCAATTGATTGATATAGTTCTCTGTATATATAAAGTTAAAGTTTATTTAAATTTTCAGTAGACTTTGGATCTTGAAAAAAACAAGAGATTTATAGTGAAGAATAAATATTGCAAGATTGCAATGCCCAGCAAATGCACTGTATTCTGAAAATTAAAATTTCTTTTTTATAAACTTAAATTATTTTTTATTAATTTTTTTTTTTTAAGTAATGTATAAAAATGGGACCATATAATGCTACCTTAGCAAAAAAATTGTTTTACTGAATTGATCTTATCAGGCCAGATACTTTTTTAATGCCAAAGATTTTAAATTTAAGAAATATTAGAATTAGTGTATACAGTGCTAAAACCTGAAAAGATAGAGAACTTATTATTACAATTAAATAGAAAAATAATAGTCTCTAAAGCAAAATAGGTGGTGAAATGAAGAATGGAGTTATGATAAATTATTATTCTTTTGATAAAAGCAGATATTATTTTAGGATCAGGAATAATAATAAATTATATCTGAGAGTGATAGTTTGAAGATGAAGGTGATTCTAAAAGATTTGATTGTGTATACATACCTGTCACTTAGAAATATAATGATAGAGACTTAGAAATACGATAGAGATTGAGAGGGAAAAAAAGATATACAATTATAAGAGATTATGAATTAGAGGCTGAAATGAGAAAATTGAAAGGTTGATAATTTTGTAAAGAGAGGATAGCATAGTAATGTGGACTACATGATTTCAGAATCACAAAAAGGGAATTTAAGCATTGAAAACTAGATCTGGAAAAATTTAGGAATCATGAATGCCAGACTAACTGTATATTAACGAGGGAGACATTTCAGAAAATAGCATAGATGTAGCAGCAGTAAAATTGAATCTAGAATTATAAAAAAAAATCTGAATAAAAAAAAACCTATTAATAAATTAAAGAACATAAGAAATTTTTTTTTTAATTTGTTATATAAAAAATTAAATATATAATTTGTTATATAAAAAATTAAATATATATTCTATAAGAGTAAACAATAAATTTCAGTAAAATAAAATAACTGAATGGCTTTATTGCTCATGAATTCATAAAAAGGTTTAGCACCAGCAGTGGCAGAAATGGAATTGATCTGAGGACTTTACATTCTAACATCTGACACTACGGCTGCACTAAACCATTCAGGGTTCGAATTTCACTGAAAAGAGATAAATATTCAAGAAAAATTTGAAATAAACTGTTGTATAAAGAATTAATTATGAGAAAAGTAAAATCTTGAATAACAATAAAAAATTAGAAAACTGAAGAAGATAAGATATAGAATTAGACAAAAAGGGAGTAGGGTATTTGAAAATTAAAACAGGGACAGAAAGATTTGCAGAATCTAATCTAGGTTGATAGATGAAACTTTTTTCCTTTTTCTGCCTGATAACTTAATATTGATACATTTAATATTTCATTATAACTTTTATCATTCATTTTTACTGAAATTTAGATTTTAGCTAAATAAATTAACTATCAACATCAATAATGAAATATTATTAATTAAATATGGATTATTAAAAATAATTTTAATAATGCTGAAAAACAATTATGAACAAACATCATTATTTAACAAAAGAAAAAAAAGTTAAATTGTCTAATAGCTGTCTGGCTTAGGATGGTGACTAAGTGTGTAAGCCACACAATGACATCTACACAATGTTGGTTGGAAGTGAATGTTAATAATGATTGTTAAAATAAAAATATGAAGTCACATATTTTTGTTTCTCCAGTACAGTATTTTGAAGAACTGCTGCTAATGAATGTTGTCTAGAAAATAAAATAAACATTAGTGAAATAACTATTTAACAAATTAAATTTGGTGTTGCTGACTTTTACAGTTTTTGCTGACAAAAATCTAAAGGAAATGGTAAATTACTGCAAAAATGTGTAGAAACCACATTAAATTTGAAATAAAATATTTTTTTAAAATATGAAGTAATGAATTAATTTTATTAGTAAGAAATGAATTAATGGCAGATATTTTTTTAAAATATTGGATAAATGAGAATGAAAGCAATTATTTTATAGAACTTCAAGTGAAATTTGATTTAAAAAGAGATTTTTTTAAAAAAAGTATGTGTGTGTTTGTCATTAAATGAAATAGACACATTGAATGAAGAAAAACATGTTTGGGATTCCTACGTGATATGGGGGATGGGAATGGAAATAATAAGATGAAAACCATGTTGAAAAGGAGGTTAGTAACTTGGAAATATAAAATTACACATTCTTTTTAAAATTTTAAAGTAACAAAATGTTATGTGAAAAGAGAGGGGAATAAGTATATTATTAGAGATGAGGGTTTTTAAAATTGCTTTAGAAGTGAAATAATATTTAAAAAAAAAAATGTATTCAAAGATAAGAGAATTGATGGGATTATGAAAGATTCAAGAAAGAAGCTATTTAATGTATGTATGGAGGTGATGTATAGTTGTTGAATTTTAGAAAATAATTTAATTCCAAATCTAAAACCATAATCATCATTTTCAGCCACTACATTCAGATAGTCTTTCTAAATTTAATCCAATTTCTGCTATTTAAACTTTTCCACATTTTAAAACTAAATTCCTTTATCCATCCATGGTACATGTGATCTTGTGAATTTTTTAGTCTTTTGTGATTTAGTTTAAGACTTCAATTGTTCATCTATTGTCTTCTTTTTTTAGTGACATGTCCTGCCCAATTCCATTTCAGCATAATGTCAGTGATACCTCCTTGTTTTTATCTGTATTTCACTTTTTCCTTATTACTCCCAGCATACATTTCTCTGTTCTTTGCTGTATACATAAATAAATATTTTAAAAAGATATTTATTTAAACCTTCCTTTTTCAAATACATAGCTATATATATATATTAATAATGTTTTATTACTAAATACACTGCATCATATTTTAATTCTATGAACAAAAATGAATATATTGTAATTATAATAATAATGATAAAATAAAATTAGTGACTAACAGTAATGTAGCTATATATAAATGTTCTAAATAATTTTAATGGTAAAAATAATAAAATATATATCTTAATTAATCAGTAACGCTTTCGATTATGTAATAATCCTTAGCAACTGTAAGGTAATATGGAAGTTTAAGGAGTACTTTGTAATCGGAAGTGCTACGGATTAATTAAGATATATATTTTATTATTTTTACCATTAAAATTATTTTGAATTTATGTATAGTATATTTATAACGGGTATTTATGGTTTATTTATGTGTGTGTTGTGTAATGAGTGTGAATAGCTCTTAACAAGCTTTTCCGAATATCCAATTGTTAAAATATATAATAAAAATAATAATAATGAAATTAAGTTTAAAAATCTAGAGTTAAAATTTGTGAGTATATACAAAATATGATGAACTGTACTGATATGTGTAAAAAAATTTGGGAGTAAGTTAAATTTATAGAAATGTTAAAAGCAAATAATTGAACATTAACAATGCATGAAATAATAAAAAAGAATGATAAAGGCATTATAATGAGAATTGAACAGGCTAAGTAGGTATTTAATAAGAAGCAATTGCTTTATTTATCTATAAATATGATATGGTGCGTTAGTTCTAAATTTAATTAGTAACATCAAATGTATACTACTTTTTTAAAATAAATTAGACTATAAATCTCTTGGGGGATTCAAAAACCCATATTATTATGCAAAATGGAAGTTATTTTGGAGAGTTGTTATTGTTTTTCATACTGGCGACTATTGGTAAAGTAATTATGCAGTACTGTGTTATTAAAAGTAATCATTTCTAAAACAAAAACATCTATATGTAAATTTTGACTTTGTCTTTTTATGTTTACTATAATCAAAACATAATGGACATGCACTTATGTGAGAAATGTTGTTAAATATGATCTTGCCATTTTCTTAACAATAAATGATTTTCATGCAAATTGAGAGTAATTCTTCTAAAAAGGATATTAGTGAATTTTATGGAATAATAATGAAATGTGTGTGCCAATGTACAAAAGATATAAATTTATTATGAAGTTTCAGACATCTTAAAAAATTTCACATTGATTATTAGTTCAACTATTATTATATTAAGTTGGGCAATTCTATAGGTTTTTTTTTTTTTAAGCTTTTATCAAAATTGCTAATTTCTCAATTAAAATGTAATATTATATTGATAATAAAGTAAAGAAATGCTATTTAAAGTTATTAGCCATATATTAGGAATAAAAGACACTTATGTCAATATACACATTTATATAGGCATATATATATATATATATGTGTGTGTGTGTGTGTGTCTGAAAAATATATGTTAATATACCTTCACTGTGCAGTAATCAAATCTTGATAACCAATGGAATATCTATAATTTCTTGTCAAGAATAAGCTCTAAAGATAGAAGATAGATTCCAATAGAAAGTTACTTTAACAACAAATTGTAGGCATTCTATTGTCTTATTAAGCTTTGGCTGTTGTGCTATGAATTACATCTGGTAATCAGTTAGCTACCATCAAGTTACAGTATATTATATAAATATATATATGCACATTTATTTCATATAATTTATTATATGGAAACAAGGCTTGGAGCTCTATTGATCTATAGTTATTAGAAAAATTATATTTCAGAATATTTTATAAAATTCTAAAAATATAATGACAAGATCAAAAGACCAAGTTTGCTGGATGACTATAGAGTGAACATCTTAATTGGATTGGACATTTGAAATGAATGATACAAGATTTCTTATTGTGAACTTGAGCATTGCTTTCATGGGAGAGTCAGACGTCATTTCATTGTAAAGATTTTCTTAGATACTAAAGAAGTGCAAAGTTGATTGCTTTCATTGGGATAGATTATATAGGAAAGCTACAATTCAATAAGATATTGAAGATCTTTCATAAGTAAAAGTTTGTTATAAGTAGAAAGTAAAAGTAGCTTCACAAAATATCAAATAAATAGACTAATTGGGTCAAAATGTTCTGTATAAGAATATGTTTGTGATTCACAAATGTGTTTGTATAGTTATAACAAAATTAATGTACTTTTACTATATATTTTTATTGGAGGGTTGTGATGACGATAATCATTTATTATGAGTGTGTAACTGTTGATGATATACATATAAAATCTATCTGTAAGAACAAATATATTGATTTATATATATATATATAGGTTTTAAAGGGCTTAAGTTATCTTCGTGAAAAACATCAAATAATGCACAGAGGTAAGTTGTTTTTAAATTTACTTTAGTGTCATAGATTAAAATTTAATTTGGGTTGTGGATGATATTTAGTAATCCATTATTTTTCAAGAAACCAGAGAAAATAAATGATAATACACAAGTACAATAGAAAGTCCATTAAAATTAAAAATAAGAAACAATTTAATGATTATACACTGAAATATTATAAATATAGAATATAACTTAACCATTTAGCTTTAAGTACCATTCACATATTATAATTCAAAACATTCTATATTTTATTTGCAGTATGTGTTTATATGTATGTATATACCACATTATATATAGTTTTAATAACTCAATAATTACATATTTTTAAGAAAGTCAGAGTTAATATTAGTTGCTTATAATCATTAGATTTTTAAAATAAATAATGTGTAATCTTAATTTATTATTTATAAAAATATAAAGAAATTAGCATTTATTTGCTTATGAAACATTTTATCGTTTTAATTATCTATGAAAATGTTAGCTTTTTAAAGAATTTTAATAGAAAGTTGCAAAGAAGTGAAACAAAAACCTCTCTTTTTTAGAGAACTTGTAGCAAAATTAGGAAAAAGTTGGAGGGGGTGAAATTAATCCAATTATTGTTTAAAAAATTTTTTAAAGAAGGCTATCTCAGAATTATAAGAATTGAAAGAGAAAAATTAATAAAATTAAGTATTTCAAATTAAAACCTATCTGTGAGAAAAATATTGAGGACAATTTAAAAAATGATGGTTATTAAAAAAATAACACTAATCTATGGTACTGATTCAGGATCAAGAAAAGCAGGTAATAGATGAAAAAAAAAAAAAAAGATGGATGTATATTGATAAATTGAGAGTTTGCTGTAATATCTATTTACATGTATGCACTAACTTTCTTATATTTAGTGAATTGATATATATATAGTATAGCATAATTTTATAACTATTAAAAACATAATCTCATTATCAAACTTTTCACAATGCTTTTTATTACTAGCTAGCAGTTTCAACTGATTATCAGTCTTCTTCAAAATTAAAAAATTATATTACAATTATCAGTACTTGTGTATAATCTTGTTACTAGCTTGACATCATTTTTTTAAATTATACATTCTCAGGGGCCTCCAATAATTCTTGAAAATAATATGGGTAACTAGAAGCTGTCTTATGTAATATTTCTTTTTATTTATAAAAATACAAGAAATTCCACAAAAATATGACAATTGATTGTAATTAAAATAAATTAATATAATTCCAATAAACTTGGAATAGTTATAATAAAACATTTGCCAGTTTTTTTGCACAAGTCACCGAATAACCACTGCTGTGGAAGTATGGGTTAGTATCCCATAATTTTGGAATTACTTCACTACATGTTTTTTGTCAATTAAAGCTCTCAAATTTAATCCTTTTCACAAAATGTTCCAAAAACAAAGACACTCAATGACAATCTTATGCTAAATGTAAAAAAAATCATGACAATGATTGCAACAAAAAACAAAAAAAAAATATTAATTATATCTTGTGAATGTAATTTATAAGAGATTTATTAATATTTTTTAAACTTAACAGGAATTTATAATTGATTTCTTAATGTTTTGTTAATGTTCGTATATTAGAATATATATATATTGTAACTAATAAAAAATACTAGCCATTGTAACTGATAAAAATGATAGTGAAATCAATATAGTGACATTATCTTTATCTCTAATAATAGATTCTTTCAATAAGAATAATCCCCTTTCCACTTCACATATATAAAAACACCGCACGCTGGCACTATTTGTAACTAATTAAAAAATCAATAAACAAATATATCATTAAGATTGGGAGAGAAAGAAATCAAACTTATTTCTCTTATTCAGTTTTACTTACGTGTATATGTTTTATCTGGGCGCCACTAGGCTATCTAAACCTAGACAAAGCTATATATACCCATTTATAGGTGGTACCTGGTTCAAACCCAATTGGTACATTATTTATAACACACACTTGTATGAAGAGAAAACAACATCCTTATACTTTAGTTGTGCAAATAAAATTATAAGATTTTAATATCATAAATTCATACTTAATATTCTCACAGGTGTTACCAGCTCAATTTAAGTACGATAGATTTATCAGATGCTTCGATAATCATTATTTATATGTGGCCATTAAACACATATAAATTTGGCCTATTTATTAATAATAATATAACAATGATGATGTTTCCAGCCATAGCTTTTGCAATTAACTCATATCTATTACCAATTTATAATGATGTAAAATATATTTTAACAATTAAGACCCATTAATAATGATGATGATCATAACCAATTTCACAAGACAATGATTAACTTTTAAGAAAGATATACGCCTCTTTTAATAACAAATTAACATTTATTACTGATCAATCATTAATAATACAGCTAGAAAATTTTACATAATTAATAATGATCAATTGTTTACATTTAAATAGTAATAATCGTAATACCAAAGATCTTTCCTTTAATGAGACGTACTCAATGTTCATATTATCTAGTGTGATGTGTGTGCATTAATTTCTATAGTGGATAAATAAAATTCTTATATCCTAAAAAAAAAAAAATTATTTTAAAAAAATAAACACTATGCATCACACACCCTCACCTATTGCATATAACATATATTGTATATTTATAAATTTAAACAATATTAAAAAAGAGAAATGAGTAGGGAAAGGTTAGCCAGATCATAGAGATAAGCACATTTAGAGAAATCAGCTTTAAATTACCTATCTGACTTTTCATCAATCTAGGTCATTAATTACTTTAAAAATCTATTTCTCCTAATGCTAAATTTCTACTGTTTTTTAACATCCATGCTCAACAAATATACATGTAAGCATAATTATATTACTAGGTGTGTGTGTATGTGTCAATTCCCCTTATGAATAAAAAAACTATTAAACCCTTTTTTACATATAATATAAATCAACATATTTCATAATATTTGAATCAATACATAATAAACACATTTTATAAAAATAAAATACACACATAAATGGTTACATGTAATAATCTAAGAATACATAATACATCAATAGTGCAATATTATTATTGAAAATCTATTCTAATTGATTTTCATTTTAAAGTTCAAAGATTTAAAGAGAAAGATAAATGGATATATTATTAAAAAGATTTGTTAATAGTCACTGAAAAAAAAAATAATTAAAATTCATATTACTGGTTCTTCTTTTACTTTCGAGGCATAGACAGTTTTAAAGAGTGCAACGATTTTAAAGTCGGTTTGTTGAAGGTTTAGAATTTGAAATCAGCCACACACCAATATGTAACATGTATATATTTACCAATTACAGCGGTTTACTGGAACTTCTAATTTGGCCTGGGCTTCCAATTCTTTTACTGCAATGATGATGATGAAGTGACTTGCTTCTTTAGGAACCATTTTATCATTGGGATGATTTCTTTTGGGTATAACTACTTTGATAGACAGATGGATATTTCTGCTTTCCGTATATTTTAGCATTTTGCTTTGCTTTGATTCAAATTCAGCAAATGGCATGGTTTTACAAATTTCAGCATTTTAATTTGAAATTGTCAGCAGGTGAGACAATAAGTTTCTTTCTTCATATTTGGCAATCAGTTATAAGATATTTTAAATATTTTGGATTCAGACTCTTCTGATGTGCATAGGTTTCCTGGTGGAACAGTGGAAACCCCCAACAAAATATCTTTCTAGCCTGGCATTGGGCTGTAGAAACTTTCAAATATATAAAACAATAATGCTGGTTTCTAACAAGTAATCAGATTTATTTTCTCTTTCCTTTTTTTTTTACAGACTTATTGTCAGCTTTTTATGTACAGCTAGTCTGTCTCAGAACTCATATTTTTGTTACTAGAAACACCTGGTCCTTCATAACTGCATTCTAATAGTGGTCTGTGTTAAATATTTTTTATAAATTCACAATTTTTTCTAAATTTATCCAATAATCCAATAATGATCTGGATTTTATTCTTTATTGCCTTACTGATCTGGACTCTATCAATTTTAATAGGACCTCCCCTTTTTTTTTCAAGTCTAAACTTGATCTTCATCTCTCTCTTATTAACCCTTGACCTCAGCCTGAAGGGTTAAGTGAAACTAACTCTTTCAGACAAAATAAAACAAATTGATCTTAAATAATATAACTGTTTTATAAACTAAAATTATTTAAACACAACTCTTTCTTTTTAAATACATATGTAAATGTCTTTTAGGTTTATGTATGTAAATACAGGCACACTTATCCATATTCACATATAAAACCTGCCTATCAAAATAATCTGAATGATTTAAAAGGAATAAATTAAAATTTATAAAATAAATCAGTAAGACAGGTATCAGAATCAAAGTATTATTAAAGAATAAATATTATAATCTAGTAAATATAAATTAGCTTTAAAGAAGGTTAATAAGCAAAATTAGTTATTCATTGAATCTGTGTCTACAGACAACTATTTATATGTCCTCACTATATAACTATTAGATATTTAAAAATATAGGTTGTCTATCTTTGATTAATAAAATCAGTTGATGAATAAAGATATATTTTTCCAACATTCTGGGATATTTGGGAATTTGTTATGTAGGGTTTGAACTCAATACCCTATAATATATAATAATTAATCAAATCTTATGAATGGAATTTATAAGAGATTTATTAATATTTTTTAAAGTTAATGGGAATTTATATTCAATTTGTTAATATTTTTTTAACTTAATAAGTAACACTTTTTTGGTAAAATAATTTTGAAAAAATATGATGCCCCTGAAAATGTATAATAAAAAAAAACATCTGTTAAGTTTTTGGTGATGGAATTATACACAGTACCCAATTATTAATTACATAAACAAACAATAACTTGATCTAAATTACATGTATATGTACATACAATTATTATTATTTATAATATCCTCGCAAATAATATATACATTTTTTATAATTGGATATTCATAAACCCTAGATATATCTAATTTGAGAAATTTATTTATTGTTATAAATAAATAAAATAAATCTTATATCATATTTTTTATCATTAAGATTATATAGACAAAGTATAGGAGAATATATGTGCATAATGAAATTTTATTTATATATATTTTTGCTATACAGTTTATTAATATTCTTTTTTGAGAATATAAATTAATATTTTTTAGGATTTGCAGTATTTTTAGAATTACATTTTTATTTACTTGCAATGATAAAGGATAAAGACAATTTAATATTCCTGTAAACTATTGCTTCAAATAATGAAAAGAAAAAATATTCTTTTATGTATAATCGTAACAGTGGTAAACTGTTAGTGAATATTTCAACACACTTTTAATCTGTTTCTTCCAATCAAATATGTTCAATGTTTTTATTATTAAGATTATATAGACTTAGTATAGGAGAATATGTGTGCATAATGAAATTTTATTTATATATATTTTTCCTATACAGTTTATTAATTTATATTTTTTTTTGAGATATTTTCAGGATTTGCAGTATTTTAGAATTACATTTTTTTTTATTTACCTGGAATGATAGAGGATAAAGACAATATAATATTCCTGTAAACTATTACTTCAAATAATGGAAAGGAAAAAAAATTCTTATATGCATAATCGTAACAATGGGAAACTGTTAGTGGATATTTCAACACACTTTTAATCTGTTTCTTCCAATCAAATATGTTCAAGAGGATGAATATAATTATTCAACTTTATTTTAGTTTGTGATTTAAAAAAAAAAAAAAAGTTGAGAAATATGTTACTAGTGTTTGCAATTTGGAAAGGATGATTTGTTAGAGGAAATGATTATCATATTTATTTGAAATTTATTTGGAAATTTTAATATTTAATAATGTTGAATAGAATATTTGTACAAAGAAGTCTGGCCTACTAATGTTTTTTTTTGTGTTTTGTTAATCTTGTTTACTCACTGAATTGGTGAATAAGTAGCAGCATGACACATAAAAAACAAATCAAGAATAACTGTAATTGCAATGATGACCCAATTTGTACTGTTTATGCACTGTTATTGAGATTTAAAGTTTAGTTGTTAATTTTTTAAATATATATTTTGAGTGATTGTGAAGAAAATTTTAAAAGAATAATTATAGGAATATTTTTAGATGGAATTGAAAGTTTCAAGATAAAAGAATTATTAATAGGTAATTGCTGTATTAATGATTTATTCCTCTGCAAAGTTAACTGGTATTCTTCACTGTGTCAAGATAAAAGAATTATTAATAGATAATTGCTGTTTTAATGATTTATTCTTCTGCAAAGTTAACTGGTATTCTTCACTGTAAGGAGTATATGTTTTTGTTTTTTTTTTTTGCATACTCATAGTATTATTAGTATACGATATCAGTATAAAATTTTTCAAGAAATGGATAAAACAAATATCTAAGTTTAGCTGTAGGCTAGGGTTACTTAATGTAAGAAAGTATGTTTTTAAAATCGATGCATAATTGATATATTTTCATATATTTTATAAAATTACATTGAAACTAATCTAACATTATTTCTTAAATATTATAATTATATTATTTCCTTTGTCCACTTTTATATTTGGTTGTTATTATCATTATTATTCGTCATTTACAAATGTTAAGGAAGATCTTTCCAAGTTTAATCCAGTTTATTCATTCTATATCCTCTCTTCTTCAAATCACGTCAACAAACTTCTTTATTTCATGCATCCATTCCATTTCATATGGGGTTTCTTTCTAGATGTTTTAAAAACTCTTAGGATCCAGTTTAAAACATCTACTATCCATTATATATCCAGACTAGCTTCATTTCAATCTCTTAATTCTTTCATTGAGTCAATAACATGTTTGATTTCTATCACAGATATTTTCCTTTTGATCTCTTTTTGTTACTCTCAATATAACATCTCCATATTTCATTTAATTATCTGAAATCTCTATATTGTGCTTCTATTAAGTGTCCAAATCTCAAATTCATAAGTAAAAACAAACAAACAAATCAAATTGATTATTTTATTACTATTTTTGTTTTAATAAATAAAATTCTTAATTATTCAATTAATTTTTTTTTTCTAAATTTATGTGAACTTTTAATCTAAATTTTCTTGTACAATTCAGATAATCCCGATTCATGTTTGATTATAACAAACCTATATAATGAATTTTTCTGTATATTTTTAATAATTTTTGTACATAATTCAATTAAATTTGAAGAATTTTATTTTAACTAATTAGCATATTTATTTGCTTATTAACTTTAATTAATCAAATTTAATAATTCCTTTATATCTTGTACATGTTTAATTTTCAAATTCTGTTTTTCTATTTATTACAAAAATTTAATTTAATAATATTTTTCATATATTGTTTAATATTTATTTAATATTTCTTAATTTTTTTCTAATATTATGGCATAACTTTATTTAATCTGTTCTGCTTCCTACTCCCCCCCCTCTCCTTTTTTTGTTATTACTATAATTAATCTTTTTATATTATCGAGCAACATTCAAAATTCCATTTGCAAATAGACAATATATCATTTTATAATCTTTGATGGTCATATTGTTAGTTTGTAAATCTTAACCGGAATAAAGGTCTGCTTTAATCATAGAACTACTGTTTTGGTTAAAAATACAGGATTAGTGAGAACTCTATAAGACTTTATGTTTGTGGTAAAGATAAACTGATTTATTAATGATTTTTACTAAATTATTTATCTTTTAAGATGTAAAGCCGTCGAACATTCTGGTCAATTCAGGAGGAGAGATCAAAATATGCGACTTTGGCGTCAGTGGACAACTTATTGATTCTATGGCCAATTCATTTGTTGGGACAAGATCATATATGTCTGTAAGTACTAATCATTTGCTTTAAAATTACAGAGTAATAAAGTAAGGATGTTGTCATTACATATCTACTTTCTACTGTTTTTTATTTTAATTCATAAAATTTAAACTCTCTTGTTCCTTTTGCAAATCTGATGTATATTCATAAAAAGTTGTCTTCAGAGTAATTATTATTAGCCAATATATTTTTTATGTAAGCTATTTCCCTGTTTATATTGAACATCTTTTGTGTTATTTGTTAAAGGCTTTTATTTAAAAACAAAATTAAACAATTTTTTTTTATTTGGAGAATGATCTATTGGATTTATATCTATTTTATTTATTATTAAGTGCAGAATAAATAAATAAAAGTACAATCATTAGTTTGTTTGTTTTTTTGATAATAATTTTAACTTTTTAAACATAAATAAGATTTTTAAAATTTCATATTCAAGGGGAGTAATCTAAATTTAAATTTATTCTATCAGCAGGTTTAAAGTTATAACATAGTAAAGTGACAGCAAAATAATTTTTGAATAATTTGCTATATTTTGTAGAAAATATATTAGGCTTTAGTAACTCAAGAGCTATAAATTATAAAGCTAAGTTTTACTTCAGAGAAAAAATAGTAATAAAATGTAGATACATGTCTAGTTTAAAAAGCAATAAAAAGATTGCTAATAATTAATGGAAATGGAAATGTAAATAGGTATGTAAGTTTTTAAAAAAGTAATGGAAAATAAATTTTGTAAAATAAAGGAAATTTTATTTTGATAATTTGAGTTTAAGTCTAATTCAACGAAGAAAAATTGGTTTGCAGAAAAAATTCGACTTAAACAGATAAAGATTGTAAGTTAAAAGTAGTGTATAAAAGATTGCCGAAAGATCGTGCAAATGATTATTTTCAAGGCTGGGTATAACTCATAGATTTAAAATACCAAGAAAACTGTATTATTAAAATCAAACCATTAAACTATTTTAGGAGAGAACATATGGAATAAATATTTGAAGCTAATTACTGTGGAATACGAACGGAAGTAATTAGAAGCCGTATCTTTATCAGCATTATAAAGATGCATTAGTAAAGTGGATTTACAGTTACATTGGAATGATAGGAATTTCTTAAATGATATCAAGCAAAGAGAAAATAGTATAAATAGTGCGCGCAAAAAAGAGCGTGTGTCATCAGCTTTTCTCCACTCATCGCGGGTTGCTATTGTTGCTGTCATAAGGACTTTTGAGAAAAGCTGAGGGAAAAGTGCCCTAGCCTTTTTTGCAATGATGGAAGTGTCCCAGAGCCTGTACCTCTGAAGGTGAAACAAAGCCGGCTAGAGAAAATGCTTATAAACCTTACCGGTCTTTTATTATTATTTTTTTATTATTTGTGTACGCTTGAGAAGGCCCAATTAGAATTGTGTTTTAAGTATCGTGAGTATAAACTTTTAGTATTCACTTGGGTCCACCACTACTGTAGTGGCAGTATTTGTTTGTTTGGTGGCGATTATAGCATTGAAGATTTAGAATTTTAAATCAAGGACTAATTGTTCATGTGTATATAAAGTAACTATGGATAGTTATTTAGTAAAATCTTAATTGATGTGTGTTCATATATAATATGTAAATAAATGTTTTTATTCTTATTTAATAACGTTTTGGGTAATTAATAATTTTGTGATAATTGCTGTTTTTGTAGTCAGCCTCATAACTGAATACAACAAAATAATTTTTGAATAAAGTAATCTATTTATTTGGTTAATAATTTTTTTATTTTTTAAAAAAAAGAAAAATAATTAAAATTGTCAGTAATATTTCAATACTTGTTTTAAAAATATTAATTATAAATAATAAAAATTGTTACAGTGTCAAATTTTTATTAAGATCATTTTTAAATATCTATTGCTATATTTATTATCTGACTCGATGGTTAAAATAACTTGCTTTGAGTAAAAAAAGGACTAGAAGAAGAGGGAAAAGAAGTCTGCAGGTCCAATGAAAATGATTATCTCTAACACTTTTTTTATTTGTACTTGAATGTCATTGGATTTCATAAGCAATTATCCATATAATATAATTTTTCCTCACAAAAAGACGATATTGATTTTTTTATACATATGTTGAAGATTTAGCAATAACTATTTAATCGATCCACTGCAGGATGAAGGTCTCTTTTCCAAATTCAATCCATCTTCTCTGGTCTCTAGACTCTCTTCTCCATATTACCATAACACACTTTTTTATTTCATCCATCCATCTCATGTGATCTCTTTCTAGGTCTAAAAATCTTTTGGAATCCAATTTAAGATTTCAACTATCTATTTGTTATCAATTTTCTAGCAATATGTTCAGCCCAACTCCACTTCAGTCTCTTAATTTTTCAGTGATGTCTGCAATACCTATTTATTCTCTCACTAATGTATTTTGTTTTCGATCTCTTCTTGTTACTTTTAACATGTATCTCTTCATATTTCATTGAGTGGTCTGAAATCTCTATATTGCTATTCTGTTAAGTGCCGTGTCCCTGTCTCAGATGCATAAATATGAACTGGTAAAATATATTTATTAAAATCTTTTCCTTTTAACACATAGGCATATTCCTTTTAATATTATGTTATTAATATCAAAAGCACTCCAATCAAGTTTAATTCTATTATTAATTTCATCCATTATGTTTTCCTTTGTAATAATAATCTGACTAAGGTATTTTTGTAGTTGTTAACTTCTTCTAACTCATATTTATCAATCTTTATTTTTTTTTTAGAAAATCCATTGAACATTACTTTAGTCTTTTTAACATTAACCCTTAGTCCTATTTTCTTTTATCTGATAACTTTTGCAACATTTCCTGAAAATCCTAAGTATTATTTGCAAAAACAATTAGATATCTACAAAATCTAGGTGATGTAAATAATATCTATATACTTTTATTCCTTTGCTTCCCTTTTTAATTCACAAAATACTTCTTGCAAAACTGTTGTAAAAAGTTTTGAGGGTATGAAGTCATCCTGTCGTACACCCTTCTCAATGTTAATCTTGGCTAGTATCATTATCTAATTGTTGCTATTGTATTTTTATATTCTTCAAAATATAGCTATATTCTTGATTTATACCTTGACAATCCATTGCTTTAATCATTGAAGTAGTGCTTATAGAATCAAATGCCTTTCTATAATCTACAAATCCAAAGCATAATGGCAATTCATATTGTTTCTTTCTTTCTATAACTTTTTTCAATACGTACTTGGATATGATCCACTCTACTAAAACCACTTTTAAATCCAGCTAATTATCTTGATAAAAATTTTGTATAGAACTGATAAAAGACTGTTAGATCTGTATTTTCTAATATCTTCTTTATCATCTTTTATAAATACTGCTTTCTTCCAATCATCTGGTACATATTTATCATTTAGACATTTGGAATATAACTTTGCCAAAAAAATTTCTATCTCTTCAACAGTTTCTTTTAAGATATCTGTTATTATTCCGTCATTACCTGGAGCTTTTCCCCTCTTCATAAATTTAATTGTATTTCTCTCACTTCTTTATTTAAAATCCTAGGCAATTCAGAAGATATGGTTGTTGTAGGAGATACTTTTCTTTATTTTTTATTGCTATATAATTTTTGATAGAACTCTTCTACACATTTCATGATGTCATTTTTTTTTTAATAATAGTTCCATCTGTTTTTTTTATTGCAGAGATAAGTTTCCTACCAATACTAAGGTATTATTTTCTACTCTTTAAGATTTTTGTTTTCTTTTATAGCTTTCCTTACTAATTCACAATTATACTTTCTTATATCATTGTCAACTCTTTTTTTGCATTATTTTACAAAATTCTAGACATTCAATTCTTTTTAATTTTATATATTTTCATATTACTTTTTTTCTTCCAAAATTATCTTGTTTCAGTAAAAATTTTACTAATCAATTAACTGCTTTTTTGTACCAGCTATCTTAGTTGCAGTTTTTATAAGTGCATGTATCAGTTATATTCCTATTGATTTTGTTCAAATCTGAATCATATTCAAAATCTGTTAATATTTTAATGCTAAATTTTAATATCTAATACACAGTAAAAAATACAAAATATTAAATGATCCATAAAACTAATATATAAAAACAATATGGCTAAAAAAGTATAATAATGAGCATTGAATAAAAAAAAAATTAAATATTTTTAAAATAATTATTGTAAATATTCTAAATATATTCTGTTTTAAATAATGATTAAAATAATCTATCAATATACACACCCGAAATTATTATTATTATATGAAAATGAGAAGCCTTCAGGCATTAACACAATTAAAGATTCTGCCCTTCCATATATTCAGGGTCTTTATTTCGTAACAAAATAAATATTAATTATTAATAATTTGTTTTCAAGGATTTATTTTAATAATGACCTTTATAAAAATGGAAAAGCAAAATAGAATGCTCAACTGAAATGGGATCACAAACATATATGCATACTTATAAAAATTCTATGAATAACATATACATTTTATATATATTTATTTGGTCAGTTTTTATTACAAATTACTATTGAAAAAATATAATAAAAATGATAAGCATATTTATATATATATAATTAGAAGTAGTTTTGAATTGAAATAATGGTTAACATAATATAAAAATATAATATTTAAAACTGTATGTACCTCAGCCCATATCTGTCCATTTTTTTTTCTTTCTATTAAAAAAAAAAAAGTAATATAAACATTAAAAAAAATTGCTGAATTCAAAAATTAAAAGTTGCACTATCATGTTTGACATCTCATTGGAAAGTATATGAGCTGATATAACATTTACATGTGTAGTGTGCAAATTGTTCAGTTCACAAAGATGGCTGCTTCTAGAATTTTTTATAAATTTAATATACTGTCCTGAAGAGAAGCTGTGAAAAGAGAAACATGGGAGTTCAGGTGTGATGAAGATGAACTATCTTTAACACTTTTATTGGTGTTTGAATGTCATTGGATTCAAAGCAATTATCCATAAAATATAAATGAAAATCAAATAATTCTTAGTATATGAAATTGAAAAATTGATTGGTTAAAAATTATAAACAAAAATTTATATAGAGAAGTTCTATTGTGCCATCAGATTATTATATATTTTATAGTGCTACATTCTTTGGATAATGTTTAAGTAGTTTTGTATCTTGATGAAAGTTTGATATTTAATTAAATGTTTGTTTTAATTTCATTATTGAACATTAGCTGGTTTTATGTCTGAAATAGTTCATTAACGTAATAGATTATTAACATTTGAAAAGGGCACCAAATCAGGTATTGAAAAAGGCTTTTACTTTATAAAAAAAATTTGATATTTATATAGCTGTTGTAAAGAATTTATTTTCTGATTATTATTTTATGGAAGAACAGCATAAAGTTATTTATTCTTTTCCAATTTTAATTACATGTATATTGATAATAACACAACCACAAAGTAGAAGTGTTAATATTTTTATATTCTGTAAAATAGATTCTTTTGTTTTAGTGATCTTTTAACTTGATTCACTAATAATTATTACTAACAAGTATAACTGAATCGTTCATTATTCCTTCTCTCATTCTCCGTGCCTTTTCTTTTGCTTCATTGTTTTCAGTCACTTGGATTAGTGCGGTTCCCAGTTGTTATGAGGTCCTTATGCCACTGGCCATATCTCTACATTAATTGCGTCATTGTTTCTGCAACCACATTTTTGTTTTTTAATTATATACGTTGACTTTATTTTTTTTTCTTGTATTTAAATTTTCATTTTTTTTTTTTTTTTATGTTTATTTGTCTTCCCTCTTCTGAATTAGAATGGATATATTCATCTATAAGTAGCTGACAGTTCTCTATTAAACCTGATTTCTATGTGATCTTACATGTATTTCTTTTTTTTAAATCATGGTTTTCTGTTCCATATATAATAAGATTTCTTCCAATGTTGAATTCCAGGCTTCATTGATAAAGGGCAAAAACCAGAAACTGGCCTGATGATGGGGACTCAAATATTAAGTATTAATAATTATACATGCATGTGGTAAACGTTGATTTCTATAACTTAGCTTAGATAGCAGTAAATTGGAGAGCTGCTGTTATTTCCATTTTTTATTAGTAATAAACCCTAAACCACTTTTTATCATCTGCTATTGTTTTGAATTATAGTTTATGTCCATTTTTAAATTTTTCTTTATGTCAAACTTTAGTCATGTCTTGCTCATTTGAGATGAAATAAGTGTAAATTGCAGATACTCTTTTAGAACTTATATTGAAGGAATATAGGTTAAGTGAGGATTTAAATGTTTTTCTGTTATTGTATCTGATATTTTATTTTTAATAGCTCTTTAAATATTACTAACAAAATAAATTGATAGTTTAAATTATTTGTATAACCATTTTTCTTTAATCATTATCAAATGCAGACACATTTATATACAGACAAAGATACAAATTTTGCTAAATTAATTTATACCTCTATCAAATTTTGCTCATATACCCTATATATTACATATATAGACACAGGTATATAATAAGCCTGTGTTTCAATTATTATATTTCACTTATGTAACAACACTATACAAAAAATTTTTTTGTTTACCATGTGGATGTTATTAGCAATAAACCATGCTTCTTTAAATTTTCTTTTCCGATCATTATGCTTCATTCCCGCTTTTAATATTCCGTGGATTGAAAGTATGGCCAGACTCCCTCTATCAAATTTTGCTTCTTTTCTTTAACTATATAATTCTATAAGTAGTGTTTATTTGCTTCCCAAGAAAAGATTAAATTTTATTTCTCAATTTAACTAAACATGATATTAATACTCTATGGTTAATGTTATTAACCACTATTTTATAATACCAGTTTAGTTGATAAGTTTGTGTGCTATGATTACGATCTCCCAAGTCAAAAGCTTTGCTCAGTGAGTTATTAGTTAAATTAAGAAATAAAATTTAATATTTTCTTGGGAGGCTAATTAATGTTTTTTTATAGAATTATATAGTAAAAGAAAAGAAGTAAAATTTGATAAAGCAGTTGCAATGAATCTAATTGCAAAGTAATATACTATGGGGAATCGCGCACTAACAGTATCACTAGGCTAGCACATCATCATACATGTATTTTCACACAAAATGATCATTGTTTCTGTAGTATGAGATGGAGTCTGGCCATGTTTTCGATCCATGGAATATAAAAAGTGTGTTCGGAGCGCAATGATTGGGGGGAAAAAAATTAAAGAGGCATGGTTTATCACTAATAACATCAGTGTGATAAAACAAAAAAGACTCTTGTATAGCATTGTCATGGAAGTGAAATATGTAAATTCCAAATTTATATATTAACCATCGAGTATTAATGTCATGTTTTCTTATAGTAATATCATTGTAGTCAATAAGTTTGAACTCTATAACTATGACCTCCCAGATCAAAAACATTGCTCAGCAAGCTATTAGTTAAATTGAGAAATAAAATTTAATTTTTTTTTGGGAAATGAATTAATGCTACTTATAGAATTAAATTAATTTGTATAAAATCTTTATTTTCATAATTATCCATATTTTTTATCATGATCATATTTTCATTTTAGCCTGAGCGTCTACAAGGTACACATTACTCAGTGCAGTCAGATGTTTGGAGTATGGGCTTAAGTTTGGTAGAAATGGCAATAGGAAGATACCCTATACCTCCTCCTGATCCTAAAGATATGGTTGCCATTTTTGGATCAAAATACACTGAATCAATGGAAGCAGAAAACATTTCACCCAATTCAAAATTAAGAAGCCAAGGAGGTAAGTGCAGTCCATATTTATGTACAAAAGATATGTATAAACAAAATTTAAAATATTTTATAGAATAGTAGACTTTCAAATTAAGTTAATTTTTTTTATTATTATTCATAACTTATATAATTAATGTATGAGGATGAGTTAAAAATTATCTGCATTTTGGCCGTAGAATTTATTTTAATAAACCTTTAGGAAAAACAAATATATCCTTTTTTGGCAAATTCTTCCTGTTTTTCAATATATTTTGTTCATTTGTCAACAAGCTTTTGGATTTATTCATTATAAAATGTTTTAGGATGAGCTGCGAGCCAAGAAAGTGCTGTTGTCTTCAGGGAATCAAGTAATAGTTTGATGGGTCAAGATCAGGACTATAGGGAGGGGATACTCCAATAGCTTAAAATGGACATCTGTTTCCTTCTTCATGGCTGACAGTTGTGTGATCTTTCTTGAACTTCTTTACTCATTTATACATAGTTCTTCATGACAAAATACTTTATCCATACTGTACACAAATTCTTAGGTAAATATCGGCATTAGACACACCCTCAGATCTCAAAAACCAAATTATTGCTGCTTCTTTTGGCCAAATCACAAGTGGGACAGCCATTGTTTTTCTCTAATAAAACAGTCTGGCCAACAGATATTTTCATATAACTAAAGTAGGGATAATTTTTGATTCACTCATAAATTAGGCAAAAAAATCTATAGGTAAGAAAAAGTGACCTCATTTTTATGGGTCATAGGAATTGAATTTTTAAGAGATTTGATATTATGGTTGAAAAGGATCTGAAATTAAATTTATAAAGATCACTACTATATGATTGTCTGAAAATTTGTGATGATGGCTATTACTCATAGTTACATGTTGGACTATTTTCATTACCTGATTAAATTATTAAATGTTTTCAGAAAAATTCAAAGTTTATTTATGCATTTCTAAATAAGTTTAATTGTAAGTCATAACACATATGTTAATATGGAATAATACTTCTTGAATGGTATAGGTTTGCTGGCCTGAGTAATGATAGCAAGCATAAAAATTGAACCAGTGATCTTTAGATTCATGAACACTAAATATAAGATAATGTTCTAACTAACTAGCTTATTGACAGAATAGTTTAGTTTGTTAAAGGATTAGCTTAACTTCAGACCAGCAATATCTGAAGAATAAAAGATAATATTACTTGAAATGTTGTGTTCCATACTAACTTTTGTGTTGCTACTTACAGTTGAATATATTTAGAAAAATATAAAGTTTACATTTTCTGAAAGAATTAAATACAAATAGTCCAATATAACTGCTTCTAATATTGTATATTTTAAGAAAATAATATCAGAAATAATTTAAAATTAAAATAGTGTTAAATAATTAGTGATAGATAATGAGAAGAAAGATATCTCAGTATATTTAGATTATGCACAAACAATATATATTTCTCTATTGTTATTTAAAAGAAAAAATAGAAATGATTAATGAGAAAAATAACAATAATGCATGAAACCTCAGTAATACCATCAAAAGATTATAAAAACTTTGCAAAAATAGACTTAAAGTATATCTGGCTTATTAAAATTTATAATATGGCACTAAAGGAATGCAAGTATTACCTTGTCTTATGAAAATAAAATGGAATCAAGATTTTAGTATTGAAGGAGGGGAGGGTTGTACTGTGTTATAGTTGAAACTAAAAATAATTAATTTATCATAATTTTTGCATAAATCTTTAGAATAAAATTTATAATTATTATTATTTAATAAATAAGTAGATAGAAAGTATGTATACAAAAACATATGTATATTAGTAAATATTAGAAATGGTTCTTAATGCTGAGGTTATTAGTACTAATAAATTTAGTTTTACTAGTTTTTTTAACCTTTGAAGGAAGTTTTAAAAACTTTTAATAAGATTTGGTAGTAGCATCAAGTTTTATAAAAATTATTGAGGATAATTTAGTCATATAGGATCCCATTTAATCTGCGTTCATGTAGTTGAAAAGAAAAAAAATATGTTCATTAATGAGTACATGGTGAACTTGTCATTTTCAGGGCAGGATTATCAATCTTTCTAAAATGAACAAATATGGAGTGATTTCTAGAGACATAATAATAATAACAATAATTATGGCAATTTATCCATATATTGAAATAACTTTCAAAACTTATATTTATATGTAAACTGTGTATTTGATATAATATTGTAAGGATGTTCATGAGCTATCTTTGAAAAAAGAAAAAAAAAATAGAAAAACTTCTTGTCATTTTTTTTTTTTTTTATTAGTGTAAAATTCTTGGTTTTCTTCTATATATATATAAAACAAAAATAGAATCAAAGGGAGAATTAACTTTGTGAAAATGACATATTTTTAGAAAACCATTAACTTCTTCCTTTCACTATTGTATACTGTCCTAAAAAAACATCCCATTGAAACATTAACCATGGAAAATGGATTTAAAAAAAGCTATAAAGAGTGAAATCAAGAGCTAAAATAATTAAATTATGGATTGAAAAGTTAACAGGAAATGTTCTTTATGGAGTCTGAGTAAACATTCTTATCAATGTCATTCCAACAAAAGTGAACAAAACAAAAAAGAAAATCATGTCAAATATTCTAGTCAGCATGTTAACATAAGTAGATTTAAGCATTCTCATAAAGAAGTGAAAGATTTTTTAGAATTCAAATAGTAGTAAGCATAAGGAAATCTAAGAATTATAATGATTATCTGATCCTCTTTAATCAAAGGAGAGATCTCATAATAAATATATAGACTAAAAAACTACTAGAGCATATTTATAAGATTGTTTTTCATAACATTAATGTTTAGTGGTTTTTTTATTTTTGAGTATTTCCCAAAAAAAGAAATAGAAGTAAAAAGTATACACTTATGCATTATAAAAATTTTTGTATTATTTCCTAATTCAAAATCAATCATAATTCAAGAATAAAACCCTTCATTGAGTTTATGGAGGGAATTATTCAAAATAGTAATTAAATTGCTTAAGGCTAGTGCATCCATTGTTAATAATAGAAATCTTTATTTGACCTTAAATAATAAATTGTTATGTTTAATTAAATAATATACCTAGACAAAAACTTTATAGAATGATATCCCTCTTAAATAAACAATTCTCAGTATTTAAAATATGATAAAATGTAAACATATGTGTGAATGTATTTATTGGTTCACATTTGGATAAGTGACTATATAGTTGTTTATATTATAGGATATTTCAAGTGGTGTTGCATGGTCAATGCTGTGATTAAATCCCTTTTCTAGTATTTATCCATACTTAATTAGAGATAACATACATAGCCAGAATAAGGCGAATTATGCAAGCCATTTTGTTTCTTTTTAATGTTGTAATATTTCAGAATAATATTGATATTGACATTTTATGGTCATTCTTGTGCAAATGTAAGATCAGTCCACCTTATATATGTACAAATACTTGTGTATAATTTTATTTATTTATATGATACTACTTTCTAATAAATGAAATATTTTGTTCCATAAGATGATAGAAGTTTATCCGTCTGGATTTCATGATATTTGGTGCCAAGCGAATTTTCCGGGAGATCATATATTTTCAAATGATATAGATTGTTGATTGATTATATGTATTAATAATTTGAAATTAACCAAAAATTGCTATGAGTGCTTGTATATGCTTTTAATTTGCATAGGTTGTATCTCGATTGTACAATATATTTTAATGTTGTGGTATTTATCTGCTATTGAATTTTTAGGGATGGAAGAATGAAATACAATTTATAGAGATGGACAAACATTCACATGCGTGATTGGCATGATTTATTTTTCTGTATTATATAATATGTTCTACAATTTTACAATAATAAATAATTAATCATAGTAATTGTTTTTGATATGAATAAAGAGATGTATTTCTAGCTTACAAACCACCCTATTTGGAATATTTAGTTAGGCATAAGACCACTTCCAATTTTATATAGGTTGAAAGATACAAATAATATATTGATTAATTGTAATGTAAAATTGTATCATGCATACACATGAGATAAGGTCACATGACAAAGATACCAAATAATGTGTGTGCATAACTTGAATATTAGAAGACAATTTTTCTTTATTAGTAATAAGCTCTTAGAGATTTAACTAGTAGTATCATCCTTAATTACAACAAACCATAAATAAGGAAATAATTGTAATTGCGCTAACATATACAGTTATTGTTACCAACAATTGTACAATAAAATAATTAGTTTAAAATATGTGTAAATAAAAGGAAAGCTTTTTATCTTTTGATAAAGGGGGGAGCTTATAAATTATAATATATTGTTATTGTGATTATATTAATATGAAGTAGATAATTTATTGTTATGTTCTTGTACTGTGTGATCATTTTATTAATTTGTGCATATAATTTTTATAAATCAGTTTAGTTTTTAATCACTATTTACTCTCCTGCATTTAGAATTAACCACACTATATCCGAACACTCGCATAAATTCTTCATTTAAAAGAAATATAATATCTTATGATTAGCAATTAATCTGAATATCAATATCTTAATTTTCATACTTAAAATATTTTGCTATCTCCTAAATACCCTCATTATCTTTTGAATGATCACTGATTTAGTTAAGGATAAGAAATCTGATATATACCTGGTTCATTTACAAATGGGAGGTAAATCAAAGTTGTTCATCAAGATAAATATGAACTTATACCAAAGTCATCTATGTGGAAATATTATAAAGTTGTCCATATCAATACTGAAAAAAAAGACAATATTCAAAATATAATGCAATTCTAAAATGAAAAAATATTTCATCAAGAAATTTTATATAATGAATAATTGGCAAAAAAACACTTGCGACTTGTATGGGTATTTTTTGCTTTAATACAAGTAATTGATCTTAAAATTCAGGAATCAATTTATCATGATTAGTAATTGCATTATGCAACTAATAAAGTAGAATAGATATCAAATTTAGTACATTATTGCTAGCATGAAGTCTTTTGATAGTTTATTAGAAAAAGATGATGAAAAAACCAAAGCAATAGTCACATTAGACCAGATTCACATTTATTATATGTCAAAAAAAAAAAAAAATCAATCTATAAATTTGCATCTTTTATGCACATATCTGATTTGTAAAGAGCAGATTTAAAAAAGTTATCATACACTATAATAAGGCTCAAGAATTAAGGAGGCTCTCTTTACTTGATACTTTTTACCATAAAATTTCAGAGGTTTTATTTGAAACGTTACATTGATGTCTTTCTGGGGAATATTATCTTTATATGTATATTCCAAATTGTAATCCACATTATGGTTTACTGACTTGAGAAAGTATTTAAAGAAGTATCAAAGTGAATTATCAGATAACACAGGAATCTAGCAGAATAAATTGTATTATTGGCTGGTAATAAAGACCAAGCACTTTTTTCTAGTTTTATGCATAAACAAAAAAACTGGAAAAATGGTATTTCAGATGAGAAAAAAAAAAAGTAATGATTTTTTTTAAAGTTTTAAATTGAATTTATTATAAATATGCACATTTTACAAATGCAAATTTATGATCACCAATTGGATACAAAAAAAGTGTAGTCAAAACACTAGCAGATTTAGGATTTATACATACCTAAATATAAAAAGTAATGTGATTTAACTTATTAATTCAAAATTGAAATATTAGGAATAACATCACATGATCATAATAGTGGCACTACTGTATGGAGAGTTTTGCCTGTTTTATTAGGAATAACGGCCAACTTTTTTAAGAAATAAAAGAAATAATGAAGACCAAGCTATGTATATATATAAGGCTATTAAGAAATTTATCATAGCTTGAGCAGTTACTGCAGAAGTCATCGGGTGGAGATAAATTGAAATCCCATATTTTTGTGCAACTACTTAACATTAAAGTTGTTATTGTTGTACTGTACTTACTATTTGTACATATAAATTTATATAGACATCCTGTTGCTATCTTGTCTATCAGATTTCTTAAATATTTCTGGCTCATGTACAAATTTTTTAATAATCATTTCTTTAGTCTGGGCATTTTAAATTAATATGGTTTGAAAAATTTAGTTTTGTAACATAACAAATGATGAGTAGATTCTATTTTGATAATTATAATTCTGGTTGCAATGCTTTTTTTTTTTTATGCAGCTAAAGTATTATGGATAATTTTGAGGAAAAAAGGATTTTAATAGATGTATTTATTTTAAAAACAGTTTTGAACAGGAAATGGTAAAAAATAAAGTTGAATTTTAAGAGCTATTATTGAAAGATTTATTAAAATGTGTATAATAATCTCTTTTACACTTGCAACTTCATGCAAATATTTTTTTAGTTGATGTGTCTATATATTTACATAACATAACCACATATTTGTATACTGTATAACAACTGTAAATCCATACTATATAGCTATTCAATGAAAAGACCCAAGATGGTAATGCCAACTAGATAATGACTAAGATCTGCCTATTGTTTTTCATTAGGGGAGGAGCACTGAAATTCTTATGCCCACCAAGAAACCAGTCATCTATTTACATTATTTAAGCTACTGACCTGGAATTGTCAAGACTTAAGATTTTGAAACCAAGTCAGTTTGCTTTACTAGCTATATAAGTCTGATATCAGATCAGCAACTATAATTTTTAGTGATCTTTGTTATATGCAAGTGGAAGGTACTTTTGATTGTTTGGGCCATAATATAACAAAACAAAACATCACCTGACTTCTATCATACATTTAATACCTATATTATCAATAGTAATTCATCTGACATCTTTGCTCTAGAGTATGTAAGCATGAACAATCAATACTATGTAAAAAATAAAGATGATTTCTATTTGGATAGTTACAATCTAGATCTTTTCCACTTATTAAGACTAATAGAAACTAATCTGAGGATCTGTCTGGTAATAATATCTGGTTCTAGAATGGAATGCAAATTACTAATGCTAATGCCCCACCAAGATATTTTGCTTTCTTCTACTAGAAATTCTTTTTTTCATCAAGCGGCACGTTCAGTATATTGCTTTTTTTTTTTTTTTTCAACTCTTTATAGTTGGCAAATTGCAGCTGTGATTATGAAGATATTACAATCTGAAATTGATAACTTTGAATAAAAATTATCTACAATTCATTCTCTTGTATGCTGTTTTGCTGTTATCTTTACTTTGCATATTTTGTGCTACAAGTTGAAATATCGTCTATGAAAAATATTTATAATTTTATGATAAAAATTATTGCTATTATTGTAATTATATCAAATACAGATAAAATGATGAGTTATTAAATATTTTCATTTTGTATAGTTCTTAGTGTATTTTGTATATTGAAATATATTTAACCTCTTAATTCTGTTATTTAACTTTTATATTTTATATCTATTAAGATTTGTTTATTTTTAATTTTTCATTTTTATATTTTACATCTTTTTTATCATATAGATATAATGGTATTAGAATTCTGTATTCTGATAAAAAAAAATATGTGCCAGGGATGAACTTAACTTAGATTCAGAATCTATTGTTCTCAGAAGTGAGAATAATTCAAGTGAAAGATGGTTTTTCAAACATGAATGATAATGATGAATAAATGATGTAAATTCAATATGAGAAGCATTTCTACTGAATATTTCCTGTCTGGGTGAAACCAAGTATGACTTAGTATGAATTTTGATATCAAATTAATACAACAGTTTGAACTATTCTATAATGATGTATTAAATCAAACTACTGTTAAGGAAACAATTGTATATGGTGGTAATATTTAAAGAAGAATATAAATAAAAATATAATTGTGACTTAAAGAAATATATCCTAGCCTATCTTTGAGATAAGAATGATTTTTGGAGTAAATATCTTGTCAGAAATGATCTTAAAATGCAAAATTTCCACATTTTAGAACTGATGGCATTTGATAAGTATATTTCCGAAATTTTTCTAATAATGATATATTCAGTAAAAGTGAACATCCTAATTTGAATCTTATGAAATTTTTAAGTGGAAGTACAGTATTTATGAATAATATTTTATGAAATATATGTTTCTCTTCAAACTTAGATTTGGTTAAGAATTTGGTGTGCCATAAATTTAGGTCTTCTGATGTGGAAGATGTTCAAAGAGACCTTCCTTTTGACTGAAAGTTTTTATTCTTAATGAAACATAAAATTATATATTTAGGTTTTGTTTTTTTTTTTGTATACTAGAAAAGGATAAATATATACTAAAAAAAATATGTTTTGCAGTTAACTATAAAAATTCATTGGATGGATTTTTTCTTGTTTGGTTAAAGATTACTGTATCACCGAGCATACCAAATCTTGTAGACATACTTATAAAGATAGAAGGCAAATTGTAGTGAATAATAAAAAAATCTTCCAAAGTAGATTAGAAAAAATTGAAAAAGAATAAAAGTTATAGAATTGAAATAATAAGAAAACATTCCATTTTATGAATATTATACATAATAATATTGTTGCAATGAAAAATTGTCTTATTACTTAACAGCTAGGAAGCAGTAAATACAAATAAAGTGATATTTAGATATTTCATTAACTATATGATACAGAATTTATATATATTTAGTGCAGTAAAGCATTTTTCGCAAAGCATGTTGGTTTTCTGGAATATAAGCTATGATTTATTTGAACAGTCTATTTGGAAATACAAGTATCCTAATTTCAAGTTTTAAAAAAAGTACTTTTCAAAATTTATAGATTTATGGTTTAATATTTTGTGTGACATACTATTTAACTGCATCAAAAAAGAATCTAGTCAATAATATTTAGTCTACTATCTTCAAAAATAATGAAAATGAAAAACAAGAGGAACGAAACATGGATTTGTTGAAAAGACTAGTCTTGTAAAATTTATCATATTCAAAAGGATTTTTAAATTATCCAGTGTTTTTTTTTTTTTTTTTGAAATTATATTTTGTAAATTTTATAGTGATGTTATTCAAAATATTGTTTATATATATATTCAGATCTTTATAAATGTCGGAATTTTGCTGTTTTAGATTTCGGTTTGTAATTTGAATTATACTTACATTGTAATAGTAAATATGCATCCATAAAAATATTTATTTTATTATTTTTTACATCTAAAGATATATAAATAGAAGTGGTTTGGAAACAAAAACAAAAAAATATTTTGTTATATTTCATAGACTAAAAATGACATGATTAAGACAGTTTAGGCAAATGTGCTGCTTTGTTTTGGTATATACTTTTTATTTCATCAAAGTGTTTTCAGTTAACATCCAATTGAAATCACTAAAATATGTAGTTGCTAACCTAATTCAAATCTATATAGTTAAATAAGCAGGTAGCTTGGGGATTAAAACCTTAAATATATTGAAAATTTCAAATAATTAGCTGGGATAGTACAAATAGAATTAACTAGATGCCGAAATACAGTGTACAGTATTGACAAAGGGCAATTGATTACTTATGCTTACGTAAATGACTCTAGAGTGATACAGAATGAATTATTGCTCTTAAGACAAATAGTAAATGTAAATTAGAAATCATGTAATGTTTTTTTTTATTATATATCCATTTTTAAACATATTTGTGTGCATATTTGCATATATAAAATAAAAATACAAATACATTGCAGTTAAAATTAAATTTGTAAAAAAAAATTAGTGATTTAAAACTTTGTTTGCATTGTAAATTTTCAAATATAAAGTTTACTTTTATTGAATGATTTTTTTTTTTTTTAAGGGGGCAGCTTTAATTTACCTGGAAGTGATGGTCCAAGGCCAATGGCTATTTTTGAATTACTTGATTACATAGTAAATGAAGTAAGTTTAAAATAAATTTATTCATTTGTGTGGTTGTAAAGAGAGGAATTTGACATGTTGAGAGGAGGCAAAAATGAAGTAAATAGAAATATCAGAGAAAGAAATTTACATATCTAAAATAATTCTTGCTTTAGAGTTCGGTCCCATATAGTTTTAATTTTAATTTTTTCGATCCTTCCAAATAATGTTTATCTATGGATTAATCATCAGTTTAATGCTAAATTATCTTTAGAAAAGTCTCTGCTTAAGATTTTAAATAATTAATTTAGTTTTTTATCTTTCAGAAAGTAATTGTTTTTGTAATTTGTTTAAATCATTGAGTTGCAGTTTTAGCTTCTTCTTTTTTTTTTAAAGTTTTTATTCTTATTTTTTATTTCAATCTAGTACATTCTAAATAAAATCAATTTACTTTGTTATTTTGAATGATTGATTTATTGCTCAATTTGATAACTAAAATTTATTCTGATTTTATTATAATATTATTAAACTACAATTAACTATAATGACTTCATTATATGAGATGGGGAAGTAATAACTAAAATCACATAATTTAAACAAAATATGAACAAAATTGTTTTCAGATTGACCAAAAACTGAAATTAATTGTTTAAGATTTCAAACTGAATCTATTCTTAAAAGATTGAGTAATATTTATTATAGTCATCTACAGCTCACTGTTTGAATGAAATTTGCCATATCTGAATACTGGGAACTTTTGATTTAAACATGTAACTTAATTTGAAAAATTATATTGTTAATAGTTTTGATTCACAAATTGTTTGATTAAAAGAACTATAAGTAACTTGTGTGAGTGGTATAAATGTATATCTTGAATACAATTTTTATATAGTTATTATATACTGTTTGTGGGTGAAAAAAAGTGTAGCCTATGAATTTTGTTAAATTCCTTCTGAACATTATCATGATTTATATATTCCAAAGACTTTATCATGTGGTTGAGTGTTAGTATTCATTCATTTATAGTTAAAATCTTCAAAGCGCATGTGCAACAGCGTAATGCTGTGTTAAATATTATAGGTAAGTTTTCTATAAAAATGCATTCATAAGGCAATTGATAAAGTAGAATGTATTGTTGATTTATTTTTTATTAATAAATAATGTAATGCATAAATTATGCTCAATTTTCTATTCTCATATTTTCCAAAATATGCAAGTCATGAATTTTATGACAATGATGTTTGAAATGTTTATGATTTTTTGTTAATATGATTTTAAAAGATTTGTAATAAAATAATATATCAAACTTTTCATTAAATTATTCTACCTGATCTCATTTTATTATGATTTTATTATCTGATTATAAAGAAATGGGAATTGTTAGAGTTACCACAGATCTTTATACAAATATAATAAAAAAGTAAATAAATAAAATAAAAGCATCATTGATGGGATTTATTGACCCATTTAAGTATACAACTAGTAATTGATGATTACAAGGAGGATAATAATTTTTACAAATATTACTTAAGAAAAATGTACTAGATGACATTACATTTATCTAATACTTTAGTTATAGTTAATTATTATACAAGATATTCAAATCTACATGGTATAAGATAAAAAAGGAACTAAATGAATTTTGTAGAAAAAGAGCCAAAGATATAATGTCACAAAATCAAATGAAACAAAGGATTTTACATATACAGAATATGCTCCAATTATCATTTTTTAAGCCAAATTAGAACTAATTAATAATCTACAAGAGAAATATGAATTATATCAACAAATTCAGCAGGAAAACCTAACAAAAAAAATTAGAAAGCTAATCCCTAACTTACAATTCACATCAAAACCAATAAGTAACTATGCCAAAATTTATATGTCTCGTACAAAAGGTATTTCTACAATGCTGGAAGCTCAAAATAAGCTTGCATTTGGTTTACATGTTGATGAATATATTTTTAAGATGTTAAAAATCAAGTTTGCTGAGATTGAAAATGAAATAAGATCATGTGAAAGCATTATTACAGGTGAGCATAAAGACTATATAACTAAAAAACAAATACAAGAAGAGATTAATAAATTAAAAATGAAAATAATTCTCAAATGATGCAATCCCTTCAGCTATTTATAAATGTTTAGATTATACCTTGATATTAGTAATATGAATATTTTATAATCAGATATGCTACAAAATAATTGATTGGCCACACATTAGTAAAAAAATAATGTTTAATTTAATAAAAGAAAGAGCTAAATAAGCAACAACCATAAGAAACATAAGACATATATCAATTGAAAATATTGGCTCCAAAATATTAAGAAGAATATTATTGAAAAAATTACATCATTTGATAAATAAAAAACTTTCGATTGCACATCATGCTCAATAATACTTGTTTGTTTTCTCCATCATGTCTTATATATTTGGTTCCTTTTTTTTTTTTTTATTCCTAACATACATCTTTCCATATTTTATTGGCTGTGAAGTCTGTATTGCTTTTCTATTAAATGTTCAAATCTTAAATCCATAAATAAGAAATAGTGAAACATATTTAATAAAACTTTTCAAATACATAGTTTATGTTAAGTGAAAGGAAATCTTTCGATTACTCTTTGAGGCTTTAAAGAAATTGAGCTGAGCAAATTTCTAATGTCCATCATATATGTTCTTGCCATTGCAGCTGTTATTATTAGATGATTATTCATATAGTATATGAGGATAGCCTGCGCATCAATGCATGTCAGCTAGCATAGTGAATTTATAGGCTTTTTATCTGAATTTAAAATCAAGAAACACTAGTTTTTCTTCTCAGTTACCTAATAGTTCCTAACTGAAATGTCAGTTGAATTTTTTTTTAAGGTAGAATAAATGTGTATGTGAAAGGACTTTTTGTTTTAATAGAAATAAAAAGTATACGTTGTATTGATATATATGAACAAGGATTGAAAACATAGGCAAGAAGTATATATAAAATCTGATATATATTATTCTTTGTTTGGTCTGTATTATTATTAATGTTTTTTAATGATATTTTATTAGTGCTTAATTGAAATAGAAGCATTATCAGGGTTTTTTAAGTGTGGGATCATGATTTGAAGTTTTTCAGCTTTGTTTTATCTTTAAGTAGGTATTAGTATATTATATTTTGTTTTACAAGTGTTAAACTTTCTGTACTCACTTTTCAGCTAAATATATTAATGATTATTGCTAAGCATTTATTAAAATAGAAGTCATTCCTAATTTATATATAAATTTTAAATTTCAGTTAAAAATTATTACATCCATTGTTTGTTTGTTTTTGGTATCTTGTAGATATAATTCAAACTTTGACTCCACTATACATTTTTAAAACATGAATAAAAATATCAAAAAAAGACAAAAGATTTATATTTCATGCTGAAATCGGCATTCTTCAATGGGTCCAGGTTTCAATCTTTTAAATGTGTCTTTATCATCTGTTCGGATGTATTTTTCTGAAATGGTTGGTCCTAAAATTATGAGTGCAGAAAATTTGACACTTATAATTTAAAAAAAGAATAATTTGATATCAATAATTTGTGGATAGATAATAAAGACATATATAAGAAATTGTGACCTGGTTCAATTGATGAATGCTGGTACAGCATGAAATGCAACTTTGGGAGTCTTTTGCCTTTTTCATATGCCTTTATATGTTTCAAAAATTTATGGTGAAGTTTTAAATATATCTAAAAAAAATATTAATTATAATAATTGATGAAAAATTTAATATTCATGTAATAATTTGTCCAATTTTTTATACCCCTCCCCTTTTTTCCTAAAAGTTTATTTGTTATTTTTAATAATTTACTTTTGTTAAAGTGATTTTATTATTCATTGATTTTTTTTTTTTTTATATGTATAGCCACCACCAACTTTGCCAACAGGGTTATTTTCTTCTGAATTCAAAGATTTTGTAGATAGATGGTAAGTAGTCTTAAGTAATTAAATTTGAGATTTTTTTATTTTTTTAATCAAAAAAATAAAATACAGCTTATATATAAATTATTTGTATAATTTTGTTTTAAAATAAAATAAAATAAAATTACACATTCTAAAGTCTTATCTTTGGAAAAAAAAAAAAATCAAAAAATTTTTTTGAATGCTAAATAGATAGCATTTGAAGCATTGTAGACCACTATGATTATTTAATTTCATTTTTCTCTCACAATGAATCTACAAGTCACTCAATATTACACTTGTGATTCCTTTTTTTGGATAGGCTTTAGATTATTTATCTATATTATTTAAAATATAATCTTATTCATAAAAGAATATGAACAGTTAAATTTAGATATGGACCAATTTACGGTTATGATAATATTTTAACAGCATAGACTTTTTTTAAGTTTTAAAATTAAAACTTAATTATTAAAAGAATTGCTTATTGTTTAATAAATAATTTTATCACTCTTGGCAGTCTTACTACACCAAGAACAATTTAATTTATTAATCTAAAAATAAATTAACAGATTTTCAAGTGAATACAATTTTTTAAAAATTGAATTTGGGCCATTTGAATGAAATTATTATCTGTCAGTTAATATTAAAAATATTCCATTCTTTGGCCTTTTTTAAAAAAAAACAACCAAGTAAATAATAGCAATAATCTATTTTACAGCTTCATCATTTTCTTTTCAAAAATATCTTATAAATATATTATGTGTATGTATGTAGCTTTTTGTTTCAAAACTTTCATTTTTATTATTGACTCATTAATAAATATATTTCTTACCTGATATTTCAGCCATTTTATATAGTATTTATCAAAGAACTATATGTATATCGTACTGCAAACAGTACGAAGTTGAACTTCATTACCTATGCTCCAGAACCATTCCATCATGACTAATGCATCTGATGTTAGCATGCATGCCCTTTTCTTATATCCTGCTAGGTCATCGAGATACAAGAAACTTTTAAAACTATATTAAATAACGGTTTAATTGAATGTGATAGAAAGGGCAAAAAATGTCAGAGATAATGTGTAAATAAAATTTATTAGTAACAATAATAAAAGAAAACTAAAGCAAAGTAAAATTTATGTCTAGATTTAATCGTAAAGATTACTTGCATTTCTTACAAGTTATAATGAAATTAATTAGCAACTAAGTAGATTAACTATCTCTAATTTACTTCAATAGAGGGACTATAGGCATTAATTGTCTTGATAATCTCTAGGGTGGACATTCTAATGGTTGTTTGGTATAGTACTTGACCATTGATCGTTACCATGATTAGCTTGTCATCGCTTAGGTCATTGTTTTATGTTTGTGATGTAGAAAACATTTAACACAAAATAATTGTTATTATACATATATTTTTGAATTAATCTTTTCAGTGTTTACTCTGACTTATTTAGCAATTGGAATTTACTTTATTTTAAATATATAGCTATGTACAGTTTGGTAACATGACTTATTATTTAGTTATGTAACACAGCATTGATACACTATGCCTATCTATTTCCTCAAATTTCTAAAATAGTATGTTAGCAAAACCCATTAATTCTGCTAGATATAAGTCTTGACTAAGTATAGTCTAATATCTCAGGTCACTAAAGGTTGGTGTGTGTACGATTTTAAGCTAACCTCAGAATATCTTCTGTTTAAGTATTAGATTTTGATTTTAATTGAAAAATGTTTTATTTCAGTTTGGTACTCAAAACCATGTTTATTTAACATTTCTTTGCAAAATAGCCTCTGTTAATTCTATTTGGTTTTTTTTTTTTAACAAATCAGTTACTATTTCTTAGAAATCATAATTTTTATTTTTCATATTTATAATTTTATTAATATAAATTTTAAAAAGAAACAATTAAACAAATATTAAAATAAAATTCTATTCATTAATATCAATTTTAATTTTTAACATTAAAAATGTTTTTTCATTTTTTTAAAAAAACAATCTTTCATATCTCACTTTTTAATATATATATATATATCAAATATAATATACAAAAATGTATTCCTACGTCTGGTTTTTATTATTACATCATTAATATATCCATTTATTTCCTGATTTTTTAGCCATCTTAACTTTATAAAAAATATAGAAAATATATATATGAAATGGTATTTTTAAGAAAACATTCTCACCAATTATAAAAGTTATTGAATTTACTGGTAAATTTCAATTTTTAATGTTGTATATATTCCCCATTCCATCTCTTTTTATTATAAACGTACATATAAATAATTAACATTTTGAAAATATATATATATGTCAAATCTATATGTACATTTTCTGTTTAATTATTAGATTTTGTCTTTAATAAAATAAACATTTTATTCCAGTTCTTTTTTTTTTTTAAATAAGCTTTCACTTTACCACAAATGTGTAAAAAAAATTATTAGTTTTATTTGATAATTAGTTTTAAGGAAAACTTTATTAAGCATAAATAATATTTACAATATTAAGAGTGATGAATATAGCATTTTTTTCCTTTTTTTAAAAAATCTATATACATGTCTGCATATTTAAATAATTAGGAGAAAGAATAATTAGATAAGTTACATTATCATCATCATCAACCAATATCAATCCACTGCAGGATGAAGGTCTCTCCAAGTTCAGTCCATCTTCTCCGATCTTTAGCTTCTCTTCTCCACATCACTCCTGCCTACTTTCTTATTTCATCCAGCCACCTCACATTGTCCATCTATTGTCATCTCTTCTAGCAGTTTGTCCAGCCCAACTTCACTTCAGTCTTTTAATTTTTTCAATGAATGTAACACCTGTTTGTTCTCTTCCCCATATATTGTGTTTTCGATCTATTCTTGTTACTCCCACTGCATCTCTCCATACTTGTTTGAGTGGTCTGGAAGTCTCTGTATTGCTCTTCTATTAAGTGTCCAAGTCTCAGATCCATAAGTAAGAACTAGTAAAACACATTTATTAAAAACCTTCCTTTTCAAACAGGCATATTTCCTTTTAATATCAAATTATTTCTACTAAAAGCACTCCGACCAAGTTTAATTCTATGATTAATTTCATTCATTATGTTTCCATTTGCATTAATAATCTGACCAAGGTATTTGTAACTGTTAACTTCTTCTAACTCATCATAATCAATCTTTATTTTCATATTTTGAGAAAATCCATTAAACATTATGCTATATACGTGTATAATAATGTTTTGTTAAAAGAAAATTATACGTATATAATAATTAATGTTTTATTAAAATAAGTTTTATTAAAAGAAATAGACAGGAATTTTGTAATTAAATTTGGTACGCTATTAAAGATAAGTGTTTCAGATCAGAAACTAATTAAGCAGCTAGATTAAAAGTGCTGATTACTAAAAGTAGACAATAGCTGAAAATTAATTGGTTTCTGAAACATTCCTTAACAAGAAAAAAGAAGGAACAAAAAATAACTAAGCAGCACTTGTAGCGGAGAACTCATTGAATGCACACGAAGGTCAAGAGTTTTAACTTAGCAACGGAACAAACCCAGTGAATTCCACCACTGAAGGTTAAAAAGTGGACCTAGGAACTTTGCAGGCCTCACCGGTCTATATGATGTTTTTTTGTATGCCTTCATGGCCAGCGTTCGTAAGTTAAACTTAATTGTCTTATAACTATATATATATGTACTATTATTTATCCGACTGTTAATTCTATTAAACTATTTGTATAATCATTTGGTTTCTGCTGTCTATTTACCTGATGGTTAAGCCGAGTGAGTGGCTGTACACAGCACATTACTTTAGTCTTTTAGCATTTATCTTTAGTCCTACTTTCATCTGATAACTCTTGCAACATTTCCTACAGCTCTAAAGCATTATTTTCACAAACAACTACATCATCTGCAAAATCTGAATGACTTAAATAATCTCCATTTACTTTTACTCCTTCAGCTTCCCATTTTAATCCACAAAATACTTCTTGCAGCACTGCTGTAAAAAGTTTTGGAGATATGGAGTCACCCTATCTTACATCCTTCTCAATGTTGACTTTGCTGGTATCATTATGTAATTTAATTGTTGCTGTTGCATTTTTATAAATATTCTTTAAAATATGACAATATTCTGGATCTATACCTTGATGATCCAATGCTTTAATCACTAAAGAAATGTTTATAGAATCAAATTTCTTTTCATAATCTACAAATCCAAAGCATAATGGCAACTCATATTCATTTGTTTTTTTTATAACTAAATAAGATCTACTATACAAAAACCACTTTTAAATCCAGCTTGTTCTCTTGGTTGGTGGAAATCCAATGTTCTCTGTAGACGAGTTGTAATTATTTTGGTAAAAATTTTGTATAAAACTGATAAAAGGCTGTGCTGTGTACAGCCACTCACTCGGCTTAACCATCAGGTAAATAGACAGCAGAAACCAAATGATTATACAAATAGTTTAATAGAATTAACAGTCGGATAAATAATAGTACATATATATATAGTTATAAGACAATTAAGTTTAACTTACGAACGCTGGCCATGAAGGCATACAAAAAAACATAATATAGACCGGTGAGGCCTGCAAAGTTCCTAGGTCCACTTTTTAACCTTCAGTGGTGGAATTCACTGGGTTTGTTCCGTTGCTAAGTTAAAACTCTTGACCTTCGTGTGCATTCAATGAGTTCTCCGCTACAAGTGCTGCTTAGTTATTTTTTGTTCCTTCTTTTTCTTGTTAAGGAATGTTTCAGAAACCAATTAATTTTCAGCTATTGTCTACTTTTAGTAATCAGCACTTTTAATCTAGCTGCTTAATTAGTTTCTGATCTGAAGCGCTTATCTTTAATAGCGTACCAAATTTAATTACAAAATTCCTGTCTATTTCTTTTAATAAAACTTATTTTAATAAAACATTAATTATTATATACGTATAATTTTCTTTTAACAAAACATTATTATACACGTATATAGCACCTCCACCACTTCAGAAATTATGGTTTCTGAAGTCTTACATAGTCTTTTAAGTAAGCGGGTTCTTTTCTTGTTCTCGAAGATCTGCGTGGAGATGTTTTCTCTTCTAATGGCGTTTTGTTAGTCTCTTGATCGTCGTATTTCTCTTCTACTGGTGTTTCGTTGGCTCCTTCAGTTTCTTGATCGTCGGATTTCTCTTCGCATTTGGGAATGCGCGGTGCTGCAGTACTTCCGGTTTGCACTAATTCTTCTCGACGTCTCACATGATTTATATGCTTGCGCGTTGTTTTTCCAGTTTCTGTCTCTACAAGTATTATTTGTTTTGACAGAATTTCTTTTACGAAGGCCTTCACCCAGTGTTTCCTGATAACGTCTCTAACCCAGACTTTTTCTCCTTTGGAGTAAATAGTATCTCCAGTGTTGCTTTCGTAATGTGTAAAGTTTTGTTCTGGGTGGATTAACGATAGTTTCGTGCGTAGTTTCCGTCCGAAAATTAATTCTGCAGGAGATTTGCCTGTAGCACACGGAGTACTATGTTGATATAATAAGGCAGAATGTAAGGTGTCTTGTATATTTGCAGTGCCTTCCTTCCGTAACGTTTGCTTCAAAGTTTGTACTGCCTTTTCTGCAATACCATTGGACTCCGGGTGATATGGGGGCGTGGCTAAGTGTTTAATTCCCCATTCTGTGAGAAATTCTTCAAATTTAGTGGATGTGAAACTGGTACCATTGTCAGACACAATTGTTTCAGGAATCCCATGAAAAGCAAAAATCTCCTTCAGTTTTGCGATTGTTTCTTCGGTACTGGTGTTTTTCACTACTCTATATTCCGTCCACTTTGAATAAGCATCGATCACTATCAAAAATATAAAGCCGTGAAACGGTCCAGCATGGTCAACGTGAATACGGCTCCACGCTCTTTCAGCTGCCGGCCAAGCAGCATATTTTTTCTCATGCATATTTGCATTTACTTGGCAACTTTCACATGATTTCACATATTTCTCTATATCAATATTTATTGCGGGCCACCATATGTAACTACGAGCCAGAGCTTTGGCCCGCACTATCCCAGGATGACCTTGATGAATTAAGTGAAGAATCTTATTCCGCCCACTGCTCGGTATCAACACTCTATCATCCATTAAAATACATCCCTTGTTTATGGACAATCTTTGTCTTACGTCCCATAAAGTTTTATGTAGTCTCTCGGGCCGACTTTGTGGCCAGCCTTTGCTGATCCATTTACTTAAGTGTTTATATCCATTGTCAGCTTTAGTCCAATTAGCTACCTTTTCACTGGTTATTAATTCGTTGTTCCAATTATCGATATAGTTAATAGTTTGGTCGTCTTTTTGTAGTTCAGCTTTAATGGGCATTCTTGACAGTGCGTCTGCGTGTTTAATGATCTTTCCTTTTTTGAAATTTAGATCAAAATCATAGCCTGACAACAGATTAACCCAACGTAACATTCTAGGGCTTAGATGATCAGGTGCAGTTTTATTTTTTGCTAATAATCCCAACAGCGGTTTATGATCAGTAAAGATTTTAAACTGTCGACCATACAAATATTGATGAAACTTTTATTGCAAATATGATAGCCAATGCCTCTTTATCTAGTTGACTATAGTTTTGCTCAGCTTTTGTTAATGTTCTTGAAGCGTAGACGATTGGTCGCTCGCCGTCAGCTACTGTATGGCTTAAGACTGCCCCTACTCCAACTTCGGATGCATCTGTTGTCAATATCAATTCGAGGCTACTGTTGTAATGTATTAATAAGCTGTTTGACGTTAATAATTCTTTAGTGTCACAAAAAGCTTTTTCTTGGGTTTGATCCCAAATCCATTTTTGGTTCTTTTGTAATAAATTGTATAGCGGTTTTGCTATGTGAGCTTTCCCCTTAAGAAAAACTTCAAAATAATTAAGAAGTCCTAAGAAAGCTTGAAGTTCTTTAACATTTCTGGGTCTTCGTGCTTCCTTTACGGCTGCAATTTTTTGAGGGTCGGGTCTTTTTCCCTTTTTTGAGATTATGTGTCCCAGGAATTTTAATTCAGTTGCCATCCAGATACATTTGTCTGCGTTTATTTTAGCTCCGAAACTACATAACTTGTCGCAAACTTTTAAAACTCGTTCACGTAATTCCTCTTCTGAATTGGCCACGACCAAAATGTCATCAAAATACGGTGTTACACCATCCAATTGCTGGAACAGCATGTCCATTTTGGCCTGGAAAATATTTGGTGCAACCGTAATTCCATAAGGCAATCTATTATACTTAAACAATCCCTTATGTGTTGTAATAGTTAGCAATTCTGATGTGCGTTCAGAAACTGGTATCTGGTGAAATGCGGCCTTTAAATCAATTTTAGCATAGTGAGTTGCCTTTTGCATATTTGCCAGTATTTCTCTGACATTAGGTACAGGATACTGACTTTTAGTGAGGTTTTTATTTATTGTGGTCCTATAATCTCTGCAAATGCGAATCTGCCCATTTGGTTTAGTTATAACCACGATTGGAGTCGCCCATTCCGTTTTCTCGACTGGCGTTAATACACCCTTACTAACCAGATTTATCAACTCTTGTTCTACCTTAGTTTGCAGCGCAAAAGGAACTTTTCTGGGTCTGCAGATAACGGGGGTCGCGCCACCTTGTAGCTCTATGTTTATAGGCGTCGTAATAATTTTTCCCTCATCACTTTTAAATAATTCACAATATTTATTTCTCATTTCTTGCTCAATAGCAACTTTATTTATTACACATATCTCTATTCCCAAAGCATCGAACCATTCCCTACCTATAATAGGATTTAGACCGCCTTGTACTATATATAACGGCAGTGTTCAAACCTTACTATTTAATTCAATCTGAGCCATCACCTTCCCTAATATTTTCATACTATTTCCGCTAGCATCTTTTGCCCTTAAACTTGTCTTCATTAATAAAGGAGGATTTTTTCGATTTTTCGCTACTTTCTCCCAGTCTTCAAGTGTCATCATTGACACGCCTGCTCCGCTGTCAATTTCCATTTTTACTGGTGTCTTTAATAAATTAACTGTCAGCATAAACTGACTTCCGTATCCCATCTGTGTATTGTAAATATCACATTTTTTTTTATTTTCGACTTTACAAGTTGGCGAGCTGCCACGTTATTTCGACATACTTTCTGTAAATGCCCAACTTTACCACAAGTCCTACAATGCTCCTTATTATATTTACACTTACGAGCCATGTGGCCTTTTTTTCCACAGCAATAACACACTATCTCATATGTTTTGCTCTTAATAGGTTGGGACTTATTTTCAGTTTTCCGAATATACGCATTACCGTCATTTTTGTGGGTAAAATTTCTAAATTATTCCGATTGGTCGAGTACTATTTCGTGCGCTACTCCCATTTTGGTTGCTTCGTCATACGTTAACTCTCTTGAGGCCAGTAACTGCTGCCTAAGCATATCATCTGACATGCCCCAAAGTAATTGCTCAAGCAGATTACCCTCTAAGGCATCACCATAACTGCAACTTTTAGCAAGTTCTCTTAGAGCTTGATCATAATCTTGTATACGCTCTCCCTTGTTTTGCCTTCGGTTTCTGAAGTGTAGTCTTGCGACATGCTTCGAAGGCTGGGGACTGAAAAAATTATTTAATTTCCCCGTAACTACATTATATGGCAAATTCTCTGGCTCTTCGTGATCACAGAGTCTGTTTGCTATTTCGATTACTTGTTGCCCGGCATAACACAATAACGTGGCAACTTTAATGGGGTCGCTTGTCGTACTATTAATCAAAAATAGTTTCTCGATTCTCTTAAGATAAATTGGCCAATCAAAAGGGTTATTAACGTTGAACTCATTAATTGTTACCTGAGGCACTGATGTCATCATTTTCTAATTTGCCTTTTTTTTTTTTGAAAAAAAAAAATTTCTATTTCGCTATGAGATAACTATCAAACACGCTTACTGAGACAAATTTCTATTAATACGCAAACAAATTACTGTTAATACGCTTACTAAAACAATTTTTCCGACTACCAATTCTATATTCACCCGGACTTCGATTCTCAATTTCCTTGTAGCTTTCTCTACGTTATACAAATCAATTTGAATCCACTACTGTTTCTAAATTGCACCAGATTTTTCTACTGGAACGTATCCTGTCGATTAACTGCCCCAGTTTTCAATTACAAAATTCCTGTCTATTTCTTTTAATAAAACTTATTTTAATAAAACATTAATTATTATATACGTATAATTTTCTTTTAACAAAACATTATTATACACGTATATAGCAGGCTGATAGTCTGCAATTTCTAATATCTTTTTTATCACCGCTTTTAAATATTAATATTAATACTGCATTCTTCCAATCATCTGATACATCTTTATCATTTAGACATTTTGTATGTAACTTTGCTAAAAAAAAATTTATTTTTTCACCTGCTTCTTTTAATATATCAATTACAATTACATCACTACCTGGAGATTTTCCTTTCTTCATAAATTTAATCGCATGTCTCACTTCCGCATTTAAAATTCTAGGCAATTCGGAAGATATAATAGATATAGGAGGTACTTTTTCTTTATTACTATATAATTCTTGATAAAAGTTTTCTACCCATTTCATGATGTCATCTCTTTTTTCTTATTGCAGATATAAATTTCCTACCAATACCAAAATGTTGTTTTACACTCTTGAGACTTTTATTTTCTTCTACAGCTTACCTTGCTAGTTCACAGTTATACTTTCTTATATCATTTTCAACTCTTTTCCTCATCATTTTACAAAATTCGAGATATTCATTTCTTTTTAATGCATCATTTTTGTATATCTTCATATTTCTTCTATTCTTCATAAATTCTCTAGTCTCAGTAGAAATTTTATTGATCAATTGCTGCTTTTTTCTACCAGCTATCTTTGTTGCAATTTTTAAAAGTGTATCAGTTAATATATTAATTTCATTCAAATCTGAATTAAATTATGTTTAAAATCTCTAATACTTGAAACCAATTTGTAAGTTCTAATTTAAATTCATTAGAATGTTTCTGAAGATTAGGAATATCAATTGTAAATAGTGTTTTTCTTAATATTTTTTGTCTCTCTAGTTTTGCATTAACATATATCTTACATCTTACTAAGCGATGATCACTTCCTGTGTTAAATTTATTAAGTACATTACAGTCTTGAAATATGTATTTTCTGTTAGTCAAAATATAATCCAATTCCGCTGTACCTTCATTTGGATGCTTCCATGTCCATTTCCTTTTAACATTTTTTTCAAAAAAAGAATTCATAATATAAAGTTTTTCTTTTTCTGCAAACTCCACAAGTCTATATCCTCTCTCATTTATATTACCATAACCAAAATTACCTACAGCACTTTCCTTTATTTACCAATTCTAGCATTAAAGTTTCCCATAACAGTTTTAAAATGTTGTTTACTTGATCAAAAGCCTTTTGTACATTCATATAAAAATCTTCTACTACTTCATCACTATGAGAACTTGTTGGGGCATAAACCTGAATTATCTGCCCTTGGTATCTGCTATTAAGTTGTATAACTAATCTTGCCACTCTATCCGATACGCCATCAATCTCCACAATGTTGTTCTTCCACTTTTTATTTATAATCAATCCTACTCCACTTGTATTTCCAATATTTGTGCCTTTATAGTAGAGTATATGTCCATTTTTTAAATCAATTGTCTCTTCACCTTTTTTTCTAACTTCACATAGTCTTATAATGTCCCATTTAATATAAGACAGTTTTCTTTTAATTCTTGCAATCTTCTTTCACTTGAAAGTGATCTGCAGTTGTACATACCTAAGTAAAAAGTCATCAAATGGCAGCCTGGGTCCACAATCAGGGGATTCTTAGCACCTTCGGCCATCAACCACTGCCTTTGTTGGTGACTTTACAGCCTCCTGGGAATAAAGGCCATGATTTATTTTTGTCTGTCATAATGGTATATATTTATTGGAAAAATACTTATCATTTACACATACATTCATTCATTCTGCCTTATCAGTCAACTGAAAAGAAAGACCATGTTGTTTCTTGATCTTAAACTTAGAGGTAAAAACTCAGTAATTCACTATGCTGGCTAATGCATGATGGGGAGCAACTCATCCATGTTCCTGTACTATATGAATAATTACATAGTAATAACAGCTGCAACAACAAGAATGTATGGAGTAGACATTAGGAATTTGCCCTGCTTGCTTCCTTTAAGGTCTCCAAGAGGAATCAAAGGGTTTCCTTTCAGTTAATAGCAATCTCCTTTCTGCAGCCAAGTTACATTATATCATTATTAAAATTAAAGGACTACAAGGTGATAGAAATTAATAGAAATATGTTTTTTGTTTTTTTTTTTACAAAGATTAATAATATGAAGATTAAATATATAATTTAAGTTGTTAAATGTATTACAAAAAAAAAGTAGCAATCTAAATTACAGTCTGCTTATCACTCCGGAGTTGTGAGACCAGACTCCAAGTAGTTTCTACCATATCAATAGGGACCGGAGCCTAGTCTCCGATTTTAATTTTTAACAATTTGTTGATAAAAAGCTATTTAAATTTCAAAGATATTGGATTAAATATGAAATGACATCTCAGAAACTAAAGGATTAATAAGACTGTCGATCTTATTATATTAAGAAAGAGGCCTCTTTTAATATATTTTCAATAAATGCTAACATGGAAGATTAGTTTCATATAATAAATGCTTTAAGTTACTGATATGTATGAAAGGAAGTACATTCATAGATAAATTATTCAAGTGTTTCCTCTTCTCTCATACATAAAAATCAAATTACATCAAAATTTACAAATGGGGATAATTCTAGAGAAAACATTTTAAATGCATTCTCTTGCAGCATTTATCGAAAAGCTCGTTTAGAGCTGTTAGCATGCCCATTATATTATTATTATATAAGATTAGATAAAGCTGATCTATGGTGTATGTCTGTTTTGTAAGTTGGTTTAATAAGTTGTACATAATTGGAATAATATAATGGCTTAAATGTGCTAATAAAAATTTAGGAATAGCATGTATCCCGGATATGTATTCTCTGGAATAACTTTCAGGCTATTTCATATTTTGCAATAAGGTTCGTACTTACTTATCACAAGTATTTTAAAAAAATCATTAGTTTTATTAAATACTTTTTTGCAAAATTAAGTATTAATTTAATTCTCTTATTTACAAAATTATAACATTAATATATCTCTACATATTATGATTTCCTAAACTCATTTCAGTTTATTTATGTTAATATGAATTGGAAATAAAATAAAACAACTATTATATTTAAGTTTTATTTATTAATATCAATTTTATTCATTAATATATACTGAATCCTCACCATCAAGTGAAATAAACATAAATAGGATAAAATAAATAAATGCTCCAGCTAAAACTTTCAATCTTAATATAATAAAATCAAGTACAAATAATATCTTATGATAATTTTGACCACTAGACTAGTTCAAATTGATAATAATAAAAATATGGTTCGATTTAAATAAATAATAATATTATATAATAATAATCATGAGGACTACATTGAGCATATACCCTGAAAGATACAATCTCAATGGAATAAAAACCACTATCCTTTTATTTCAACTATTAGAATAAAACCATAGCATTCTTAAGACTTTAAACAATATTATAATAATCAGATATAATATTACTAAATAAATAATAATTCTGTTGTTAAAATACAATTATCTCAAGTTCTTTAAATAAAATCTCTAATTAATTTATAATCTAGTATCACCCTGTGCTAAACAGAGTAATCAATGGATGCCAGGAGGCTTGTGCATAAAATCCCTATCTAATGCCTACTCATCCAATATCCCCAGACTAGTTTCTGGTTTGTGGCCATCGTCAGTGAGGAGCTTTGGATCTGAGAGCACTGCACTTAGATTTTAGGATCTAATGCAACCCTCCAGCAACCACCTTTTATCTGTACTTAAGTAGTCTGGGGATATTGGATGAGTAGGCATTAGATAGGGATTTTATGCACAAGCCTTCTGGCATCCATTGATTACTCTGTTTAGCACAGGGTGGCACTACTGTATGGAGAGAGTTTTGCCTTGTTTATAAACTGTTATGTGCTAGTATGAGATAGTGATCATGTGATGCTTAGTAATTTATAATCTCCTGTAGCCAAATTTGATAAGGGATTTTGTATCATTCCTAACTACTCCTAAACAATAATAATAAGAAGAAATAATATTCCTATATTTAATCTAACTAACATTTGGTACAATATTTACTACTCAATAATCTGGTCACTAATAATAATAATGATAATAATAATAATATTCCTATTTTCTAATTTCTCATGTAGCATATTATAAGTATGGTATAATCTGAACGATATGTGGCAACAAAAAATATATTTAATTATATGACAGTATTTTCAATAATATATTATGACTAAAATAATATCTTATATGATTTTGGTGTGTCATATTCTGAATAATAATAAATATTGTTTAAATAAATAGAACATTTAAAATTATAATTTGCAAAATATGTAATATGTTTAGTTCTGAATTCTGTGGATCGGATTTTTTTTTCTGTAGTGAGTAGATCAATAATAACATGGACAACAAGTTTGTAACAACTTTAACAAATTTATTCTATCTAGAAAACCGTGTACAAAAGTATTTACAGTTTTTAATAAAAAGAATAACTGACAAATATTATATTAAAATTAAAAAAAAAAAATACAAAATTAAAATAAAAGAAAGATTGAATTTACAGATTTTCAATCTCAAAAATTAGTAATATATAAGCCTTCATTTCGGCTTAGAAATATTTATTTAGAATACATAACATGTACTTAGTTATTCAAAACATTCTATTTTCATCCTACAATATTATATTAAACTTATTACTTGATCAATGAATAATCAATCTCATTCTACATAACAAAAAATATCTAGCATAAATTTTATGAACCAGAACATATTATTAGGTTTATTCTAGGGTACTGAAAAGTAAATTAATAAAATATGTTTATTCATGTACTAAATAATAATATAATTTTTGCTTGGCACAATTCTAATTTTTATGATGTGTGTTTTGTGTTCAAAACATAATAATAAAATAAAATATAAGCATACATCATACACTAACATACTTCATTTGATGTTTCACTGTAAAAATATGCATTGCTTTACAAAAATGTTGTCGATTTATGAAAAATCGAAAGTATCAAAATATTTTTTAAAAATGTAAGTTAGGAATAGTTATGATTCTTTTATCATCAAAAATATTTCAAAAAATATTTAGGAAAAATTATGATTCCTTTGTCATATTCACCATCAACATTATGCATTCAACATCATTTGTATTTCTTTTCACAATACCAAAAACCTATCTTGCCTTCTTTTAAACAAATCATCTGATTAAAATTATCCATTATTCATCTTTCAAAAATACTAGTCTACACGATGTTTTACTAATGTAATTCAGATAGCGATACAATGCATAGGACATGAAGGAATAGCTAGAGTTAAACCACTAAACATCATGAAAACACTATTAATATTTTCAATCCAAGCTCAATAGCTTATATAGTCGTATGGATCTGAACTCAATTCAGTACCCATACATTTTGGTGTCTTTGGCTCTTTAACAACCATAGCCACCACTATCCTATTAGGCAGGATTGGTGTTAAACCACTAAACATCACATGATCACTATCTCATACTAGCACAATAATTGTTATTAAACAATCCAAAACAAAGCAAAACTCTCCATATAGTAGTGCCATCTTGTGTTAACAAGAGCAATCAATGGATGCCAGAAGGCTTGTGCATAAAATCCCTATCTAGTGCCTACTCATCCAATATCCCCAGACTAGTTTCTGGCTTGTGGCCTTCATCAGTGAGGAGCCTTGGATCTGAGAGCACTGCACCTAGATCTTAGGATCTAATGCAACCCTCCAGCACCCACCTTTTAACTCTATTTAACTACAAAACTATGAGAATGAAATTGAAAACACTATTAATATTTTCAATCCAAGCTCAATAGCTTATATAGTCATATGGGTCTGAACTCAATTCAGTACCCATACATTTTGGTGTCTTTGGCTCTTTAACAACCATAGCCACCACTATCCTATTAGGCAGGATTGGTGTTAAACCACTAAACATCACATGATCACTATCTCATACTAGCACAATAATTGTTATTAAACAATCCAAAACAAAGTTAAAGAGCCAAAGACACCAAAATGTATGGGTACTGAATTGAGTTCAGACCCATATGACTATATAAGCTATTGAGCTTGGATTGAAAATATTAATAGTGTTTTCAATTTCATTCTCATAGTTTTGTAGTTAAATAGAGTTAAAAGGTGGGTGCTGGAGGGTTGCATTAGATCCTAAGATCTAGGTGCAGTGCTCTCAGATCCAAGGCTCCTCACTGATGAAGGCCACAAGCCAGAAACTAGTCTGGGGATATTGGATGAGTAGGCACTAGATAGGGATTTTATGCACAAGCCTTCTGGCATCCATTGATTGCTCTTGTTAGCACAAGATGGCACTACTATATGGAGAGTTTTGCTTTGTTTTGGATTGTTTAATAACTAGATTATTGTGCTCGTATGAGATAGTGATCATGTGATGTTTAGTGGTTTAACACCAATCCTGCCTAATAGGATAGTGGTTGCTATGGTTGTTAAAGAGCCAAAGACACCAAAATGTATGGGTACTGAATTGAGTTCAGACCCATATGACTATATAAGCTATTGAGCTTGGATTGAAAATATTAATAGTGTTTTCAATTTCATTCTCATAGTTTTGTAGTTAAATAGAGTTAAAAGGTGGGTGCTGGAGGGTTGCATTAGATCCTAAGATCTAGGTGCAGTGCTCTCAGATCCAAGGCTCCTCACTGATGAAGGCCACAAGCCAGAAACTAGTCTGGGGATATTGGATGAGTAGGCACTAGATAGGGATTTTATGCACAAGCCTTCTGGCATCCATTGATTGCTCTTGTTAGCACAAGATGGCACTACTATATGGAGAGTTTTGCTTTGTTTTGGATTGTTTAATAACTAGAGTTAAGACTCGATAATATAAAACAATTCAATAAACCTCATAGAAATCAGTGTGAAGAAACAACAGGTACGACTTCATCTAATACCTTTAAAATAATGTTTAGGCTTTCTTTTGAGCACTTACAGACTAATTAAATATAAAGATCAAAACACTGACCATGAAATAAATACAAAGTACAGAGCTACGTTTAACTGTATTTGCATAATAACTTCTTAGATATAATATAGGCTAATTATTCTATTTTCTTAACACGTCCTACTATATAAGCATTCATGGTTTCATTATTCTACTCCCCTGTCACTACTATTTAAATAATTTCAAAATAGATTCAGACATTCAACATCGTAAAATAACTAAACAAATTTCCTAATAATAAACAAAGTTACATATTACTTTATCAAACCATAACTACTATAAGAAAAGGTTTCACACACAAATGTATCTACAGATACAAATGAGATTTGATTTTAAAATATTCGTTCAATATTCATATCTTGAAATAAATATCATATGATTTATCTAGCAAAGAATCATATAAAGTTATGATCATTTTATAAAGTTATAATGAACTTTATAATATAATAAATAAAAAAAATTAAAAATATATGCATATTTCTCATAGCTTATATCTCTTAATAAAATTCTATATGTGTTATTAACTCACACGACCATATGTTCATTTATTCATGTGACATAAGATAAATATTTTTTTTAAATCTCCAAGCAACTTTAAGGAAAATATATATATATATAATAATTTAAATTATCTATGTGATTTTACTATTTGCAAATCATATCTTTGGTGTTTTCCAGTCCAGTTTTACATAAAATATAAGAATTAAAATATCAGTCATACCAAAATGTTTTCAAAAAAATTTTAAGAAAAATTATTAAAAGATTTTTAAAAAATATTAATATTGTTAGGATTTAAAAATATCAAAAAAATGTAACCTTTACTACATCTTATAACTAAATTCTAATTGTTAGTATAAGAAATTTTTTACATATTTCTTCATATAACAAGTTCAGTTAATAATCTGAGGAGTTACTGTTACTAAGCAACGAACATTGTCTAAAGCTTTTTTCCTTTCAGCTTTCCTCTCCTTGGCGCGTAAATTTACAAATAAAAAATAATAATAATGTCAACTTAAAATCCAAGCAAATCTGGAAAATAATTATTTATCCTGCTTCCAAAAGTTATTCAAACAGTTTATTTTCTGTCACTTTCTCACAGGATACAATAATTAATATGAGATCATTTAAAAAACATTTGTTTTATGTAAGTTCCATTCTTTCCGTGCACGTGAATTTCTTCTTCGGTGAGAGATGCATCATTTTTGGAAACTTTTAATAAGTACGCAAATTAACACAAACAGACGTCTTCATTTTTTAGAAATTATATTCCAATTAGATACATATAATATAGCAAATAAATCCAGGTTTTAACTACAGAGTCATTTATTTCTGGCATAATATTCTTTTTTATTATCCATTTTCCTTCTTTATAATTCAGTTATCACAATTAAGATAGCAGGTTTTATTATACCAAAATATTCGCGTATTAACTTTATGAACAATTCATAATCATTATAACAGCTATCTCTTTAAGATACTTTATTTCCAAAGAAGTTTAAAATATCACTTGCTTCCAAGATAATTATGTCTTCTAAAAATATAATCTTTTTAAATAAAAATCCGTATTATAAAAATGATAGAGCAATATATTTTTATAACTCAATCTCAAATATTTTTTATAAGGTTTAAAAGTCAACTGCATTTTAAAAACTTTTCCGGTTAGTTTTCTTAAATAATATTTTCTTTAACATTCTTAACTTTATCAACACAAACTTATTAAATATATATGTCATACTTCTGGTTAATATTAGACTGTGATTCCAAAATTCTTTACATAAATAAATATAAAAATTTTCATATAGTATAGGAAAAATTATACTTCCCCAAATTCTTTGGTCCTTTACTACCAATCTCCCCATGCACAAAACTATAGGCTTATATTTCATAATTTACCAATGTATATTTAATCTAGGCTTCAGAATCCTTCACTAGTAGGAAAATTAATTGAAATTATTTCATCATTTTTTAGTTAAACAAAATAATAGTTTTAAAATAATTGACTCTTAATAAACTGATAGTATTTAAAAATAATAAACAATAAGATTAACTAGATAATAACAATAGTAAACAATAATTTTAATTACACAGTTTTTATATCCTCTTTTTTAAAACAATTTTGATTGGCTGACACATCACCTAGTTGTAAATTCATTTACATATTTGCCAATTATGTACTTTTAAAATCAAAAATAAAATTATGACTCATAATTTTTATTTAATAATATAAGAAATATTTAATTCTCAATTAATGTTATAATTATATTTAAACTAATCAAATATTTTAAAATAATATATTTTAAGAATTCTTTACTAATTTAACAAACAATTAATAAAAATGTATCCATTTTTCAGTTTATCTTTACCAATTTAAAATATCTTTAAAAACTAATTAAATAATATTCTATGTTTATTTTTATCATGTACAAATGCTCAATTTTATAAAGTAGTTAAAAAACTTTCTTTAAATTCATGGGTACTCATCTTATAGCTAAAGACGCCATTCTATGGTGCGGTTTTCGCGCTAAAACACGTAAAAATGCTGTTTCTGTGGCCGACACGTTCGAACCCGCGTTTTCTATAATACAACTTTTTTGTTGTGCTACAGAATGCAGGCCGCTATGTCACGTCGCATCGCAGCAAATACATTTTCCAAATTCGCATAGTTTATAAAATAGTTACGGCTTGATGAGAGAGTTTGTATTTGAATTGGATGAAAATGTTGTTTTCATTGGATTTTTTTTTATTTTAAAGTATTGAAATGTTCAGAATTTTTAAAGTAATAATTCTAAGACTTTTTACAAAGAACTCTGTTGAAGTTTTAATTGGGAAAATGTTAAATATCTATGTTTTCAGTGAGTTGCAATTAGGTAACGCGTCAAGTAATGTACTGTTCGTAACATTCCACGAGACAAAGAAGATTCTACCATGTGTATATTTTTGAATTAAAAAAGAGGGGTACCAAAAAAATATCCAGTAAGAAAAGTACAAATATACACGATTTTTTGTGAATTTCATAAAAAGCAAATATTATAAACATGTTTAATAAGTAAAGAAGACATTTATATGTGTTTGTTGTTGTTTAAAAAAGTTTGAGTTTCTTTCTTTTGTCAGAGTACGGTTACGATTTTGAATTATTTTATTTTAGCATTACAAACAACAGAACACTAAACCTAAAACTAACCCTAAACCTAACCGTAACAACTTTTACTTTTTATTGTCATTCTATTTGAAGTAAAAAATAGCCGTAATATCTCTTTGTCTGTAAAAAATAGACTAAGAAATTTTACTTTTTATTATGATTATTTTTTAGTTAAACAACAACCACAAAAAAAGTCGTAACACAAGTAAAAAAATATCCAATAGAAAATTGATAAAAAAAAAGCCGTAACACAAAAAAATATACGATAGAAAAAAACACGAATGAAATTGTAATTTGTTGATTTTATTTTACATTTATTATTATCATTTAAATTGTATACGTTAATAAAAAATAATATTTATAAAAGACGATTTTGTTTTGTTTTTATTTTCGCATTACAAAAAAGCACAGCAAAATTATTATAATCAATGGCCCGGGAATGGTCATATTTTATAGTTTTAGCGTGAAAACGGCATCTTTATCTATAAGACAAGCACCAATTCATGTATGCATTCTCTAACACTAGCATCACATGATCATTATTCCAGACAGAAATGTTGCAATTTTTTAAAACTCACTGTCTGAAATCACCTAAATAAATATTTAATTACAAAAATATTACATTAAAGAAAAATATTAAATACAATAATAAAAATTGGGAATAATAAATTTTGACACTTTATAACATTACTATAACCAGAACATGTGATACATTATAAGAATTAAAATTTTAATAAATAATTTTAAACATAATTTTAGAAGATAAATTTAATAGCTTATTTGAATATTAAAAATTAATGGGTTTTTTAATGCTTATTTAACAAGTTGTTCAATATATTTTTTAACTTATAACTATGACCATTTATGCTTATATTTTACAATTAATATTTAGAATAGCTTTTATATATTATTTAATCACTTATAACTTCATATTAACAAAATTTAAGTCCCTATAAACATTATTATGACAAGTACTTATATTTATCTTAATTTAAATTTTTTTTTAAAAATTAGCTTTTAAGTACATTCTGCCCTAATGAAAAGGGTACAATATATATAAAAGTGTCTTTTCCTCTTGCTTTTTTCCATTACATTTTTATCACTTTCTTCTTTCTAAAAATGATCTATAAATATAATATGCAAAAATGCATCTTTTTTTTGTCAAAGACTTTTTGAATCATTAATAAAAAAAAATTTCTTGTTGTTTAGATATCTATAATTTTTATTTAAAAAACTAAAAATAAATATCTATATAATTTGAACAAAAGTGATCAAAACTTTTGGGAGCTATGTATAAATTATATGTTATTAAATAGCATGATATCACATTCCTTGAGTTCTGAAGTTTATAAGCATTCATTCATTTATCAACACTGTTGAAAAGCATGAAATGTGTATATTAGTCCGATTTTAGTAAGATAAAATCTTATTCAAATCAGGCTAATGCTTTTCAGCAGCATTAATAAATGAATGTTTTTAAACATTAGAATTCAAAGAATTAATGGTACTGTGCTATTCTTTCCCATTTATTGGCATATATATATATTAGTTTATTGGTAGTTCCCAGGATTTTAGTCACTTCTTTTTAAATTTTTATATACATTAAGCTATGCATTTTAAAATGTGTGTAAATATATTGAAGACAAATTCTTAAGAAAACACTCTTATGAATAATAAATTAATAACTTGTCTTTTATATATATATTATAATCCTAAGGCCATATAAGATGACTGAAATGTCAGGAAATAAGTGGATTTATCAATGATTCAATAAAATAAAGTTTTTGAAAGAAAAAAATTATATATGTGTACCAATCTGTGTTTTAAGCAAATTTATTTTATCAAAGTTAAAACAATTTTTATACTAATTGTATCTACAGAGTGTGATTTGTTTATTTATTTTACAGTTTATTTATATATAATTTTATAATTTTTTTTCTAGTTTAAAAAAGAATCCAGCTGAACGAGCAGATTTAAAATCACTTATGGTGAGTATATTAGTGTCAGATGCTTACATTATTCATGTAAATAGTGCTCGCCTCACACACACAGTAAAGACCTGATATATACAAATGATAAATTTAAAATAGCATGATAAAATAAGAGTAATTAGATTTTGGAAGCAAATAATAATAAACATACATATTAAAGAAATATATAATGGGTAAATTATAATAATAAAAAACAAAAAAATAATTTGTAAAGTAACAAGATATACTTAGAAGTTTTTACAGAAATTTTAAAAAAAGTGATACATAGTTTTCTAAAAATTTTGCAAATGACTTTTTGCTAAAGATTATTTTAATCAAGGTTTGATGTTTAAGTAACAAAATAATGCTAAATTCAAAAATTTCTGAAGAAATAGATTGGTCCACAAGCCATAAATTATCTTAAAAAATAATTGAGAGCACATAAAATATAGTCAGGGTGGATATCAAAGTATATAAATCTATTTGATATCTAATAAGAACATGGATTTTTGTGATAAAAGTACAAGCTAATTTTATGTGAGCATGAGTCAATCATAAAACACTTATTCTCATGTGTCATACTAGTCAGTTTAAAAAGGAAATGAATTAATGTTTACGATAATAATAATAAAAAGGCAATAAAATTGAAATATACTAATAATAAACCAAGAGTCATGAGCTCTAATTGAAAGGAGTGAACATTATATTTAAAGAAATTAAATTATTTATTTGATTAAAAGGGAAATAAAGAACCAGAAATGTTTTGTTAAAAAAAAAATTATGGTTAAATTTAAAAATATAATAATTCTTAATAACAGATTTGATTAGGCATAATCAAAATGAAAAGAGATAATATCTCATGAAGATTGCAATTATTAATTGAACATGTTTAAAAAAACTCATTTCAAAAATTAAATTTATACTTATAGTGAAACAATTAAAAGCAATATATGATATAAAAGGATGTTGTGAAACTAGAAGTCAATTAATGTTCATAATATGGGAATGATTATCTAACAAAATAGTAATAACAATAAGCAATTTGTTACTACTGATGACCAATATTATGAAATTAAAAAAAAGTACAACTTCAGTCTATAGCTTACTGATTTGTGAAAGTTATAAATGTTGTGAAAAAATGTAAAAAATATATATGCTGTTAGTTTGTTAAGATATAAAATTGTGTCCAATATTTCAGCTAAAAAAATTGAATATGTAGATAAAATATTGAATAGCCTTTAAATAGCCATCTTTAGAAGCCCTTCGTAAATAATGATTGATGGCAAAAGCAGTACTTACTAAGTTTGCCAATCACTAGCTAACTAAGATTTCTAGAGGTTTTTGCATGAGTCAATCTCTTATTATTCTACTTTGTTAAGTAAATAATCTCTGAAGTAATAAATATATTTTTATTTAGAATCTTTAAAAAAAAAAAAAAATTTTGATTACATGTGAAATTGAAAGTGTTCTATAATAATATTTTCTAACTTTATGGTTTTTTTTTTACCTAATTGGAGATTCTGCATATGCTAATTGGAAGTTGTAATCCATTTCAGTATAACCTACAAATTTAAATATTCACTTGACATTTAAATTTTAGTCATATTTTTAACTTCTATCTTCAATATTTTCCAATTTAATTATATTTTTAGCGAGTTAAATTTAAAAATTACTTTTAATAGGTAGGGATGAATATTAAAAAAAGTGTGAAGGGGGTAAGGTAGATTTATAGTAATTTGATAAATAAGACATTTTTGTTATTCATATTTATTTAGTTTGTATTTGTAAGAAATATTAGTTCTGCTCTCAAAGAAAAGAAAATAATGTTCCCAAATAGAATATTAGGAAAGTGAGAAAATTTATTCCATGAAATTCAGAGTTGTTAAATAGTAAACGATAAAGTTGAAAGAATTAAAGATTATAATTCTTTGGAAAGACTTTAAATTTTATCTTGTGGAAACTGTACAATTGTTGCTACAAATTGCATTTAACACAAATCATTATAAAAAGGAAATGAGAAATAATTTAGTGTTATGAAATATTGATATGGAGGATAATGGAAGAAAATGTGGATAGAACAATCGAAGAAAATACAGATGTCTTGAAATAAGATAGAAAAGGAAATGGCTTCCAAGAAAATTAAAAATAGAAACAAATTGATATTTTTTTTTTATTTAAAATATTTCACAAAGAACAAATAAATATATTGAAGTGAATGTCAAAAAAAAAAAAAAAAATGTCCTATTTAGATAAAAATATATGCTGAAAGAAAGAATATTTATAAGATGAAAATGGGCCCTTAAAAAATTAATAATTGAGCAGCAGCAAGATGAAAGCATGAATAAAAGTGAATGTTTATGTGAATAATATAGTGATACTGAAAAAAAAAAATATTGTTTTTTAGAAGCTAGAGAAGTTTATGAATGAGTTTGAAGAGCAATGACTATTATAGTATCTAGAGAAAAGATGAGAGATTGCCAATAAAATGATGTGAAAGCTGAATAAAAAAAAGAATTTAAAAATGTAATCAGCTAAGCCATGGTAAAGTCTTTTGGAGATAGTGATAGCTTGGTAGTTCTTTTGCAATGAATTTATTAAATTGAAGTGTTAATAAATAATTTTAAAAAGTTAGGTAATTATTTTGACTTAATAGCAAAAAATTATTTAAGATTTTGGTGACATAAAATAAGAGATTTTATGGTAAATTTTTCAGTGTACATGTATTAATTTTGTTAATTAAAAAAAGATAAGTCACAGAAATATTTCATGCACCTAAATGCATTGAAATTGTAATTTATAGCAAGCTATTATTAATTAATTAATATTTAGTAGAATTAAATAGTTTGAGATATAATCTTATTTTTAACTTAACAATGATCTTAAAACCATAGCCTAATGTATTTTTGCCAGCATTATATGATTTTCTCATATGCTTCCTAGAATAGTTCTTTTTATGCTAATTAGCCATCTGCTGTCTTACATTAACTTTAGATTGGTTTGTGCTTTTGCCTTCATTAGTAAGAACTAATACTCAGGACTGGAACTAATGCTAATAGTTTGAAAAGTATAAAGGGACATGGACGAAGCATCCATGTATTGAACGGAATGAGTGCTTCTGTAGAAAAATTCACTAAAACTTTCAAAAGCTTTGATTAAAATTCAATTTAAAAAATTCACTTTCAATTTTTTTGTACTTTCAGTTGATTCGTTTTATATATAATGAAAGAATGAACTTCACTAACTCATTTTAATGCAATTTTTTTCACTAACAGTTGGATTCGTTTTATATATAACGAAAGAATGAACTTCACTAACTTATTCTAACACAATTTTTTTCACTAACAGTTGAATTTGTTATATATATAACGAAAGAATGAACTTCACTAATGCATTCTAATGCAATTTTTGTGTAATATATATATATATATTAGGCACTATTACATAAAAATTGTTGTGGCAAATGAAATAAAAACAAAAAAAAGAAGTATGTTTCCGTTCCTAAAAAAATCACGCTTCATAACTGTAAAGGAGTATAAGTGCATTAGTTCTAACTTTGAATTCTAGTCTTTACTAATGAAGATAAAGGCCAGAAATCAGTCTGGTGATGGAGATATAGCATTATACCATCTGGAATTTTTTGATTACTCAAGTTTGGAAGTAGAACACTTTAAAGTAGGGTGAAAAGAACTGCTCTTGCTAATTTATTCTCATATATTAAAGACTAAATGTAAAATTTTTTCTAGGAACAATTTCTTTGGAAAGCTGATTACTATTACTTATGGTGTGTACATGTACAAAATTTTAAAAACATTGAAGAAAAAATAATTACTCCAAACCTTTGGATAAAAAATTGAGTGCTATGTTGAGAAATATTACTGGCCCATTCAAGTTCACTCTCTTGCATTAGTTATCTATTTTATCGTACTCTTCCAATATATATTAGAAAATAAGTTGTCCTATTGGAAATGTATGGCAAAGATTTCATAATATAGCAGTTAGTATGTCTGCTTCTATAACCATAATTTGAGTCTAACTTTAAAATTTTTTTAATAATCGAGGATTTCAAAGCAATTGAGGGTTTTTTTTTTTAGAGTAGTTAATTATTAATAAATGGATAGATGATTATAAAGATACGATTCTAATGTGATGCATCTTTTAGCTCTGGTGAGGTATATTATAAATTCTGCAGGTTTATCAATTGCCTTTTACATCAATCTGATCACTAATTCATTACAGTTTTACAACTTTAATGCATGTCTCAAGTACAAGATCTTACCTCAGAATGTTCAGTCTGGATATTTTTTAACAATAGAAGAATTAAGGCTAAAGAAATAGATTTCATGAGAGGTTCCAAACAAATTTTCCAGACCAAGCAATAAATTGGTCAGATTTGATCTCCCAGGACAGGATTGCAGTTATATATTGTAACAGTCAAAAATGCACAGCTGATGTGCAAATTACCCAAGAATAATCTGCATACAGTTCCATATTCTTATGTCACATGATAAAAACTTTGTCTTTTTATATCCCGCTAAACTCAGATGCAAGAGACTCTCATCATATTTTAATTACCATTATTGATTGCATTAAAAAACAAATGCCAAAATAATGAGAAATTAAGATTTATTTATTTATATACATAATAACTGCACAAATAATAATATAATTGACAGAAAGTCTTGAGAAACAACGGTCTATTAGTCTTTATTCCGGGTTTGAATTCAGTATAATAATACTTAAAGGTCTATTGTCATAGGATTTTATTTAACTGCCCCATTCTGATGCAAATTTCATCAAACTAGATATTTATTGCCTAATTATGTACAAACAATATACGGAGCTATGCATCTTAGTTGTCCAGATACAGATTCACTACACAGACTAACTGTACCAACTAATATCTATTATTATAACCAATACAACCCAATTTTAAGACTTTTTAATCTTATAAGCTTTAGGATATGCTAAAAAATTATTTATATAACTATATTATTAGAAGAACTAGACTAATATAAATACTTTCAGGCTGTAGTCCTGGGAAAATTAATACTAAGTGACTTGAATAAGGGAAACAAAATGTCACATGAGCCAGATGCTCTTTAATGTCTGTTTTAATAATAATCAAATAAATAATACCCCTTTGCCTGGATAGCAATCATGCATCTACCTGGCATTAGTGACTGAAACTTATGACCTAACTGGTAGTAGTGGGCATCTACCTGGTAAATAATAATAATACAATAAATGTAAGTGGCAGGAACAACATATAACAATCAAACAATATATAAAACATATGCTATATAGTAAATACTGCTCAACTAAATGGCTGAGTGTGAGTGACAGGAAAACATCTTCAAATTCATTTCTGGACAATAAAATTATTTATATACAAAACAGCCAAAAATAATAATGCATTAGCTCGAGAAAATTTAATACACCCAAATATTCTGTCTTATATTTGCCTATCCCAAACCTGTGAGAGTATTTTGCTTAAAACTGTTAATTTTTATAACTATGAAAACAATCTTTCTTGATTTATTTAATCTGTCTATGCTGACTTTTATTTTATCCAGAGGCCATTAATCTGCATTATTTACGTTAATGGTTAAATTGTTATTCTAACTCTTAATACATTGCAGGCGAATGGAAATGATCATTATTAACTCTTGTTCTAAAATAATTAACTACAATAATATTAAAGAAATCTTTAGAAAATAGCGAGGGTTTGCAACGATTCGCTAATTGTTCTATTATAGATATTTTCTTTTTATGTTACACTGCCTGAACTATAGCATGTCTAATAAAATTAAGCAATCCATTCTAATTTCTAAACCTATATATATTTTTATGTAAATTAAATCCTAACAATCTATACAAAATTTTTCATGAAAATGAAATATACATAACTAGGAGTTGTTAAAGAGATTAAGTCATAATAGTATATAATTAAAGTTCATATAAATTACCCTTTTCATTTATAATAGTTCATGTTCTAAATTCAGGTACCTGTAAACTTTTTGCAGAACAATTGATATTACATAGCTATGTCTGGCCTTCTACGAAGCTTCTATGAGATTACTCTTGATAACTGTTATGCTCTTCATTATTATGCATTTCTATTTTATTCATCAGCAGTATTTGACAGAGTTGCTTTCATGCACTGATGACTGATCTCTTCTCCAAAACTATAGACACGTGAAGTTAGGCAGCATACAGTTTGCATATATTATGGCAACTTTGTTACTTTATGATGAAATTAAGACTCGCACTCTACTTGGCTAGAGTGCAGCAGACAGCGGACTTCTCTACTCTGTCATAATATTTTAATATTGCTTCTGATGGTCAAGAAAAGTTGAATGAACGAATAGTAATAAAGAATCAGCGTAATAATCGATCTTCTGAGCGAGTTATTTATAGTTCACTGAGCTGCCTTATCTATTCTCATCGTGGTTCAACTGCATTCAATGGTTGTAGATTTGTCCTAAAGTTAGCTGTAGTCCATGGCATACTGACCAATTGTAGACTTTACAAAAATTTAGTGTTGAAAAGGGATTACACCTGAGTCTCGATTTACGCGATAGATAGGTTCCTCAGAAAACACGCGCAAACGAAATCACGCAAAAATAGACGTAACTTACATTGAAAAGGGGGGGATGTGGTCTGAGATTTTTCAAAATTCACGTAAAAGCAAAGCACCAACGTAAAATTACTTTAAAATTTGCGCAAAAAAAAAAATAAGGAAATAAAATATGACTAATAAAAAATTTCAAATTTGAAAAAAATTGATACAAGACAAACTTTTTTTAACTATAATATTTAATTTTATTCAAAATAAAATATTTTTATGCATAATTTACAGTACAGTAATTTACATTTTTTTATACACGTTTTAATTATTATGATTTTCTGATGACAACGTAATTAGTAATTAATCTTTGAGACGATGATTTTATTAATTGTTTACGAAGCTCGCGATATCCAGACATACAACCATTTAGCTCTCGTTGGAATTTAAGAGCACGTTAATGATTAGTGTCATTAATAAGAAAATAATAATTGATTACGTTCTTTTTTAAAAAGCAAAAACAGAATGTAATTTAAAATGCAAAATTAACACGCACAATGTTTGAACAAATTTACATTATAATCTTGTAAAATTTAATATGTTTATACATAAAATGTGGAAATCATGATTTTAATTTCATTATTGCATAAAATCTTACTATTATAAAGCACTGAAAATATTGAAATAGTAACTAAGATGAAAGTTGAATTCCAATAATGTGCTATTACTTTCAATATAACGTAAGTGTGCGAAATTTATTATTTAAAGTAATAGCGCATTATCGGAAATCGACTTCCGGTGAAACACGAATTGCGTAACTTCAAAATCGTGTTAAATAAGTCCACGTAAAAAGAGACCCAGGTGTACAACAAAATAAAAGATGTTTTGACTAAACAACATAGGATATTTATCTCCTAATTAGTAGATCTGATTATCTAGAATTTAATTACTTGTATAAAAAAATAATATCATTTTTACTCACCTAATTGTAAAATAACTTTACAATTGTTAATTAATAAAATATTTTGTTTTAAATTACTTTAAATCAATTAAGAATTAATGAGGTCGTATACATTTTATTCTCCATGCACATACTATATATATATTCTGCCTAATAATATTGTTGTAAAATCTTTAATTTAAAAATTCCTAATGAATTTTTTAAATTATATATATGAAGCGCATATATATCGCTTCAATATATTAGACTCAGATAAAACAGTCAAAACTCTCCATACAGTAGTGTCACTCAGTGCAAGCCAGAGTAATCACTGGATGCCAGAAGGCTTGAGAATAAAATTCCTATCTAGTGCCTACTCATCCAATATCCCCAGACTTGTTTCTAGCTTGTGGCTTTCGTCAGTGAGGAGTCTGGATTTGAGAGCACTGCACCTAGATCTTACTACTGTATGGAGAGTTTTGCCTGTTTTAATAACAGTTATGAGAAAGCATAAGAAATGGTGATCATGTGGTGTTTAGGCTCAGATAACTCATTATTGCTTCATATATCTGTTTGATATGAAATTAAAATATTTAAAAAAAAAGCTTACTGTCATCAATGCAAAAAAAAAAGGGTCGCAGCTTACTGTTATAAAACAAAAATATAAATACATTTTAATTAAATCTAAAATAATTTTCCATAAACAATGTTGATATTAGACATAATCTTCTATTTATTTACTAAATAAACTTTTTTTTTTTTTGTAAGATATTATGAGTAGCTATTTTAATTTTGAGATAACATCAAAAAAATCCCCAAACAAAATGGAACTAATATTGGTATAAGTCATATCTTTTTTTTTTATTCTTGAAACAAATGTTGAGATTATTTTCAACTCGTTCATAGTATATTAAAGATTAATCTTCGACTTTTGAGATTGAAATAGTTGAGTCAATTATAAGCTTTTTCTAATTCTTTATTGAAAATGTTCTGAGCACATCATTAAAAAGTTTTTTTTTTTTGGCTGAAGGAAAAAAAATTATATAATGAGACTGCAATAAGGTCATTCTTTTTTTTTTAAATAAGATAACATTTTTCATATGATGATATTTATGTGAAAATGTAATAATAATTTTGCATTTATTTTAGTTTTGATTGAATTAAAAAGAAAATTTTAAACATCTTTTTTTGTATGATATAGCTTTTTTTTAAAGAAGTATTTATCATTTTATCCAAGTTCAAAAATACATCTCATGAATATAAGTAAATTTTTATAGAACAAAGAACATCTAAATGTATTAATTGTAATGTATTGCATTAAGAACTTAAAAAGTTATACAAAGCTAACTTTTTTTTTTTTATGTAATTATTTTTGGAAAGCAATATATTTATTTATACCTATTTGCATTATTAAATACCAAATATATGCTCAAAAACCAAAACAAACATGATCTTACGATCTCTTACAATATGTCTTCTTTTATGAAAACTTATTATTGAAATAAAATACTCGAAAACTTGAGATATGCAATTTGATATGAAATGGTATAAGAAAACAAAATTTTCATTTATTTAATAGCACTAAGCCAGCTTTTGGCGAATTTTCACCAGAATCATAATGCAGAATAAAACTTCGCAATTGAGAGTCCGAATATATAGTGGTTGAGAAATATGTAAATTTGTCCCAGTATGCAAATTGTTTCATTTCTTTGATAGTGGGGTGCAAGATTTTGTAACGGTCTGTATTACCTTAGGAATGAGGCTGAATGCATCTAACTATAGTCAGACCTAGATGCCATGAATGATGCAACACAATCTAATCCATGATTGCATCTATTTCAAATATGATAATTTAATATTTAAACGTTCAATATAGATAGAACTCGGACCAGTTCATTCAAATTTTACCTCTCTTTATTATTCCGTTATGCTCAGTATTCAAACTCAGAATTAATTTTACACTTAACTCTCTTCATGGGTCAATTGATATCCTGTAGCAGCAATAATAGTTTTATATAAGTTTGATAGATTTTCAAAATTTATTCTAACCAAGTTATCATGATGTTAAGTCAGAATAATATTTATATATGGGTATATGTGTTCAATTTTATTTTATTATGAAAATAAAATAAATTTAACAATATATTTTAATTGAAAACAATTTAAATTTATCTTTAGATAACAAAATTTTTTATTACAAGTGTTTAAGTACATTTCTACTATATTATTTTTGTAGGATTACTTACAATCCTATTAACATAACCTATCCAAATGTAATATCGAAACATAAATATAAAGAAAAATATAAATGTAAGTTTATAATTAGTAAGTTTATTATTTATGATAGACATATATATATCTAAATTAACTCAAGTCTTAAAATCTTAAGTTAGAAGAACAGATTTTTAAATAGTTATTAATGAAAGTAATAACTTTAAAATGATTATTTTATTGTGTATATATATATAAATAATTGTTTATACTAATTGAATTTTATTAACCAATGCATAGACTTGGAAATAAACTCAGTTCAATGTCGTATCTAAGCAACTAAAACAAAAGAAATAGAATTTAGAACCTAATTATAAATTATAATTATTTTAACAATAGGAAAATATTAAATCACGAAAAGCAAATATATATGCTATACAGGAAGTCAATTCCAGTATAAAAACCAAACCAAATTTTTAATAATTTAATCCAATCTTTTGCTAAAGAACTAACCACTACAATCGTTTATTTTGACATGTTTGAAATACAAACATATCAAAGAAGATGGATTAATACCTTTAAAGAATTTTCTTCGAAATAGAAATTTCATTTTAAAAGAACTCAATTCACTCAATAAAAAGAATAGATAAATTATTCTTGAATTTCATTGCTTATATTTTAAAACTTAATTATCTACATATTTTCATTTATAAATCATAGAAATTTAGAAGATTGTTCTAAAGAGAAATTTTAATGAAGAGAAATTTCTTCAAAATATTTATTTAAATTGAAATTAAATATTTTAAGAAGATATAAAATTATTGAAAATGTATTGTGGGTAAACACCATTTGTCGTGGGATGGAATGCTAATGTTTTAACCAAAGAATGTAATTATATTTCCTACACAATGCCTAAAATATATCTGTATTTCATCAATATAATTTTCAATGAGAAATTATTTGGTAATAAAGTAATCTGGAAAAGATGATGCCAACTACACACAATATAAGGAAACCTAATCAACAGAATATCTTGATTGCCTCTGCGATGATCGATGAACAAAGAACATGGAACTTTATTATTAACCTTTAAACCGCTAATTGTATTATTGGCCGAGTGAGGTAAAAGTCAAAACTTTTAATTGGCCAATTCACAAACTGAAGTGTCAATTAACAAAGTCAATTGTCAAAATATATTCATCTTTTAATATTATATTCACTTTAGTTCATTTGTAAAAAGTATATTAATAATTTGTCAGATTATCAAAGTGAACAAAAGTTTTTTCAAAAATAAATTTCTATTTATTTATTATAGAAATTTTCGATAGCAGCAAATTTAAAAATGGAAGTTAGTAACCAATTAAAAAGAGTTGCTGAAGTAGTTGATTTCTTTCTCAGTTTTACGTTTCGGAAAAGTAAATATTTTTTTGCTAAAATCTTAAATATTTTTCTAAAATAATTTTATTTTTAGCATATTTTATCAAAATAATTTATAATTTGTCAAAAAATACGGTTAAAATGGTCTAAAACATTCATTTATCATTTTCGAAATAAAACAAAAACCGATCGTAACTCTTTACTTTTTGGCAGACATTTTCTTTGTTGTCAAAATTTAAACAGCCAATAAGATTCAAGAAAAGGTGGTGCTTTTCTTTTGTTTGACATATATGGTCATATTTATTTATTTTTTACTTGTAAAATAATTCAAGAGAGGGCAGCATCTTACAGAATTTTTTTTAATGGTTTAAACGAGTGCAAAATCGTAATCGTAGTACGAAAAGTGACCGATTTAGAGTGACGTCAAGCCACTTCGCTTTTAAACGAATCAAGCACATTAGGGGTTAAAGAACATTCTTCACCTCATCATGGAAGAAAATAGGACAATATGTTTTGAAACTACATTTCAGATTTTATTTGTGTGTTATATATTTTTGACACCTAAATTTTATTTCTTTTGTTTTCAAAATTCGTTTGTGCTGGAAGTACTTCATTTCAGAAAAGTATCTAGATGAATCGAAATAGAAGATCATTACATTAAATTTATTTCTTTTTAATTTTATTTATTTACTAAAATTTAGGTCTTCCATTTTTAAAAAACAAAAAAAAACAAATGACATTGACCGAGGTAAATTTAAGACTAACTCAATCTGGAGGTAAGAGTTTGTTATTCACCATATTGAATCTATATATGACAGAACAGAATTTCGTTTATTACTAATTTTGATTAACATAGTAATATTTGTTATAATTTTTGTGTGGAAGATTAATCTCTTTGTATGAAATTTCTTTATTTTTTAATATGATTATACATGGAGGGATTTATTTATAATGCTAATATCACTTTACAAGGATCTTATAATATGAATCATTTTTGATACACATAATTTTGAACTAATACTTAGTTGGTTAGTTAGTTATATTATTATTTTGTAATTTTAAATTTTTAGTTATTGTTTTATAAATTATTAAAATGTATTTGTGTTATGATATATATTTCTATTATGGGAATATGGGGTAATAATTAACTTAATGCTATAAATAATAGAAATATACACAAGCACGTGTTATAATAAAAATTTTTTTTTTTTTTTTTGTTACATAACAATATTTTTATATTATTACTTGTTAATAAACATGTTAAAGTTGATTTTTAAATTCAGAGAGATGTCTTAATTTTTTTCATTTATTTTATTTTACCAAACAAGTTAATGGTAAATGCACATACATACATATATATATCATATCAATTTAATATGTTAATATTATAAATAAATTATTTATAGAACAATTTATTGAATTAATTATCACTATGGGATATTGATGGTAATGCCTGAAGAGAGATTAAATGCAATTTCTGCCCTGAGTTCGAATTCTGAGCATAATGGAACCATCAACTGAGGTATAAATTAGATGAATTAATCTAAGTTGCATCAGTATTAAATAATTTAATTTTAAAATTATCTTGTTTAATGCAGATTCAATTTTAGATTACAATTACATCATTTCATCCATGCTATCTTATACGAAGATCCTTAGTCTGACTATAATTAGATGCGACGACCTCGATTCCTGAAAAAGGACCATACCTTTACAGTATATACATTTTTAATTTATGCCTTCTCATATCCCATAGTAGAAATGTATCATAGCACAAACAATATTTAATAGATTGCAAAAATAAACAACATTTTTTTAATTCCAAAGATTATGATAATACTAACTAACTATATTTAAATTAAACAATGTAAGTATAAATGAAGACTTTTGTAATATCGAATCCTTTTGAGGGAATTCCATTTTATAAGACTTCCCATCTATGTATAGTCTCTATTGTTGAAAGAAAAGATCTTTCATTTAATGATATTAGTCATTTATTCCAAATAATAAATTAACAAATATTAATAAATTAATTAACTTAATAATAAACAAGAATTCTGTCACATCATAAGTGAATGAATTTAATATGAAGAACAATAAAATCTGACTTTCATATTAAATTTAATTATTAACCTGGTCAAGTTGCTGCGTAAGGAAGACCCAAATTTTATTAAATAAAAAAATATATTTAACACAATGATCTTTTCGCATTTTTTGTCTAATGATTTTCCAAAATGGATTATTCCAAAGTAAACAGATTTTAAAGGCAAAGGAAATAAAATTAAACATTTATAGATGTTGATACGCAAAAATAATTTTAACATTTATGGTATTATCCTATTCATTTCCAAAATTTAAGTTGCAATGTTCATTATGAATAAAGTTCTTTTATTTCTGGTCATCAGTCATCGATGAGGCAGACAGTATACTCTATTGTTTCATAAATATTTCTCTCGCATGACTTTGACATACCTTTCCTTAAATTATCTCATAAACCAAAGTTGGATATTGAATTATATAGATGATATATGTATTTTAGATATTTCAGTAGGAATGAATAATTACACTGCTTTAGATTAGAATAATAGTATTTGATCCTATAGAAAAATATGTTTAGTCACAATGCATTTTCTATAACTTAAAATTTTCTTAAAATAAATTTATTTAGATATATAAATATGTTTGATGATATCTGTCTTCCTTAGAATTTAAGTTTAGAATGACATTGTTAAGAATTTCTCTAATTATTATAATATTATTATATTAAAGATAATTTTGCTTTTGAAATTATTATTGATGATAGTAAAGAGTCATTTATTTACTCTGGACTTGAGTGATATTAGAGTTCTCTGCTAACGAAGAATTTATAAATAAGGAAAATTCATCCAAACTATTGATCCATTTTTCTGATGTGTTTGGTATTCAAACATACCAAAATAATTATGCATAGTGACTAGTTCATTTGTAAAAGATGGAACTGATTTGGAAATTAGTTGATTTAGCTTTTATAGTGGAATTGACTTCTGATAATTAGCACGTGTTAACTGCTTTAATCATAAGGCGCCATTTTGAATTTTTTTTAAAACTGACCTGAGTCACAATTTTCATAATAACTTCAGTTTTAATCATGTTAGAGCAAAAAACTTTACATTGTTAGAATCTAGAATAATTAAGGAAAACAATAAGCCTAAGATAAATAGTGATAACTATATTAAAAATAAGGGGGAAAAAAAATTTTCACATCCGAAATAATTATTATTTTGTTTGTTCATAATTTGTAATTTATTATTGACTAAAGTTCTAATTATATCTTCAATGATAATTTCTTTGTATTCCTCACAAAATTTCCATTCTATTAACATATAACACTTCTTACCTGAGATAATCCATACCTTCAGAACCTAACAATTTAGAAAGATAAGAATTCTTCATTTTATTCTTGCACCCCCTAAGTTGAGAAAATCATTAGGTGTCTGGAAAGATAAAATAAAATAAAAAAATTAAAATTCTATGAAAATGTAAAAATAATGAAGGAAGTGGAAATATTATTACTTACTATTATAAATAAAATAGTAAAATGTCATATAATTTGAAATGGGAAAACTCAAAAGCCCGATAAACAAAAATGCACTAAAATTTTGAGTTCATAATTTTCCATTATTTGCTCAAAACTATTTTGATTTTAGACTTTGGATAAACCAACCTTGTTCATAGCATCATCATACTGAATAATCTTTGCCAATACAATTTACAAATTTAGAATATGAAAAAATTTCTCACTTCAAGAGACAATCAAAGATTACTAAAAAGATTCTAAGATACATATTTATATTTAAAAAAATGTTTATATTCTACCTCTTTCAAGATATGTCTTCCAGACAAGCATACCTATTCTTATTTTGATTTTAAACTTTGGATAAACCAATCTTGTTTATAACATTATCATACTGAATAATCATTGCCAATACAGAAAACAATTTACAAATTTAGAATATGAAAAAATTTCTCATTTCAAGAGGCAGTCAAAGATTACTAAAAAGATTCTAAGACACATATTTATATATAAAAAAAATGTTTATATTTTACCTCTTTCAAGATATGTCTTCCAGAGAAGCATACCTGTTCATATTATATAATATAAATATGTAAAATATTAAATATTTTATATTATTCAACATTATTTATTATTAATAAAAGATAAATCATTCTGGATTTTGTTTACCAATTGGCAAAAGTAATCAGTAATGAAGCTGTTACAAAATTCTAATAAGGAAGGTAATTCACGATCTGTTACATTTATCCAATTACGCACACTTTTATCTTTAATAGCATACATGTTAGTTAATTACTACATAATTTTTTATCAAAAAACATATAGAGAAAGTCTAAAATAGAATACTCACCAGTTGTGGGAAACTTCAAATCTGGAATCTTGGTAAAATTCTCTACATATATTGGTTCAGCGATTACGTTCAAAGGCACATTACTGCTAGATGACGGGCTGCTAGTATCCAGAGGCATAATACTAGATGAAGGGCCTGGTCTACTACTATCGGACTGAGGTACATTTTTGGCTTTTCTTCATCTTTTGGCTGGTAATGGGGTTTCTTCCGATGATGAAGTGAAATATTCTCGATCACTGTATGAAATAGTTTCGTCGGAGTCAAAGGGCCTTGAATCAATGCTGGTAGAATCGGTTTCTAAATCCACTTTTTCAGTCTAGTTTTCTTCCGTGCTTTTTCCTCCGTACAATCTAAAAAACTGAGAAAAAAATAATAATAATAATTGACCTTACTCAGAAAAAAATTCATTTTTTGTTTGAGAAAAATATGGTGACTATGTACAGAAAGGCAAGAAAATAGTGCAGAGAACTATGGTATACTCGCATGCATAGTTCTCTTTACTTTTTCTGTAATTTCAAAATGAAAACCGAATTTTAACGAACGATCGATGACATACGCATAATGCACACTTATGACTCAAGCAGTTAAATTACTATTTCATTTCACGATTTTGTATTCGATTATTGTTGAATGCTTCATAATTAATAATCGTGTAATTGAGTTCTAATTCGTGTTTAGTTGCTAAGATATTATTTAACCTTAGGTTGTCTCTATGTTTTGAGTCTTGATTAGTGATATTAGTTAACTTAATAATTATTTTATACATATGAATGATTGAAATCTAATTATTTTAATATTTGATTTCATTAAAATAATTATTTATTTGACTTGACTTTTATTATTAAAATTTTATAATCTAACGTTTAAGTTATATACATGTGCATATGGATATTTTAATGTAAAAGGATAACATATTTATTGTTTATTAATTAAAATTATATTTTTAAGTTTATGGTTTGATTTTGCTCATAAATAAGTGAGCTTAATAAGATTGTAAGGTACCCTTACAATTTCTTTCTGTTAATTGAATGCAGGTATTTTGCAATTGCCCATGCTTCTTTAAATTTTCTTTTTCTATCATTTCTCTTTGTGCAAATCATTGTAAAATTCCTATCAACTTGCATATTTCAAGTTTTCGAGTATTACATAACTGTATGAAAAGAACTTAACGCTTAATATTTACATATTGAAATAAAAGTACACCTGGGTCTCTTTTTGTGCAGATTTTTTTTAATGTGATTTTGAAGTTATGTGATTCATGTTTTTTTTAAATATCTTTTTATGCGTTTTTCTTTTATGCAGTAAAGAACTTCATATTTTACTTAAAATTGGGATTCCCCGTTTTATATACACGCATTAAATTTTGCATACTTTAAATGCCTGTTGGAAAAAGGTTTGGCAATAAATTTAGATATCTTAGATGATTTAGAAAAAGATAATGAAACAGAAGTGGACCTGTTTGTTTCACAGCAAAAATGATACGAGAAAGTCTTCAACTTTCTAATCAATTGGAAATTCATTTTCTTGTTAATGATACGAATTATGAATGAGCTCTTGAATTCTAACAAGAGCTAAATAGTTGTATGTCTGAGTATGTTTATATTTTCTTTTATACACATATATACATAGAGAAACTTTTAGACAGAAAAAAGTTACAAGTAAAAATATTTAAGAACTTTTAATTTCTACTTAAAAAGAATGTATCTTTAAAAGTTTTTAAATATTTTTACTTGTAACTTTTTCTGTCTAAAAGTTTCTCCATATATATGTGTGTATAAAAGAAAATTTAACCGTTAGTCATTATTAACACACTTGTGGAAGCGTGTTATATATATATAGTTGCACTCTTGGAAGTGCATTCTCTAACAACTAGACATAACAGTCTGGATATCGCGAGTGTCAAAAACAATTAGTAAAATCATCGTCTCAAAGTTTAATTACCGATTGATTACATAGTCAACAGAAAATCATTAACACAGCATAAGACTAATATGCGGGTTTATTTGTGAACCCGCATATTGTCAAGTAGCGATAATGATTAAAATATGTATGAAAAAATGTAAAATAAATTGCACATAAAAACATTGTTTTGAATAAAATTAAATAGTTAATAAAAAAAGAAAAGTTTGTCTTTTATCAATTTTTTTCAAATAAACCTGGATCTCATTTTATGCGATAGATAGGTTCCACAGAAAACCCACATTAAAAAAAATTGTACAAAAATAGACTTAACTTATCTTGAAAAATGGGAGATAGGTTCTGTAATTTTCAGAAATCACATAAAAGCAAAGCAACAAGAAAAAATTACTTTAAAATTCGTATTAAAAAAAAATAAGGAAATAAAGTATGACTAATAAAAAATTTCAAGTATTTGAAAAAAATTGATACAAGACAAACTTTTTATTAACTACACTATTTAATTTTACATTTTTTTATACGTATTTTAATCATTATCATTATCTGACAATATGCAATTCATTTGGGAACTGGTAAGAAATCCCATTCGTCACAATAGGAAATGCAACTAGCGCCACTTTTAGTCTTGTGTTGTGTTAATGGTTTTCTGTTGACAATGTAATCGGTGATTAAACTTTGAGATGATCATTTTACTAATTGTTTATAAAGCTCGTGATATCCAGACATAACTATTTAGCTGTTGTTGGAATTTAAGAAGTTCTTCATTGCAGCAAACTCAGATTTCAGCATTTTCTGACATTTTTTTTTGTCTCACACATCAATGGAAAATTTATGATTAAATGATTTTTATTTATCAGAAAATAATAAATTTGTCTTCATTTGATAGATATTTTTGTTTACTACTGAAATAAATTTTAAATGTTCATAGTTTGTTTCTATATTAAAAAAATGAGATCGCAATCAAAAGAAAAAGATTATACATTATCATTAGAAAGATTATTTTCAGTTTACAAAATCAACACAATCTTCGTTGTATATTTTTTAAATCTAAAAGAATATTTATTTCTGTTATATCTAACAAAATATGTTTTAAAAGTTTAAAATTTTTGAATATTTATTGTGATATTTTTATATTCGTAAGTATAAATCTATTATTATTATTTACTCATAAGTATAAGTAGATTATTTACGTAAAAGCTAAGATTCTAAATAGCTTCAGGCCACATTCATGTTAGCTGCTAATATAACATATTTTTGGGAAAAAAAAGTATTTAAAGTCAAAATAAGTTATTAATAATTTAAATTTCTTGATATCTAATAAAAATATTGAAATATGAACTTCTTTATCGCATAAAAGAAACCCCGCATAAAAAGATATTAAGAAGAAACATGAATCGCATAACTTTAAAATCGCATTTAAAAAATCAGTATAAAATGCGACCCAGGTGTATTTGAAATTTTTTATTAGTCATACTTTATTTCCTTTTTTTTTATGCGAATTGTAAAGTAATTTCACCTCATTGCTTTGGCTTTATGCGATTTTTTTAAATTACGGGACATATCCCACATTTTTCAAGGTAAGTTAAATCTATTTTTGTGCGATTTTTTTAATGTGGGTTTTCTGTGAAATTATCTACTGCATAAAAAGAGACCCAGGTGTATATGATTATAGGAAAAATTTTATAATATATCAAACTATTTTGTATATCCTAATATTGTAATTTAAGAAATTAGTTGACCAAGTTTTCTAAAGTTTCATTTTTTGTTGTATGTTTTTTTAAAATAAAAAATGCTGAAACTTAATATTGCATTAGAAAATACACCTGAGTCTTGTTTTACGCGATAGATAGGTTCCTCAGAAAACATGCGCAAAAGAAATTGCACAAAAATAGACATAACTTACATTGAAAAAGGGGGGATGTGGTCTGTGATTTTTCAAAATTCGTATAAAAGCAAAGCACCAACATAAAATTACTTTAAAATTCACACACAAAAAAAAATAAGAAAATAAAATATGACTAATAAAAAATTTCAAATTTGAAAAAAATTGATACAAGACAAACTTTTTTAACTATAATATTTAATTTTATTCAAAATAATATATTTTTATGCATAATTTACAGTACAGTAATTTACATTTTTTTATACACGTTTTAATTATTATCGCTATTTACCGATAAACAGGTTCATTTGCAAACTGGTAAAAAATCAGATTCTTCACAAGAGGAAATACAACTAGCGCCAACTTCACTCTCATGTTGTGTTAATGGTTTTCTGGTGACAACGTAATTAGTAATTAATCTTTGTAATTTTTAAATTGTTAATTACAATTAAAAATCAGATTTTAATTTTTAATTGTCAAATTTAATTGTGCCCACTGCTATTACTCACCTTTTAAAAATAAACTTGTGGACACTAAATGATTAATAATTGATTACATTCTTTTTTAAAAAGCAAAAACAGAATGTGATTTAAAATGCAAAATTAACACGCACAATGTTTGAACAAATTTACATTATAATCTTGTAAAATTTAATGTGTGTATACATAAAATGTGGAAATCATGATTTTAATTTCATTATTGCATAAAATCTTACTATTATAAAGCACTGAAAATATTGAAATTACTAAGATGAAAGTCGAATTCCAATAATGTGCTATTACTTTCAATATGACGTAAGTGCGCGAAATTTATTATTTAAAATAATAGCGCATTATTGGAAACTCGACTTCCGAAGAACCATGAATCGCGTAACTTCAAAATCGCGTTAAATCCGCGTAAAACGAGACCCAGGTGTAGTTAATTTGTGAAATAATTTAAATTGCTTCTTATAGCTAAAGCTTTTCTTTATACAATGCAAAATTATTTATTATTGTAGTTCCATGATGAAAATAATTTTATAAGAACATTTTGTAGTTTTGTGCAGCAAAGTCATTATTTTAAAACTGAACTCTGAATTAATATTTTGAGTTACACTGCACATTTAGTTTTATTTCAGGAAAATAAAATAAAAAATCTCACAATGATTTCTCAAGTTAATAAACCACATACTAATATTAAAATAAATGAACAACGACAAATTAATTAGAAAAAAAAAAGGGGGCAGAGGGGATAAAGTAAACTGCAAATAGGAAATTTATTAATGATTGACTGTAAAATGGATTATCGATTTTGTATGATATTAAATATTTAAACTACAAACTTATATATAACAAGATGTTTGTGTTTTTATCTACAGTTAATAAAAGTGCATTATTTTTGAGTTAAAGATATTTAAATTTTATAGATAAAATCAAACATCGATTTCAATCAAAAGTCTATTGTATACAATTGATATTCAAAATAGTAACTCACAGATTCAGTATCATTAATCCTAGGTCTTCAGTTCCAGTTTTTTCCAGAATATGAAAACGTAATAATAATTCTCTAATATATCTCTTTTTTTATTATTGGGAACCTTATACATTTTAAAAACAGCCATGTACTGCTGAAAATTTAAATATTAATTTTAATATGTGCAGTTTTGAATATCCTTTCTTATATGAAATTTATTTTTAATAACAATATCTATCTATATATAACTTTTTAAAAATACATGTTTAATTTATATAGGTTGAGAAATTTTATCGTGTAATAATCATATAATAGTCGTTTAACTTTTAATTTTAATAGCTTACTAACATTTTTATATTATAGCAAGCAAAAAAAAGAGTAAATATTAACCAATAATTTTTCCCTCCCCATTTCTTATTTAAAGTATAAATCAATTTACTTGTTGATTTGCGTTTTCCTTCCTTCACTTGATTTGCTTTCATATTTTTCGGGGGGGGGGGGGTCATTGGTTTAAAATTTGAGCTATTGGATTAGGAAACAAAACTGTTGTTATTAATACCCCCCCCGCCTCTTGTATATACTTATTGTATGGTATTTTATTTATTGTGTGTATTCAATAATAAATTAAAAGTGTTACTTAATTAAAATGAATTATGTCTCCAGCCTCATGAAAGGTTTTATAATTTCGACTAAATGATAGAAGTTTTCTAATCATTAAAGATCAGAATACTGGTATTCTATCTATATTACAATTTTGTATATATATTTTATCATTTATGTTAGATTTTTAAAAATTTGTCTAAAAGAAGCATTTTATTAAAACTTCTTTTTAATATTTTATTGCAGAATCATCCTTTTATTAAACGGTCTGAAACAGAAGATGTTGATTTTGCTGGATGGGTATGCCAAACTATGAGTTTAGAACCAATCAATTAAATTTGTCCAGCCTATTATGAAGAATAATCGGCAGAAATTGGTATCAGAGGCCTCCCTTTTGTTTGTTACTGACCATGATTTTTGATTATTAATCTTTTTTTTTTATGTTTTGACCATAGGCATAGTTACAATATTTATATTGTTATCAAATTAATATAATGTTCATGAAAGAACCTGAAAGAAAAAAAGTGAACAAAACATTTCCATCATGATGAAAAAGATATTTTTTCTTTTTTTTTTAATTAACTGAAATGGAAATGCAGTTTTTAGATATTTATAAAGTAAAATATGATTCTGATAATATATTCCTGTGAAGTTTTTTTTTTTTAATAGTGGAATGAATAAACCAGGAAGGGGGGATTAAGTATTAGCAGCTTCCAATTGTTAAAGAAATCTTAATATAGTACTGAGTAGTTGGGGATGGTTGGGAGACAATATTTTTATTCTGTGACAATCTAACATAAGTAAGCAAATGCTCAGTTTATTTTCGTTATACAGATTGAATATTTTAGATATTCTTTTTCTGAATCTATAATTTGTTAAAGTGATATCCATTGATGCCTGTAAATGATTTTTTTTTTTTTAATTTTTTGCTCAGCTAAAAAGACAATTATGTTTTCTGAAGCTAAAAAAAATGATGTTCTTTATTAGTGCGTGAATGTGTGTGTGCTTGTATTTGGTGATGTCATTTTGTAAATATTTGGAGGAAATACTTTTAATAAAAAATAAAAAAATTGAAATAAAAAATCTCCCTAGTCAGACATTTTAATTTTTTTTTGTTTTGTTTTTTTTGTATTAATCTATTCTAAAATTTATTTTAATTTTCGTGGATAAAGAAAAAAATTGATTAAATAACTGAAAAGAAATGTTAATATGCTTAATCTGTGTGTGTTTATATGTATGTGAACATATATGTATTATATATAAAATATTCACACATAATTTCTATATATTTGGTAAAATTCCCATTTTTTAATGATTTTTATTACCTATCATTTATTTTTCAGGCTTGTATATGTATGCTTATATTAATTCATTTAATTGACAGATTATGACTGCTTAAAGTTATAAATATGAGTAAGAATTAAGGTGTTTGTTTCAATTTCAAATATTTATACAGGATCTTCATAAGTCCAGCATCATAATGTTTATGTATATTTTTACAGATCATGATATAACTGAGCAAAGGAAAATGAATTCAAATAATAGTTCTTATAGGAAATTGAAATCAAAGTCCTTGAGTCAGTAATTAGATATTTGTTGCAGAATTAAGAAATATCATTCATATGTGATAAACAGTGCAAGGGACCTTTGAGGAGATTAAGTATTTATACTGTGATGATAACTATTTTTTGTTGTTGTAACAGGAACCTTCTCCCTCCCAATAGTCAATTATCCACTGAAACTAAAGTATCAAAAAGTAGTATCCATTGCATTTTAAGGCTCATAAATGACATTCATATAAACTTCAGTTTATATAGTGATTATGTGAAATGATCTTGATCAACAGATGGAATTTTGTGAAAGGGTTAACATTTTCTCAGAATCCCAAATTCCATACCAATTCTAAATTTAAGGGTAATATGGCTGATAATATATGATATGGCATTTTTCTTATAATGTTGGACTTCTGGAATACCTCATAGAGTTTTTTACAGCTATTTTGCAAATCACCTTTTTTTTTTTTTTAATTAAACATATTATATGTTAAATCTATATAAATTTGTATTTGTGATATTTTTGCATATTTATGTTTAAAAGTAAATAATGAAATATGTTTTATTTTTTAAATGTTTATATATTTTACATGTTTGTTTTTTTTTAAAAATAAATAATAAATAGATAAAATTGAAATAATTATATAGTGAAAAGTGTATATAACATCTAAGTAATACATATTAAAGATAATCCTAGCATATATACATTTGTTAGGATTATTACAGTGGCAATAAGGTTATAAGTCATTTTTATCAAGAAAGATTTTTTTGTTGTTGCTGTTGTGGAAATCATTGTAATTTTCTTCATCTCACAATATATTAATTTTTATATTTAAATAATGTATTGTTATATTGGAGAGAAAAAGGGCTATTAACTATAATTTGATTCTATTTAAAAATGTAGTTGAAGTGTGAAACTTTCTAATTAAGAATTTTTGTTTAATGTGTGTACAAATCCACACATTATCAAATTGATTTCTGATTATTGATAAAGATTCGATATATAATTTTTCAAATTAATAGTTGTCTGAAATTTTTTTAAAAATCTATTGTGTTTTTATTGGATCAGTAATTTAAGAATATATTCAAAATGTTTTATTTTTGTAGATATTGGATGTTTTCAATGAAACACCAATGACATTTTCTGAACTTTGTTTAAATTTTGTTTTGAAATGTGGTTTATGTAAAATGAAATGTGTATAATGTCTTTATATATATACTTAAGTATGTATATATAATAGTTTTATTTTCTCATGTTTGCCATTTGTCTTAACTGAGTAAATTATCTGCTCTCCTTTTTTTTTTTATGAACCTATTTAATTTTATTGTTCATTTGATCATATCTGAAGACGGAAGTTTTGATTGTAATTTTTGTTTTTTGAAATATATTTTATTTTTTTTATATATATGTACACACAAAGTGATTATTTATCCAAGTCTTTATCATAGTAAACCAAATTATGTTACATGTTAAAAAATAATAATAATAATAATTAATGATAAATGATGGTTTTTATAATATACTTATACATATATATGTGAGTGTGTCTAGATATATATATATATGTGTGTGTTAGATACTTGCCAAGAAGAAAGTTAGTACATTACTTTATCTCTTTTCTTATTGTAATACTAATTAGGTTTATCAATTTATCCAAATTAGAGCAGGTAGTAATAAAGTTGCTTATTCATGTGATATTATTGCAGTATGAATTATAATATTAAACAAGAGGTAAAATCTTGGCTGATGTATTATTAAAACATGGTTAGTGCCTCTTCATTTTGACACATTAAAGAATTTTAAACATGAAATATATATGAAGAATTTATGCTAAAATAGTGTATTTTTAATAATTTTATGTCATCATAAAATCCACAAGATATGAAGAAATTACATTAATTTATAATATGTGCAGCTTGTTAACATATATAGTTTAGTTCCTTATTTGTAATAATAATTTTAATACTAAGAAAGTATGCTGTATTTTGTTTATAACAAACATTTTAAAATACCTAAATTTATTCAATGTTTGTTTGATGGATATTTTTCCTTTTTTATTTTTCATTTAGGGTAAAAAATAATATTATCTGGCTTTTTTTTTCTAGTGGTGTTGTTTGATTTTTTTTTTCATCTTTGAAAGCTGTTACATTTAAAAAGTTTATACATTTTAAAATGGGTAAAAAGCACAATGAAAATTGATATTTTTTTTTTAATGATAATTTTAAAATTAAAAAAAAAAAGCATGTTAAGACTTAAAAATTGGATTAAATAAAAGGTAAGAATATTATTTGTATTTATAAAAATATTAAAATATAACGATAATAAACTATTATAAAGTCTTTATAACAGTATTTTTATTATGATTACAATTTTGTTCTAATTAACGGACATTTTATATATATACTGAAGAGTCCTATTGGTACGAAAAAGATTTGGAGGGAGGGGTAGATATTATGTCTATTTGCAACTAAGTCTATACTAGGCCTTCACTAAAATAGGAATCTTAATTTAAAACTGTTTTTGAGTGTTCATAAGGTTTTAAATGACCAAATAAATTAATTACCATTAATTTGAATTTTTAATATATTTTTTAAAATTAATTTTATACTTTGTTTATATATATGTTTTGTTTTAATAAACATAATCTGGCATATTCTTTGCATATATAATTATGATTGTTTAATCATAATCTTATTGCCAATACTGCTTCAAATCTCAATACTGCTTTCATGTAAAAATATTTATATTTATACAAGTGATCCATTGAAAATAAATGTTATGCCTCCAAGATGTTTTGGCAATTTGCACCATGATCATGTGTAATAAGGCATTATTGTAACTTGTTATTCTTTTCCATCAACTGTTAATAAAAATGATAGAATCTCATTTAAATTTACTATAAATAACAATCCCCATATCACAGGAAGAACAATATGTGTATTTAATACCCTCTCTATTTCTTTTTTTAGAAAAATATATCTATACATTTTTAAATTATAAATTTTATAAAGCAGTTAATATTTTCTTTACAAATATATTCTAATAGTAAGATTTATATATTTAAAAAAACAAAAACAAATTAATTATGATTCTTGCCTATCTACAATATAATTATGCTGCTTATTAATATGAAAAGCATCACATGTATATAATAAATGTCCATATTTCATCTTTCACACTTTCAATTAAAGCAAGTAAAATCTTGATATAAATAAAATTATTGCCTTTTCTGATTTGTGGTTTAGAATCTTTAAGGGCTTGATGTACATGAAGTTCTTTTGAAATTGTTTTTACCATCCTTGGATTGTCTTAACTTACAATTCACAACCTAAGCTTTTGTGTGTTATTTTCATATTGAGCATAATAATTTTAACTTTACACTCAATTATTAAAACCAACACACATTGATTCTGAACAGAGATAATTAAAAAATAATACTATGTAAATTCAAAATAATATCCAAGTGCTTTCGACATTGATGTGTCCTTATCAAGGCAACTATACTAAAGAACATATTCAATAAAATATTTAAGAAAACTAGTGTATACATACTAGTTTTCTTAAATATTTTATTATATTCTTTAGTATAGTTGCTTTGATAAAGACACACTAAAGCACTAGGATATTATTTTTGAATTATTTCTGTTAAGAATCAAATGTTTTGGTTTTAATATTTTTACAATTGGTAACAAAATAAAATTAATTTATTAAGTTTTAGTTCATTAAAGTTTTAAGTGTAAGCAAATATGTATATTTTTTCTATACTTTTAATTAAATAGAATTAGATTTAATATTTCCTTTTTTTTTTTTTTTTTTTTTGATACTTTGCTTTTAAATAGTCATTAAATTTTATTAAAATTAATACATTTTCAATATCATTTATATAATGCACCATATTTTTATTATAAATTGATAATAATGATTCAGTTCAAAAACTCAATTATTAAGACATTATTCAATTATAATTTTTGTACAGGCTTGTCAAAGTTAGCTAAAAACATTATTTTGCCATTGGCTTTATTGTCAATAAGCTGTTCTATCAAATGTTGCATTGTTTCAAAGCCATGTGAGGAATATTTAATTTATTTATTTTTAATAGTCCAATGCAAGGTACATTTTTATAATTTTTAATAAAATCTTGAATTATAATAAACAATTAATAGTTTAATGAAATTATATTTTTATCCAGCATTTTATTGTTTATATATATTAGTTTGAAACAGAAAATATACCTTGAATATACTAAGAGGTTGCATAAATATGTGTGTGTATATATATATATTTTAAATCACATTACAATAACTGTCATGAGTAAATAAATCAATAGAATTATCAAGGCAACAGGTTGCTAATATTCTATTGGTTTATTAAAGCATGAAGGCTATGATGATGTAATTCACATATGATTACCAGTTAACTATCGGAAGTTATAGTTTATTATATAAATATGTAAACACACAACCACATTGAATTGTGAATTTTGGGAAGGTAAGTCATAATATGAAAATAGGAATTCTTTTTTTGGAAGTTATGAATATTTATATGTTAAGTTTTCTGCATTTATATTGAAGCAAATAGAATGCTTTATATTTGCTGGGACTAATTGGCCTTGGTAATCCCATTTGTAAAATTACTCTTTTTTTTTTTTAATATCTCTGCTAATTTTGAAACTAATTTTAAATTTGAATTTTGAAAGGAGAAAAAAAGATCGTTAAATAACATTTGTTTTAAATAAATTAGTTTACTCACATATTTTTACAAGCGATTGTTCATTGAACACAAATTGTACAAGAATTATATAATAAAACATTTTTTTCTGTAATCAAGTTATGAAAGTACAAAGGGTGTGTGAGATTGAAACAAAAAAAAATATTTTGTTGAAATTGAATAAAACATTACCTAACCCTCTGACTTCAAAATATTAAAAATACCTTAAAGAAAGTACTATATGCTGGACAATTTAGAATTAAATAATTAAAATCTAAATTCTTAATATGTTGTCATTGTTACTAAAACTAAGAAACTTAATTTCTGCAAAAATGTGAATATAAAAGGAAATAAAATTGAACATGAACTGAGTTATTATTAAAGTATATTATAATACGTTTTATACAGATAGCTGTTATTATAACACACTTGCCAGTTCCTAATGACCATTCATTAATATTTCATTTTCAATAATTGTTTCAATGTATGTCATATCTTCCTTTAACACTATCATTGAATAATAAGTGGTGATAGAAAATTAAAACATCTGATTTTTTTGTTGTTATAAGTTTTCAATTCTTTTAGCTTTTTTATTATATTTTGCATTTAAATACACAATTTTAATACTATTGATTTCAGTTGAATTAATACTAAAAAATATGTGATTTATTTTTTTCTATTTTATCTTGAACTGATGCTGCATAACTTTTTTAAATAGAGTTAGAAATTTCAGCTATACACTTTACTAAGTCTGGAGTTTTGAATTAATTCACTCATCATTTTTAATTCATTCCTATTAAATTCTTCACTGATAATAATCAAATGGTTTATTGCTAAATACATATACATGTAAATAAATTCTTGAAACCATAAAAAATATCTATAATTTTATTCTTTTATTAGATGAGGATTTTTTTTTTTAATGAAATAAATGAAAGATCCCATTTCTTATTTTGTCATATACTATTCCATCACTTAATGTCTACTCTTCATATTATGAACTCAGAGTATAAATTTAATACCTAAATAATGTATTTTAATTGATACCACTAATATTTTAATTAATAATCACTTTTTTTTCCTTTTGTTACATATTAATAAAATTTCTTTGCTAGCAGCATTTAAAAATTAATATTTTGCATAATAAGTGATTATTACTTACATAAGAATGTATTGCTGCAAATACATTAGTCACATATTCTAGGATTTAGTATATTGAATAAAGTTCTATGGTTATCTAATGATTCTGAGCAATCTATTTTTGAGTATTTGTTGGTACAAATTGACTTTTATAGTGCCTATTGCAAATCAGTTCATTTCTTAAATATGCTTCTTTATAATTTTGAAGGCTTTTCTTTGAAATTTTAGGCAGTGATAATCTCGTTTCTATCTTCTGGTATACCTTTAGCATTGAATGCCTTTGAGAGCTATTGTATTTTTCTTTTTCTCATACCATTTCCTTAATAGACAAGTAATAATATTGAACTATCTAGTAATGGCAAATTGCTTCTGTTGTGGTACAAATGTCTTAACACAATTTCCAAGCAAGTCATTTTCAATTCTAATTAAAGGGATTCAGTCAAATTTTTGTTTACCGGAAGAAAATAGCCAAATTCACTAAGTAAAAATCGACAAACTATCACAAATAAAAAATATCAGTTTAAAAAAAATCAGTTATTGTTTTCCGTCAAAAATTGTATACTTATATGCATTGGCATGGGTTTACAGAAAAAAATATTCTTAAGTAAGCATTATAATGTGAAGCACAGGCATTTTCGAAAAGCAGGTTGAGATAATTAATCAATTGACCAAAGGATAATATTTTTTGGTGATAGTTTGGCATTATTTGCATTTCTTTAGTAACTTTCTTGAGCTGTGCTGTTTATAGTCACATTGTAAACTTTTTATCAAGATCTATCATAAAATTAAAGCATTTTGTTTGTCATAATAATCTTCCTATCCAGAGTCGATGCACATATGTTCATTATGGGCTTTGCTGTTTATTAATAATCACTTTAAATTCTCTACTCATAGGCAATTGTTTATTAATAATCCCTTTAAATTCTCTGTTCAAAGGCAATTCAAACATTTGATCATCATTGTTAGTAGTTTGACATTCTCTTAATACATTTTAGCATTTTTAATTATAAATCCTTAAGTGAAATATATAATAAATTATTTATAAAATAACCAATAAAAAATTAATAAACAATTCAAATTTAGTATTTCCTTCTTTTGTTGTTGTTGTTTGGAAATGTTCCATATTTTATTGCTTTATCACATTCATAAATTATAAAAGTTTTCTTTATTATTATTTTAAAGTTAGGATGTCAAACCCCCCACCCCAATCAATTTAGTTACTGCAATAATATGCAATATTGGCTTGGAGAACTTGATACAAATAATTGTTTTTTTTGTTTTTTTTTTTTTTAAAAAAAATTAACTGTGGAATCTTTTTTAAAATGAAATTATGTTTTTGGATTTTTATTTTGAATATTTGAGGTCTGAATACACACACAATGCAACCTTTTGTAATTGCTGTGATAGTTTGGTATTTGAAGAAAGGGTGGTCTCCTTTTCTGATCTTTAATTCCTGGATAGGCAATAAATAATAATGTGTTTATATTCATACATTTATGCTCATAAATATATTCAAGAACATAAACACACAACTGGCTAGCAAAATATTCTATCTTCAAAGTTGTTTAATGCTCATTTTAGTTTGCTTCATATCATTTAATCAGTAAGTTTTATCTAACTATACATATGTATTGTATATTAATAAATTATAATTTATTTTTATATGAATTTTTTTTTATTTTTAACATCATTTTGGTACTTCAATCCACATTGTTATTGGCATATTAAAGTGAATGGATATAATTTATATATGTTTATTAATTTTCCTTATGATTTTAAAATAAATTGAATGAAATTAATGCCTTATAAAATTCTGATTAATAATAAATTTATATATTTGCTCATACAATAAAAATAAAATTATATTTGTTTCTAAATATTATAGAGAAGATGAGGGGTTTGTTAGAGGTTTGTCTGTAACTGCACGTTACATTAGTTTTTAAGACCCCCCCCCCCCAAGCACTTATATATACACACAGAAGCATTTTTGTTAATAGAACCAAAATATATTTATGGAGTATAAGATTTGAAATACGGGTATTCTTTTACCTGGAACTTAATTGTAAAATCCCTTATATTTATGGAGTATAAATGTCTGAAAATACATATCCCTTAATAGGATTATGTTAAATTTTTAAAAGATTTAAACACTCTTATAATTATACTTATTAGTCAATTTATATATATATTTGCAATTGATTATTATTTTTTGATTGATTGATTGATTGATTGGGAGTATTACATTAAAGTGTACTAATTTGTAATGAAAGTTTGGGATAGTGAGATGTTAACATAAATTAAAGATATGAAGCAAATAAAACATATTTTATGTATTAGCATGATAATATGTAATACTCATTGCTTTTAAACCATTTATTAAGAGTTTAAATATGTAAATATGATGTGATAAATAGAATGGTATACTACTGGCACTAAAATATATATCATGTTCAGACACATAAATTTCTGCATATTGCAACTTTGTATTTATTTACAAAAGTTTTTATTACAAAGATGTATATATATTATAAATTAAATCCATCACGCAAAGTTTACTTTGTTTCAAGACTTGGATGCTTTATCAGTATATAAGCTTCAGATTTATTATTGTCTGTATGTATAGGTATAAATATATCTTTAATTCTTTTACACAGTTTTTCATTTTATATTTAAACCCACCCTTTATATTATTTTTTCTTCCTTTTTGTTTATTTTTATACATATGCCTTTTCTTTTTATCATATTCTGAAATGTTTAGATTTTGTCAAAAATGTAAGTTCTTTGCTGGTGTGCATTAATAAAATTGAAGAAAAAAAAATTGAACTTTTTGTTTGTGTGTATGTGCATGTTGTTTATTAAAATTCATACTTGTTTATTGATCATTCACTTCATTAAAATAACACAACATATATATATATATTCTGCTAAAAGAGTAATAAAATATTTAACACCTAATTCTAATCTATGTCAAGTATTTAAAATTAAATTATAATTGAAACTTTCTAAGAACTTTGCTCCAGCATTGTTATATTTGGAAGTCGAATCTAAAGTAAATGGTATACAATGCAAAAATTAAGAATTTGCCTAGTATCTCACAAAGTCTAACCTTTTAGTGTTACATATATATATATATTTTTAAGTCATGACGTATCTCAGCAAAAGAGATCTCAAATCATTGTATTTATAGAATATTAAGGATTAAAAGAAGCTGCAGCAAAATTTAATGACTTCATAACATGGAGTGCTAATACAGAATTGTGTTAACAGACTTAAAACATGATCTACGCATAGATCTTAGAGGACATCAGTTAATAATAATAAAACAGCACTATGTTTACTTGTAGCAAGTGTTCCAAAAAGACAATGCATCTGTGCATTTTGGATCATTACTTCTGTTGCCATTAACTGTACTTTCGTATTGAGAATTATAATGGACACTGAATAAGTTCTTTAAATAAAAAAAACCTTTACTTTTCTCTTTTTTTTAAAAAAAAAATTTCTTCTATGGATGACCTAACAACTCATTTTAAGATTGAAGTATTTCACTACTTATATTTGTTACTCTTTTCTTGGGAAAATGTAGAATTCCCCCTTCATTGACATGGAATCTATCCATCAAGGTAATGATTGATACAACTAACACCTTAGTTGTTCTTGTTTTACTACCTCAAAATATTAAACTAGCAATTTTATTTTTAAAAAGTTAGTGAATTTACAGTTGTAATATGCTGATAATCTATATTTTCAAGAGGTCATAGTAACATGTAGTCAGAAAAGTATTTTACATTTTCTGATATCTTGTATTGCCTATTAGGCAAGGTAATTAAAACTTGCAGCAGTTAATGAATTAATACTTGAAAAATGTCTGTCAAGCATTGTTAGCCGCAGCTACCTTGCAAGCAAGCAGTTGGTTGCAGACAGTTGTTGCGGTTTCCCCTCCCGGCTGATGCTATGACATATGGAGAAAAAAAAGTCTTAGTATGTTTAATGATAAATGAATGTATTTATAAAGAGTCACCTCTGTTCTTTTATCTTACTATTTTAAATCAGTATAAGATCAAATCATCATGCTGTCTTCACTCATGTGATAATGAAATTATGTATATGTACAATAACAGTTTTCACTTTTTAATTAATCACAGCAATTCTGACTCCAATTTTTTTGTGTGGGCACAAGATCTTAATGCTGAGAAAGTAACCTTAGTACAATCAATAACGAATCACTTCAGGAGTTTCAATTCAACAAAAACTTGTGTTTAGGCATGGATATTTAGTAATCTCTGCCAAACATGAAAATAGAAATAGTGATCTAAAAATGACCTGTTTCATTATCTGGCTAGATTGCTGTGGTCACTCACTAAAATGTTGGAAATAATGGTGATGATAATGAAGTGGTAATAGAAATAAGAACTTTTTTTCAATGTACATACATGGAATATATGAATTTTTGTTTGAAGATAATTCCTCAAGATCTGAATAAAAAATAGCACTTATACCTAAGGAACTATCAAGATTTAAGGTTGATCTAACTATATTTAATGAAATTCATTTTCAAGGGTTTTTTTTTTTTTGTTTTTTGAAAGGGCAGATCAAGTAAAGGAAGCCTCCATTCTAATTTTTGAATTCCCAGATTTGTCAATAAAAGGTTAATAGTAATTAAAACCAAGTAGTGAGTTCACAAAAAGAAAGCTTTTATTTCTTGTTTGGCAGTTTTATTAAATAAGTACTATTAAAAGATCTTATATATATATATTATTTGTTGGTAGAAACAGTAATCTTTAGACCAAAATTATTGGAAATAATGGTATTGTCACAGCATTCAAATGATTTGCTGTTATTAAATTTTTTGTAGAAAATTGTATATCATGAATACTTAGGTTGCAAAGAAAAATTCCTGTAAAGAAACTTGAGTATATCCACACTCAAAACAATGATATCTAATGGTTTACATTATAGTTAAGAGAATGCAAAAGAAGTTTATCACAAGCAATTATGGTTAAAATGCACCAAAAAGGAGGTTCTAATTCAAATATATTGGTAAGAAATTTGTTCATTCGGAATAATGTACTAAAGTAATTTTCAAAAACTATTAGACACTGAAATTATCAATTTAAATTTTTAATGTCATGTTTCTAAGATAGAAGTCCGTGAAGTAATATATATTAATTGCTTTATTAAAAAAAAGAATCCTGACTGTTAGTCTAAGGTTATATTAGTGACTGATTAAAGTATATATTATTTCCCATTTGGGAGAATAATAATTTGAATGTGGACTTCAGTTTATCGCCTGCAAAGGTGTTATAATTATTCACTGTTTGTGATCATTTGTTTTTGATTTACCAAAAAATATAAATTCTATTAAATTTTGATCACTATATGAATAGTAATCAGAATTGAGATGGTAGATATATCCTACCTTATTTGGTTTAGATGAAAATTTTTAGCTTGTTGGAGTTAAATTATCTTTTTGTAATGTTAAAAATGGAAAAGCTGTAAATACTAATGAGAATCCTGTAGAAAATGTTATTAGCTTCAGTTTTTTTTCCTTTGAATTAAGGATGCTTCTAATCTATAAAAATTAAGGCATAGAAATGGCTTTTGTACTTATGGAATATCATCTACAGCAGTAGTATATTTTATTGAATAGGTTGCTTTCATTTATGGTGAATGATTACAAGAATCTTAGTGTAGTTTTAGAGAATCACAAAGCATTGAAGATAGGTTTTTGTTGTTAGGTAAATTTGAGAAAAGATCTTATTTATATATGCTTTTATTCATTAAAATTTGACTCTATGTAAAAGATTTTTGTGATATTTAAAATTAACTGGTTTGCATAAATTTAAGTATAAAACTTACATGATGAAATGAAAGGAAGCATTAGTAAGATTAATAGAAAATCTTAGAATTATATGAAATGAAAATAAATAAGAATGAGTACTTTTATTTTTTTATTTTCATGAATGATCTTGGAACAGTTTATGGGTATGCATGAAAGAGGCTTCAAGATGTGTATAGATTTGATTGTTGACATTAAATTTGAACCAATTAAAAGCAAAAACTTCATTTTTCCTGGCTTCCAAGAGTTGCACTGTGGCGATAATTATACTATTATCATTTCAAAAATTAATTAATATTTATTAAGTGATGAACTTTTTTTATATGCATGGTTATCAGTTTAAGATTGTGAATCGTAATAGTTTTTTAATTAAAATGTGAAATGAATGTTAAGATGCAACACAAATTTCAATGTGCTTGCTAATGAAGTTAGAATATTTTGTTATAGTTATGTAATTGCTATAACTAAATTAGATGTATATATATAACTTATTTTGCTCAATTTGTTGTACGAAAGTGGGATCTGGACCTATTAGCATAAAGGCCTTAGAAAAATTTTATTTAAGGATTTTTCTAAAAAAAATTGAAAGCTACAGTGGTAAATTAGATCATAAAAAATATCTTCAACTTGAGCTAGAAATGAATTACTATTGTAAAAATATGTTTATTGAATTAGGTATATAAAACGAATGAATGATAATAGATTTGTTAAAAATTTAATGTTGAATTTGATCATGATTTTCATGGGAAAGGCAGATGTTGAAAGAGAACTTCCAACAATTTTCATTGAAAGAGCAGATATTTACATTATGAAAACCAAAGAAGTCCAATATTAATTGTTTGAGAATATATGGCAGAGGATTAGAATACAATGAATATCATTAGCAAAATGTTGAAATCTTTTAAAGGGTAAAAATTATTGCAGAAATTAAATGCATCCCAAGTTGTCATATGGATTAACTAAATGAACCAATGGGTGATAATGTGAATATCATTAATAATTTCTTTACAAATTGGTTTGTAAAGTTACCACATAACTTATATTTAATGTATTTGTTTTTGTCTTTTCTATCTTTATCTTTTGTTTGGCCTGAACTTTGCTTTGTGGGTGTTATTGCATTTTGGAAATATACTTTAGATATCTGGCACAGAAGTGGAATTACATACACAACTTTTTAAAATCACAATTCTAAGGACTTCATAAGAAATATATGAGAGGACTGGTTTGAGTTAAAATAATGTCAAGTTACTGATACTTAATTAGATCTTGGAGCATAATTTAATCTAATAGAACTGATGTGATTGTTAAACACTGCTTACTAATGGGACAATAAACATGAAGGTTTGTCACCAAAAACAGTCAAAATTTTATATCAGTATAATTTATTAAAAGTACAAGCAGAAATTTGCATTAAGTTTTCTTTTCAAAGTACCTGACATCTGATATGTGTGCCAAGGCTGTTTATCATGAGAAAAAAATCTAGACAGTATTTAATTGGATTCATGAAATATAAATGTCTTTTTATCTTCACTTTTTTTACCACTGAATAGTTTGGTAATCACCAAAAGAACTTTGTCAAATAAATTTCGACGTCAAGTATATTGTTTCTCATTGTTCAATCAATGCTGTGCACTGCTGTATGTTGTCTTGACTCTCTAAGACTGTCATATTCTGAATTTGATTCTTGTTCATCTATATCTGCTGATGGCTTTACTTCTGTGGCTAAACTCAAATACTACCTGTAAATTATAATATATATATATATATGAATATATAAGTACAGACTTAATGCTATGTATTATCTCATTTCTCCTCAGTGCTAGAAATAGATTTGTTTAATCCAATGCAATGTCTCACATTGAACGGTGATCCATTGGCAGTGTCTTTGCATCTAGGCTGAATCTTCTGATCTGCTTATGCAATAGTTAGCTTGTACAACATATTTAGGGCCTGACTATGTATCCATAGCATATATTCTGTCCTGACATGTTAACTGCTGCCTGCTATAAATGCCACGGTCCTTATGTGTCCTGCTTGCTGTTTTTTTCTGCATCCTATAAGCATTCCATTGTACATTCTTTAATATATCTTTTATTACAGAGTATTTATAGTCTATGATTTAGTAGACATATCCACTATTTCCTTTCATTATTAATTGCAGCTACTGATTTTGCCTCGGATAAATTTATTAACATGCCTTTCTTATTTCCATTTTATTGGGATTATTAGTGAAACCTTATCTTTTATAACATTCCTCCCCTCTGGGTTTGAATTTGTAGCTTAATTTTCTTCATCAACATTAGATATTGGATTAAAACAGGCAAAACTAACTATACATATTGCCACTTACTGCAAGCTAGAGTAATCAATGGAGGCCAGAAAGCTTGTGCATAAAATCCCCATCTAGTGCCTACTCATCCAACATCCCCAGACCAGTTTCTGGCTTGTGGTCTGGGGATGTTGGATGAGTAGGCACTAGATGGGGATTTTATGCACAAGTCTTCTGGCATCCATTGATTACTCTAGCTTGCAGTGAGTGGCAATACGTTTTGTGAGTTTTGCCTATTTTAATAACAGTTATAAGCAAGGATAAGAAATGGTGACCATGTGATGTATTTAAAACAGTTTTTAAAATATTTGGGTTATCTACAGATTCTTTTTGGCCTCTGGCTAATTTGGCTTTGCTCTGTTTTTAACTCTCTATTTCCTAAGTTATTCTGATTATCTTCTCTATTAATATGAAATAGTTGTGTGGCCTTGTTTTAAATAAATTATTGGTATCTTTTCATAATTAGTCTTGATGCCCTCACTGAATTTTTTGTCTTTATTACAACTGTGTTTTTGTTCCATTATTACTGCAGGAATCCATTTGTTTTCAGGATATGTTAGACTTAGTACGTTATTGCCTTTTTTTATCTTAAATTCTGTATTTTTCTCCCAAACAATTCACTTGTAGATTTTTCCATTGCAGTAGATGGAATTACATGTTGATGGGACAATACTCTGTTCAATTGCACTTTCTTTACTTCCTTAATATCTTTTTTTTTTTTTTGATTAGTCCATTATTTTATGTTTGGAATGGAGGAGTCATTTCTCTCACAAATTTTTTTTAATTAACTAGTTGAAAATGCTATTCGATTGTCAGAGACAACTCTCGAATGCTGAAAATTGCAAGTATGATATTAGAGTATGAGTATTTAGTTTACTATGTATATTTATAACTATTTAGTATATGCTTGTCTTAAATTTCTAGAAATCATTTATTTTTTCAAAGATCTGCATGCTCTTAAGTGTATTGTTTGGTATGGTCTTGCACCATTTGGCCAAGTCACATTGCTAGCTTTGGGTGTTAATTTAAACCATAATTTATACTTATGGCATTGCTAAATATATTTCTCTATTTCTGGCCATCCCACATATGATCAAAGTAGCATTTTCATCTTGACTATCCCTAAAGATCCACTATGTAATAACTAACTTTTGCTCTGTCCTGAGGTGGAATCATTATTTTTTGATTCCAATGCGATGCAATTTCCCTGCATTGATAATTTCTTTTGTCTCTGCCGAATTGGCTCTTGCACTACTGATGACCTGGATATTGGCCATCCTTTGCAAAACCATTTTTGTAGAATTCTATACCCCCCATAATTTTTTGTCCGATTTGCAATGATAAGGCTATTAATAAATTCACAATTTGTTAAGTCTACATATTTATAGCTGATTCTTTCCTATCTATAACTTCTGAAGCACCTGGAGATCTACTTATGTAATCCTTTGTGCATCATCCACTCCAAGCATTCAACTGTTTCATCATCAACCAGTAACTGTAGGTATGCCTGCCTGAGATCTATCTTTGTAAAAAATTTCCTTTTGCTAATGTCACTAATATTTGTTTAATGGATGGAGGGGTAGTTTTCAGGGAACAATGTTTCATTAATAGTACACCTATAGTCTGAACATAATCTAATATTGCCATTTTCTTTTATTATTGGCACAATGGAAATTGTCCATTCAGAACTCTATACATTCTATTACCTCTTCTTCAATTTCTCTAATATTTGAGTCACTTTATCCCTGATTGCAAGGGAATCTCTCTCACGATGATAATTATATTATAACTGGAGATCTCTTTAAATTTGCTTAAACCTGCTTTACCCCTAGGTAATCCCTTTTATAAATTTTAATGCCTATGGCATTATTAACAATTTTGTTTATAGTACTAGAGCATAATCTAGAGATTTGAATCAGTTTTTACCAAGAAGATTACGGTGATCTTCCATTGTTACCAGAAGTGATAATTGAGCTATAAATGTTCTCTTTTGATATTAACCTTAGCTTGTCCTGACAAGTGATCAGAACTAAGTTTATTTTTTTATTCTTAGTTATCTTTTTCCAGCACTTATTTGAAACTAAAGTTACTGCAGATCCTGAAGCTATTTATACTTTATCTAGAACACCATTAATTTTTTATCATATCCTCAAAAACTGATGTTACTTTTTTTATTTCTTACAGTATTCATATTAAACTTATATTTTAAATCTTTATAACTCTTTCCTTGTTTTATTTTTATTACTTTCTCAACTTGCTTTACTTATTTATATTCGAGTCCCATGTAGACCATTATGCACTCCCATGTCTTTTTAATATTTTGCATGCTATTTTATTGTGTTTCTGTTTTTTACAGCGAACACAAATGCTCTCTTCGAATCTACACTTGTCCTTATTATGATTACCATTACATCTAAACCACAGATAGTTTGTGAAGATTTTATTCTTATCCTTTTACGCTATTGACTGATACTGCTTTGTGGATTTTACTTCCTGACTTCTGCCAACTATTACTGACAATTGTGAGGATGCCTCATCATTTAGTTCACTAAAACTCACTATGCCAAATATTGAATTATCTTCTAATAGTATTAGGTGTTGGTTGCCATGCCATAAACGAATCTGCCTTATAACACCTCATTTAAGAAAGTACCAAAATCACATTTGTTTGTCTAATTTTTTTAGTTCTGCTCTATATTCTATCACTGTCTTATTTTCTAATTAGTTGCAAAAATAAAGTTTGTATCTCTTCATAATTGTGATTGGCCTCAGCAAAATATACTGATCTAGATTTCTATACCTTTCTCAAATGTCTGTTATTTTTATGATGGCAACCTGAGCTAAAATTCTATACATGATTGCTCCATACAAACTGATAAATGCTGCCAATCTTAAATCTGACTAAATCTCATTTGCAATAATTAAAAAAATTTAAATCTATGTACTATTTCATAACTCATGTTGACTCAGATTAAATTCTTCTATACTACATTTATTAACCGTTCTAACTTCCTAGCCTAATAAAAAAAATATCTTTATTGTAGCAACCTTTCCTCCTGACTTGTTTTTTGATACAGCTGGACTTAGTTTGGTTTTTTGTTCTCTGGATCTGATCTTGTCACTCTAGGTTTGTCATTCTAATGGGCTCCTTTCATTGACTGTGCCAGTCTGTTGTGTTCTGAGACTTATGTAATACAAACTCAGTTATAATTTTAACACATTTATTCCTCATAATTATCCAACCTTAATCTCTTTTCATATACTAATGTAGACTCTAGACAAGCTGTCTAGTACAGTTGGAAGAGCCATTTAACAAACTCAAGGCAAGCTGTCCAGTACACCCAGAAGAGTTAAGACTAGAACTTACAAGGCAAGCTTATATACAGCGGGAAGTGAGTCATCATTCGAGTTATATGTCAAATTGTATTTATTGATTGTATAATACTATGTATATTCTAATAAATTGTACATATTAAATTGTGTTCATATTTTTTGATATTGTTCGTTTGAGTCTGAACACTGCAATTCAGCCAAACACAACAGATTTGGCACAGTTGACAGGATACAGATTTGGCACAGTTTGACAAAAGTATAGAGTAGATACGCAAGTGCACATTTAAAGACATTTGTCATATTAAAATCATTATTCTGCCCAAACGTACAACAGATTTGGCATAGTCGGACAAAAGAAAAGAATATTTTTCCCCATTAACTGGGAGAAAAAACTATTTTTGCCCATGTTAGGAAAAATATATTAAAACGTGAATAGCAGTTAAAGACATATCAAATCACCATTCTGTCTGAATAAAAATCAGATTCGGCAGTTCGGAAAAAATATACGCGAGTGCAAAATAAACTCATCATATTCACAAATCGGACATAAAATATATCACTTAGATCTGCCCTAATGAAAAACTGTGTAATTTCGTAATATTAATTAAGCGCAAACGTTATAGGCATGTTAATAAAAAAATCTTAAACCAATCACGAGAACATCACTTATAATAAAGCAACAGAAGCTCTGCCTAGTGGATTGTTAACTTCATTGAGATAGTTACAAACAGTAGCTGTCAAAATTTAAAATTACAAGTGGTAGCTCACAAAAATCGGGACTTTGTTTCTCTTAAGAAGAAATGAGACAAAGTTAAAGTATCATTAATTCTATTGACTCTGTGGAAACTCTTGATCCAGCCCATCCTGTGCATTGTTCAAGCTATAAAAAGCTATTAATATTTTACCTACAGGCTAAGCAGATCAATAAGACTGAATTAAAACTAGCCACAGTAATGACAATAATCGGACCTCAGACTTACGAGATTCTGAGATCACAATCGATATCAGAAAAGCTGTCTGATCTAGATTTTAGCAAAACAATAGTGATAGAGATTATTTCCCCCCAAAACCTTTGACAATAATGCAGAGATATTTCAATCTCAGCATTCAAGAGCAGGCAGAAAAAACTAGAGAGTTTGCAATGCGAATCCAGATATTGGCATTAAAGTGTGATCGTTTTATTTGCGGCATAAACGATCATAACTCAAACTATTAATGATTTCGGATTTATACTTTGAAACAGCTATGGCCCAAGCAGAATAAATATCTAGTGAGGCAAAACGATTCAAAAAATATTACTAAGAACGATGTGCAAAAAATCGAGCTAAACACTGGGTCAATCAAACGCAGCCAGTTCAGATAATTCAATAACAATGGGTATAAAGCATTGATATAGATGCAATAAACAAATACACACTCATACAGAATGTCTGCACCACTATACAACATGCATGCTTTGCAAGCAAGTCGGATATACAAAGGCTGCATTTCTGAAATTAAAGAGACGGTTGATATGAGAATGGAAAAAGCCATTCCAAAAAACAGTAAAGGCAACTATAAAAAAGTAAACAAGTTGCCTGCCTGTATAAATCATATTAAAGACAATCATTATAGACAGAACTTGGCACAGGATCTGCAGTGTCTATTGTTTCAAAAAAGATCAGGGCTATCATTAATAAGAATAATGAATATAAGCTGCATTCTAGCAGCTTGTCAATCGCAGACTATCAGGGAAATTAAAACTGATGGGCCAAACAACAGTCAAAATTATTATGCCTAATAAGTCTATATACCTACCATTTGTAGTGGCATCAGGTAATCATAATGTTTTATTACACTGCGACTGGTTCAGTCACTTAGGCTTTGCAGTGAAAAAAGTGAACCAGCTCATAATATGCAAAATTAATCAAAACATGCCAGCAAAGGACAAAACGGCTGTGGCTTAAACATAGCATAATCTGTCAACCCTAAAACCTGATCCAAACTGCAGTAAAAAAGCAAAAGATAATGTAAATATGCAATACATATTCAGATGCTATGCAGATTATACAATGTTTTCACAAAATGATACCAGCAGTGCTTACACAACTGAAAGGACTTCACTGTAGTAGTTCAAACAGCAGATGGGTATCTTTGACCTTGCCTTCAGAAGTGGACTAGTCCAGATTCCTTGCTTATTGATCTGGTAATAAATAGCCTTTTTGGAGGCAAGCCATAGAACATCTGTCTAAACTAAACAACAGTGGATGCTCTTAGGGGAGAGAATGTTTGTCTACCTGAACAACTGAATGTGCTTTTCATTGAAACCACTTCCAACACCGAAAGTGTTTTTACTATATTCACTACCAAATCATCTACACAGTGAGGCAAGTACAGGATAGGACTGGAAGCTGTTATAACTGGCAGAATCGAGGCAGAGTCATTTAACAAATTCAAGGCAAGCTGTCCAGTACAGGTGGAAGAGTTAAAATCAAAACTCATGAGGTAAACTAATATATACAGCTGGAAGTGAGTCCAGTCATTCGGCATGACCCGCTCATTATTGCCTAAGTAATATGTCAAATTGTATTTATTGATTGTATAATATGTATATATTTTTTTCTAATAAATTATACATATTAAATTGTGAGTGTTCATATTTTTTGACATTATTGTTCATTTGAGTCAGGACACTGCAATTCAGCCAAACACATCAGTTATATAACAAATGTTTAAATGATAAAGATGTACTAGTGCTTGGAAACAATGCAGTATTAATATTAATTTTTTTTTTAAAGTTGATAAAGAAGATATTAGAAATTACATACCTATCAGCCTTTTAACAGTTTTATACAAAATTTGTACCAAGATAATTACAACTCGTCTACAAAGAACATTGGATTTCAACCAACCAAAAGAACAAGCTGGATTTAAGTGGTTTTAGTACAGTAGTATATCATATCCAGAGAAGTTATAGAAAGGCCAATGAATATAAGTTGCGATCGTACTTTGGATTTATAGATTATGAAAAGGCATTTGATTTTATAAACATTTCTTCAGTGATTAAAGCATTGGGTCATCAACATATGCACTCAGGAAACTTATATTCTGAAGAATATGTATAAAAATGCAACAGTAGTAATTACATTACATAATCATACTAGGAAGGTTAACATTGAGAAGGATGTAAAACAGGGTGACTCCATATCTCCAAAACTTTTTACAGTACTGCTGCAAGAAATGTTTTGTGAATAGAAATAGGAAGCTAAAATACTAAAAGTAAATGGAGATTATTTTAATCGTTTAGATTTTTTGCAAATAATGATTTAGAGTTTCAGGAAATGCTGCAGGAGTTATCAGATGAAAATAAGAAATAACTAAAAATAAATGTTAAAAAAAAACTAAAGTAATGTTCAGTGATTTTTTTCAAAAGATGTAAATAAATATTTATTATGATGAGTTAGAAGTTAACTATGAATAAACTTGGTCAGGTTATTGCTATAGATGGAAACATAATGGAAGAAATTAATCACAGAATTAAATCTTGGAGTACTTTTGGTAGAAATAACTTAATACTAAAAAGAAATGTGCTTGAAAAGGAAAGTTTTTAATGTTCTATCAATTCTTACTTATGGATCTGAAACTTGGACACTTAATAGGAGAGCAATGCAGAGACTTCATACCATTCAAAGAAGTATGGAGAGATGCATGTTAGGATTAACTAGAAATACAAAATGCAATATATGGGTAAGAGAACACATTATTGACATCATTGAAAGAAAAGACAAGTGGAGTTGGGCTAAACATATTGCTAGATGAGGTGATGACAGATGGACACTTGAAATCTTAATCTGGATTCCAAGAGATTGTAAAGGACCTAGAAATAGACCACATGTGAGATGGATGAAATAAAGTGTACAGGGATGATGTGAAGAGAGGCTAGAGATTGGAGATGGATTGAACTTGGAGGGACCATCTTACAGTGGATTGATAATGGTTGATGATCATAAATATGCTAGTGATGTAAAAAATGTAGAACATTTGTTATTGGAATGGAATATGTTTAAAAATGATAGAAAACATTGTCTAAGTTATATGTATACTGAAAGGAAAAATTTTAAGTAATGAAGAGACAAATATACTGGAATAGAAAATAAAGATCTGACTGTATTTTTTTAGAAAGTAAAGATCTGACTGTATTTTTTTAAAAATTGAAAAACGAAAGAAATATTTAATTAAAATTGTGGAGAAAATAAAAATGATTTTTAAAAAATTTATATGAAAGGGAAAAAAATATGTTAATAGATTTAAAAGTGATTTATTTTGAATTTACTAAATGTGACTTGCATTCTTATGACACCCTCTCCCTGCCTTCATTTAATTTGTCTTTAATAAACTTTATTTTAAGTTGAACTAAAATATAATAGAGATATAAAAAAAACTATATTAAATGCTTTTATAGACTGCACTAAAAAGAAAATGATTATTTCTTCACCCTCAATTAGAGTTTTTAGATTTAACTTGAAATAAAAGCATTTAATATATATATTATTTTTAATGTTTAGTATTGGCACAGTGATTGAAAATGTAAAACTATATTGTACATTAAATTGGCTGGACACTTATAGTTTATATATATATATATCATTAGAACTTGATATAAAAATAGGGATTGATTTAATTTCTGGACATAAGAAATATTTAATGACTTGTATACAAAAAATATGTATATACTAAATATATATATTGTATGTGTACATAATTATATATGTATAATAAATCAGTAAATAAGTTTTTACCAAAAATTGTTTGACAGTTTAATTCTATTTTAAAACAGTTTTAAAAAAATTTCTAAAGAAAATTGCAAATTTACCTTTTTGCTAGATGTTTTAAATAATGCAGTTTTCTATTTAAGCTGTTTTTTTTTTAAAAAACAACAACAAACAATTGTTTTAAAATTAAAATAAAAACTATAAAATAAGATACTAAGTGTGTTGTAATGATACAGAAAATTTGTTGGGTTACCTGGAGTGATTGCATTCATCACCATCAACCCCAAGTCAACAAAATATTAAATGTAAATTTAATATTAATGTAAAGTAATGAATATGAATTAATATAAAAAGAATGAAAAATGAGCATGAGATTACTGTGAGAGATTAACATAGCTAACTATATTAAATATAAGTATGCTAATGATAAGTTCACCAGCATTACCCAAAAGTAATATTCATTCATCATCATGAATGATTTACAATAAAAGTAAATCATTCTGGTAATTGGAATTAAAATGGGTCTACTAAAGACCAGGTTAATTATTTAGCTATTGCCAGCTTAAGGCAGATTATTTAAACTTTAATTTGGATGCACAAACTTAAGTGCTAATCCATCAGTATATATAAAATAAAAACAATGCTGGGATGATAAAACATGCTGATCATCATCAATGCTCTGGTCACTTAGTATCATTAACATACTGGCCAACTCTAAACTTAATTTTTAAATAAATACTAAGCTAAATAAAATGTAGTTCATGAGCTTTAAACGATATTCCCTTCGCACCAATCCAGGGTCATCATCAACTGGATGCCCCTAAACAATAATATAATCCCCTTTTATATAACAATTATGCATGAATCTAGCTCAGAAAACACAAGCTCTGTAACTTATTATGAGCAAGAGATAATGCAACATATAATATTCTAACACTATTTAAAATTAAGTTCACTGGAATAATTTTAACAGTGAAATATCAGTTTATTAATAACAATAAAAAATGAAATTAAGGTCTGCAGAATACGAATAGTCTTCTGATTTTGATTAATATACAAAAAATATGCTATCACATTGTGATTTTGAATTGTCATATAGTAGTAAAAAATTATTAGTTTTTACACATATATCTCTATGTGACATGCATTGACATATGTACTCGGACATGCAGTATAATTTATGAGCATATTTGGATTGTCATAAAATAAAAAAATGAGCTCACATTTTGATTAACAAATACTTCATAATGGGTTTACATAAAACACATATGTATCCGCACATATATGTGCAATATAATAATTTAGTAACATTTGAATTGTCATAGCCTATAAATGAAATTATTTTCTTTTATTTTACTACATAATGACTGATTTTACATATATGTTTGTGTGCATAAAAATGTATGTTGAAGTATACATAAAATTCATAAAAAAAAATTTTTTTAAAAATGTAGGTTAATTATAAATGTCTTTAAAAAATACTCCAGCAAGTTTCTTTATTTTCCAATCTAGAAATACTTTTGGGAATCTATGAATCAATTCTTTACTTTTAGATTTTTAATTCAAGCAAAAATTATTTACTTGTACTTTTAAATTATAGATTTTAAATGTCATTTCTTTCAATAAATGATTTAAAATAATATTTCTATATATATCACTACTCACTATCTGTGCTTTATATATATATGTGTGTGTGTTTATTTGTGCTCTGCATATAGATAAATCAGCATATGTAAAAACTTAATTCTTCAGCAAGCTGATGGATTCTCTGGGTAAGTTGGTTCCATCTAAACAGTAGATTGGTTTCTTGTCATTTTCAGGAAAGGTATAATTCAGGTAACTTCTGAAGTTCAATCAACTACACTTAGTCTAAGATTCTATAGACTTTAGGCAAGTTAGCTGTTTTTTTCCACATTAGGGCTATGAAACACTGGATGTTAACCCTTTTCTTCCATGTCAATCAAATTCCACCATAATGAACTATGGAGCAACTGCTAGACTTGCCCTCCCTACACTCTCACAGTTTCATGGTAGTTTCTGTCATAATTGGTCCAACTCTTAAGAATTACCAAGAACCACTTGAGAACTACTCTCCAACCTTTTTGCAACCCTTTTATAGTTAGGGTGTAGAAAAAAAATACATTAGTTAAAAATGTTTTTCTTATTTTGATTGAAAAAAGTTAATGACCCTTCAATTCACTTTAATCCTTTGAAAAACTATTTAGTGGCATTTTATCAAAACATGTTATATAAGCTTTAGTTTAAAAAAATATTTCTAAAATAGATAGTGGAATTTTATAATTTCCAGGATATCTATTGTAACATAAAAACATGCTTGTTTTAATTTCAAAATCAGATTTAATAAAATATTAATTAGCCCTTTTTTTAAATGTTTAATTTATAATAAAAAAAATTAATTCAAAATTATTTACTCTTTACTGATATTCCAGTGTGATGTAGAAATATCTACAAAAAAATTTGTCTGTGTTTATTTCTACTTTTCCTTTCAACTATATATATGTATGTGTGTGTGTACATGCACAACCATGTTGTATGCCATGAAACCTGTAATGGTTTCAGTATATATATACATTAAGAGTTTAACATAGTCTTTAAATTAAATTGAAAGAAAAAAATTTAAACTCCTCTTGTGATCAATATTATTAACACAAATGGAAATACTAAGAATAATTGTTAAGTGCAATAAGGGAAATTATTGAATATTTTCCCCATCCTCTGTTTAATATCAATCAAACTAGTTGACATATTAAAAAGGTGTTTCAATGAATTAGGTGATAACTTAATTATATATCAATTTTCATGCAATTCTATTGAATTTAAATATATTAAATTTCAATTTTAAAATTCAATTCTAACTTGAAAAAGATCAAAAGTTAACAAACAAACAGATTTTCCAAAATTAATAAAAGCATTAAAAAAATCAAATATGAAAAATTAATTTAGACATATAAAAATCATTGTCAAAATAATCTTGATGAATTGTTTTTTCACTGGGCATTTGAAATTAACTGGAAACAAATAATAAATAAAAAACTAATAGTAATACTTCACCTACCATTAAGGGATTATTAAAGAGAAATGTTTTATTTGAGGCTAATAATATTATAATCAATTTAAAATTTACTATTTTTGATACTCAATTTCTGCAGAAACCTTATATAGACTTCATTAGAACTTTGTTTCAAATTATATTTAGTCAGATGTTTCTAATATTTTTATTAAAACTGGGATGTATTTAATAGATATACAATGTTGAAGGTAACAATAGATATTTGTCTGGAGATTTGAATCTCATTATATATAGCCAAAAAAATCAAGAATAAAAAATATGAGACAGTTGATTTAATTTAAGCAGTATAGATATAAAAAAAGTTTTGTAATAATATGTAAGGCAGGGGTCCCCAACCTTTTTGCACTTAAGAGTACATTCTATAATACTGGCCAGGTGGCAGGCACCATTTCTTTTTTCAATGTAAATTTATAGTTGGATATTGTTAATAATACACATAATGTACAAAAAAATATTTATTTCAAAAATAAAATTTTAACATATAATTAACATTTATATTTTTACGCTGTAAAAGTATAGTATGCCCTACAATTTGATTACAATATAATACAATAATTTATAAGAAATTTTAAAAATTAAATTTATTTGTATCAGATAAATAATTTTTTATCGTGTTCGGATAGTGGCGGGCACACGTAAAATGGTCTGTGGGCACCATGGTGCCCACAAGCATAGGGTTGGGGACAGATCTAAGGGATCCAGTAAATCTGATTTTATAATATATATTACAAATAAAACTCAAAAGCAAATATATTTAATATGTAGTATTTTCTAAGCTTAGATCATACTGGTGAAATACTTATATGGCTCAGACACCTGAGATATATAACTTTTGTAGAGATTATGGACAAAATTGGAAAAAAAATCTTATTTTATATAATCAATTTATCTGGAGTAAAGTTTTCAGTATTTCCTATGCTTACACAAGCTGTTAAAACAGTAGCATACACTTGTGTCACCCAGTGCAAGCCTTATGTATCAATGGTTTATGTATAAAATCCATATTTAGTGTCTATTCATCCAATATCTTTAAACTAGTTTCTAGCTTGTTGGTTTCATCAGTGAGGAGCCTTGGATCTGAGAACACTGTACCTATATCTTAGGATCTAATGCTACCTTCCAGCAGCCACCTTCTACCTCTTTAATTAACCATAAATCGATGAGCCCAAAATGAAAACAATGATTTTAATCCAAACTCAACACTTTTATAATTATATAGATCTAACCCCAGTTCAGTATCTGTACATTTTGGTGTCTTTAGTTTTTTAAAAAACCATACTGTCATCATAAAGCAGAATTGGTATAAAATCACTAAAACGTCTTATGACCACCACTTCATATGCTTACACAAACTGTTAAAATATTAGCAAATTCCATACAGTAGTGTCACCAAGTACAAGCTTCAGTAATCAATGGATGCAAGAAGGTTTATGCCTAAAATCCCTATTTAGTGCCTGTTCATCCATTGAGGAGTTTTGGCTCTAAGAACACTGCAACCAGATCTTAAGATTTAATGCAATCCTCCAGCAGCTACCTTTTACCTATTTAGTTAGCTATATGAAAACACAATGTCTTCAATCCAAGCTCATTTACTTATAGTCATATAGATCTGAAGTCTGTTCAGTATCTAAATATTTTGGCATCTTTGATTTTTTTTAAAAAACCATAGTCACCATCACTAAAGGCAAGGTTGGTATAAAATGACTAAAACATCACATGATTACCATTTGATGATGACTGTGGTTTTTAAAATAACTAAAGATATTAAAATGAATAGATACTGAACTGGGTTCAGTCTGTATGACTATACAAGTGAATGAGCTTGAATTGAAGATGTTATTGTATTTTCATCTTGGGCTCATAGTTTTATAGTTAACTAAATAGATAAGAGGTTTCTGCTGGACAGTTGCATTAGATTCTAAGAGCTAGGTGCATTACTTTCAGATCCAAAGTTCTTCACTGATGAAAGTCACAAGCTAGAAATTAGTCTGGGGATATCGGATAAGTAGGCACTAGATAGGAATTTTATGCCCAAAATCTTTTTGGTTCCATTGATTACTAAAGTTTGCACTGGGTGGAACTACCATATGGAGAGTTTGCTACTGTATCAAGTTCAATTGAAGATAATTTATTAGATCCAAAAAGATCTAATGTAAAATTATAAATATGTCTTCCCTCTTTAATATAGAAAAATTTCACAGTGTAGAATTCTTTAAGGTTATCCTTACTGACTAATCTCAGACTTTTTCTCTATGATTATTGTTATGATATCAAATCGTTTCAGCTTCATAACTTCCAAATATAATACAGAGAAAAGGCATCATTCAAATGATTTGAATAAACTGATTATAATTCTAAATAGAGATTGTGTCACAAGGATGATAATGGCAGCTAGTGCTAACTATTAGTCAGTAGATTTATAGGAAAAAATATATACCTGAAGCCAATTACATTATAGAAAGTTGTAACTATAAGGGACTTGAACACAGACTTTCAAACTCCCTTCAGTTACCCATTCTATTTCATACAACCAATACACATGACCACACATGTGTAAAAATAAATGATCTCCAGCACTCATTACTTGGTCCAGACCATCTACCAGACATATGTAATCAGTATTCAGTTTACATTAAGATAGCAAATCTTCAAACTTTAATGGACAAGATTCAATCTTATCCATCTTCCAACTCTTTAGCCATCCATACCACTGAAAATCTAATGATGGAACATCCAAATCCTTGTTAATGCCAATATTATTGTCATACCCGTGTTGACTTTAAGACACTCTGACCCTTAGTTATTTTTATTTAGCTTACTGCATATGCTATTATAAAATTCATTAAGACTTGGTGTGACAAGTCTTGTGACAGGTAAAAGAAATTTTGTTTTTTTAACTTTTGACTTGATTATTCAGATTTTTACTATACGAAGGGAGAGAACAAGGTAGACAAAGGATTTAATATAATTCATATAAAAACGAAAGTCATATAAATCTTAATTATACGAAGTTCATTCTCCAACATCTTAGTGGTGAACATTTTTATATGCTTGAATATTTCATTGTGTAAAAAGGTTTTGTAATGCTGACTCTTGGAATTATTATTGTCATTACTTCCATTTAATGCACTAGTTTGTATTAACAAAAAACAATTCTTTCATTCATCTTATTTTTTAGAGATGATTCAAAGTCCGCCAAGAGTGTACCATTATTATTTTAATGATCACCTACTACATTTTTAATTTTTATAATGGATTTCATACATGAATTTTTTTTTATCTTTAATAAATTATGATTAATATATTAAATAATTTTGATGGTATCAGACAATACTGATAAGATATCCAATGCAGGTTTACATAGTATGACTGACTTTAGAACTAAAGGTTTCTAGATTGAAGATCAATCTGTTGCTTCCAGTACTCAAACATCACGTGACTTCTCAAGCAACTATTGGATTATTTTTCTCATCTAAAATTAATTGTTAAATGTCTTCAGAAAAATTCAAACTTTAAGTTTCTCAAATACATGCAACCATTAATTAAAAGTAATTTGAACCCAGACTTTCAAGCTCCCTACAGTCATCCATGCTATCCAATATAGCCAACATACATGACCACATAACATGAAAATGACAAATCTCTAATATATGTATTTCATGTGGAACCATCATCATTAGTTGACCTGGATCATCATCTCTTACACATACATATGATCAATGCTTTTATATGTATGTGTGGGAGGTGATCTGGACCAACTGATGAGTGCTAGTTCAGCATGAAACATGTATATTGGAGATTATTTATCTTTTTCACATGTGAATGATCATGTGTTGGTTAAGGAGCTTGAAAGTTTGGGTTCAAATCCCCTTTAATTACATCTAGCTTAAGTATATATACTATACTTGTATTTCAATATTACATATTCAATCATTAATAATAGCACACGTTTGTATATAATGTAATGGTTTTAATGGAATTATTCTTCTCTCTTCTTCAACTGTTGCAAGCCTGACCAGTGACAATACTAGCATGGGAATGGAAGCTACAATCTTTAGTTTCATGAATGTTGGGTTTAAGGTAATGTTCTAACCAGTGGGGCTTTTAACAGGTTTTGATTAAGAATCCACTATTAAACCTATATCACATCTGACTATATGTTTTGTGAAATCACATATAAACTGTTCTGGAATAGAAAACAAAGATAGAATACCCAAATGTTATAACTACTACCACTTTCTGTTGCTCAGCTAAAGGAATAAAATAGTCACTTTTGCCATTCCCTGACCCATATTGTTTCTTCCATTGATTATCGATGTTTTAGAATCATGTGATTAGTAGATAATATTGATATAACAAATAGGTATTACTTCATTATACTATTAAATGAGTGTGGATGTACATTTCACAAAAGCTTCCAAGAGTAAAAAGCCATTGAGGACATAGTTTTTAGCTAATGAATGGAAAAAAACAAATTTCTTTCATATTAATACAAGAATGTATCAAAAGATAATATTATTTTAGAGAATAGATTTAACAGTTTCACTGATGTTTAAAGAGCTTATTGTCTCTGTATAAAATTAGATCACAATTCTTTAGCTTACCACTGTAATGGTATTTATCAGTAAGAATTTTTTTTTCAACTATTATGAAGTTTTGATTTATTAAATGCTTTTATTTAACTTAGAATATTCTGTAATGGAGATTTAACAGACTTCTATCAAATGTATTTCTTTAAAATTTTATACATATGTTAGAAATTCATTGCAATGAAATATTTCAAGTTGGTCCCTTATTTGATTCCATAAAATAATTATTGGATCAAATTTTGAACATGTTGATATAGGTTAAATAAGTTTTCAGAGATATGCATGAGGAGCTGGTATATTAAAAAAAATTTAAAAAAAAAAAAAGGTTGCACTCAAAAGTATTAACAATACATTAAAATAGAAATAAAAATAAATCTAACTTTCAACTGATTGTAAAAGTTCCTTTTTTATTATTGTAAAATTTCTTTTTTTAAAAAATGCTTTTTTTATAAATATAACATCAGAATTGATTTTTAATATGCTATGAATTTCCCTTAAAATGTACAGCTGCAATAATGCTTTTATTCTTTGTTTTCAATATAAATAATTACAAAATTATCCAATAGTCAAAATAAGAGTCATAGATCACATGACCCTATCTCTTAAGCTTGTAAGTTATAACAATGAGGATTGCCAATTCCTCTACAAGCTTTATGATAAATGCTTAACCAGAGCCAGTACTTAAAATATCTCTGTCAGGAACCCCTTCCCAAACCTCTGACCATGGTTTCGTGCTTTGGCACTCCTCAGAGAGGTGTCAGCCTAGGTTCAGACAGGGGTTCCTGACAGAGATATTTTAAGTGCTGGCTCTGGCTAAGCATTTATCATAAAGCTTGTAGAGGAATTGGCAATCCTCATTGTTTATAAAAATTATCCAAATACTAAGAAATTAAAAATAATACATGTAAAAAATATTTTATAACAAATGTTCTTATTTACTGTGTGAATACTAAATAAGTAAAAATAATATTCATAAGAAGTATTTTATAATCCATTTTTTTATATTTGTGCACTAAAAAGCCATAAAATAACTGTTTCCTTCAACCACAATAGGATTTTTCTGTTTAACTTGAAATATGTGTGATATATCCAGAAATGTATTAATTCAATCACTACATCAAGTGATTGAATTAATTAATTTATGGACACCCACTCTTTTATTTCAAGTTAAATATAAAAATCCCAATTGTGGTTGAAGAAAACAACTTTTTTGACTTTTTAATGAAGAAAATATAAAAACATGAATTATAAAATATTTTTTATGGATATTGTTTAGACCTTAATATATATATTGCAAGTGAACAATATTTTCTTTAATGACATTATTTTAAAAAATCTCATATAAAGAGAATGGATTTGTATTGTTTGATGATGATTGAATAACTAACTGCATTGTGAAAGATTTTTTATTTCAACTTTATTGCTTTAATCTTTAACTAACTATATGTTCATGATTTGATTTTCTAATATTCACAACTTTTGTTTTTCTTTGTCAGCATCCGGAACCTCCTTCATGTTAAGCCTTGACAGAATGTCTATGGTCATCATTATGTTTACATTAACAATAATAAACAGATTTTCTAGCTTTTAGATATAATTCAAATGAAGTTTCAGATAATGTGATTTTTATGGATAATTAAAGCTATTGGTTTTAATCATTCCTTTTTCACATGATATTGTAGAACAGTTGAACCCTAACACTATTTCTTAGATGTGAGTATGATTGCTTAGATACTACAAGGTTAGAATTTTTGACGTAATAAATTTTATAACTATTCAGGGTTTGAATCTTGATGTTTTGCTTTCAATTGCTTTTCTATTTATCATATATTTAGCTGCAAGAATTATTTAAATAGGAAAATTATCTAATATGCTGATTTTTTTATACATGTAATTAGTTATTTACTTTGGTCTTCTTACAGACAAGGCATTCTAGAAAAATTAACTATATTACATCAATAATATGTTTAATTTTACAAAAATGAATAATATAATTGTTTTTTTTTTTGCAAATAGGACTGTTTGTTGTTGAAATTGATTTAACATATGTAGTTGAAAGTTAAATTTGTTATTTACTAATTTCTAGTTGCATTTATATTATTAATGTGGTTTAATTTTTTATTCCAATTTGTGTTAATAATTTTGTGGTCATTAGTCATAATAAAGGACCAATAATGACTTTGACATAACTAGCTTTGTTGATCACACACATGTTGAAAATATAAATAATCACCACTATACATATTTCATCCTAAACCAGCAATCATCAGTTGGTCCAAATTACTATCTCCACCACATATATATATACAATCAGTGCTCAGCTTAAATTAAGATAGTCAATCTTCATACTTTAATGGACAGGCTTCAAACTACTCCAATCCACAACTCTTCAGCCATCCATTTCATTGAAAATCTGATGATGGAACGTTGAAAGCCAACGTTAGTGCCAAGGTTGTCATCCTACCCATGTTGACGTTAGTCATTCTGACCCCTCATGTACAGGAGAATAATCCATTTACATACATATGTGAGGGATGGGCAAACCGTAATTTAATAAAACCAAAACAGTTTTCTTTGAATTAAAATAAGTGTACAAATTAGGTTTTTAAAAAAATATTTTTTTATAAAAAAAAGTAAAGTGGTTATCATTTCTTTTTCAAATTAGAATTGAATTAGCCACAGAATTCCTTCATAGTAAATAAAAAGAATATAATTTCGTTAATGTTACTATTATCAACCCACTCACCCTCTTTTAAAAGACAAAATGGATTAGTCCACATATTTAAAACAGTATACAGTATATAAAAAATAATTAATTAAAACAATGTAACAAATACAGTCGTGTTAGAATGCTGCATGCTCGTTCTTTTAAACAAACATTCTATCCTTAAATCATGATGAAATCATGATTTAAGGATATTTCCAACTCTTAATGGGCAGGCCTTTGGCCCTAAGAACAACATCCATTTTGCCCAAAAGACATAACACCATGTATTTTACTTACAATCAAGTAAGATGATTTTTGTTGTTGATGATGTTATAAATTTATTTGTATATTATATGTATCTAAATTATAGGCGACTTCAAGATTCGTTATTCATGGATAAATATTGTCTTAGGAAACGTTACATTCTTCTATTTGTTTTTAAAACGAAATTTATGACACTCTTTAAAACACAAAACTTTTTAAAATAACTTTTCATTGGAAAGAATCTCTGTTATGCTATGGGATTTTTTAAAGAAATGTTTTATATAAAGCACATATAACATAAAAAGTACTATAATTAGAATTGTTAAGCATTAGCATGGAAATTGGAAGTTTGAGCCAGTTGGGAAAATGGTGTTGTGTGTAAATTGTAACAATGTGATTAAAAAAAAGTATAAATAATAGGGTTCACAAAACTATTAGATATTATTTTATATTAGTAAAAGAACATTAGTTAAATGTTATTAGTTTAATGTTATTATAGCATATCTGTCTAAGTGGCAAACTCTAGAGTTCAAACCCATGGATCTCAGCCCAATCTCTGAATAATAAACCATTTGATCTAAGAACAAACTATATCTTGAAGATATTTTGGTTAAGTTTCAAAGAAGCATAATCATAGGACTAGATATAGTTTGTTAGTTGATATGAAATATTTTAAGTTTGAAGATGAAAGAATAATATGTTAATGATAAATCAGATGGTGATATGAAAGTCTAGAAAGCAAACCTATACTTCTAGTATCCTTCACAGAATATTCAGTAACAAATCATGATATATGATTAACAATTTTCCAAATTCTGCTTAGCACATATCTATCTTCTTTACCAATTATTTTGAAATGATATGATTTCATAATCATTTGTTTACATAGCTGAAAATTATTTAGTAAAATTAGGATTTTCAGATAAATCAGCTCATAATCAACCAAGCTCACTATCTTATCAATACTAATAAGATTTTTATCTAGAAAGTAGTTACCTAACCTGGTGAGCTTTAATTTAGACTTCATTTGATAAAAGTCAGTATTATTCTTATAGCACCCTATTGTCTATTTATTCCAAATACTCTTGAGTTAAAACACACTAGGGTCTTGTTTTCTTATGCATTGGGGAATGGACTATATTGTTAAATAGCTATTACTTATACCAGATAAAGTACAGCATTTGGTTAGGATTTATTACTAACATTTAATATACACTAATACAAATGATTATTGTATGATTGTGTACTTTTGAATACACATTGCAATGTGCTTATATTATATCAAAGTTGTTCTCAGTAATTTAGATCTGATAATTGCTTCTCTTTGTAGGGTAAAATTTATTCTTTATTATGTTCCTTTGTTGCATTAATCTAAATGTTTAAATAACATTCACTTGTGGTATGTGGAGTTTGGTAATATATTCAGGCTACTGAAGAGCTCCGTAGGTGATGAATAATGGAATGACTTTATGATATGAAATTTGCCTGTGAATGACAAACAAACAGGGTTTAAACAAGAGAATCTTTTGCTATATTTTAAAATAGGATGTTGGTTCATCAAATCTAGCTATGATTTCTAATACAGTCTTTTCTGTCACCTCTCTTTTCCTTACTGTGTTTAGTCACTTAAGTTAGCATGGAACTTTGGTCATTTTCCTACACAAACTGTAACAATAAGATTGCATGTTGGTTGCAACCAATATTTTCTCTCTTTAATTATATGCATAGTATTTCTGACTTCATTTTCTTAAGATCTCATTTTTTTAAATTCAAGCCTTGAAAATTAAGAAAGCATTAGTGAAGACATATTTAGTGATCCTAGTTGTAATATTGTCTTTAGATAATGCAATTCTAAAAAGTTGAATTAGAACTGGATTTGAGATAAGAATTCCAGTTGGGCAAGGGGTACATGTTTATGCAGTTTTATTCAGGAATTGTTTGCTTTTCCTAGAAGTAGAGGTACCTAGAAAGTGGTCTAAATTAGCCTGTCAATATAATTTTGTCTAGGTTGTTATCCTCAATGAATTTCTCATCAAAGTGATATAAATAATATTATTAGTAATAAACCAATAAACATCACATGATCTTTGGAAGGGCAAATTTAATCCAAGAAAGAAGAATGCAAAGTGTTGGATTTGTTTTAAAGTCTAATTTAATATTCTAATATACTTGATTTTTCAATATATCAATAGAAGGCTAATAGAGTTAAAATTTGTCTGCCCAATAGTACTTGTGTTCACTTTATTAGTGGCATATACTTAAGCATTAGATTCAGAGAACTTGGAGAAAGCTTTTATTTCTTGTTGGATAGCATTATTATTCCAATAGTATTAAAAGATACAATTCTTTTTCTTGGAGACTTTATTGGAATAATTAATAGATTTTGACAATAAGTTTCTGGAAATGATAGTATTGGTGTTACATCTTAGAAGGTCTGCTGACATTTGAACTATTGCACAATATACAGATTTACTATCACAAATATTTTGTTAGGCAAAAAATTGCTATAAAGAAACATGGATGCATCCTCACTCAAAACAATGCAATTAATTTGTAGTTAGGGTCAAAGGTCAAGAAAAATTCATATTATATAAACACTTAGAAATCCATATCGTTGGTCAGATCATAGTTTAATATACTATATATTAAAATGATAATTACATTAAAAAATAGACCTTATTTCAATCATATTTGCAAGAAAATTGATGTTTGTTGTTTAAAAACATTTCTAATAAATTTCAACAGCTATTAAATATTACAATTGCTAATTTGGATTTTCTGTACTGCTATTTTAGAAGGATGAAATTTCTTTTAAGAAATGTGCCAATACTGTTTGCGCTTTATAAAATAAATATTATTTACATGGATATAAGTAAATCTATTAAGTTCACTGGTTTTCTGTCAATGCTCTTATTATTAATCACTTGATTAAAAAGAACATGTGGCATTTTCTGATTAGCTGAATACTAAATTGAATCTGGAGCTTCATAATAAATGTAGAGATATAAAGGCAGAAGTTTAACAACCAACAGGAAAGCTTTAAAATAATTGGTGGAATAAAACAGCAAATGTGACACAGACATTCACTAATCATGATCACTTCATTTTTTTTTTGATGCACTGAAAAATGACATGCAGAACCCAATCCTATTAAATCCAGCAATAGTATTTTTTTAATGTGACACTGTTATTTTTAACAGGTAGAAGTATTTTGATTAACTTTTGAATAATAATACAAAAATTTAGATTACAACTTTTCATTTTATTTCTTTATTTTGATTTAGACAAAGATATTTAATTTAAATGAAGTCAAAAAATGGAAAGATTACAGGTCCTGAGGAGATATCTGGAGAAGTTTTAAAATGTGGGGATAGTCTACGTTAGTTTCAAAGATATTTTAGGATTACATAAACTCATGAAGTTGTACTATCTAGTATTAAGGATACTTCTATTCCCCCAGTTTTTAAAACTAAAAGAAATAGATAATATTGAAGGATTTATCATGGAATGCCATTATCCACTGCAACAAAAGGACTTTCAAGAATTTTGCTGAATATACTGCTTCCAATTATAGATGAATGGCTAACATATTCAGTGTGGTCTAGAAGAATGACTATAGAAGTACTAGACATAGTTTTCATTGCCAGGAAAATGTGAGAAAATTGTCTAGAACAAAAGAATGATTTATATATTGTTTTTCATTGATTTAATCAAAGCATTTAACTCAGTTAACTGAACAGGTCTATGACATTCATTGTCTACCTAAGATTATTCATATTATACATTTTCTAGATGATGAAATGAGAGGACATGTTGAAATGACTACAAGGATGTGAATTGTTATTGAGTTTGAATTTTATAGCAATGATCCTGGGAAATATGTCATCATCATCATCATCATCAACAACCATTATCAATGCACTGCGGGATGAAGGTCTCTCCAAGTTCAATCCATCTTTCCAATCTTTAGCTTCTATTCTCCACATCACCACTGCACACTTTCTTATTTCATCCATCCATCTCACATGTGGTCTCTTTCTGTATATTTTACAATCTCTTGGAATCCAGTTTAAGATTTCAATTGTCCATCTGTCATCATCTTTTCAAGAAATATGTCCAGCCCAACTGCACTTTGGTCTTTTAGTTTTCTCAATAAAGTCAGTAACACTTGTGTGTTCTATTAACCATATATTGTGTTTTCAATCTCTTCTTGTTACTGCTAACATGCATCTCTCCATACTTCTTTGAGTGGTCTGAAATCTTTCTATTGCTCTTCTATTAAGTGTCCAAGTCTCAGATCCATAAGTAAGAACTGGTAAAACACATTTATTAAAAAACCTTCCTTTTCAAACATGTAGGCATATTTCCGTTTAGTATCAAGTTATTTCTACCAAAAGCACTCCAATCAAGTTTAATTCTATGATTAATTTCATCCGTTATGTTTCCATGTGGATTAATAATCTGACCAAGGTATTTCTTCTAACTCATCACAATCAATCTTTATTTTCATATTTTGAGAAAATCCATTGAACATTACTTTAGTCTTTTTAACATTTATCTTTAGTCCTATTTTCCTTCTTTCATCTCATAACTCCTGCAACATTTCCTGCAGCTCTAAAGCATTATTTGCTAAAATAAGTACATCATCTGCAAAATCTAAATGACTTAAATAATCTCCATTTACTTTCATTCCTTTAGCTTCCCATTTTAATCTACAAAAAATCTACAAAATACATCTTGCATTACTGCTGTAAAAAGTTTTGGAGATATGGAATCACCCTGTCTTACATCCTTCTCAATGTTGACTTTTTTAGTATCATTATGTAATCTAATTGTTGCTGTTGCATTTTTATAAATATTTTTCAAAATATGACAATATCCTGGATCTATACCTTGATGATCCAATGCTTTAATCACTGAAGAAATGTTTATATAATCAAATGCCTTTTCATAGTCTACAAATCCAAAGCATAATGGCAACTTATATCCATTTGTCCTTTCTATAACTTCTCTCAATACTTGGATATGATCTATAGTACTAAAACTACTTTTAAATCAAGCTTATTCTCTTGGTTGGTTGAAATCCAATATTCACTGTAGACAAGTCTGTAATTTTGGTAATATGATAAAAGGCTGATAGGTCTGTAATTTTTAATATCTATTTTATCAGCTTTTTTAAATATTAATACTGCATTCTTCCAATCATCTGATTCATCTTTATCATTTAGACATTTGGTATATAACTTTGCTAAAAAAAATTCTATTTCTTCATCTGCTTCTTTTAATATATCAATTATAATTCCATCATTACCATTCTGGGCAATTTGGAAGATATAATAGTTATAGGAGGTACTTTTTCTTTATTACTATATAATTCTTGATAAAAGTTTTCTACCCATTTCATGATGTCATCTCTCTTTTTACTAATAATTCCATCTTTTTTCCTTATTGCAGATATAAATTTCCTACCAATACCAAATCTTTTTTCCTTATTGCAGATATAAATTTCCTACCAATACCAAAATGTTGTTTTACACTCTTGAGACTTTTATTCTCTTCTACAGCTTTTCTTGATAGTTCACAGTTATACTTTCTTATATCATTTTCCTCTTTTCCACACCATTTTACAAAATTCGAGGTATTCAATTCTTTTTAATGTATTATTTTTGTATATCTTCATATTCCTTCTTTTCTTTATAAATTCTATAGTCTCAGTAGAAATTTTATTGGACAATTGCTGCTTTTTTCTATTAGCTATCTTTGTTGCAGTTTTTAAAAGTGTATCAGTTATTTTCATATTAATTTCATTCAAATCTGAATCATGTTCAAAATCTACCAACACTTGAAACTGATTTGTAAGTTCTAATTTAAATTCATTAGAATGTTTCTGAAGATTAGGAATATCAACTGTAAATAGTGTTTTTCTTAATATTTTTTGTCTCTCTAGTTTTGCATTAACACATATCTTCTTACTAAGTGATGATCACTTCCTGTGATAAATTTATTAAGTACATTACAATCTTGAAATATGTATTTTCTGTTAGTCAAAATATAATCCAATTCCACTGCACCTTTATTTGGATGCTTCCATGTCCATTTCCTTTTAATATTTTTTTCAAAAAAAGAATTCATAATATACAGTTTTTATTTTTCTGCAAACTCCACAAGTCTATGTCTGCTCTCATTTCTATTACCATAACCAAAATTATCTACAGCACTTTCATTTGTTAACAAATTCTAGCATTAAAGTTTCCATAACAATTTTAAAATGTTGTTTACTCTGATCAAAATCCTTTTGTACATCCATATAAAAGTCTTCTACTACTTCATCACTATAAGAACTTGTTGGAGCATAAACCTGAATTATCTGCATTTAGTATCTGCTATTAAGTTGTATAACTAATCTTGCCACTCTATCCAATACACCACCAATCTCCACACTGTTGTTTTTCCACTTTTTATTTATAATGAATTGTACTCCACTTGTATTTCCAATATTTGTGCCTTTATAGTAGAGTACATGTCCATTTGTTAAATCAGTTGTCTCTTCACTGTTTCTTCTAACTTCACAAAGTTCAATAATGTCCCATTTAATATAAGACAGTTCTTCTAATTCTTGCAATCTTCCTTCACTTGAAAGTGATCTGCAGTTGTAAATATGTACATGCATTTTAATGAATCAAAGATTAAGATATGATACAGAATTTACAGTAGAATTTTTAATTTGAATTGATGGATTCCAGATTCACAGTATGCTAGTGATTACACTATTTTTTCCATTTCAAAAGACAATCTGAAGAACATGCTTAATATTTTGACTGCAATGAAGATTTTGATTTAATAACTAATATTCAAAAAATTTTATCAGCCAGTAATCTTTAGCAACTTCTAGTTTGGATAGTTACCAACTCATGATCACTTTCTGGGATCTCACTGTCACTTCCAGGCAAAGCTGCATTGCTCAATATGCTAGGGTTCTCCAGACTAAACTATTATCTACCAATTATTAAACCCACCAAAACCTTTGAAAAGGCAGTCAACTCACTATGTTCTAAATTACTATGGAAAGAAAAGGTTGTTGCCATAAGCATTGCAAAAACACAAATGCCCAAAGAACTTAACGGTCTTGGCCTTCACTCAGTTTTCATAATATATTTGCAAAAATCATTAACAGCATTGCATGCCTTCTCTCTGAAATCTGCCCGCCTGAATATAACACTAACTATTCCTCCCACAGACACAACACCACCTAAATGCAGCATATGGATGACACAAATATGGAATCATGTCAATAACTGCATTAGCGTAACACAAAACACACTTGATAGCAAAAAGTCATATTGGAATGTGTACAAACTCAAGATCAACACTCCTACTTCACTCCCAAGTGCTCTTGGCTTAAATAACAGAATAATGATTAAGAAAGCAAAATATTGGTTCTTAGAACTGAAATATATAGACTTTATTATAAAATTAAATCTGTGCTCATTACCCACCAGTCATTTTCTAGTGTGGAAAAGGGGATTTACCAAAATTAACTCACGATGTCACTTATGTGCTATGGAGGATGAAACGATTCAACACATCTTTCATAACTGTCTGATACTCAGCTCACTAAAAACATTTATTAATGATAAATGCAAAAAACAAAATGCAGACTTGTTTTCGATTCAACAATCAATCAAGAACGGAAATTTCTCAAACATCAGACTCTCAATCTTTCTCTCCTTTGCAATCTGGCTAACCAGATGCAAACATGTAATTAGTAATACGACAATCAATATCCTGGATACCTTCAAAACATTGATTAAGAACATCAGCATTAGAGACAGAATGTTAGCTCCAGACTGGCTGCATAAAGAAACATGGTCCAAAGTCATCCTAATAGAAGAAGAAGAATCATAGAACCTATGTCACCTCAAGACTCCACGATACAATAATACAAAGTAAATTTATTCAAGATGTGTTAAAAATGTAGTTCATGTATAAACAAAGTTAATAAATTTTCCTTTTTTAATAAAAAAACAACAACTCATGAACGTAAGCCAATTTAAATATTTAATAGCTTTTAAAATAAAATGGTGCTACTAACAAGTTACAGAGTGTTTCAATATTGTGAAATACTACCGCAACTAAAGTTTCTGTATACAGAGCTATTATTTCATCTAATTTATTGTTGGAAAGTGAGATTGGCCATTCCATTGACATAATAGTTGTATTTAAAAATGTAATGTAAAATTTTAAAAATAAAATGGTAAGGTCATAAGACTAATCAATATGTGATACTGTAGCGCTCTCTAGTGTAAAATCAGATCGTTGTTGGATTAATCATGTAAAATGAATGAACAGTACAACATTTTCTAAAAGAGTATTTTATAATGAATATGAGAAATGTAGATCCTGTTTACATTATATGGATTATCTCAAAGACATTTTTAAAGAAATGCAACATTAATTGTTTTATTTATTCTTAGACATGGTCTTATTTCAGAAAGAAAATTTTTTTTCCGACGAAAAGACATCTTGCAAAATATCAAACATAAAAATAGACCAGCAGATTCTATATATGGATGCATTTGTGATTTATAGATTGATTTTCATAATCATCACAAAATTTATCTCTAGTATCATATTTGGTTTATCTTTTTCTCATAAGGTTGGAATAGCTCTATTCGTTTGCGAATGGATGCTGTATTGACGGTATATGAAATTCAAAATCTAGATTAAAATACTTTAACATATAAACATACATAACTTTAAGCATAAATATAAAATATGAAAGTAACAAATTTTTCTGTACTGATAATCACAAACACCAATTTAAGTCAAAAATTAAAAATATTAAAAATTGATACCAACATTTTTATTTTTAATCGTAAAAAAATAAATAGGCAAGTTGTTTAAAATTGTATCTAATAAAAGTTTTTATTAATGAGAAAAAATTAAAAACTAGGGAGAAAAAAAGAAGGAGAAATCTTACATTTGTTTTTTAAAGTTAGACCTTTAGTAATTGCCGTATCATGTGACGCTTTTTGATCTGTCAGTTAGAAAATAAGGTACTCCAACAGCGACCGAAAATAAATTTTAAAAAAAACATCGATATAGTACACTGATTTTTTTTTTTTTTTTTAAGTGTCATAGCATCGGCCGGGACGCTAACCCGCAACCCGTGCAACTGCCTGCAAGTGCAAAGTAGTCGCGCTGACCTCTCGACCACCAATGCAAGACTAATACACTGATTTTGAAATTGATTTTAAAACGGTTTTTAAATTACTGTTGTGTAACATATATGTGTAATTATTTAAAGCTTTGAGAGAACTGTTCTATTAGAAGGTAATGTTGACGAGCAAACGTATTAGTAAATAAACTTTGTGATGGAGAATATAAAAAAAAGTAGACTAAATAAAATGAGAAATGACATAATTTGAGATGACATGATTATGTAAAAAGATACAGTAGATGATGCACAACCCCCCCCCAGCTCGTATTGTTATCATTTAAGAGAAGTAAGAAGTCATCCGAGACAACAACATTGACGATAATATAAATAAGACTGTAAGAAACTGGACTGCTGAGAGAATTGTTGAGATAGAAAAAATAATTATTAGCCACAGAAAAGTTACAGCATTCATTAAAAAAAAAATTGACAAAAAGAAATGTACACCGAGGCAAAACTCTCCATATAGTAATGCCACTCAGTGCATGCCAGAGTTAGATGCAGAAAGATTTGTGCATAAAATTCCTATCTAGTGCCTACTCATCCTATATTCCCAGACTAACTTTTTATGCACAAACCTTCCGATATTCATTGATTACTCTGGCTTGCACTGAATGGGCTGATATATGGAGAGTTTTGGCTTTGTGTAAACAATTTGTGTAAGCATAAAGAATGGTGATCATGTGATGTTTAGTGGTTTAATGCCAATCCTGCCCTATATGATTGTGGTGACTGTGATAATTAAAAAACAAAAGACACCAAAAAGTATGGATGCTAAACTAAGCTATTGAGCTTGAATTGAAAACATTGCATTTTCATTTTGGTCTCAAAGCTTTACAGTTAGCTAATAAGGTAAAATGTGGCTGCTGGAATGCTACATTAGATTCTAAGATTTAGGTGCAGTGCTCTCAGATCCAAGGTTCCTCACTGATGAAAGCCACTAGCTAGAAACTAGTCAGGGGATATAGGATGAATAGGCATTAGATAGGGATTTTATGCACAAACCACTACTGTAAGGAGAATTTTGCTTTTGTGTAAACAACTCGTGTAAGCATAAAGAATAATGATCACATGATTTTAGTTTTTCAAAAAGAAATCGTAGAAAAAAGCTAAAAATAATCTGTGTGCTCAACTTTCACAGGAGTAGGACATTTTCCCATTACTAGTGAAGAATCACCACATTATACTTTTTGTTTTTACAATCAGTGATCTGACATGATGTAACTAATTTAGGGTATTACTCTTAAATAAAGAATAGCAACATATTCATTTACCAACAAATACTAGATTACTAGATTTTTAGAGTATAGGCATGGAAGGTGCAATGTACTAACCATTATTTTCTACCATTATTTATTTCTATAGGTGTATAAAAAATAAATACATACAAACCTTGTAGCTTAAAAATTATTGCTTTCTTTCAATAAAAAAAAAATCCATATTTTATTTTTAATAATACACATCAGAAATCTAATATTTGCACTTTGAAAAAAAAATATTCCTGAGGAATTTTTACCACTTTAGATAATAAAGTTTTCAGAAGCTGAACCTCGAGTATTAAAATGTGGAGAATCCAGAAAGAAGTAAATATTCCTCCATTTCTGTTTTAACCGTTATGTTATTTACACACACACCACTTTCTCCCGCAATTTTTCTCTTTATTGAATTTTTTTTTTTAAAAAAAAGAGGTTGGAATGACGTCAATTAAAATTTATATATATTTACTTAAAGTGTATTGTTGAATTTATTTATTTTTAAAAAAGATGGGTGTATATATCTATTTACTGTACTTTATAATTTTTTTTTAATATTAAATAAATCATAACTGTTATTAAAAATAAAAGATGACAGCTATGAAAATTTAGGGTCTCTCATTAATTTTGAAGAATGATAAAAGTTATTCACATTTTGCTAAAAAGCATCAAAATTTATTTTGCTAATTATTATTATTCACAGATTGGAGTTTTTATGTATATTAACAACAACAATACATTTTCATATGTAAATAATGCTTTTTATTATGTAAATTAACTTCATTTGAGATTCTAAAGTGCCATTATATTTTCAAAAATACAATTAAATAAATAATCATATGTTCATTTTAGCAGAAAATATATTCTTCAAGCATCTGGAAAAGTGGGTGAATATGATACTTCTGTTGAGTTGATCCGACCGATTTTTTACCCTCTTGGATGTAAATTGATTCAATAATCTTTGGCTCTTGGGTTCACATTGGACAAAAGTATAATAATATTTTTGTATTTATTTAATCCTGTATACTATCTCATAATATTTTTATTTTATGTCCACAGTTAAGTCATATTACCATCATTGTTTTTTTTTTCAACAGGATTTGGGTACAAACGTTACTATTAATGAAGAAGTGTTTTAGCTATATGCATGAGGTTTCTTATTCACAAATTGCATAGCAACACATACGTAAACACACACATTCTCAAAAAGAATATTGATATATATTGTAGAATTTTTTATTTAATATATATATATGCATTAAAGCCAGCCTTTACTGGGGATAGATAGTTTTTTTTATAAGCCATTGCTTACATATTCTTACTCTTTTCTCACTTCAAGTAAGAAAGTATTTAATTTTAAAATTATATGCACTATAATATGAGTGGAAGAAAAATGAATTTAAGTTTATCATCTTTATTCATTAATAATTATTATTAACATTTATACTAACATTAATCGTCACTTGTTTTTCTCATTCTCTCTCAATTTATTTAATTTTTACGTCTTCAATCATTTATGTTAAACAGGGCGCGGTTATCATAAGATTCTCCTGCCATTGGTTATCTTTTTGCATTAACTATGACAATGAGATTGTATATTCAAACTTTTTATTCTTTGTCTATCTTCGTTCTCTCCTTCAGGATTTGCAATGAACACTCGTTCACTCATTTATGGATAATAATATTTCTCTAATATAAAAAAATATATATTGAAATTTATTTATCACTACATTTTATGCATTTTTCAAAAAAATCAAACAAATCAATCAAGTTTATCCGATTTTAAAATCTTAAAATGTCTGAAAAGGATTTAGTCTCGTTTTATATAAAGAAATATTATACATAAAGAAACGCTATATAGAAAGAAATGTACGAATAAGAGAATAAACAGGTACTACTGATATCAGTAAGAAGATTAAGATATTGAAATGAAGCTGGTCAATAACATATTGCTAGAAGAAATGATAATAATTGGCTAACTGAAGTCTTAAATGGAATTCCAAGAGAATGTAAAAGACCTAGAAAAAAACCATATATGAGAATTTGTTGATGTGATGTGGGGAAGGTTATAGGTCAAATAAGCTGGATTAAACTTGGAGAGAGCATTCTACAGAGGATTAATAATGGTTAAAAATAATGATAATATAAAAAAGTATTATATCAAGTATTTTATTTTATAAAAACAATGAAATAAAAATTGTATTTGATTATTACATATTTATGCAGAAATAATTTTTCTATAAAAATAATCAGTACTTATGTATTAACCTGCTGTTTGTGACCACAGAATGCAATAGTTATGACTTCTTAGTACATTTTTAAAAGTTGTGACTTTTTTAATACACCATATTAAAGTCATAAGTATGGCATTCTGCCATTGGACACACATACCAGAGAAAGTATGGCATTTTGCCATCACAAAAATGCACAGCAGGTCTAATACATAAGTACCGTACAATGTGCATGAGCATACAGAATTAAAATTTAAAGAAATTGATTATTTATATTAATGTTTGTCTCTTGAAAGTAGGATCTTTTTATTTAATTTGAGTCATTATTAAATTGCAATTTTGATATTTTAGATAAATTGACATTTTATTTAATAGAAATAATATATCTATCTTTGAGATGCGTCAAGTCTACAGATATATTGTACTCTCCATAAATTTAAATGAGAAGATGATCATTTAATGTTATATGAATTTTTATTTTATTTATATGTGTATGCTAAATGCCTTTTTTAATATTTCTATATGTTATTTTGATAAAAACATAGTTATCATTTTCTCAGTAGTGGTGACTGATTCATTTAGATATCTACTATGTTGAAAAGATAAATGTAATATTTTTGTAACATTAGATTTTTGCTTGTTCTCATACATGGAAAAATCAGAAAATGATATTTGATGACTTTTAGCCATGAGAATATTCATATCACTATATATATATAATAAAATATATAGTAATTGCTTATCAAATAAATATCAAATAATTTCTAATTCTATATAAACTTTGCCAACAAAATGTCACATGACTCCAGTTTATGTAATAATGTTTTTCTCTATCAAATCCTCTTTCTCTCACTCTAGTTATGCTACCTATTAGCTATTTAAACAAATTATCTTTTTATAACATAATGTAGTGAGTATAATATTTTCTAATTAAATAAATTATTAAAGAAAATTTTAATTAAAAAAATGTTGCAATATATTTCAGTCATTTACTACATCCTTCAGTATGGCTTGTCATGGCTTCTTCCAAAGGCCCACAAACTGTTATTATCAGACTGGCTGTAACAAATGATTTTAAAGAAATAATGGTTTTATGTCAGCAGAATGACTTAGATCTGGAGCCAGGTATTTTAGAGACAGCAGTTCAACTGGATCCAAGAAGTTGTTTAGTTGCTGTAAAACATGGTATGTGAAAAAATGCTTTAGATATTGTATAACTATAACATAAAAATATAAAAGATTTGATTATACTTCATAATATATATTTAAAATGAAAACTTTAGATCCACCTTATGAGCTCTAATTCAATCTATTTATTTCTAAAACAGAGCCATCTATTGTAAGCATAAGTAATCAGTTGATATAAATAGAAATACCATTTGATATCCACTGATACTCAAGAATATAATAAATAGCACTTGAATAGAATAATTGAAGTGAAATCCTGTTTTTAATGCTGTTGTTATGAGAAAATCATGGGTGTATTGTTTAGTATACAAAATAAATAATGATTAAGATGGAAACTGTGAGAGTGAATTAATTTTATGAGAAACAATAGTTAAAAAAATTAGAAGGGATATCAGCAAACAAGGTTTTACAAAACATCATGTTGACACACCAAGTCATTAATTATTTTTTTATCATTTTTATTTTTCAATGCTTTATTAAACGTATGTATTTGTTAATGTAGCAGTAAATGAAACATCAAGTGACTTTCTCTAATTTCTTTCAGCATGTGCATTTTCAAAACTCTACTATTTGCAGTGATTAAAAAACTTACAATAAATAACTTTGAAGTGGAAAGAATAGAATTAATTACTATCCCTAATACAATGCTGAAATAAAAGAAAAGTCACATGATGTTTTTTTTTTTTATGTATACCAGCCTTGCCAAAAGATGAAAGGTGCCTAAAGTTAACACAAAACTCACATTATTAAAATATACAGCTATTGATCTAGTATCATTTATACAATTATACAAGAAAATTTACTTCGTTTCCAAATTTTAAGTGTGTTTTTGAATTCAATCTATTAGCTTGGATGATAGAAAAAAAATAAAAATGATTGTTAGATGTACAAATGCAAACTTTGCTGCATACGAAAAATGGATAATAGTTGACAACTAGTCTAGAGTATGGATCTAGTATTACCATTTACTGTCCATTAATTTCTTATAATGGATGATTCTAAAGTAAAATATTGTTTTTAAGACATATTACTAATTTTTTGTTTTTTCATTGTTATAAATTAAAACTTTAAACTAATTTTCAAATTATTATAATTTATAGTTTATTTTATGAATGAATGAGCAATTTCAGTTCTCGAAATTTTCTAAAAAATGAATTAATTTAAAAAATTTTCTTCTCATCTACAACTACCAATCTGGACTACTATATTTGCCAGTGCATTAATGTCAGAAAAAATGAAGATTATTAGGCTTTTTAAAAGATGCAGCTTAGGTAGTTGGCCATGTTTTCATACCGTTATTTTTATAATAGAGAACTGAAGAAAAGTTGTTGAGGACGTTAATGATGATGTCGCTTCATTTCATGATTTAATCTTTATTCAAGATCATTTTGATTGCTTCAATGCAAAATTAGAATATTTTAAAATACTGTTGTGTTTGGTCTGAATTACAGGTTTCAGGCTCAAACCAACAGAGATATCAATAAAAATATGAACACTCAATAAATACAGTTGTATGTAGATAAATGTAGTTAATATTGTGCTAGTTGTGCCGGACTCACTTCCAGCTGTATATATTAGCTTATTTCATGAGTTCTAGTCAAGATCCTTCCTGCTATACTAGACAGCTTGCCTCAAGTCAGCCATAGTCTTAGCAGCTTCCAGTCCTATTGTGGAACTTTCCTTACTGCATAGAGGTATATGGAATGAATATAGTAGCAACACCTTTACACTTTAAAGTGATTTCAATGGAGAGCATGTTCAGTCATTCATGTTAGACAGACATTATTTCTCTCCTACCCCCCTTTCTTTCAGAAAGGCTGACTATTTATTGCCAGATCCCCTACCTTACTGGCAGCAATCAGATTCAGAGAAGGTCATTGCCTATTGGCCCATACTAGCCAATGGTAAGTTTATCCACATGTTTACACATTTGCCATACTTATGTTTTACCCTTTTGGCCATGTTTTATACATTGGTTATACACACATTTACAGATTGGTTATCCACATGTTTATACACTGGTTAGTGACAATGAGTGATCAATGCAATCAGATAAGGAATGAATCTAGACTAGTTCACTTCTGAAGGAAAGGTCAGATATGACAAATGCAATGCATCTTTTAATTTATAATTAAAATTAGAAAGTTTTCTGAGTCATAATTAAAGGTTGCTTTTAAAGCATAGGTCTATTTAATTTATAGTGAAAATATAAAGTGCAACAATTAGGAATGATATATCTTATTTCATAGCATTAGGCATTATCATCATCACCATCAACACTTATGATCATTTTAACTTCAGAAGAGAAATAACAAAGATAAATGAAAAACAGAAAATTGCAAGTTTGCCATGTCTCCCTAAACCTAATTGTAAATTACAACTATGACCACATATGCTGGTACTTTTACCTGTTTATTTAACGATGCTACTGTTGTTAAATTTCTTCAACAATTAATTTTACTTCTTAAAAAAGTTCACTATTTTGCCTAATTATACCCTTCTTTTGTATTCTATCCTTAATCATGTAATAGAAGAAATCACTATGTATTTTTGAGATTATTTTTAAAATATAAACATCTGTCTGTCCTTAAATCTGCAGTCAAGTTCATTGTAAAATTGTTTCTTTAAAAACGTCTATCACTATTTGATCCAATTAGTATGTGACTTTACTAGAATAGATTCAATAGTATCACATCTACCAAAGTAAAAATATATTGATTGGTCTTAGGATCTTTTTTTTATAATTAGACAATTTTACTGAATAATTTTATATAAAATTTAAGAAACCTCCTTAAAAAATTAAATTCACAGAATAAGACACTCATGTTCACCTTACTTCCATATGTTAAACGTGGAAAATAACAGCTCTGCATACAGTTAATTTAGTTGTGGTAGGTATATTACTGTAATAAAATAGACTATAGGTTATACTATGCTAAATTAGAAAAATAAAATATATACATTTTTGAATTTATTGATTCTGTTCACTAAAAGAGCTAATAATATTAAAGATTTTAAAAATTTACTAACATTTTCTCTGTTCCATGTAATTACTGCATTGTATGTGATAACAGTGTGTGATGTGATGCAATGCAATGCAACTTCTCATACAGAGTCAGGAATCTATTAGCCACTTTACCTTCCCTTTCCATTCCCTGCCCTAGGTTTTTCCATATTCTTCTCTATCCTGCTACATCCCATTTCCTCAACATAATCTTTGTCAACTCCATGGCCTTTATATCTAAATCCCTCTTATCTTTTCCTAAACCCAGCATAAAAACCAAGAACCCACTTTATAATCACTTCGTTTATATGTATTCTTCCACAACTTCATTATTTGTACCCTTTCTGCTTTCAGGCATTTACATTCAATTAGCAGGTGCCTATTATTTTCTATGCCTTCCTTACACAACTTGTAGACTAAATCACTCACATTTTCCATTTATGTGTATAGTCCCTTATTGCTAAAGATCCTGTTTGAGCCTTAAACAGTGAACTATTTTTCTTGCTATTATCATAAATTAACTCACATGCAATATTTTGTTTAATTCTATATTTATTTAAACTCTTTTTACTCTCCAAACTAGTTCTTCATCTCTCCAATTCCCTATTTTTTTTATTAATGCATCTATTCTTCTATCCCATTCTATAATACTTCTTGTATAAATATACTGATATAAATTCTTTATCCAAAACTTCTGCATAACATACTATCTTTCTCACCGATCTTGTTGCCTGCCCTTTGATCATAACCCAATTAAACACTATTTTGGCTATTCTCTTATTATCCATAAATTGTAATCTACCAAAGGTTTTTATTTTGCTTTTTGCATTTCTCCATACAGTAGTGCCACCAAGAGCAATCAATGAATGCAAGAAGGTTTGTGCATAAAATTTCTATCTAGTGCCTGCTCATCAAAACATCACATGATCACCATTTCATATGCTTTCACGGCCTGTTAATAACAGTAGCAAACTCTTCATTCAGTACAAATACAAGTCTTACTAATCAATGGATGCAAGAAAGGTTGCACATAAAATCCCTATTTAGTGATGGGAATATTGTATGAATAGGTACTAGATAAGGATTTTATATGCAGATTTTTTCTATCCATTGGTTACTAAGGCTTTCACTTGCTGTTATGGAGATTTTGCTACTGTTATTAACAGCCTGGTAAGCATATGAAATGGTGATCACGTGATGCCATCTATCTGTATATTAGTTGAAAAAGCAATTCTAATTCTGCTTTTAAGATTAATATAAAACAGATGAAAGAGTTAAATTAAAGTAATGAAAATCTTTTTTTTTTTTGTTTCAATAAAATCAATATTTTTGATTTTTTTTTTTTAAGCATTAAAATATTATATTTTCGTATTTATGAACACAACTAGGACGCCAAATAACTGTAAAGTTCTTATCCAATCAGAGCACTCTTTAAATCATTAATTCGATTACCGTATTTAAAAAATCAAATTATTATTTTACTTTAATTGAAAGAATGATTTGAAAAATGGTCTGATTGGCTAGATAAATTTAAAGTTATTTAATAATGTAGTTGTGTTTATGTTAATTTCTAGTTTAATTTTACCACTAAATTAACATTGATTTACAGAGATCTTCGTTATTAGAAACACAGTACCTAATTATTTTATAATTTTGCAAATCTTTCTTTAGACCCATTTTTATGTTTTTATTTACCTATTTTATTGACCATCCACTAATTCCCTTCCATGTTCTTTTTTTATTATCCCCACATAAATTGGTTATATTGTTATAACTTTAATGCTATTTCCATGTAAATTTCAATAAGTTTCAGTGGATTTTATTAGATTTTAACATAGGAGTCATAATAAATTTAAAATATTTTAAGGGTGATATGTGAACACACATTCCCATGCATACATATATGTATATATATATGTGTGGAAATTATTATTATTGCTAAATTAAAATATTGACATATCTTTTAAAATAATCTAATATTAATATTGTAAACAATTCACCATTAATATCTGTGTTTTTATTTTGTTTTAAATTGGACTAAGATTTAAATGAAATAAAAGTTTATATTTTAAGTTTCTCCCAAAAGATTAAAATTTATATGTAGAGAATGATTAAACTTTTTTTCTTTTTTATAACTACACTTATAATATCGGCATTGGACTGGGTTATACTATTTCCCCCTATATTTTTTAACTTGCATTGAAATTTTCCATCAAAAGTTATAGCAATTTGACAACTTGAAAGTTACAACAAAAGTGAACTAATGCATTTAGGATAATACTAAAATCTAATGTAGCTGACAGCACAAAATAGAAAGGTCATTTCATTATAATAACACATTGTTAATGTTTTTTTGAATAGTACAATCAAAAAAACATTTTTAATATTTGCTAAAACTCTGCACAAACAAAAATGAAAGCAAATTGTTATTAGACATCAGATCTAGTAGCAGGATATTCCTTTTACGTAAGACATAGATCTATGGTAATTATATCGAAACACATGCAATATTGAACTATCAGGAAACAAGATTTATAATTAAATATATATATATGTACCTGTAAAAAAGAGTTTAAATCTTACATCATTGATTTAAATAACATTAGCACACCCTGATTTGTAAAGAGTCTTAAAAATACATTTTAAACCTGTTACTTAATATTTAAGCAGTGGTTTTTAATAAAATTAGTATATAAAATATTTTATATTTCTATGAAAATCATTGATACTTATAATTAAGACTTAATTTCTAGCATAAATTATAGCTGCATAAAGTTCTTGAAAATCTAATTTACTTAATTTCTTGACCATTACAAGATCATTGCTTCCTTTTTGGTGAAATTGTGATCATTCTGTTGAAATTACACAGATTTCTGCATGCCTAAAGTCCAAGAAAAACATAGATAGAACAAAGCTGTAAAGACAATTAAAAACCACACAACCAAAACCTCATTATATGCTATTATTAGAATGTTGGGGAAACTAATTCAGATTGAGTTATTTTCAAATGGCTATGGAAATTACAAAAATATAAATCAATCCCTATGAATAATATAGAATGGGTCATTGTCTTAATATTGTCTACAAGAAAAAACCACAGGGTCATCAAAAATACTACAACTGAAATTTTAAAAAAGTAATTTTAATTTTTAGAGAGTCTATTGTTGAATCATTGTCTAAAAAATTCTGCATAATTATCAACTAAAATATTTTATGCACTCTGAAAAATAATCCAATTTCATAATATTTTTGTTGATAGATTCTTGGTTCAGAAAACTCTTTCTATGTACTATCAATAAGATGTATTCTATTTTTAATACAGAATTTGCTATTTCCATACCATAGTTTCAGTTATAACAGATTTTAAAAAATACTAAATAAATATACAAAATTAGAAGTTAATAAAAAAAACATTTAATTTTTTTACATTTTAATTCATTTGTTCACAGTGTATCCAGAATATGTAATTATAACTACATATAGATATGTCATATGATTTACTGTTATCCATGACATGGCTTGGAAATGAATGTCACAGATTTAGAAAAATTATTATATGTAATATATACTTAATACTGATTACTAGATTTCATTTAATAAATTTATGCTTTAAAAAAAACTCCCTATACTTCTAAAAACAATATTTAAATCTTATATTCATTAACTGCTTAAAGTCTAGGAAAATGGTAATCTCTTTAATAAAATAACACATAAAATATCATTATAAAAATTTCAAATTCCAAATGAATAATTAAAATTTCCAAACCATTTAAATCGAATTTTATTAATCCATTCTTCATAATTATTATAAATTCATTTAATTCAAAAATAATTTTTGACTTTACAATTCTGTTTTACTTTCACCAAATAAAAACTTATTAAATATTTAATGCATATAGTGAAGTTGTGAATTATGCTGTATTTTGTTCCAAGCTCCCTTGTATTCAATGTAAATCTCATGTTTTGTTGATAAACAATGATTAGAATAGAATATATGTAGTTATTGCATTGCAAGTATACAGTATTTTTCAACACACACATATATATAACATGGATGCTTTTTTATCATAGTATAAACAAAATTAAAAAATAATAATATAGCTATTAATAATAAACTGAGGAGATACATTTGGGTACATTTTACTCAGTCTGTGTCCACTCATGCATTCACTGAAGCAATAAGAATAAGAAAGAAAAACTAACTACTGTATTTTATTTTTAAAATAAAGTAAATAGCAAAGATCTGAATTTTGCAACTATTAAATACACTTCAGGCAATATTCTTTTTATTCTCAATCTTTTTTTCTTATAGAAACATAGTAGTGATCTTGGCTATCAAAAAATTAGGTTCTACTTATTTTAACATTTTAAGTCGACTTTAACTTTTAGTAGGTACTAAAATTTGGTAAAACTTTTAGCATTCCAATCAGAAAATATTTTATTATGCTAAATATAGTATATCAAATTTGGAAAAGATAAATGAAAAATAAAATATATATTTTATAACATAAACTTAAAAAAAATTATTAATGTATATGATTGTGTATAGTGCTCAAAGAAAGAAAAATGGTTGCTAAATATAATAAAATTTGTTGATTTTAATGGGTGTTTTTTATTTGCTTATCTATATTTTTGTTTTTTTCATATGTCATAGCATCTGCCGGGAGGCGAACTCACAACAACCATCTGCAATCAACTGCTTGCTTGCAAGGCGGCTGCGCTGACCCCTCGGCTAACAATGCTTGACTATTTTTGTTTGTCTGTTTACAATTTTCTTTGTATAGCATATAATTAAATCATATAATTTAGTACAGCATAGTTTGCAGCTCCACTGTACTTTTTTTTTGCATTTGATAAAAAAAATAATTGAACTATATTCTAAAACAATATATTTAATACAATGAAACTTTTTAATAAATTATTCTTAAATTATAAACTACTGTTTTTATCTTAAGCACATCAACAATTTACTTCATTTATAGCCATTGTTCTTATAAATATTTGTTTGTTTGTTTTAAATTCTTTTTCTGGAATTAAAATAGCCAGCCTAATGCACTATCCATTGTAAGCTTAAGTAATCAGTACTTACCATTTGGTAATGCAATTTAATTACCATGCCCAAACTAATCTGATAACTATTAATTACTCAAATATATAATAGATGACATTACTGCTGTGCTAGTTTGTTTTACCCCCATCAAGTAAAAACTCAATCCATTGCATTTTCGTTATTTATGTAAATTATTTCTAATTTGCAAGATTGACAAAAAAAAAATGTAAGCAAAAAAAAATTAAAATTGAAAGTATTTATTATGCAACTAAATATTATTAATAGTAATATAAATATTTTTAAAGATTATTTTGTCATTTATTACTTATTGTTTGTGTATCTAATTTAATTAGATCTAATTATTTTATATTTCAGATGAAATAATTGGGACAGTACTTTGTATCACCTTAGATGAATTATCAGCCTTATTTGCTCTTATCGCAGTGAAAGAGAATTTTCGTAAAAAGGGTATTGGCATGACCCTTTACAATATGGCCAGGGAACATGTTGTAGATAAAAATGTCATTTTAAATGCAATACCTCAAATGACTGTAAAATATGAACTATCGGGTTTTCATAAAGTAACTGAATGGGAAATAGTTATGTATAAACAAAAAGTATCAAAATTAAATCCTGAAGTTTTATCCATACCAAATAATATGTTTTTAAATTATAAAAAATATGAAGATCAATTTCTGACTGACCTAGAAATTTATGATAAAGATGTATGTGGTTATTCAAGAATAAAGTTCCTGACTATTTGGTTAAAACGACCTGAATGTTCAACAATTATTGCTTTTCAGAATAATTATATTTGTGGATATGGTTTAACATGTCACTCACAAGATAGTCATCGAATTGGACCTTTATATGCTGACAACTACACAATAGCTATAGAATTATTAAAGGCACTGTTAAGTTATGATTTTGCTCAAAATTCGTTTGTAGGATTAGAGTTAATAAGTAGTAATTATGATGCCCAGAAATTAGTAAAATTGTTAGAACTGACAGAAGATTATCGCGAATATAGAATGTATACAAAACACAACGTTCCATTTAATTTTAAAAAAGTTTTTTTTCTTGCTCCTACATATTTAAATCATGTATAAGTAATTTGGGCAAATTGGATTAAGAGTTGGAAATCAAAACAAAGATAAAGGTAAGTACATGGTGGAGAAAAAAATGTAATAAAGTAAAATCAACTATAAAATAAATAAAACATAGAATTCAAACATTTTGTAATCTATATATTGTAATATATGTTAAATTTTCTGGCTAAAGTAGGTTGAACGAGCATTTAACCATTAGCAAAGACAGTTTATTGTTATTTGCTATTAATAATTTATTTTAATATCTCAATTTTAGACCTACTACACAAATATTAATGAGATTTGCTATACAATAGAGAAAAAATAGTAATAAATTTATAGGCGGAATGCTAAAATAATGTTAAGGGACTTAGAAACATTATTTCTCAATTGATTTTGTTATTGGATACCGTAAACACAGACTCATGCGCATGTAAAGGCAGTATAATTTAGGAATTGGTATACAGTATTTAAACACGCCTTAATAATATCTTTTTTTTTTCAATTCATAGAAATGTTTCTAATTACAACTTAATCATTTTGTCATGAGCGATATTCAATATAGCTACTTGTGTTCAGGGCGATATCAGTTTTGGATTTTATAAATACATTTACAACTGCACTTCAAAATAAAATGAAATAAAATAAAGAAGTGTGGAAACCACTCTTATTTCGAAAATTAGTTCAAAATTGTAATAGAAAGATTTTCAAATATTTGTTAAAAAAAAAAAGTTTATCAAAATCATTGTAAAAAATATAGTTATGATACTTTTGAATTTGGCATTTAAGTTTAGGCATAAAAATAAAATACATTGGCAACATGTAAAAATTGTTTCAAAAATGTTCTAAATATATATGTGAACAAACTACGTAATTTTAATAATATAAATTGGGCCATTAAGTGATTATAGTGCTCCAGCACTGAAAGTGCATTCAATCAAGATAATAAAAAAGAAAGGAGAGGGAAAAAATATCCCACTTGATAAAGCGTATGCACATACATAAGCAAAATATTATATATAATAAAAGTAAGTTGTGTTTTTAAATAGGTATTTTTAAATGTTTAGTACAATTACATCATACTTCCAATGTAAATAATTGGTGTGTTTTTCTGAAGGTTTGTGATGATGGTGTTCTAGCTGTATTTTTATATTGGACTATTTTTATTATCTAATACGTGTGTTGAATGTCTTTAGAAAAGTTTAATTTTATTTAAATATTCCAAATGCTTTCAACTGTTAGTAATATCACAGCAAACAAGTTAGTTTATGCACTAACATTCCGAGAGGTATTTTTCTCCTCTCTTCGGGTGTTGCTTGCCTGACTAGTGACAGTACTAGCATGGGATTCAAACCTGGGTCCTTGGATTCTTGATTATTGAATTTTAAGGTAATACTCTAACCAACTGAGCATCCTGCCAAAGGCAACAGTATGTAGTAATTTCATATATTTATCTATGAGGTTCCTCTTGATTTCTCCACTTTTTCCTCAGAGCAAAGTTGATTAGTGTTTTCCATGCATTATGTATAGTCACACTAGGTTGGCTTATGGTATTTTTTGCCATTGTCATGTGAGCAGCTTCTTTAAATTTTCTTCTTTGTACCTTCTTTATCCAATATTTTTGTATTTTCCCAATCGAACGTATGTTCATTGGTACATTCATAGTCTGCTACCTTAGACACATTCTGTTTTCTCTCTTCTAATCATCAGTTTATGTTCTTGCAAGCACTTTTGAATGGGACAGCTAGTCTCACCAATATATGTTCTTCCACATTCACATGGTATTTCATAGGTGCAGTTTTTTCTTTTCAGCATTTCATGTTTAAGCTTTGTAGATGTTAGAATTCCTCGTAGTGTGGTATGGCTCTGGAAAGCTGTTCTGATGTTATACTGATTGCAGATTTTCCTTAATTTGTCTGCTACTTTTGGAATGCATGAGTACACTACAGTACCAATAATTGTCTTTTCTCTTGATGGTTCTTTTTGTTGTCCATTTAATGTTTTCTTGATAACAGCTGATGGATAACCATTTTTCATAAGAGTTTGTTCTATATAGATCTTTTTTTCCCAAATTGCCAGTTTCTGAACAAACATTTTTTGCTCTGTTCCACAGTGATAGTATAACTCCATGTTTTGTGTTTCTGGCATGATTAGATGTATAGGCTAGGTATTTTCCTGTACATGTAGGTTTTTGGTAAACTTTAGTTTTGATTTTGCCATGAGGGAGTCTTGTCACAGAATATCTAAGAATGCCAATTTTTGTTCTTGTTCTGGTTCTATTGTAAATTTAATTGAAGGAGATATGTTTTTGATGTGTGTCCAGAAAATTTGTAGCAATGCTTCACCATGTGGCCATATAACAAATGTATCATCCACATAGTGAAGCCAAACTTTAGGTGGATATGGAGTAGTTTTTATGGCTGTAGTTTCAAGTTCTTCCATGTAAATATTGCTAATCAGGAGAGACAATGGTGAGCCCATAGCGATTCCTTGATTTTGTTGGAAGAATTTTGTGTTATATTGAAAGTAGGTTGTTTTTATACAGAATGTTAATAGTTCTATTATGCTATCAATAGAAAGAGCTGTTCTGGTTTGTAAACTATTATCACCATTTAATCTTTTCCTTACATTAGACAATGCTTCTTCACATGGTATATTCATGAACAAACATTCCACACCAATTAATGTTTAGAGAGGTATTTTTCTCCCCTTTACTTCAGGTGTTGCTGGCCTGACCAGTGACAGTACTAGCATGGGATTCGAATCTGGGTCTTTATATTCTTGATTATTGAATTTTAAGGTAATGATCTAACCAATTGAGCCATCCTGCCAAAGGTAACAGTATGTAGTAATTTCATATACTTATCTATGAGGTTCCTCCTGATTTCTCCACTTTTTCCTCAGAGCATATACTAATCTGTTTGCTGTGATATTACTAACAGTTGGTGCATGTACTAACCTGTTTGCTGTGATATTACTAACAGTTGAATGCATTTGGAATATTTAAATAAAACTAAACTTTTCTAAAGACATTCAACACACATATTAGATCATGGAAATAGTCCAATATAAAAATACAAATAATTGTTGTGTTTATGAATGAATAATTGATAAACACAAACTCGTATAAATACGATTATAATATTTATTAATGAAAACAAATATACAGATGCTTTTCTACAATATATATATATAAATGTTATACCTTCACATGATCCGGCTTGCATTTAGTTACAATTATTTCTGTAAAGAATTTCAGATAACCTTCTAAGTTTACCTATCACTTCTAGCTATTTTGTGACAGCTTGTCTCATGAGTAGGTATATTTGACACTTCCAGCTGATCTGTAACACATTGCCTCATGTGTAGGTACAATGACATATCCAGATGTACCATGACAGCTTGCCTCATGTCTGATTTAGGTTCTAGCAGCTTCTAGTTCTAATGTGACTCTGCCTCACTGCTTTAACCATAGTAGCAGACAACCTTCATACTGTCACCCAGGTTTGATAGTAAATTGTTATTTGCTCACTTTACATCCACCTGGACTAACTATTTATAGTCAGATCCCTTTTCATAATGAAAGCAATTGGATTCACTGATCATCATCCATTGGCCTATTACTGCTATTGTATATATATTATCTATTCATATATCTACTAGACCGTAGGAATGAATGCTCAATCTGATCAAGATAAGATAGAATCTGGACACATCCATAGTTAAAGATAAGTTGAGATATATCTTTGTGTGAATATATAATCTTCCATGAATTTATTGACAATAAGATTAAAATGACTTCACTATTTTCAGCAGGCTGTTATTATATTTACATGCTTAATCGGTTATTTTTCTAAATATACAAGACTATAATAAGCTCAATGTAAAAATAATTTTTAGTTCTTAAAGTTTAATCCTCTTGACAAATATGAATTGACAAATAATGTAGATATTTTTTGCTAGATGGATTCTTTTTATCTTACAGTGAATTCATTACACTTTTAACCTTATAATCACAAACAGTTGTAACATACTATTTGAATCTAAACATTTAGTAAACTCATTATCTATTAAATGCAAGCATTATGTTATTGCTAGGTTAAGAGATTTGCAATATTTGGCAAATGACATTGTTTGTACCAAATAGAAGATAATTTGCACTGTTACTGTATAGAAATCTGAAATCATTAATAGAAGACATTATGAAGAAAGTGACATCTTAATCATACAATGTTTTGACAATATGTATTTAAATTTCTGCCCCAAGGCAGGCCGAGATGACTGAACAGAAGAGTTCCAAGATTAAGCAGTAACACTTGATTTCATCATCAGTTGTAGCTTCCATCACTCCTGAATCTTTTAATCTAGAATTTACATTTGACACCTTGTAAAGTTTCATGAATTCTTTACACAATTAAAATGCAAACATTTATTATAACCTGAGCTTAAAAGTGGCAATGTGATTACAAAGGGTTAAAAAAATAATTTGCTTATAATGTGTACCATCGAAAATTTTAAACCTGGAAAATTTTTGTTTAATATCTGTTAGAAAAATAAGTACTTACAAATAATTTTTATTTGTGGATGAAAGAGATGGGGAAAAAAACGAAAATCAAAGAAGTCAGAACTAAATTATTAATTTTTATATGAATTCTGGAGAAGAAACTATAATTCAAAATCATTTTGTATATATTAAAATATAACAAATTATTAAATCATTTAAAGTTAATATAAAATCTGTATTAATTATTTAAAGTAATTTATATATATTTGAATACTTAATAAAATTGTTTAAGTCATTTAGATTTTGCAGATGATGTAGTTGTTTTTGCAAATAATGCTTTAGAGCTACAGGAAATGTTGCAGGAGTTATCAGATGAAAGCAGGAAAGTAGGACTAAAGATAAATGTTAAAAAGACTAAAGTAATGTTTAATAGATTTTCTCAAAATATGAAAATAAAGATTGATTATGATGAATTAGAAGAAGTTAACAGTTAAAAATACCTTGGTCAGATTATTAATACAGATGGAAATATAATGGATGAAATTAATCATAGAATTAGACTTGGAGTTCTTTTGGTAGAAATAACTTGATACTAAAAGAAAATATGCCTATGTGTTTGAAAAGGAATGTTTTTAATAAATGTGTTTTGCCAGTTCTTACTTATGAATCTGAGACTTGGACACTTAATAGACGAGCAATACAGAGACTTCAAATCACTCAAAGAAGTATGGAGAGATGCATGTTGGGAATAACAACAAGAGATTGAAAACGCAATATATGGGTAAGAGAACAAACACGTGTTACTGACCTCATTGAAAAAATTAAAAGACTGAAGTGGAGTTTGGCTGGACATATTGCTATAAGATATGATAATAGATGGACAATTGAAATTTTAAACTGGATTCCAAGAGTTTGTAAAAGACCCAGAAAGAGACCACCTGTGAGATGGATGGCTGAAATAAGAAAGTGTGCAGGGGTGATGTGGAGAAGAGAAGCTAAAGATTGGAAAAGATGGATTGAACTTGAAGAGACCTTCATCCTGCAGTGGATTGATAATGGTTGATGATGATGATGATGACTTAATAAAATGACAATACAGAGATTTCAGACTAAACAATAAGTTATGGAGAAAGATATGTTGGGAGAAGCAAGAAAAAAATCAAAGGTAAAATATATGAGTCAAGGAATAAACAAGAATCATTGACATCAATGGAAGAGTTAAAAGTTTTGAAAGGAATTTGAATATATTCCTAATAGATATGGCAATAGATGAATGAGTGAAGATTTGAATTGAAAAACAAAACATAAATGATATAAAAAGTAATACATATGAGATGGATGGGGTAAGAAACTTTGATGAAATAATATGAAAAATAAAAAATATAATTCATACAAACTGAAGTGGTTTGATAATGATTGAAAATGATAATGCTTATGATAAATAGTTTATTTCAATAAAATATTAATAAATAAGCTCAAATATTGATTTTCTACACTCTAATGACATCTTGGCACATAAACATAGTATATAACCTATTAAAGCATCACATGACCACCATTTTTATGATTATATATATATCTTCATATTTCAATGAGTGATCTGAAATCTCTGTATTGCTCTTTTTTACATAAAACACATACATTAAAATCTTTTCACATATTTAAGCATGTTACCATTTTATAATAAGTTATATCAAGCAAAATCAATCCATACAAGTTTAATTCTGTAATCAATTTCATTCATTATATTTGTATTTGTGTAATAATTTTACCAATGTATTTATAGTTGCTGCCTTCTAATTTATGACTATCAATCTTTATTTTCATTTAAGAAAATCCATTGAGCATTACATTAATTTTTTTTTACCATTTATCTTTAGTCCTACTTTATTTTATCTGATAACTCTTGCAACTTTTCCTGAAGCTCTAAAGTATTATTGGAAAAAATAACTACATCATTTGCAAAATCCAAATAATGTTAATATTTACTTTTATTCCCTTTACCAAGCCATTTTAATTCACAAAACACTTCTTGTAAAATTACAGTAAGATATTTTTGAAATATGAAATCACCTTATTGTAAATCTTTCCTAAAGGTAATATTTTTAGTAGGATGCTGCTCTTCCTGGTTTAGTGCACTGGTAGAGGGTCAGATTCTGAAATGTAAGGTTCTCAGATCAATTCTAGTTTTAGCACTTCCAGTTATTGGTCTTCTTATGAATTCCTGACCAGTAAAGCTGCTTGATTATTTATTTCAGCTTACGTAATTTAATCATTGTTATAGCATGTTTCTTCAGAATATGAGAATATTCTGAATCAATTTCTTGATGATTCTAAAGTTTTAATCATTGTAGAAATGCTTATAGAATAAAGCACTTATTTGTCATCAGCCATAAAAACATTTTAAGTCCAGCTTGTTGTTTTTCTGGGTAAGATACCAACGTTTTTTCTTTATAGGTGAGTTATGATTATCTTGGGAAAATATTTCTGTATAGACTGATAGGTCTGTATTTCCTAAAATACTTTTTATTTCCTTTATTAATGATCGGTATTCTACCACCATCTTCCAATCATGTAGTATATCTTTATCATTTAGACGTTTGGTATATGACTTTGCTAATAATATTTATTCTTATTAAAACAGGAAAAACTCTCCATACAGTAGTGTCAGTGCCAAATGACAGAAGGCTTGTGCATAAAATCCCTATCTAGTGCCTACTCATCCAATATCTCCAAACTAGTTTTTGGCTTGTGGCCTTCATCAGTGAGGAGCTTTGGATCTGAGAGCACTGCACCTAGATCTTCATATGCTTTTCTTAAAATATCAATAATGATTCCATTACTTGAAGCTTTTTCCTTTTGTATATATTTAATTGCATAAACCATCTATTCATTTAAAATATTTTACAATTTATATGCCATAGTAATTTTAGGAAATAACACAAACTGATGAATTTAATAACCACATAAACAAATCAAAATATCTTATCATGTAAATCGATTAATATTTATATTTTTTCCCCAATGGCATTTGTACACATCTGAAATTATTGAGAAATCATTTATAACCTTTCTGAGCAAATTTTTGTACTATGGATTTTTATTATTTTGAAGATGTTAATAAAGTAAAAAGAAATTTAACAAACTTTTCTTAATAGCACTTAACAGCTGTTTGAAAATTTTGACAATAGGTAGCAGATCTTTTTTAATTAAGGTAGATATATTACATGAGTTACATCTTCAAATCACTATTAGGCTTCAATACAAATTAAAAAAAAAAACAACTAGAAGATTATGAGTAAATACAACTGTAATAACTTTATTGAATTTTGGGATATAATGAATAGAAATAAATAAAAAAAAAAGATAGCAATTCTTGTTTTCTAGATTTGCTGTAAAAAATGTTCTATTAATATAAACTCAAAGTTTATTGCATAATCATTTAGTATGTTCTATACGATGTCTGGGAAAGCCACTATTGAAAATAATAAGTTTGATGTCTATTTTTTTAATTAAGACAATATTTTGCAGATTTTGATTAAAGTATGGTCAGAAAGAAAATGATCGATTTTTTTTTGTTCCCATTAAAATCCAACTAAACATATTTACTAGTATTGTTTTGCTAAAGTGGTCTAAAATTCTTTTTAAAACCTCTGTCCTATGTAGTATTTATTTTGAATCGATGCAGATAGGAAGTTATTATTTTGACTTCATTTATTTAAAAAAAATTACATCTATATAACTTCCCTGATCAATTTTTTTTTTCCTTTATAAATAAAAAAAAACTCATTTGTCTGTTTTTATAATTGTCAATAGTTTTTGACTATCAATTCAATGTATTGTTTCGATTAAAATAGACACAGAAATAAAATTATCATTTTATTTTGGTTAAACAATCACAAATAAGTTGACTGCCCCCCCCCCCATCTTCTGAAATGGCTCACAACAAGTATCACTTTTCAAGACTCTGTCGTATTTAGGATGCAAAATCAAGCAGATATTTGATTTAACAGAAAGTGATGTTAAACTTTCAAACAAACAGTTGTACAAACATAGCAATAAAATTTAGCACACTTAAGAAAAAAATATAACATTGATCAATCTTAAAAAAAAAATCAATTTCACAAACTGACAAATTCTAGCAAATTCTTACAAACCTAAAAAAAAAAAAAATTCTACAAATTAATATGAAAGAAAATGCTATTATATTTATTATTTGCTCATTAAAATTGTCTAAGGTTTTTTATCACCTATTATAATGAAAGATTTAATAAATCTTTCGTGTGTATGCGTGTGTGTGCTGTTTTATTAACAATAATTCAAAATGTTTCATTAAAATTGTCTAAAGTTTTTTATCAGACCACCTATATTACAGCGAAACCATGAACTATGCTATATTTTGTTCCAAATCCTCTTCCTTGCATTCAACGTATATAATGTACAACAGCTCGCATTTAGTTGATAAACATTAATTAGAATAGAACATGTGTTATCTTTTGAATTGCAAATGTAGAATACTTTAAAGAATGTAGAGTACTGTTCAACACACACATATTTATAATATCAATACTTATATGTAAAGTAAGCATAGAAATTAAGATTATAGTTTAAACAAAAATTAAATACTTAATTATATATATATATAGTAAGCATAGAAATCAAGATTATGGTATAAACAATAATTAAAAAATAATAATAACATAGTTATTAATACTAAACTGAGGAAACATATTTACATATATTTACTGAATGTGTGTTCCTCATTCATTCACTGAAGCAATAAGAATAAGTATTTTTATTTTTAAAATAAAATAAATAGCAAAATGTTTGATTTTTATACCTTTAAAATAAACTCTAAGCAATTTTCTTTTCAATAACATTTTCTCTTATAGAAATTGTTATCAACAAATTATGGTCTCTAATTATTTTGATGTATTAAAATCAATAATAATTTAATATGTTCTAAAATTTTATAAACTATTAATATTATGCTCAGAAAATATTTCATTAAGCAAAATTTAGCACATCATATTCGGAAAGGATAATAATAGACAACAAAAATGTGTGTTTTCAGCATAAAATGAAGAATATATATAATTCCATATGGCACTTAGAGAAGGAAAAATGACTCCAAATATCATAAAATTTGTTGTTTATTTGTTTACATTTTTTTAATAGCATATAACTGAAATCATATAGTTGGATAAAGTGTACTTTGCAGATCCACTATATTTTTTTTGGTCACACATACACAAAATAATTATTATTTTGATTTCATTTGGGTTCCAAACTAAAATGGTATATATGATAGCAATTAGCTATTTTTCTTCATTTTCATTTGTAACTATTGGGGTAAGGAACATAGGTGTCACTTCAAAAATTATCTAAATTTTTTAAAAAAAGAGAGATGTGTAACACTTTTTTTTGTTACAAAATGAAATAATAAAAGCTACATCACATTAGTAATTTTATAAGTATCAGTTGTTCTGCTGTGTGTCTAAAAAGTCCTGGACTGCACACTAAAATGATTACTGCTTATTGCTCCTATCAACTTTCTCAATGAATTTAAACACATTTATTTTCTGTGAGGTCTTAATAACACCAATATTTGCATATACATAAAAGATAAGCCAATTCATCCATGATGACCCTAGTTTCAATGCAAATCATAAAGTCATAACATATTTTATCAATAAACTTACACTTTTTCTTTAAAAATAACTATTCTTTACCAAGTTAACCATGTCATTTAAGTAAATTATTATTTTATTGTTCTTGGCTATAGAATAAAAACAAGATAAAATAATGTAATATTCACCACCAATCAACTAGCAAACTTGGTGAGTTTCTGCATCTTTTAACCTGCTCTTCACCACAGTATTGAAAATATACTCTTTTCAATATCTACTTCCCATCCATTTCAACAAACTTGAAGAATATTGTTTATTTATTGCACTATTCTTGAAGAGGTGAAGTTTGAGAACTATTTAAGCAATTGATTATTTTAAAAAATATTTTACCTTTTTTTGACCCTACTTTGTGAAAGAAGGAATATGACATATGGAAATTGTAAGATTGTGTATAGAGTATTCAGGTAATAAAGTATGTTGCCCAACCAAAATGGCAAAAAATGAATGTTTTATGATGCCTGAGTCAATAAAATGTTTGATAACTTATAGAAACAGATCTAGAGTTTCAAACCATAGATTATGAGCTTCAGACCTGTCCATGCCCCCATTATATTAACCAATGCAGGACATTTGATTGAGAATATTTAATCATTGGCCAGAATATACAATTTCTTGCCATCATCCTAACACACCTTATCAAGAATCTCAATGTGTGGAATCACATTTAAAAATGTTTTTTATTCATCCTCATGATACAAATAATGCTGAACATTTGTGATATTACACATCAATACTGCTTGAAAAGGGGTGAATTTGATTAATAAAGAAGGGCATGTTATTTAAGATTTAAGACAGTATTGTTGAAAGTCTTGGTGGTTCATGAATGTAAGCTATTTTAAACAAATGGAAAAGAGTGGAAATTTACAGTATTTTCTAAAGCAAAATATTTAATTTACAAATGATTAATTAAAAAGTATCTACAAGTAAGGGAATACTGTCCATCTTTAGCATGTATTAGCCTAGACAGCCATTGATTCTTAATAGTTACTATAGAATTTGAAAGGATTCCAACCAAAAAATATTTTATCTGTTCAATTTATACTAATGATTCACTATTTCAAATATATATTACCTAATTACAAATTTTACTTTGTCAAATTCTCTCTCTCTATATATATTGTATCGAGGTACATCGTGACAGTGTTTTAGTATTTTTTCAGAGTAAAAAACTGAGGAAATTTCATTTTAAAAAAAAACGAACTTAAAAAAATTTTTTAAAGTAAAATAAAAGTTTTAAAAGTTTGAAGAAAAAGAAAATTAAGAACAAAAGATTAGGGTAGGGGGTTTATTGTTAAATTAAAAAAAAGGAATTGAAATGAAAATGATTAATATTACTTTTAATTAATTCGTAATAAAACTAAAAAAGGGAGTTCGTTTTATCTTATAATAAAAGGATTAAATGTGTGCATGTATGAATAGGTTTTGAATAAAGGAAAAGAATTTTAAAAGACAATGGAGAGCTAATGTAATAAAACAAAAGGACATCTAATTAAATGGCTAAGAAAAAAAATAAAGAAACTAAATATTACTATTCACTTAAACCCACAACCAATGGAAAGGATCAGAGACTTTAAATAAAAGAAACAGAAGTCCAATCGAAGTGAAATAGAATGTATGATCGATCCATAAGATAAGAAGTGTGGGGTATACAAGAAGAGAACTTTGTATTGTTATATTAGATATAAAAGAAATATAAAAAAGGTTAATAAATTATTATTAATTCAATTAGAAAATAAAGTTGATCAGAAATAAATTGGAACAAATAAAGTATTAACGAAAGTAGAAAGAAATTTAATCAGAAATAAATTGGATAACAAACTGATTGATTACAGAAAATTGCAGAAGCTACTATTCAAAGAAAATGATGGGTTGCTGAATCCATTGTATCATGTGGCCGGCCTGGGCTTGCTCTGCAGCACCATCAGCAGATAGTTCAAAGGACAAACCATGTTCAGGTGAAGTCTAAAGAACAGCAGAGTGTCCATGCCGAGATCCACAAGAGTTCATATATCACAAATTAAGGAAAGATCTACGAGGAATTAGTGCCAACCAGTTGGAATCACCAAATTACAGAAGCTACATTTTTCATACTCGTGTCAAATGAAATTCAAATCCTAGATAACATTTCATTTTTTTTTATTCTCCAATTCTTGATTTATAAGCCATGGTAGATAAGTGAATAAAAAAAAACTTAACTTCTTACGAACTATTATCTTCAGGGTATAAATTATATTAGCTCCATTGTCCAACTTTTATTCAGGGTTATTAATAGTGTGTGTGTGTGAATTTTAATTAAATATGTTTTGTATTTTTTTATTTTGTTTGAAATGTATTAAAATATTTATTTAAATGAAAAGAGTGTGTGTGGTTGTATTATGAGACAAAGTGATTAATTTAAGAAAAGAGAGCGGGGCTTAAATTAGTATGGAAATATTTATTACTAGAATGATCGTATGCTTTTAATATGGTATAAAATGCTCGGTTCTCGTCTTATAGCTAAAGACGCTGCTCGATGGCACGGTTTTCACGCTAAAACACATAAAAATGTCATTTCTGCGTGTTCAAACCTGCATTTTCTATAATACAACTTTTTTGTTGTGCTACAGATTGCAGGCTGCTATATCGCGTCACAGTACAACATGTATGTCACATCGCAGCAATTACATTTTCCGAATTCTCACAGTTTATAAAATTGTTACGGCTTGGTGAGAGGGTATGTATTTGAATTGGATGGAAATGTTGTTTTCATTGGATTTTTTTTAATTTTAAATTATTGAAATGTTCAGATTTTGTAAAGTAATAATTATCAGACTTTTTACAATGTACTGTATTGAAGTTATAATTGGGAAAATGTTGATAAGATATGTGTAAAAGGAGTTGGAATTAGGTAACGCATCAAATAACGTACTGTTTGTAACATTCCACAAGACAAACAAGATTCTACCGTGTGTATATTTTTGAAGTAAAAAAGAGCGGAAACACAAAAATATCCAGTAAGAAAAGTACAATTCTGCACGGTTTTTTGTAAATTTCATAAAAAGCATATATTATAAACATGGTTAATATGTAAAGAAGACATTTATATGTGTTTGTTGTTGTTTAAAAAAGTTTTACTTTCTTTCTTTTCTACGACTACATTTACGATTTTGATATTTTTTATTTTAGCATTACAAACAACAGAACACTAACACTAAAACTAACCCTAAACCTAACCCTCTGATAGAAAATTGATTTTTCTAATAAAGCAAAATAAAAAACACAAATCAAATTGTAATTTGTTTATTTTATTTTACATTTATTATTATCATTTAATTTTTATATGCTAATAAAAAATAATAGTTAAAAAAGACGATTTCGTTTTGTTTTTATTTTCGCATTACAAAAAACACATCAAAATGATTAAAATCAATGGCCCAGGAATGGTCATATTTTATAGTTTTAGCGTGAAAATGGCGCCATCAAACGGCATCTTTATCTATAAGACAAGCACCAAATGCTCATTTAAGAAAAAAGAGCAAGATTTAAAATGTTATTGAAATATTTATATTAGTAGAAAGAACTTACACATTTACTATAGGGCAGGGATTGTAATATTTAGTCATTAATCAAGTGATTTAAGTTGAAGCTAAAAGAATAAAAAGTATCTTTTAAAATAAGGATTTTGAATGACACAAAAGTTTTATTGTGCGGAAAGTACATTTTTTAATATTAAGAAATAGAATTTTGGAATGGGTGAAGATTTCTAAGACAGCTACAATTTGATGAGCTAGCTGGGTTTTCAGGTACTGGATTTGTTGCTGGTTGAGCAAGCATGTTAACTACATTGTAATTGACTGTCGCCTAAAGGTTTTTTTCTTAAAATAAATAAAGTGCTTGGTTGGCCAGGGTTTTAATTTAGTAGCCAAGGGTTTATGTTATTGGTGGCTTGCTACCAATGATATTGTTCACTCCACCTGAGGGACTAGAAACCTTCAGAGATAGAAAAGTTTGTTAATAAGGGAAATACAAAAATATATATTTTTTTATTCTTATTAGAGATAGAAGGTGGGCGATTCAATTGGCACATCAACATGGGCTGAAAATGGATGTTTTAAATGGCAGGACTGATGTGGGCTGTAATGGATGTTTCAAATGGCATGGCCAAAGTCATCCATAACTAACATAAGTGACAGTTAGTGAGAAAGAAAGTTAGAGGGTGATCAATTTAAGTTGGAGAGTGTAATAGTATTATTTAAAAAAAAAATCAGCACAACCAATAAAAAAGTGATTTTTGTATGACCATATAAAATATGGAGGCATAATTGTTAAAAAAAGAGAGAGAAGGAGACACTCTGGGCAAATTATGATAGACGAACAGGAAGAGGAAAAGTAGAACTAAGAAGAGTTACAGCATACAAGCTATCAGAACAACAGATCCTGCATATAATAAGGTGGGGTTTCCCAGAAAATGTTCAAGAGATAATAATGAGAAAGGATACCATAGAACAAACTGCAGAAATACTCATAATGTTGGACAGTGATAGACAGTATGAGGAAAAGCAGAGGAAAGAGGGGAATGCCAAGAATACTCATGGGCAAGTAGCAAACTTGATAACAAAATGAGGAGAGGGAGGAGTTGAGAATGGCATCTCAGTCATATCCTAAAATAGAAGTAAAAATCGAAGGAACAGTGGTTAATGCACTACTTGACTCAGGAAGTCAAGTATCAGTGATTTCACAGAAAACTTTTAATGCAATAGGTCAGGCAATTTGAAAATCAAAACCTTGCCACTAAAGAATGTCTATGTAATGTTCCATGAATGGAAAAAGAGCCAAGCTGGCATCAGAACAAGCTTGGGTGAGTATGAATATAGCAGGAAAGTAATACAACCATGTTATGTCGATTTTAGAGGAACTAATACATGATGCTATCCTGGGATCAGACTTTGTGTGTAAAGCAGGATGCATGCTAGATTATGAAAAGCAACAGGTGAGGATTAATAAGGCAGAAATCCCATTTGATGTCTGTGAGACAAATGATGGTAATGTGGAGCATGATGCAGAAAGTGCAGGGATAGAAATAAAGAAAAAGATGATGGAAGAGGGGTGTGGGAGTAAGAATAGGAAACAGTTGGAGTTGTTGGACACATATGAGAGTGTATTTTCAGAAAGTCCCCAGAGTTATTAAAGGATATGAGCATAGGATAAAGCTTATGGAAGACTAACCATATCAAGTTTGAGCATACCCTATACCATATCAATACAGAAATGCAGTGGAGGAACAACTAGAGAATATGTTAAAATGGGGAATTATTTCTAAGTGCTCATTCCCAAACAATCTGCTAGTGACAGTAAGGAAAAAGGATGGGTCTATTTGCTTGTGCCTAGCTGCATGGCAATTAAATAAAATAACAGTGTTAGACAACAATGCCCCACCACTTATAAGTGAATTATTAATGAAATTCCATAAAAAAGATATTTTGGACTTTTGATTTAATGGCCAGTTACTGGCAGATCAGGCTGCACCCTGAGGACCGGAAATACACCGCTTTCTATTATAACAGACAGGTGTATAATTTCAACAGAATTCCCTTCAGTTTAAAAAACAGTGGGGCAGGATTAATACAATGCCTTGACCAGGTATTGTCAGAAAAAATCAAAGGTTTGATTACAATGTATGTGGATGATATCATTTTAGCCTCAGAGTGTGGAAGAACACTTTGAACATTTGAAGCTGCTATTCGGTGAATTTAAAAATAAGGGAATTAAAATAGATTTGGGCAAAAGCCATTTAATGACCATAGAGGTAAAATTCTTAGGGCACATTATTAGTGAGTGAGGAATAGCTCCAAATCCAGAGAAAATCCAAGCTATACAAGATTTTCAAAGGCTAACAAAAAAGAAAGACAAATCTTTCCTCAGATTGTGTAATTTCTTCAATCGATTTTATAAAAAATTTTCCTCAGACATAGAGCCTCTGTTACAGCTATTAAGGAAAGAAAAAAAAATGGGCATGGGAAAAGCAACAAGAGCTCAGTTTTAAAAAATGTGAAAAAAGGCTTCTTAAAGGAAGTCATGCTGTCATACTCAGATTTTAGTAAACCATTTGTGGTACAAACAGACAGCAGTGGAATCAGATTGAAGGCCACATTATCTTAGGTGCAAGATGATGGGAGGTGTGGTGTGCTTTTCTTTGCAAGTCACTTATTATATGGGCCAGGGAAAAATTATACGGTAACCAAGAGAGGGCTTTAGAGATTGAGTGAGCCTTTAAGAAGTTTAGGCAATACTTAATAGGATCGCAGGTGATAGTGATCACAGACCACAGGAGCCTTGAGTTCCTCAATCATAGTTTCCTAACAAATAGTAGGCTGATCTGATGGAGCCTATTCTTGCAAGAATTCAATTATAGTGTACAATACTGTCCAGGCAAAGAGAATAAGGTGGCAGATGCTTTAAGTCACAACCTGATAGAACTTCAGCAACAACATTTAAATTGTAACAATGCATACATAGCAATGGCTGAGATAGATAAAGACAAGGATATAATATATGGTTTGCAAAGAATAAGGGAATTGCAAGAGGAGGATACAGAATGTAAACAAATAATATACTATTTGTGCCACCAACCTATAAGTAGACCTATATTTAAAAAATGGACTTTTACAGTGCAAAATGAGAGTTGGTGAACATACACAAGTCGTTCTTCCAATGGGCATGCGGAAACAAATAATCAGATATATACATGAAAAATATGGATATTATGGGGCAAGTATAATTGGAGGATGGATAGGCAATTGCTTTATTGGCCAAGAATGTATAGTAGTGTCTTAAACATCATTGATGGATGTATTGTATGCACAAAAACCAAACCCCCTAACACATCAATTGCAGGACCGTTGAGATCCATATATGCATATCAGCCTAACAGTCTATTGGCAATAGACTTTTATGGGCCCTACCCCAGTTTAATCAAAAGAAATATCTTGTTGTAGTCTATGACATTTTTTCCAAGTTTGTGGCTGTCTACCCAGTGGTGCAAGCTAATGCCAGACAGACTATACGGGTCCTTGAACATCAACATTTTTTAGATGTGGGAATCCCAAAGCAGATAATATTGGACCAACCCTTTCTGTCTGAGGAATGGAAAAGATAGATGGAAATCACAAGATAAGACATATCACTTCGATTCACAACCCACAGTCCAATCCCTGTGAATGAATCATGAGGGAGAAGAGATGCTTATTTCACACGTACCTCCAAAATAATCATCGCAGATGAGTGAATGAGGTAATGAGAGTCACTGACATGATAAATTGGTCAAAGAAAGAATCAACAGGGTTCAAGCCCATCAGACTCTATCAAAGGAAGAATATTCCATACCCATTCAAAACCATCTTACTGATCAGAGCGCCACATATTGACAAGAAAAGAGATGCTGATGAGGCATACCATAGGCTTAGAAGAATGGGCAATATAACATATAGGAGACAAGGGAAGGTCAAATGTGTATTTAACTTGGGGGATGAAGTTATGGTGAGGGTAAATCCAGTAAGCCATCCAGAGAAGGGGAATGCACAAAAAATTTCAACCAATATATGATGGGCCGTATAAAATCATAAAAGGGCATGAAAATAATGTGTTTGAGGTTGCTCAGAGGTCGGACAGAAAGAGAATGTTCAATGTTCAATCCCTGCAATTACTAAATAAAAAAATTTAGCAAATAACATGGCCAGACAAAAATAAAGGAAAACGAATTTCAATCAAAATAAAGCAATGGGATTTTATAGTATTTCTGAATTTGGATTTTGAAATTAAAATACTCAGAATGATATTTTAGTCTCAAGAGGAGGAACAAAGAAAAGGTACTGAGGTACATTGTGACAGAGTGTTTTAGTATTTTTAAGAGTAAAAATACTGAGGAAATTTTGTTTTAAAAAAAATGAACTTAAACAAAAAAATTTTTTTAAATAAAATAAAAGTTTGAATGAAAAAGAAAATTAAGAACAAAAGATTAGGGTGAGGGGGTTTATTGTTAAATAAAAAAGGAAGGAAATTGAAATAAAAATGATTTAATATTACTTTAATTAATTCGTAATAAAACTAAAAATGGGAGTTCGCTTTGTCTTATAATAAAAGGATTGAATGTGTGCGTGTATAAATAGATTTTGAATAAAGGAAAAGAATTTTAAAAGACAATGGAGAACTAATGTAATTAAACAAAAGGAAATCTAATTAAATGGCTAAGAAAAAAATAACAAAGAAAGTAAATATTACTATTCACTTAAACCCATGACCAATGGAAAAAATCTGAGACTTTAAATAAAAGAAACAGAAGTACAATAGGAGCGAAATAGAATGTATGATAAATCCACAAGATAAGAAGTGCCGGGTATAAAAGAAGAGAATGTTGTAGTGTTATATTAGATATAAAATAAATATAAAAAAAGGTTAATAAATTATTAATTCAATTAGAAAATAAAGTTGATTGGAAATAAATTGGATCAAATAAAGTATTAATGAAAGTAGAAAGAAATTTAATCGGAAATAAATTGGATAACAAACTGATTGATTCCAGAAAATTGCAGAAGCTACTATTTAAAGAAAATGATGTGTTGCTGAACCCATTGTATGGTGTGGCTGGCCTGGGCCTTCTCTGCAGTACCATCAGCAGATAGTTTGAAGGACAAACCATGTTCAGGTGAAGTCTAAAGAACAGCAGTGTCCACACCAAGATCCATGAGAGTTAATATAATATCACAAATTAAGAAAGATCTATGAGGAATTAGCGCCAACCGGTTGGAACCAACAAATTACAGAAGCTACATTTTGTTATCCTCACATCAAATAAAATTCAAATCCTAGGTAACATTTCATTTTTCTTATTCTCCAATTCTTGATTTATAAGCCATTGTAGATAAGTGAATAAAAAAAAACATTTAACTTTTGACTTCTTATGAACTATTATCTTCATGGCATAAATTATATTAGCTTTATTGTTCAACTTTTATTTAGAGTTATTGTTTGTGTGTGCAATTAAATATGTTTGGTATTTTTTTATTTTGTTTCAAATGCATTTAAATATTTATTTAAATGAAAAGAGTGTGCATGGTTGTATTATGAGACAAAGCAATTATTTTAAGAAAAGAGAGTGGGGGTTAAATTAGTATTGAAATATTTATTACTAGAATGATCCTATCTTTTAATATGGTATAAAATGCTCATTTAAGAAAAAAGAGTGAGATTTAAAATGTTATTGAAATATTTATGTTAATAGAAAAAACATACATGTTTACTATGAGATAATACATTTAATTTATGGAAATAGTGCGGGATTGAAATATTTAGTCATTATTAAGAAGTGATTTAAGTTGAAGCTAAAAGAATAGGGAGTATTTTTTAAAATAAGGATTTTGAATGACACAAAAGTTTTATTGTGCGGAAAGTAAATTTTTTAATATTAAGAAATAGAATTTTGGAATGGGCAGAGATTTCTAAGACAGCTACAATTCGATGAGCTAGCTGAAATTTTAGGTACTAGATTCATTGCTAATCGAGCAACTGCATTAATTACATTGAAATTGACTGGTGCCTAAAGGTTTTTTCTTTAAAATAAATAAAATGCTTGGTTGGCCAATGTTTTAATTTAATAACCGAGTGTTTATGTTATTGGTGGCTTGCTACCAATGCTATTGTTCACTCCACCTGAAAGACCAGAAACCTTCAGAGATAAAAAAGTTTATTAATAAAGGAAATACGAAAGTATATATTCTTTATTCTTATTAAAGATAAAAGGTGGGCAGTTCAATATATATATATTATATTTAATGTTTTCATGGTTGTATGATGTAGACAAATTAATATTTTTGGAAATAAACCATGTATTATTTTGCATTACAATCAGATAATTCGATGGACTAGCAACCATCATTATCCAGGTTAACTTTTGAAAGATAGATATCAAATAATTACATGACTCAGTATGAGATGAGAAATCAGATTCAACTTAAAGTAGTTCAGCATTCACAATATGAAGCTAATCAGAACGTTTATTTCCTACAGTTTTTTCACCTATTAATTTTAAGTTAATATTAGATAAAATGAGAGGTTTCCACATAGCTGGAATACATTGTACTTTGTCAGCCCTATTGTCCTTTCAAAAGTTAACCTTGATAATGGAGGTTGCTAGTCTGTCAAAATATCGGATTGTAATGCAAAATAATACATGAAATTCCTAAAAATATTAATTTATCTATATATATCATCAACTATTATCATTCCACTGCAGGATGAATGTCTCTCCAAGTTCAATCCATCTTCTCTGATTTTTAGCTTCTCTTCACATCACCCCTGCACACTTTCTCATCTCATCCATCCATCTAACATGTTGTCTGTTTCTGGGTCTTTTACAATCTCTTGGAATCCAATTTAAGACTTCAATTGTCCATCTCTTATCATCTCTTCTAGCAATATGTCCAGCCCAACTCCACTTCAATCTTTTAATTTTTTCAATGAGGTCAGCAACACCTGTTTGTTCTTTTATCCATACATGGCATTTTTGATCTCTTCTTGTTACTCCCAGCATGCATCTCTCCATACTTCTTTGAGTGGTCTGATGCCTCTGTATTGCTCTTCTATTAAGTGTCCAAGTCTCAGATTCATAAGTAAGAACTGTCAAAACACATTTGTTAAAAACCTTCCTTTTCAAACACATAGGCATATTTACTTTTAGTATCAAGTTACTTCTAACAAAAGCACTCCAACCAAGTTTAATTCTATGATTAATTTCATCCATTATGTTTCCATTTGTATTAATAATCTGACCAAGGTATTTGTAACTGTTATCTTCTAATTCATCATAATCAATTTTTATTTTCATATTTTGAGCAAATCGATTAAACATTACTTTAGTCTTTTTAACATTTATCTTTAGTCCTATTTTTCTACTTTCATCTGATAACTCCTGCAACATTTCCTGCAGCTCTGAAGCATTATTTTCAAAAACAACTACTTCATCTGCATAATCTACATGACTGAAATAATCTCCATTTACTTTCACTCCCTTAGTTTCCCATTTTAATTCACAAAATACTTTTTGCAGCACTGCTGTAAAGTTTTGGAGATCTGGAGTCACCTTGTCTTATACTCTTCACAATGTTGACCATCCCAGTATCATTATGTAATCTAATTGCTACTGTTACATTTTTATAAATATTCTTTAAAATGTGACAATATCCTGGATCTATACCTTGATGAGCCAATGCTTTAATCACTGAAGAAAAGTTTATAGAATCAAATGCCTTTTCATAATCTACAAATCCAAAACATAATGGCAACTCATATTCATTTGTCCTTTTTATAACTTCTCTCAATACCTGGATATGGTTACTGTACTAAAACCACTTTTAAATCCAGCTTGTTCTCTTGGTTGGTGGAAATCCAATGTTCTCTGTAGATGAGTTGTAATTATCTTGGTAAAAATTTTGTATAAAACTGATAAAGGCTGATCGGTCTGTAATTTCTACTATCTTTATCACATTTTTAAAATATTAATATTATTACTGCATTCTTCCAATCATCTGGTGTGTATGTGTGTATATATATATATATATATATATATATATATATATATATATATATATACATATATATATATATATATATATATATATATATTGTACCTTCACTTCCAGAAATATATATTATAATAAAATGTGATTAGCTCAGATAAGTGGTTATGCTTGGCTAAAATGTTTATAATTATTACTAAAGATATTATACAATAATGTATCTTATCACACTAGTTCTAATTAACAAAATATCAATATGGTTCAATGTTATAAACTAAATAAATAAATATTTACTAAATCATGAGACTATGAAGTGAGCTTACAATTGGCAATATGAATTACATTGAGCCAATATCCCACAAGATACTATCTCAGTGGCATAAGAATACTATTCCCTCTTTCATTACTTCAACTAATACATCTATAGCATTCCTATGTCTTTAACAATAATTAATTAATTAAAGTAATATTAATAAATAGATTTTAATCTTTTATCTCAAAGTAACATAACTAAAATAATCTCAGGTTTTTTTTAAATTAATTCTAGGCAATTAAAATTCCTGCAGTTAAGCATGATAAGGGATTTAATATCAATTCTAACTACACCTAACTTATAACAATAATAATAAATAAATAATAATAATAATCTCCAATGTATAATTTAATCTTATCTATTTTCTTTATTATAGTAAAGAATCATTAATAAAGAAGTAAATAATATACATGACTTTCAATCTTCATGTAGTGTCTTAAATAAGAATAATGTGATAGAATCTTATAATTTAATAGTATGTGGCAATGAATAATATTATACTCTTGTGTAATATATTGCTTTTATGACCATTATAACAATAATATGCTAATGTCAATAAATTTCTGAAAAAATCATATTAAGAGAATACTTTACTTCTTAAACAATAATTTGATTCATACTGTGCAAATATTATGTTTTAATTCAAATTATCTGTTGTCATATGTTGCAGTGTAAAATAATTGATTCGACACACAATTTTATAAACAAGTTTAACAAATTTTATTACATTAACTTTAATAAACAACTTATATACACTATTTACATCCCAAGAGGAAAAATAAAAAATTAACAAAAATTCTTACATTATTATAATTTCCATTACCCAAATTACTCAAATATTCTAGATATTTATTAAAATTTTTGAAAAATAACAGTTAATAGTATTTAGGAACCTGCATCTTTTTAAAAACATCATTTAATATCAAATATTACTATGGTATGCTTTCATCAAAAATATACATCATTTGTGTAAAAAAAAAAAAATTAACAACTAAAAATGTTTATTCCAGCTAAATATACTATAGATATTTTCCATTATAATATAGTTATCATATATCCTAATGAGTATTAATTTAATATCAACTAAATGTATGTGCTAGTATAACTACTTAATATTGAGTAATATTTATCAATTATATAATTATTTATTTCATTCCGATGTTGTTCTATTATAATATATCACTTATTAAAATATGTCATACATGTAGGTCTTTTTTAAAAACATAATACTTAAAGTTGTTTAACAATTTTGCAAAACAAAATTTACTTATAAATTACACATCTTCATAAAGTTACTAGATTAAAATAAAAATTCTATGATTCTTTTCTTGATTCTACTTTACTTGAATTGATAATATTCACATAATTACTAAAATCATATTCTATTCCTATTCCCTACTAATAAAATTCTATATTTAAATATTGTTTTAATCTCCTTTTAATCTATTTTCAATTCACTATTCTTTAAAAAAAAAAAAAAAGGTATATCATCCCTATACTTCGTCAAAACTCTTACGATATTCTCTTAAATGAACAAATAAATTTGCATATAAAATATTAATTTAAACTGTCTAATAAGAAAAGATTACTTCACTTCTTACTAATTTGTGAACAAAATACAAAAAAAATGACTTGTACTAATATAATAAATCAATACTTTAACCATATAATAGAAATATTAAAGTTCAGTCACGAAAGAATCATACAATTACTTCTTTTATTAAGTTATAATAAATTTACACTATAAAAATAAAAAGTATGCATATTTTAAAAATAAATTTCTATAAATCTTATGCATGTACAATGCGTTCACATATTTATACATTCATTCAAAATCATATAATATTTGGTTCATCTAAAGAGAAGAAAAACAAAAATACATTAAAATTATTAATATTATACAATCATTACCATAAGTGATATTCCAACTTATTAATCACTTAGACGATGTCTTCTCGGACCATAAATTAACAAAATAATGTAACATTCATACATTACAATCATACTCAAAATATTAAGCTTTTAAATTATTAATAAAAAATCCTTTATGAAATTAAGTATTATATTAATATGAAATTATTTTTTATGTATCTATTTTATCCCTAACAAATAAATAAACAACTTAACATTAAAATTATTGAAATAAATCAAAAAAATATCTACGTTAGTCTCCCACAATGTTTTCACAAAATAAAAATGTTCTTTTTTCCTTGGATAATGAAATTTGCCAACAGCAACTTCTTTTTCCATGTAGCACATGCTTAAATAGTTTCCATAAAATAAAACAAGTGACAGTTTCTTTTTAAAAAAAATAAAATAAATAAGTTCCACCATAAATAAATAAGTAAGTAAGTCGACTTTAAAGGATCCGGATTTATTAATAAAGAAAATTCTTCAAAAGTTATTACTTTCCTATGATTAAATGATGGCTCGTAGTGTTTTTCTTTAAATACGATAAAATTGATTCGGGCGTCTGCATATACTTATTGCACACTTGCTTAAAAATATTTCAACAAATCAATTTTTAAATTCTTCTGTATAACCAGCATACAGAATTTAATACCATGACATTTCTTTTCTGTCTAGAGGTATTTATTTGCTATTAATGTTTCCCAAATTATCGGCTTTAAAAATTATTTACATACGTATAGTCTTTTAAAACAATAAAGCCTTAATATATCACATATTTCAGTAATTATCTGTAATTTTCATTTTTTTTTACCCAAAGACAGTTTTAAAATAAATTATTTTAAATACTTTCTTCACAAAGAAGTATTTTCTGCATTTTTTAAATAAAATATCTATTTTTAAAAATTACTACAAGTCTTAAATTTATTTATTTCACCGTATTATTTTGCCAGTCTTGTATAAATATTGTCTTTCCATATAATGTCCAACATGTTAACTTTATCCATAAATCATTTATTTTAGTTAACACTGCTTCCACTATATTTTTTATGAAATATCTCCAATATATTTTATATAAATGTGATACTTCCATGATTATTTGAGATTAAAACTAGATTTTGACAAAAATGGTTGGCAAGGGATTATAATTAACTAGCACTGCATATTCAGATGGTACAATTTCTTAACCTATTAAACTACTCTCTTTATGACATAATAATTATTAAGAGAGCGGTTATAGCATTATACTTGGCTATATTAAATGGCACACTTAACTAACAGAAGAAAAAGCACACCAAACAATTGAACCTCGTCTTTTTATACCGGAATAATTTACCCACTTGATTGGTAAATTAAACAATCGCCTTGCTAGCCTATCTACATATCTAGCCAACAATACAAAATCAAAACTAAAAATAAATAATGACTCATCTAATATTTATTATTTATTACATTATTTAATTCCCAAATTAACTTTTATCTTTTATTTAAATTCATGAAATATTTTTTTAAAAATATATCTTTTACTTTGTCTCACTTTTAGTTTTTATAGATCTATTTTCCCAAGCAAACTAAAAATCTACTTTTATTTATTATATTCATTTTTAAAACAAAAAAACAGGATTTAATATTTTATACTAATTAATTTTATTTTTATCTCGTGGTAGTCCAATATAATATTTTAAATTTTATAATAGAATTTTTAAAACAGTTTTGCAACTTTACTAAAAAAACTCACAAGCATATGTGTACAGATGTCTATCTGTCACATGACTTACAACACAGATCGAAACGCTTATAATTAGCTGAAACTAAACTAACAATTCAATTTTTTTTTTAACAAAATATTTTTTTAAATAAAATAATATAATATAACAACTTTTAAAATAATAATTCGATGTTATAAAATCAAATATTCATCTTCTACCATATACTATTAATAAATAAACATTTTACATTCAATTACTAAATATTAATTTTTATTATTAATAAATATACTATTTATTTAAGTTGTTTGGTTTTCAACATTTATATACAAAACTTATTAATGCAGTATTTATCATGGGCAGTTTTCCCAACCATATAATATTACCATTCATCCTTATTTAACCGTCTTTCTCAAATATTAGCATAATTTCACATATCAAATATTCTTATTTCACTTTAATTAGACTTTTAAAAGATTGTTAACAAAACATCAACATCACACCACTGCAATGCATCTTAAGTTTAAATTTTTTTAATAAAATTGATAGAACAATTTATGAAGACCTAAACAAAAGGGCAATATATATATATTCAATAGACCAATGGATTTCCATTCTTGCTATTAAAAGGTGAGAAGGTTGTCTTCACAGCAGTGAGAAATATTAATTACTATCTTTATTGTGAATGTTTAGGTCGTTACTGGTTGGTTTCTAATGGTTACATAATTATCCCATTTAGCTTTGAGCATTATTTCACTTATTATTTAAATAATACATGAGCAATTTAAAAGTATTGCACTTTGTAATGTTATAATTGACTATTTATTAGTCTGCATTACATGGACATGTTTATTTCATGTTTAAAGAGGTTTATTTAAACTTTATTGTATCAATATTTCATTCTCTGTCATCAAGTTGCAATCTTTATGTGTCCGTATTGAAACTATAAGATTCAAATCCGAATCTTAGTTTCACCTCAGTCAGATTTATTCTATCGCCTTCTACCCACTCACCCATCCAACCTAAATTTAAACCTCAATATTGGACTGTGTACATATAATAGTATTAGTTATATATATATATATATATAAAGCTTGTTAAATATGTCTCATGCACAAACACTCCAATATGAGATATTAATGCACTGAAATTAATTTATTAAATTTAGAATATTTAATATTTTGCGTTAATTATTATTTAGGTCAAAATTATATATTTTAATTTATAAAATCTAAAAGTTGTTTTAACCTTTTAATGTCTAAATGTATTAAAAATAGAAATTAAAATAGAAAAAAAATTTAAAAGTTATTTATTTACATAATTGATTTCATGCCTCAATAATTTCTGACCTAGTTTCTTAACTTATTTAAATGTTAACCTTCACCAAAATGCAAGGAGTTATTAGATAACATATTTATGATAAATTTGTCTTATATTAATCAAGCGGCTAGCTCAGGAATTATTTAATTTTGATATTTGATAAATTATTTCTCTGATGCATCTCATTTTATAATAATATGATTTCTTATATTGGTTTATAGTTTAATAAATTATTTTAGCTTCAGAGACACATCTAACTTTTATGATTATCTATGAGTGTGGGTGTCCCATAATTTGTACAGGTGGATATTTTAACTTAGCAATAGAAATATACTAGGATTATAATCTTTATCCCTTTATTATTAATTTCGACTGGTATCCATTGAATGATTTTATAATTAAATCAATTTCATGTTAGTTGAGGGTTTGTAAGTTAATCACTCATAAATGTGGGCCTTGGGAGTGAATCATTACCTATTAGCATTGAAATATAAATCTTATTTTATTATAAATGATAGGTGTTATTATTGAGCGTTGCTAAAGTTTTTTTCCTATTTTAAGCCAGGGAAATCACCGGATACTTTTATTTATAGGTATTTTCTGCTCCATTAGGAAGGGATAGAAAGTGCTCTCATGGAAATGAGTCCATCATGTGGTGTAGTGAAGAGAAGTTTCACACTTCGACTCATTTATGACAGTCTCGTGGGTCCCTGGGAAATCCTGCTGAGTATAAATTTCCCTCCTGGCTTATATCTCAAAGTTTGCTCTATTATTATTCTATGGCATCTCTATAAATACCACCTTCCATCTAGTTTGATTATTCTTTTATTCTCTGCTTTTAATCTCATTTCCCAAGCCTCCCACATTATCTGCTTTCAAATAACAGGCCCCTTTTAGAATTAATTCTTAATTTAAAACTTTATATATTAATCTGTTGTTGGGATAAGTAAATTCGCTGCTGTATATCTCATTCAATGTCTATCTCACACGATAGCTAAAATATTTAGTCTGGGGCATGAAATATGGGCTTGCTATCATTATATACCCAAAGGGACAGGTCGAATTATTAATACTTTACTAATGTACAATTATGCCATATTAGGAGTATTGACTAAAATCGAACTCCAAATTTGTAAATAGTTTTTTTTAGTTTATACAAATATTAAATATAGTTTTATTATATCTTCGTCATCATGTCCATTTTTTTAATATCTTACAGCTATAGTGTCTCATATCAAATAAGTTAAATAAAATAAGGTCATTCATTAGTTTTATAGTATTGTTAGTAATAATAGTATACTAATAGTTAGAGTCTCTTTCATCTCCCTGATCCCCATATGGCCTAAAAATGTTCGCTAATGTGGTGGCAAGTGCATTATCACGTAGTTATATGTTGTGTAATCAATTTACTAAATTCACAGTCAGCATTGCAGGCCCTGAACCCACCTATAGTGTTACTCTTCAACTGTAGTGGAAGGAAGATGCAACTGGTTAATGAGATATATGAATTCTGACCATTACAATATATATTCAATGGACCATTGGTAAGAGTGGATTTCCATTCTTGCTATTAAAAGGTGAGAAGTTTGCCTTGGCATCAGTGAGAAATATTGATTACTATCTTTATTGTGAATGTTTAGATGGTTACTGATTGTTTTCCAATGGTTATATATATTTATATATTGTAACGGTATACATATGCCATTACATCATTTTAAAATTAAAATAAAGGGGGAAATAAATCTTAAATAAAATTGATTTATTAAAAACTAAAAGAAAATTAAAAGTTATGCTTAACATATATATTATCGCATAGATGGAAAACTTTAAAAAATAAAGTATTTAAAAGTAAGAAATGTAAAAAAAAGTAAAGATCTGAAGATTAATATTTTTTGTTTTAAGTAATATAAAAGAAAATAAAAACAAATGTCAATTAGTGAATGGAAATGATTGATATATAATTGAATGTAAAGCACACTAGCACTTGGGGCACTTATATTGTAAGGTCAGATGAGAAATATAAAAAAATTAATGATTGACCAATGAAAGCACCTAGCCATGCATGAGCCAGAAAGGAAAACTTCCAGACTTTAAGAACAAATGATGGCATGTATGATCAATCTGAAAAATTTGTGATAAAGGAGCCCTAATACTATAAAAAGAGAAAATTATTGAATTCATTAGTTGTTGTTTTAATCTGACTATTAATCTTGCAGCTGTATTGTGGACTCCATGATGTAGGGATCTTGCATTAAAATTAGTTTCCTTTGCATGCACCAGCTGAGGCCTCGCATTGACAGTTCCTGACCAAATAAATAACAAGTAGTGACTTTATTTCCAAGAAGGATGGGCAATCTACAAAGTGATCACTAGGGTGGACTTTTATAAATCTGCTGAAATCATGGGAAGTATAAACTTTATCAATATGAACTTATAGATTAATCTTTTAAACAAACTTTTAATTAGTAACCTAAAAAATGAACTCTTATCTGACTTAAAACAACTCTAAATCTGTTATTATTATTTTTTATGTTTAACATTTGTGAATTAATCATTTCCATTTCTGTTTTTATTATGTGTTAATTAAATTATTAAATTTAAAGTTGGGTGTAGATGACTGCATAGAGTTGTTAACTTTGAGATTAGGTCATTGGGGTTAATTTCAGACTATTTGTTTCATGTTGGCAATGTGGTTGAGGGATTATGGGTGTTTATATCAATAATGTTATTGTTAGCTAAGGGCAAGTGCCAAAATAAAGCAGTCCCAAAAATTGCAATGGAGCAAGTTCCCCCATTGATTTCTCTTTCTGCTCTATGGATAGGGCTATGTTGGCAAAGCCCCTCCCTCCATTTGACATTATCTTTAATGTTTATGTATATGATTCTTTTCCAGACAGACCATCCTGTCATTTGTTTATCACATCTTCATATTGTATGATTGCATCTGTATATCAGAGGGTTGGTGGTTCATTTTGGCCGGATAGAGTTTTGAAAGTTTTTAATTACGTCTCTATGTAACCTCTATCTCAATATTCTAAAATAAAAATATATAAACTGTCCATCTGTGTAGACTTACTAAAATAATAATTTACATTTAAAATTAATAATAAAATCTAAAGCAATATTAATTTATTCCTCAAAGTTATATGTGTGTAAATAATTTTTTTGTGGTAATTACTGGCAGTGGTTTATTTTTTTTTAATATTTTTCTTTATTAAAATATTTTAAATAAGTTTTATTATAAATCTCAGCTACTCTTTGAGCTAGTACCATGGATTAATGGTCAATATAAAAATTGGATTTTTTTCCCAAGGTATATCTGCCTACATTATAAATTTTCTAGGTTCAAATAGCCTAGTGGCACCATGTACAGCAGATAGAGTGTCCCATATACCCCAATCATTATAATATATAATGTAACAGTTTGTAAATAGAGATGTTGCATAAGTGTGTGTGTATGGGTTACATGATGTACTTTTTTTAATAATAAAATTTAAAATTTTGAAATAGAAAAATAATATCAAGAATTAATAGTTTGAAAAAGTAGAAATTAAAATAGAAAAAAAATTTAGAAGTTAGAAATTAGTTATTAATTATAACTTATTTTTTTTATGTACTTTTTTTTGTATAACTGTCAAAAATACTCTTTGTAAAAAAAAAAAACAACTTTTAATTAAAAGAAAAATTTGGTTGTTTTCTCATCCCTGGTGTTCACCACAGGATGGCATTGATGCTAATCAAAAACATATACATATAACGATTCCAGGCTGGACCTAAATGGTTGATTTGATATAAAAAGATCTGATTTCTTAGATTTGTAATAAAATATTCTACTAACTAATACTATTATATGATGTTAGTTTTTTCATTTTTGTAAATGTTTATTAATCTTATCTTGTTTTTGAGTTTGTGTGTCTGTGTCTTTAAAGTTACGGTGTTTTTCTAATTTTTTTTTTTTGACTTTACGTGTGTCTTTTTATAGTTATGGTCTTTTTTTTTTGCAAGAGTAAATCAATAATTTTATTCAAAAGCAAGACGTAATAAGTAAATGTTTATTAATCTTATTTTGTTTTTGAATTTGTGTGTGTGCCTTTAAAGTTACAGGGCTTATTCTAATTTTTTTTGGACTTTATGTGTGCCTTTTTTTAAAGTTACGGTATTTTTGGTCAAGAGTAAATCAATCATTTTATTAAAAAAGCAAGACATAATTCTAAATCTATCAAAAGTAACGTCATTTATATACTACAATTTAGAATTGATACCCGACTACTATTAGTAAGGACCATCATTGAAAGACTCAACTGAAAAATGATACCCGACTAATTTCCATTTTCTTTTTTTTGGGGGGGACAGTAATGAATCAGAAAGTGGGTGGTTTTTGTTAAGTCTGTCTATATAAAAAGAGTACTGTTATTGAAATACTAAATTTAAAAATGATAGCTGACTAATTTGCGTTTCTTTTGACAGTAATTAATCAGAAAGTGGGTTTCTTTTTTTTTTGGTAAATCTTGTGTATATATAAAAACAAATAAACTGTAATTCAAATACTCCATTGAAAAAATCAAACTCTGTTGAATTTGCTTTTTTTTTAAAGACAGTAATTAATCATACACTGGGTTGTTTTTGTTAGTGTGTAGATATAAAAACTAATCTTATTTTGAAATAATAAATGTAACAAAAAAAAATAATAATACCCGACTAATTTTATTTTTTGGCCAAGTAATTACTAATAATTAGACACTGGGTTGTTTTTGTTTGTGCATATATATATATATAGCAAAAGTAACTCGTCATGGACAAATTCTCGCGAAAACGGTACTTTACGCATGATCCTTCAAATTTTTTTCCCTTCCGCACCCTTTAAAAGCAATTTTTGAGGGTTACCCATTTATAATGGAATCTTCAGGACATTATTACTAAACTTACAACAGTAAAGTAAGTTACAACACGTTAAAAAAAATAGATGTCTTATCAAATTTTAAAAAACTACGACTGCTTCAAATACACACACTCTCACACGAAACTACAGAGAAAATAGATATTCTAATATTACAAGAAAATGATGAACAAAAACAACTACTATGGCAGCTAATCAAGGCATTTCTTTCTCTTTGCTTTTAGCATAGAAAAAAAGCCATAACCGGCAGCCGTCAGGAACTCTTTCTGTGTTTTATCATAGAAAGAAGTCTCTTTGTGTTGGCTTCTGTCACCGCCAACCGCCTCCATCCAACATAATGTGTGGATTCTTTTCTGCATTTATAACATAGAAAAATTCTTCTTTTTTTGGGTGAAGGCCGGTGAAATGGTATATTTCTAGGAATTGACCTAGAAATAGTGTCATCTCGAGGCGAACACCAGGGATGAGAAAACAACCAAAAATTCTTATGATTAATTAAAATAAGTTGTACAAAATAATCAGGCTCTGGAGATTGAGATTCCAGACTGATTCATTGAACAATATATCTAATTTCAGATTAATTAAAATAAAAAAATAAAGGAATGTAATTTTAATTAAAAGATCAAATGTATTGATAGGGTTGTTAAAACTCGAGCAAAACTGGGGGTAGATTATTATAAAAAGCTGACATTATCTATTGTCAGATTATTATTATTGGATTAGTTTTTAATAGATTATTAGTATTGGTATTATTGTTTAAAAGAAAAATGAATGGCTAGATCCGAATGCTGTGTTCTGCCATTTTTCTCTGTTTGACTTCGGTGTGCTATTAACCGAATGCCATGGTAGTTTACTCTGACTCACCTTCTGATGATGTTTAAACCTGCCCTGCCAAATTAAGAGAATCAGACATGCCATAAGACAAGTAATCAGGAAGTTGCATTGATGTTACACCCACTTTTACCAAGAATCTGACCAGATCCGAAGAAAAGATGATCACCCACATACAAAAAAACCAAAGACTGTGCATAACCCACTTATGGAAACCAGACACTGCATTCAAATCACTTATTGAAACCAGAGATTGTATTTAAACTGCTCCTGGAAACCAGAGAGTGTGTTCAAACTGCAGATATAAACCAGAAACTATGTTGTACTTATACCTAGGTAATTATTATCCATGTCATTATTAAAACAAAAATTTAAATACTAGTATTAGAAATCTTACCCTGAATAGAACTCATAAGCATGCATATTTGTTAAATGTATAATATCTCTTATATGTTTTATATTTTATTACTTTTCTTCTTATTATTATTGTCTGTAAATAAATTGATGTAAATTATTAGTGTTGTTTACATATATCTCCATTTATCCAAGTAAATATGTTGCTGGTCTCTCATTTACAAACTAGCCATGGGTCAAGTGCTTGAAATGTGTTAGTGACATTTCATGGGTTCCAGTGCAAGTAAATGATCCCCATGAGGTGTTTCACATTTCATGCAGCTGGAGAGAGTTACCTCAGTCTGAAAAGATGACTGTTGATTTAATATTTTATTAAATCTCAGTCTGACTGGGGGTATGATTGATATGTAAATATTAAACATATTTACTCCTCTTCTTGAGTAACAGGGTCCTCTTAAAAGGTCGTATTAAAAATTAATATGTTTTAATACAATTTAATTAGAACTAGATTTAAAATAATAAGTAGTTAGAATTAGTATAAGTAGTAAAAAGGTTTTTATATTTTTATGTTGGGGGTTTCCATTACAAATGATACCCAATTGGGGGGACGACGACATTCATTCATTAAAAAAAAAGCGTAATATAAAAAATTGGCTCACATAAATAAATAAAAATATATAATTAAATTGAATGAATTTATGAGAGATGAAAGAAAACAAATGGCACTAATGATAATTCTATGTTATAAAAGAAAGATAGGTGGATTTAGTTTAGTGAAATGTTATAGTTGGCATTGAAAAAAGAAAAATATATATGTTGTAGATATAAGTAAATAAGTGTGCGTGGGCATTGGCATTAGATTAGAAATTGGCATGCAAATGGTTTTAGGGGGAATGGAGTGGGGAAAATTGACTGAACACTCATATTTAAGTATAGATTAAATAAAATAAGAAAGTAGTAAAGTGATTAAATAAAACTAGTAAATAATTTAGAAAACATATCGATGTGAATAAAATACAGTATTAAAAATAATAATGTAAAAAGTGTTGAGAATATTAAATGATGACAAGACATACAGCCAAAATGGAGGCTCAAGGTAAAAAAACAAAAAATGTTCCCAGCGAGGAACAAATGGAGGTTCAAGTTAAAGAAATAATTTAATTAGAACTAGATTTAAAATAATAAGCAATTAGACTTAGTATAAGTAGTAAAAAGGTTTTTATATTTGTATGTGGGGGGGTTTCCATTACAATATATATATATATTGTACCGGATCGATTCGCAGAACCCCTTACTTACACGTATATATGTTTCGGCTGGTTTCAAACTTCTCCATAATACATTTATAATCTTATAAATGTTATGTGAATGAACCGGCACGTTCGAGCAAAATGGGAGATATTATTGATAGCTTTAACTATCAACAATGGCCCACCTCGGCTGCTAGATTCAAACCCCTACTATCCAAACACTTTATTTGTTTTGGAGTAAACTCTGGGCACCAGCTATCTATTCAGAAGAATAAACAATGTATTTGGTCAGTAGGCTCATAATCCAGCGCTCGAAATGATCCCAAAAACTAGCCCAGTCTAATTTTAATCAGTAATAAAATATAGAAAAAGAATTGATGAAAAGAATTGACCGACAAATAAAGTTTAACTTTAAAGACAATTTATTAACTAACATTTATTAATTTTAAACATTTTTATAAATCTAAATAACACACACATTTTTTAACATACTATGATATATTTTATGAGGAAGTATAAATAATGTTTGACGTTTATAAATTATCTAACATTCACAAACACGCACATCAATAGTTCATTTTATGCATGCTGATAGAGTTCAAATTACTTGTCTCTGTAGGATTTATGAATTACAGTGGTGGCTACTACATATAAATGAGAATAATAAAATGTTTTACCTAGGATTTTTGGAATGTGGATATTGCTTGTTGTTAGCTGCTTCTGATGGAGTATATCTAACCAGTTAGATCTAACGTTTCTTGAGGAGATTTGATGCTAATCCATTGGTTTTATTCTTGGAGACAGTTGAACATTTGACGGAAGATTTCTGAGTTGTTATGCAGACATTATTTCACAGGCAGGTTTTGATGATCTTGTTGGACTAAAGGGTTGAAGCAAAAGCGTATATTCCCAAAAGCCAATCAGCAATGCATTTCTGTTTCTGGATACATAATATAAACTGCACTATTATCTGAACTGAAACAAGACTGACACTGAAAATTAGGCTGACAACTGCAAAAACTGAATGTCCGATAAAAATCTGGCTATTTATATATGCGAATTGTTTTTGTTTTAATATCCTCCGGAAATATGGTGTTGTCGAAATTCCATTAATAACTAATCCTATGACGTGTTTTTGAAGATTGTTAAATTAGTAGTAGCCATTACAAAACGTGTTGTTTTTATATCTTTAATTTGTAGCCCACCGCTGTGTTTTTAAATATATTTCATTTCAATATTTATTTTCATAAGTTTTTCAATATGATTTTAACACGCATTTATCTTATTAACAAGCTAACATTTATTTTTATTTACCATCACACATATATATGCATTTATTCTAATAAACTGGAATGAAAAGGAATTTATATTTTAACTTTTAATTTATAATAACACTCTTTAATTTTTATGAACTCTTAGTTTTTTCTATAGGAAAACTCCCCCTTCCCCTTTTTAATCAATTATTTTCTAACTTTTATTTCAAACTCTTTTACGAAAATAAACTGTAATAAACTCTTCAACATTTAAATATGTTTTTCTTTTATGAAAGATTATTTTAATAATTTTTTTAGATAAATTAGTATGTGTCAATTTCAATATTGGTACAATATATATATATAATAAATCAATAAATGAAAGTGAAATATTTTCAAGAAATATGACATATTTTTCTAGTCATTTGGTTTAGTAACATTATGAATACAATAATTTTATAAGCCGTCAAATAATGTGTTTTTAGACAGTTCTTGGAAGTTTAGGCAGCTTCATTTGAGTGATCTTCAGCTTTTAAATTCATCAATCTATACCTAATCTAAATCAAATAGGATGTGTCTCTAGTGATTTTCTTGGAAGTTCAAATATCAGAAGTACCACTTTAAGCCTCATTTAAGAATCCTTCAGATTTTGAATTCATCAACCTATAATTAAACTAATATAGACTTGGGCAATTGCAAAGGATCGACATTTCATTCACAAAAAAAAAATCATGTTTTCCATTGTCTGAAAAATGGAATATCTAATTGTTATTCACATATTCTGTCTCATTTACATATTATATCACATCAATTATATAGTCACTATAATTCTGACAATGTTTTTCCAAAAGCTGGCTCAATGAATTTAATTAGATGATGTTTATTATACCTTTTAATCATAACTCTAAATCAACAGGTACTTAGAAATTAAATCATAAATTGTAAATAATAGAATGTATGTAAGAAATGAAAATAATATTCTAAAACTAAAATACATCATACTGGTATATGTTTTCTCATTGTTGTAGCTGGAAACTTACTTATTTCAGAGAAAAAGAAAAGTAAGCAGAAGGAATGTTTTTTTTGTTGAAAAATAGAAATACGGTGAAGTTTTATCATCAATGGCTTCATCTTCCACTTCTTTACTTAATCCATGTCTCTATGAACAACTCTTTATTTATACACTATCTTAAAAAAACATAGTAAAAAGATATAAAGAAAAAAAGATTTAAAAATATACATTTTGCATATATATAATTCATATTATTATGATAGATATCATTTTGTGGATTTGTAAATTGCATAAACTGAACTATATCATTTTCAATGAATTTTTTCACTATTTCAATCATGGTTCTTTTTGTAATCTATTTGAAAATAACTCAATTGTTTATTTTCAAAAATATTGCATTTTATTTGAATTTGACTTTAATATATAAAGCTAATGATCATAGGAATTCTAACAAGCTCAAAAATTTTGAAGTGCTTTTTTTAAATAATCAAACATAGAAATTATTAATTTAGTTACAAATAAAAAAACCTTATTGAAGTTAACCTTTTTTTGAGAAGAATGGAATTTTTCAATTGTGTAATAATAAAAAACAAAAAAAAGGTTTTTTTTTTTTTTTTGGGGGGGGGGGTGTATTATAACTAATGAATGCATATATAAGTCATTGCATACATATATAATTATAAGTGCTTTGTGCATTATTCTACAAATTTGAAAATGTTATGAAATTATTAATGTACTGTAATTATAAAATTAAGTTTAATGATAGGTATGTGTATTATGTTAAAAAGTCCATATTTGGGTAAAAAGTCCATGCATAATAGAAAAGCATATATTATTATTATTTTTTTAATATGTTTGCTATAAACTACTAATTCATGGTACATTGGAAACAAATTTTGTGAATACAAAGATTTCATTGATTTATATATTCATTTATAATGCTATACTCTGCACTATTTTTTTTTTCATTGTCGAGAATTGAATGGAAAATAGATTTTGGCCATATGACTTAGTTATCATTATTTATAATCATTATTACCTTGATGAAAAATCATTTGTCAAAGTTTAATCAAATTTTCCTGATTAATAATCATTTTTCTCTGTATCATATTAATAAAATAGCACATATCATCCATTAATCTCAGATATGATCTCTTGCTGAATCTTTTACATTTTTTGGGATCTTATTTCCAACAGTAACTATCCACTTATTGTTATATCTTTCTGAAATGTATTCAGTCCAACTCCATTTATGGCTCTTTAACATTTTCATTGATGTCAGTTATTTTTGTATGTTGTTTCACACATGTAATGTTTTTCAATCTCCTCATTATTTGCAGCATAAATATTTTCATATTTCAATAAGTGATCTAAAATCTCTATATTCTTCTTCTTAAGAGTCCAAGTCTCAGAGCCATAAGTCAGAACTGGTAAAATACAATTATACTTTCATATGTAAAATATAAAATGTGCTAACATGCACAAATACACAAAAGCTGAAGTCAAATAAAGAAATGTATATATTGAAGCTGGAAATATACTACATATTTCTGCTTCACCTAGTGCCAATGTCATCAGCACTAGTCTGGGTTTGAATCCAATCTATATTAACTGACACCCATCTCATAATAGGTGGTAGTATACTTTTAATATTATAATCTTTTATATTTCATTAATTTTATTTTATAATTAAAACTAACCTTTTTATAATAGTTTATTTATTTTGTATTTGTAAAAATGTATATTGTGCTTATTTTGTTAAATTGAATTGAACCCTGGATATCTATAAAATGTTACAAATATTTTAAATTCTTTTATTAAAATTCATTTTTCTTCAATTAATCAGTTGGTAACATTTTATATTTATCATTTAATCATGTAAATTAGAGGGTCATTTATCTACACAATGTAATATTTGTAAGAAATATTTTGTAAATTTCTATTTATGTTTATGTCAAATATTAAATTTGAAAGTCATTGTACCAAATTCCTAAAATTTTTCTGAATAAAATTTACATTTTTGTTAATCTAAATCTTAATTAAATAGGCTTTCTTAGTACAATGACTGATAAATTGAATATGCTTGGTGCTGTTTTCTTTTAATTAGCAAATGAACCCTTGGGGCATGTTGAATGCAGGATGATAGATTTCCCTCCAAAGCAGATACCAACCTCAGAGAAACATTTAGAGCGATTGCAATTGGCAGTTGTCACTGTAGATTGAATCCTATAGATAAAGCCAGATCACATAAATAGTGGAAATGTTTGATAAGAGGGGATTATTATTGAGATTATTGAAGAAGAGTTCACTGAAGAGAAGTGATTAATATATATAGTACATCGTGCCTAAAGAATGACTGGCTAAAAAGATTGACCATTGCTTTCCGGAGCTCTGTCCCACCAGATCATCAATGCCATCCAGTGCTTTCAACATCTAGCCTGAGACTGTACTGTGTCAAGGAAGCCTAAAATGATCTGACTGTATAACTGCCTGTGTCAAGCCATGGAACATCTCCCAATAGGTATATTATTATAATCTCCAATTTGCCGCAAGCCACTGATTCTATTTTACTTGTTTAAATCAATGTTAATTTATATTTATATTATCTATATCTGTTTATACAACTTAGTTTTAAAATGTGTCTTAATTTTTTTCTCTTAAATTTAAAATATCAATTCTTCTAAAATCTCACATTATTTTGATACGGCAAATTTAAATTAAATTTTGTTGGTTTATTCATAATATTGACTTTCTGAAACTGCCAAGTATAAAAACTCAATGAGAAACTAGCTTTAAATCCTCCCTCTCATTCTCTCCATTTAAAAAAATCATTACAGGAGACTTATTTCCCTTAAATTAATTAATAGAAAAGCTCATTTAGTTTTATACCTTATATTATAAATTTGTTTTAAATGATAAAAATTATTTTAAAATTTAGACGTGTTATTATTACTTCCAATTTAAAATTGCCCTTGTAATTAAATCAGTTAGTTAAACCTATTACAATTTCTGTAAAACATATATCTTGAAAGAAAATCATTGAAAGCACATTTATCATAGCATTTTATCAGTATATATTTCATACATATATATTTTTATTTGTCAGAAAAATATTAAAATTATGATTTACAATTTATTATGCTGTATGTTATCAAACTTCACCAGAAGTGAGTTTGATATTCAATGCCCTGTCTATGTTAATTAAAGACAATCTTATTTGTAATCTTTGATAAACTATTTAATAACTTACTAATAAATGAAATATTTGAAAAGTGTGGAAAACAATTTATATTTTAGTTTTAATTCTTGCGTTTCTTTTTATATTATAATTTATGATCCATTCAGTAATGGCCTAAGGCCTCTGGGGACTTTCTATCATGTCAGGGAGCCGATTATTTTAATCAGGAATTAAGTTATAAATTTTGTGAGTGATACGCTATCTATATATGTCTAAGGCATTATGTATTTATAGCTACAACCATTCATTTATTATTATTTTGCTTTGCTGGTTACTCTTAGGACCTTCGGGGTTTTAAATGTGGCCAGTCCCATCTTTCACTTTCCCTCAAAGTAGACGTAGTTTATACCAAGGGATTCTTTTCAGGCATAGCCATTAAGATGTGTATGGGAAGTCCAGCACATCAAAATATTATTATGATTATTTAGAGACATGTTTTGGCTGGAGGGCCAACATTTCTCATCATCTAGTTGTATTTATTAGGAAATTTTCTTTAGCAAAGCCACCCAGAGGTTCATAACAGACCTCATTTATTTTTGTTGTAATCTATAATAGCATACTGCCTTCTTCATCATTTTATATCTTTATTTAACAAACCTGAAATGCTCTCTGCCATGATGGTGCATTCTTCAAAAACAAATCCCAATTAATTAAATCTGACTATATGATTGTCAATTATTTATTTAAGAACTACTTTGCTTTCCACACTCATTATAGAAAACTGATTTAAATGTAATAGTGCTATAAATGCACATCTTTCATATCTTATCTATATTTATATACAAAATAGATTCATTTGTAATCTTTTAAAGAGGGCTAATAATATTTTATTGCTAATTGGTTTTTGGCAGACCAATTAACAAACTTTTACATTGTTGTCAAAGCTGAATCAAAACGAATTAAATAAAAATAACCAAGTTGTATAAACAAAACCCAACTTATTTTGTAACTAAATTTCTTAATAAATTCCTGTAATATTATTTTAAATTAGCTTGGTTTGTCATCACTCTAAATCTCTAAGGTTAATTACTCTATTTATTTATAATATTTCTTTGATTTAATTCACTTCTTTGTAATGTTGCCAGAAAAAATTATCATTATTATGGTTTAAACCATTAGTAATCGATATCCAATCACCTCTGTACCATTCTGCAATTCACTAAATCATTAATTTCTTATATAAACCCGTTATTATTTTTGAGTCTCTTTGTGAACCATGGGACGGAATAAAATCAAGCACTGCTCATGTCATCATAAATGTTATCCATTAGTCAGAGAGGCAATAGTTCAGGAAATAGGTTAGGATTCACCCTTGCCCTGACATCTGTATCTTGTGCATGGTTGGATTCAAGGTACTTTTGCTTGGATTATTGGTCTTGTTGAATGAATACACAATATTGTAGCCCTTGGATTTGTCCAAGACTCTATTTTTTTGAGTTAACTATGAAAGAGAAGGTTCAATCAAAATTTTCCTCATAGTTTATATATTTTTTTCTTTAATAAGAAAAATTTTAGCCAAGACTAAGTTCAAACCCATATCTATAGGGATTGCATATGCTTGACTTAGTAAGCAATCTGAAAATTTATTATTAAGATATTTCTAACCAAAAGATTATTTTATTTTAATTTATGGGTCAAGTTAGTATTAAACATATATTTAGAAAAGTAAGATTTATACATTTGTTGATAAGTTGACTGAGAAGAGGGAGGAGATGGGTGACTCTTAAAACTGTGTTAGATAGTAATAATGAATGGTCATAATTTTATACTAATAAGTTAGAAATAAATAGTTCATGAGAGTAAATGAAAAACAAAAAAGTAATAGTCATAATAAATAAGGATTAAGGCATTAAATCAGTCAATTAAAAGAAATGTATACATTCAATGTGTGTGTGTATTTAATCTAATTATGGATTTTTTTTAATTGTAAAGTTCACAATTAATAATCATTCCTTATCATTTTGCAAAAAAATCTAAAAAAAAAACAAAAAATTAAGTCATTTTAATAAGTTTAACATTTGCAGCCAAATTTTAATTCAAAGTCTGGGTTTAAAACTGGGCTGCAAAATATATTTTGTTTCATTATTTAATGGAAAAAGTAAAAAGGGGGAAGATAGCTGTTCTTTTATTTACTTTTAATGTGGGTTTCACAGGTGTTATATTACTTAGTCAATTATCACAGCCATTTAACTGATATAAATTCCACCAAGGAATTTAAGTATACAATTAATGGGGATGATCTGTTGAATGTGAAAATTAATTGGCAATTATAGCTGTTGAATTGTAAAATTAATTGTTGGTCATCTGTTAGAATGCAGAAATGAATTTGGTATGGTTTTCTAAAAGAGCAAAAAGGTTAAAATTAACCAGAGAAAAGGGAACAAGTCAATTAATTAAGAAATGAAAATGACCAGATGGCATACTCTATAAAAAATCTCTGTGGTTTAGCAGAGAGGGGGCTATTCTATTTGAAACTTTCTGTTTGCAAGTTTTTTTTCATTGACTTAGAGAGAAACTGTGCTATAAGATTTAAAATTGTTTATTGTTGCTTTTTGTCTCTTAAGAATAACTTTGCTAAATTTAACATTGTATTAAGAAAAGACAATGTGTATTGAATACATTTTAAGTGGGTACATTTTTAATCTCTAGAAGTTAACCAGGGGTCATGGTTGGATCAGAAAATAGTAAAATTTAAAACCCAGAAGTGATATCCTATATATAAGTCAATTTAAATATAAAATGAATTCAAAGATGGAAAAAGACAATCAGAAATGGACTTATATCTTGAAAAAGTTAAATGAATGCTATTTAACTGTAATCTGCATAAAATTAAAAAGTTTAACTGTAATCTGCATAAAATTAAAAATGAGGAACGCGGTTCAGCCAAATAAAAATTGTCTATCTGATGGCAGAGTAATCAAACCCCATCACCAGAACTTTTTGATACATGGACTCATGTGCTCTTATTAACTGATTAAGGAGGAATGGAAAAAGGAAAAATGAAAACCAGGAACTTGGAGGACACTTCCCAAAGAACTCGATATAAGTATAATTTTTGTTTATTATTCGCTATTTATGTAGAACATTTTAAAAAAATCTTTCTTTGTTTGAGTATGCATATCCATTTTAAAATTAATTCATGATGTGATTATAATAGTATTATTTTGGGAGTAGGTGATATTGATATCAGATGATTTTGTATGTATTTATTTAAATGCTTTTGCTATCATTGTCATTTTGGGGGTAGGTGAAATTGAGATCATGTCATTCTGATGTGCCTTATTTAAAATCCTTTACAATTTTTTAAAAAAAACACTTAGAGATATTATTATTAGTATCAGAAGTTATTGTCAAATGCTTAGACTTATAAAATTGCGTGACTATTGAGCTAAAACATCATCATTTTCTGATAAAAGTGCGTGGAAACAGTTTTAAAATTTTAATACGCATTTCTTATTATTTATTATTATTGTTGTCATAGATTTAAGGCCAGAAACAAGCTGATTAATGCTTGGAAAATTTATGGTCTCATATTCCAGTGCACTAATTCACAAGAATATTAAAGATGTGAAAGTTTTACTTGTAGAAGTTGATGTTTCGAGCTGTATGTGGATAGATAAAAGTCTCCACAAAGTCAGTAAAGTCTAGCTCACTAAGATATTTATGCTATACTCATAAAGTATTTGAACCTAGTGGAAGAGTTTTCCCACTTGATTATTCTCTACACTGTAAGAAGGTTTCTTATTTTGATGGCCAGAGATAATTGGTATACCTATGTTTTTGTATGACTAGCGATAAAAATCCTAGCATATCTCAACCTTAGTAAAAAGGTTCTCTCTTATCCGGGTAACTGTCTGCCTTGTATTAATGTTTGATATTCCTTATGAGTGTATGAAAGATATCCATGATAAACATTATTTATAAGTGTCGGATATAAGGTCGCAAACTCAATTTAATGTCAGGATGAATGCAGATAATGTATGTGCAATTGGTGTACTTGAATATTGTTTTGTTGATCTAGTTAATTTATCATTCGAGCCAAAAGTAATGTGAAATTAAGGGTTAAATAAAACCAACGAATGTTTAAGCGTAAGCAATGCATATATAAAATTATTTAATAAATATTTACATAGCCAGCTGAGAACTTCGCTGGAAAGGTAATATTGTTAAAATATTATTATATCATAAGAACATGAGTATAGAGTGTGTGCACTATGATGATGATTGATCTAGATGCCAATTTATTTGCATTGACTTAATCCCACCATTCATAAGGTATCTCTAGTGTAAAGATTAGGGCAAAAGAATATTCGATCAGAATGATAGGATAAGATTAAGAAATTTGCAAAGGAATGTTAATCCAAAATAATTAAACAAAATTATTAAATTTGATTACAGGAAAAATTAGCTCTCAAAGCAAATCAGCAATTTAAAAGCATTAAACACGGGGAAAATTTTGTTATTAGCTGTATCTAGGTTTAAAATGAAAGAGTAAATATAATATATATGTCAATGTAAATATTATTTTTTTTACTCCATAATAAGCATGATCCCTGATAATTAAGAAAGGAATATTGTTATTCCAGCCTATGGATATTATCCATTGATTTAGGAATAGATATATGTTTAGATTTTTTTTTTTGTAATATGGTTATAAAACAGGGAAAAGCCATGAGAGTCGTCAAGCAAAGGGGTATATGTTTATGCATTGAATTGTAGTTTGTCAAATAAAATTTGTTATTTGTTTTAAATAAAATTTGCATATGTCTCAATGTTTTTGTGGGTTATTATTATCTAGATATTTCCAATCCAATCATACATCAATATATTATTAATATTTGAATTATCATGTATGTAAATAATATCCGGCAAAATTGTTTAAAATGGTTAATTGCAGATGCTTAAAATTACTAAATAATTTCATATGGTTGAGATATAAACTGTGAATAGAGATAGTTGTCGAGTGATAGAGGATGTAGGGGGTGGACATAAAATCCTTTCTCCATCCATTGTATTCAAACACCTCTCTAGACGCACTTCTTTATAATTTTGTTATAATAGTGAATAGGTTTATAATGTATTTCTAAAAGATTTAATAAGCTTAAATTATTCTGAGCTTTAATGTAAATAGATATTACATTACTGTAAAAGGTAGCTTACAATGCACACATTCCTAAAAAGATCAAGCATATCTATTGAACCCAATCCATTTGGAATTTATATTAATAATGGGAAGATTATTTGTTTATTATTTATTACATATATACATATAATGCACAATAGATTATTTTATTATAAAATAAAATACAATCAATATTTTACAAAGTAATATTGTATGTATATATATATAAACTATTTGATTAAATAAACTGTAATGTATATTTTTTTAAAATTTAAAATTGAATATTAATTATATAATCAAATAATTTAGGGATAGCCTGAAGTCAATTGGGTGGGCACATGTGTGAAAATAAAACTGATTTTATTATTTTATTTTTTATTTGTAATAAATTAAATGTATTTAAACAATACATATAAAAATCTAAATGAATTTAAACAATAGGCAGTTAAAAATCTTAGCGTTCCTGGAAATCTATGCGTGTGAAATGTATAAAAACAAAAAAGTTTACTAATCGTTCTTCTTATCAAAAGAGATAGCAGCTACAATAATAGACAGTTGTTTAAAGTAAAATTTAGAACACTAAAATGGAGTTTTGCTTTTTCTTTTATTTAAATTATAAACATTTTTAAAAGTCAAATGCTGCAATTAAAAGTTTACCAAATTCAGAGGAAAGAAAATGAAATAAGAAGTAAGAATAATTGATAAATTCTTAAATAATTAAATCGTGTTTTAAAAGTTGTTGGAGTAAATTTGAATATTTTAAATCTTTTCAAAAAGAATAATGAGAATTAAGTCTGCTGAAAATTGGAAAAGAAAAAAAATGAAATAATTTTCTTAATATATATTTAAAGTGCTTCAATACTATTCAATACAAATATATGATTATAAATAATTATTAAATTGTACTGTAATATGAAAATGGCCTAGAGAAAAACATGCTATTGTGTGTCATGGTATTTCCTACCAGCTGCATTAAACCTCTCTCTCTCTCTCTCTCTCTCTCTCTCTATATATATATATATATATATATATATATATATATATATATTATATATGTAAATTGTAAAGCTTCTTACATAGGTATGAGTAA